>JARCFY010000002.1:97994461-99194461 GCA_029233225.1 Lepidodactylus listeri
CTTAGTAGTGCAAACATGTTCTTTACACGGTCTTTAAACTCTTAAGGAATGTTGTTTAGATTGTATTTTGGCACTATGAATGTTTTGGTGTCTTTCCTCAACTTTATTCTAATTTTTGATATTAATAATTCATGGTCTATACCACAATAAGCTCATGGTCTTGTTTTAGCAGACAGAATAAAGCTTCTCCATTTTCTGCTTGCAATTATCAAATCTATTTGATTTCTGTATTGGCTGTCTGGTCACGTCCATGTATACAATCATCTATTTGGTTGCCTGAAACATGTATTTGCAATGAACGAATTGTTGTCATTGCAGAATTCTTTGAGTTGCTCTCCTGCTTCATTTCATGTTCATAGCCCAAATCTTCCAAGAATGTTTGATTCTGCTTTGTTTACGAATCCTAACTTTGTGTTCCTGTCACCTATGATTATCAGCTCATCTTGTTTAGATGTGTGATCGATTTCTTCCTGGACACTTGCATGAAAGTTTTCAATTCCTTCCTCATCAGCGTTTGTAGTTGGGGCATAAAGAAGAAGAACTGAAGAGAAGAAGGTATTGGATTTATACCCCGCCCTTCACACTACCCAAGGGAGTCTCAGAGTGGCTTACAAACTCCTTTCCCTTTCCCTCCCCACAACAGACACCCTGTGAGGTAGATGGGGCTGAGAGAGCTCTGACAGAGACTGCTCTTTTTTTAAGAACAGCTGTGCCAGAATTATGGCTTGCCCAAGGTCATCCAGCAGTTGCAAGTGGAGGAGTAGGGAATCAAACCCGGTCCTCCAGATTAGAGTCCGCACACTTAACCGCTACACCAAACTTGAATGATTGTTATATTGATAAGCTTTCCATGAAGTCTGTTTGATATTATGCAGTCAGACTTTGCATTATAGCTCCTGACTACTTGTGCTACATTTCGCCTCAATATTAGAACAACTTAGTTGCTTCTGTATTTGTCATTTCCAGAGTAAAACACTTTATAATTTTCTCACTGAAAACGTCCTAATCCAGTCTGCTTTAGTTCAGTCACTCCCAAGACTGCAATGTTCAAATGTTCCATTTCTAATTTTATGCTTTCAAGTTTACCTTGATTCATACTTCTCATGTTCCGTATTCCAATTATGTGTGTCAAAAAGCTTTGGACTTTCCTTTTGCATCCATTCATGTCAACAACTGAATGTCCTTTTGGCTTTAGTCCAGTTGCGTCATTAAGAATAGTGCTACTCATACTTGTCCTCAGCTCTTCCTCAGTAGCTGCCATCTGACCTGGGGGTCCTGTATTCCAGCTCGTAATCTTTTTTCATTTTGAATTGTCTCGTCATAGGGTTTTCAAGGTAAGAGATGTTCAGAAATGGCTTATCATTGCCACCTTATGCACAGTACTAACCAGGGTTAGCTGAAGTGGCACTGCTGTTGTAAAGATCCTCAACCAGTGTCACCTTCCATTACTGCTGCTGCCCAGTAGCTATCCTTCAAGGGTTCCTCCATCTCCATCAGCATTGAAACAATCCATTCTCTTCTACTGATGTGGCCGTTGATCCTGAAGTAGGTGGATGCATCTTAGTCTGGTGTCTCAGCTGTGACCATTTCATCTTATGTGACTCTTCTAGGAGTTTAGCTTCTTGACAGATTCTAAATTCCTTATGGTATTGCTCTCAGCTTCGGTGACCCCCTCACCATATTAAGCTGTGCGTCTAAGAGGAGGAAAAACTACCCATACATGTAAGTATATCTGAAAATCTGCATTAGGACAGGGTCTTTAGATATGTACACAGGTGTTTAAAGACCCATGTGTTCCCATGTCTGTTGTTTAACTGCTTTGAGACGCTGGTAGAGCAACACCAGTGTTCGTACAATGGGTATATTGACCACAAAGCCTATCCAGCTTCTCTGAGGCACTCATGAATTCCTGGTTTGTTTATACAATAGTTGTTACTTTGCAACAGCAGAACTAAGATTAAAGAAAAGCTTTGAGTTCTGATTTTGTGAAAAAGCCAAAAGCTTGCATCACCATTAGATCTTCCGCATGCCTTGTCCCTGTTTCTTCATCCATCATAACAGTTTAGCTAAGGCTTTGATGCCTTGATTTGCCTGACTCTTAGATCCACAGCCACCTCATTTAAAAGAAGTGCAACGTGGACCTTCAGCTTTCCTTGTTGGATTTTTCAATTTTGTTTTATGTGTTTTCAAATGAGAAATTGTTAAGCATATACTAAATTTACCATTTGTAGTTTCTTTTCTAAAAAGACTGTGAGAGAGTGTGCTGTGTTAAAGCATTAGAAAAAATATCCAGTGGCAGTGATAGGTGATCTCCACACATGAACAGGTTTCCTAGCACAAATCCTCTCTGTTCCTGTAGGTGAGGAAGAATCTTTCATCAGCATCCCTAATTAATGTCTGGATCTCGTTCTGATCCAAAGATTTACCAAGGTGACCACATAAAATTGTGCTTGTAGGGCCTTCCATCGTTCTTCTTCATGGGGGACTGGGGAACACTCAAGTTCTACTTTTATGGCATTTATGCCCCTTTGTATATCGCCCAGAGCCCGGCTTAAGCTGGGATTGGGCAATTAATAAATTGAATCAACAGCAACAACAACAGACTTCCCCTTCCCGGCTAATCATTTGCTTATTGGGAAATTTACATACATGGTTTACCAAGGAGCTTAGAGAGTCAGAGAGGTTGCTCAGAGGGCTAGAGTGAACCTGGCAACCAATTCGTGATGAGGCTACGAGAACAACTCAGTAGAGCCCAGGTGAATCCCTATGAAATGGCAGTGAAAGCAGCAAAGAATTTTTACTTTTTTGCCTCCATTGTGTTTGCTATTGCTTATCCAGCACAATTATTTCGGATAATTGTCCAATTATCCCAAAGATGGAGTCCCAAAATAATAGTGATTTGTTATTTAGCTGTGATGTATTTGTGAATTTATTTATTTGCAGATAAAGTCTTAAAACTCTGACAGTGCTGCTAGTTTTAATGCAAATAGTGTGATGGAGGGTCCAGTGGCTCCTTCTGGTCTGTTTTTGGACCGCTTCCATCTACTCTCTTTGTTGGATGTTGACAGGGTCCTGGGTGCTGTAAAGCCAACAACCTGCTCCTTGGATCCCTGCCCCCTTCTGGCTGCTTATGTACTGTCAGGATGTGGTAGAAGACCCCCTGGGGGTGTTTATTAATTTGTCTCTCCATCCTGGTTCCCTAATTCCTTGGAGGAAGCTGTAGTTAGACCTCTGCTGAAAAAGCCTCCCTTGGATAAAAAGAACCTAGACAATTACCATCCTGTGTCAAATTTTCTATTCTTAGGAAGGTAACTGAGCAGTGGCTGAGGAACTCCAGACTTTCCTGGATGAAACTTCTGTACTTGACCCTTTCTAGTCTGGCTTCAGGCCTGATTTTGTGACAGGGACAGCACTTACCACTCTGGTGGATGACCTCCAACTTCAGTTGGATTGAGACAGTTACGTGCTGCTGATTATATTAGATCTATTGATAGCATTTGAGACAGTTGACCACTGTCTGGCCTCACTGGGGGCATGGGGTACTGTCTTGAGGTGGGTTTCCTCATTCCTCCAGGGGTGCACTCAGAGAGTTGCCATCAAGGACAAAAGGTCTTGCATGTGAGCACTGGTTTGTGGTGTTCTGCAGGGTTCAATCTTGTTCTTGATGTTGTTTATATTTGTGTGTGTATGTATGTGCATGCTCTAGTGAAACTTGTCAAAAGATATGGGGTTGGGTGCCATCAATATGCTGATGACACCTAACCCTTCCTCCTGTTGGATAAGCACCCACAGACAGCTCTCTTGGCCTTGAGCTGGTGCCTAGGTGCCATGGTCAGATGGTTGAGAGAGAGCTGGTTGAAGCTGAGTATACCAAAGACGGAAGTCATGAGAGCTGGGTTAATACAGGGGTTACAGCTCCTGGTTCTTGATGGGATCCAGCTGTCACCAGTGGGCTGCATGAAGAGCTTGGGTGAATGGCTTGACATCTTGCTTTCTGTGAACAAACAGGTGTCCACAGTGGCAAGGTCTGCATTCTTCTATCTCCTCCAGGCCCATTAGCTGGTCCCCTATCTGTCTAAGTTGGATCTGGCCACAGTAATTCATGCTATGGTCACCTCCAGGTTGGACTATTGCAATTCGCTCTACACAGGGCTTCCATTGGAGATGCTCCAGAAGCTTCAGGTTATTCAGAATAGGCTTTTGACTAGGGTATGCATATACAGCCAATACTGAGGCCTTTCCACTGGTTGCCAGTTGGTTTCTGGGTCAAATTCAAGGTGTTGGTTTTAATCTTTAAAGCCTTAAATGGTCTGGGACCATCATACCTGAAGGACAGCTTCTCCCGCTATGATACCTCACATTGCCTGCATTCTTCATCATGCAATTTTTTGGTGGTGCCCAGTGCTCGAGTGGCTCACCTTTCCTCTACCAGGGTGAGGGGGTTCTCTGTGGTGGCCCCATCCTGGCAGAACACTTTATCAGAAGATGACCATGCCCTGTGGGACTTTGTTAGCTTCCACAGGGTTTATAACACAGAGTTCTTCCAACAGGCTTTTAAATAGTCATTGCGTTTGTCTTGCAATTATTGTATTGTTTCCAATAGATCATTTTATTATTAGGTTGTTGGATGCAGCCATGTTCAATCAGAGATTTATATAGTCAGTTTTAAACTGTGATATATATTAATTATTATTATTGCTTTTAAGACTGTTTATTTAATTGTATTTTACTTTGATGTAAGCCACCCCGAGCCTCACTTGTTGAGGGAGTGGTGGGGTATAAATTTGATAAATAAATAAATAAATAAAAATAATGTAATAGTCTGGGTCTGTGGCTATTAGTCCAAAGATTCTATGCAGCCAGATGTTCTCACTAAGCTCACAAGCAGGGCACAAAGGTAATGTCCATACTTTCTTGTTTGTCTGTAACATTTGACATTAAAGATGTATTAGATCTGAATGTAAATGTTCCATGAAGTTATCATGGATAAGATCACCAGACAGAGAAAATCAGAGAGGATATATAAGGAGTGGGAAGTGGCATTGCAATGTCTGTTCAGGTTGTTACTTCTAACACTAGGAATTTCCTGAATCCCTGTGGATTTTACCATAGTCACACTCTTACCCCATTTCTGCTCCCACTGGAGTGAAGAGCCCGGCTGGCAATGCTACTTTGGTTCTAGAACTTCTGTGTGGGATCCAACCCATAGAAATTCCCCATGCACATTCAGACACATAAATTAATCTTGAAAAATAGGAAATTTGTATAAGCCATGCTAATGTTGAAATTGGTTCTCACTGTCTTTGTTAGGTGTCCTGGCAGTTTGTCTAGCTATCATTCTTAGTGTATGCAGCCAACAATCACCTCTCTCCAGCTTTTTTGACAGTCTTGTGGTTTTTTTAATTGGTTACTTCTCTGTTTTTCTGTTTTTCTCATCTTCAAGTTGGGAACAAGGCATATTGTGGAAACTATGCAAACTGTGGGGCATCATATCAACACCCTATTTATGTGCGGTGGGCTGAGCAAGAACCCCCTCTTTGTGCAAATACATGCAGACACCATGGGTAAGTTTGAGGGCATAGTGAAGGGAAAAATAAACTTCTCCCCCCCCCATCTTCCTATGCCCAAGTGAATTTCTCTTCTCTTTCCTGCCTAGTGCTATTAGTCAGAGGTGTATTTTATCCATACTAGAGCTAACTATCATTAATATTAATCTTGGTTAATTTCAGGGCTATTTTTGGGCAGGAACGCACAGGAATGGAGTTCCGGCTGGCTTCCGAGTTGGCCATGCTTACAGCCTCCCCCCTCGGGTTTGCCAAGTACCTTACAAGCCATAGGGCGCCTGGGAAAACCGATCCAGAAACTGCCTTCCTTCCCTCTGGTTCTGCATGCGCCCTACAAGCCACGGGGCACCTGGGGAAGCTGATCCTGGGAGGGAGCTACGCTGTCAGGCGTGTGGCCTAATATGCTAATGAGTTTCTGGTGTTGGGTGTGGCCTATTATGCTAATAAGTTCTTGCTGGTTTTTTTTTTTTTACAAAAAAGCCCTGGTTAATTTTAACCAAGATTTGCAAGCCAGCTGCTAACCATGGGTTAAAAGCTAATAAAGGGAAAAAGTGGAAAAATTGTGTGTGAGAGAGGAGAAGATAGGAAAGTACATCACTATCAACATAGGAAAGTACATCACTATCATCATATTGTCAATCTCTGTTGTAGAGATTGTATAGCTCTAATGTGATTGTTTTATTAATAGTTAATATTTGATAATAATCATTCCATTTTAAAATTTCAATTTAAAGGCTATGTCCAGCCATGCCTCTAGAATAATTTACACCAAAATATTTAGTTTGTATACAGATTAGAATGATCCAGAGGAAGTCCTCTAACACAATCACCATTGAGATTAATAGGTGTTACAAAAAGGAAAAATGGCTGTGTGGGTGAGAGTTTCTGATGAACTGTGTCCCTTATCTTTTCTTTCATATTTGACATCTATAGATACTTCATTTACTGATTGCATAAATGGTGAAAACAATCCAATGTGACTCATTTTTATATCACTATATCTTATTCTGAACCTGGCCCTAGGTGTGGTAGTTTAGAGCCACGTACAGAGGTGGGAGATCTTTTTACAAACTTGGAGGAACTCCTAGGTTTGCAAAACGTATACAATTATTAAAAAAATAAAAGAGGAGGATTTTTAAAAAAGTTTTAAAATATGACAGTTTCAAATAGGATTTCCTCCAGATATCTCAGCAGCCACTTTGGGTTGCCTACCCAACTCTGGTAATCCAAAATGGCTGCTGCTGCTTCAGCACTGGAGGTGAATTGGAGAGGGGAGTAGGCAGGTAGGCAAGACAAGGGTGGGTGGGAAGAAAGAACAAAAGAAACATGGGGCAAAGTGGGGGACTGAAAAGGAGTCAAGAAAGCTGGGAAAAACAAAAAGCTGCAAGGGGAAAGGAAGGAAAGTGGCAGATGAGATTATACAGATAGTTGGGACGGAGGGGAAGTACTGGGAAAAGGAGCAAAACTGGTAGCTACGTTGGGGAAGGAGGGCAGAGAAATAGATTGGAGAGGATGGTCAGCTTGGGCGGGTGAGGCTCATTCTCATGAGTTCTTGCAAGCCCCCCACTTATAATATTAAATTCTATTTTACATACTTCCTTTGTATATATTAATCAAATCCTTCATTTTACAATTGCAGCATTTATCCTGAGTGTCTTCATGGGTATTCCGGGAGGGTCCACAAGTCCTCGTAAGGACTGCTTCTAAGCCCCTGTCATGTCTATCTGACCAATTCAAAAATTCTGGCATTTTAGGAATGGTGCTGGGGATTCTGCCTCAGGGAAAGGCAACAGAATTAACTTCCCCCTCTTTCAAAGGGTGTGAGCAAGTATAGCTGCCACCACCCACAATCGTCTCGCTTCCAGATGACTTCAGGACACTAAATAGAAAACACATGGATTAGTTGCTGGGATCCTGTAGTTCAGCCTTAGAAATTCTGCTGAGTGGCACTAAAAGTCCTAATGTAATCTTCATAGTTACTTCAAAATGTAGATTTCACTCTGTTTTCCAATGCAAATTATTTCACTGCAAAGATAAGATGATGCCATTTAGCATCTATAGATAGCTAATAAAAGTTATCAGTTTAATATTGGAATTTAAGGTTTTGTGTTATGCTACTATTTTCCTGTTTCTCTGAACAGCTGTGAAAGTTTTTACAGGACCCTTCCCACCTCTGGCCAAAAGTCATTAACCAATAGGAAAGTTTCTTGCTGCTTCCAGCAGCCATCCCTTCTGATCAAGGGATGAGATCAGGCATCTCTACAGTGCGTCATCTTGGGGCCCTCCATTCCCAAACTGCCAGACAGGATGCTGCAAGATGGGGTGCAGGAAAGAAACAAAGTGGTGGTGGGGTGTGGAGGCAATCCTGCACCCCCCCCCCCCCAAATCTCCTGGTTTTCATCCACCAGCTTCTTGTTTTGAAGCTCTGGGCCCTGCTGTTGGAGGCTGCCTGCGAAGAGCTGGTGCTGGGTAAGGAGGGCTCCAGGCTTTTATGGGCAGCTGGGGTGGGGGCTGTTGTGAAAAAACTGGCTTAACTTTTCTAGCATTCCCTCCCCATCTGCCCTGTGCCTCCCAACTTTTTAAAATGCCCCCCGACTACACCCCTGAGTGAGATTGCTTAGAACTTTTTTCTAGGACCATTTGCTTTGTTACCTTACAGCATTTTGTAGGTCATGTGCAAGCATTTTACTTAAACGTGCTCTTAATGGGTATCTAATGTGGTTCTCACTGTATTGTTTTGAGGGCATTAAAAGATGGAGACCTCTATGGGGCACATGATGCTTGTCATGCTCTGAAATATGATAGTCCCTGGTGAGGCAGGATGGGCTGGCTTGAGGTCCATGCAGTATTTTTTATCTAAATGGAGCCCACAGGTTATTAAAGTTTGCAAACTGCTACACTGTTTGTACAAAATGTTGTACAAAATGTATTAGGTAGGAGTTAGCATATGGTATACTGACCAAGCTCTTTGCCACCTTCAGGCTCTTTTTTGAGCTAATATAATGTCACCATTGAGTGCTGCTGCAGTGTAAAAAGAAGTTCAGGCCTAGGGATGAGAGAGAATGCTTTTTTGCAGAGGAACAGGAGAAGACAGGAAGGTTGCCCAAAGAGTAATTGTGGGAAATTAAACAGTTCCTCATGGCAAGAGTGGATCTGAAAATCGCAAAACTGAGGGAGTAGTGGCCTATGGGAGTAGTGGGCTAACCTCACAAAAGACTAAGGGACAGTAGTGCACTTTTGGCAGAAATGCCTCTAGAGCATTGAGATTAATTGTAATTCAATAAGTTAATCAGTTATGAAATCAATTTGCATTATCACTTTGGGTAAACGAAATCTCCAGCTGCAGTCTTCAAGTATGTACTCATTTATACGACCTACATAAGGGGCTGCCTTTAATTCCAGACAGCCTTTGTGGAAGAACATTGAACCTTTGGCAGGTATTTGAAGCTCATTGTTTAGACATTATAACCAGCAGAAGCTTGTTAACCAAGTGTAGTTTATCCAACTTTACATTGCATTCTCTTGAGCCCATGTGACAACGGTCTTCATAGCAAGTTATATGTTTGCAAAAGAGGCCTCGGGTTCATCTAAACACAGCTTTAATATAGCACATTTGTGAACAATATAATGTATGATTAACCTGTGGAAAACATCTTTGTTTCATTCAGAAGTCTTGAAGGAGGGGCAGGGTGGAATGAGAAAACCCCATACGGGTAACTTTTAAAAAACGTTCAAGTCAATATGGTTTAGATCAAATTTAAAGTTTGGTTTCAGGGTATTTAACATGCAGATTTGCATCATTTGAACATCAAGCCAGACTTCCTACCTTGATACAGGAAGAAAGATGAAAATCAGCATTATGTAATTATGTCTAATGGAAGCAGAAAGAGAGAACCAAATGGCCCAGGGTCTTGACCTAGGCTAGATATGCATGCAGGCTATTGCCACAGCGGTGCTTTCTATTTGTCAAACAAGATTTTATCAAATCCACACCTCCCCATATCTAATTCAAACAGCCTTGGAATTGAGAGTTGCTTTCTGATGTCTAAAATTAAAGATCTATTAATAGATAATTCAGATTAAATTTTAAACTGGGGTCCTTTGACTGTATCTATTAGCCAAGCACAATGTAAGACAAAGAGGCCTTTCTGCCTTCTCAGAATTCTCCCTGTTTGTAGGGAACTGTGACTGACAGGAGATGTCAGAGTTCATCTGAGTAAAATGCTCTCGGTTCCCCTGCCCTCATTAAAATCTATCAGATAAAATAGCTAGCATTCCTGTATCAATCCCCTATTCTTCCAGGAAAAGACAGGAAAAATCTGAATATATTACTGTAAAATGTAAGCTCCCATTAGCCAGTTATGCAGGCTACCAGTAGATAATTTCTTAGACCACTTAAAAGCCTCAGATTCATATTGTTAAGTGCTAAGATGAATGTGTCCTTTGTGAAGCACTTGCAGAGTGGAAGACAAGCAGCCAAATTTTAAAGCACATTTTAAAAGCACCAGATGTAAATCCAGTTCTTAATTTAGTTTTCTGTTAAGTTTAAACAACTCTGTGTCAAAACATTTTTGCCATTGAGAGCATACAGATTTGATCCATGAATCTCCTGTACCGAGCTTAATTCTGGTCTCAAGAACTGGCTGGAAGGAAAACAAAACAAGAAAAATGACTCAGTAAGAAAAGGGTGGGGGGGTATATGGACAAGAGAGCACATGCCATTTCTCCGTTTTAATGTTCCCCTCATTCCACTTTAATGTTAGAAGGCAATGGTAACACTAGGTACCTTGTGTTTGTCTTTTACCATTAAATAATTGAAACAATCAGTGTGTAAGGATTGCATGTACCTACAAGAAGCGCATAAACTGTCTGCATCTCAGGACTATAAAACTAATTTTGTTATTCTTAATGTAAGCTGTAAATTAGAGGATCATTCCTCAAGAGTCATTCCTATACAGAGAGTGAATACAATACAGGAGATTTCAAAATCTGTAGTGAGATACAATTAGAAAACTAATGGAAAGTTTTGTGTTCACCTGCAAATGTTCCCTTTGTCTTTATTTCGTGTTGTTTTCCATGTGTGCATTCTGTGTGTGTCTATTTCATGTTGTTTTCTGTGTGCTCATTCTGTGAACACAATGATCTGAAACTCACAAAAAGTTATGGTTAGGTTTTGGGGGGGATTAAAGGAAAGTAGTACAGTTGATTGCTGATCTGGCTCCTGTTAACATGGTTGGAGCCATATTAGCCCCTTCTGATAATATTGAGGAAGGGGTTCTCACAAGGCTCTATAAAGTAGCCAAGAGACCAGAAACCCATGAATATAATAACAAAGAATTTATAAAAATAACTTGTAAATTTTCATCAAACGTTCCAATCTGAATGAAGAATATTGTACAAAATATCTCTGGTGTCAGTTCAATATTGAAAACACCTCCAAGTCCCACCAAATTTCCTATCTGAGTCAGTCCTTCTCAATGAAGCTGTAAGAGTGCAGAAAAGGGCAACTAGAATGATAAAAGGGTTGGAACACTTTCCCTGTGAAGATAGGTTGAAGTGCTTGGGGTTCTTTAGCTCGGAGAAACAATGGCTGAGGGGTGACATGATTGAGGTTTATAAGATTATGCATGGGATAGAGCAGTTAGAGAAAGAAGTACTTTTCTCCCTTTCTCACAATACAAGAACTCGTGAGCACTCCATGAAATTGCTGAGCAGTCGGGTTAGAACACCCAAAGAGTGATTAACTCATGGAATTCACTGCCACAGGAGGTAGTGGCAGCTACAAGCATGGACAGCTTCAAGAGGGAATTAGATAAACATATGGAGCAGAGGTCCATCAGTGGCTATTAGCCAGAAGGTATAGATAGGAACTCTCAGTCTGGAGCAAGTGATGCACTGTATTCTTGGTGCTTGGGTGGGGGCAACAGTAGGAGGGCATCTAGAAAGTGGCCCCACTAGTGGACCTCCTGATGGCACTTGGTATTTTTGGCCATTGTGTGACAGAGTGTTGGACTGGATGGGCCAGTGGCCTAATCCAACATTGGAGCCAGTTTGGTGTAGTGGTTAAGTGTGTGGACTCTAATCTGGGAGAACTGGGGTTGATTCCCCGCTCCTCCACTTGCACCTGCTGGATGACCTTGGGCAAGCCATAGCTCTGTACCAGGTGTTCTCTCAAGGACAGTTGCCTCTGAGCTCTCTCAGCCCCACCTACCTCAGAGGGTGTCTGTTGTGGGGAGGGGAAGGGAAAGGAGTTTGTAAGCCATGCTGAGACTCCAAGTGAAGGGTGGGGTATAAATCCAATCTCTTCTTCTCTTCTTATGTAACTGACACCAGAGATATTTTGTATACTATTCTTCATTCAGATTGGAACATTTGATACAAATTTAAAAGTTATTTTTATACATTTTTGTTATTATATTCACAGTTTTCTGGTCTTTTGTTAGTTTCTCCATACTGTGAATCTCCACTTTTTGCTTTTGAGGCATGGGAGCCATATGTGGCTCCTTTATACATATTGTGTGGCTCCTGGCAGGGCAGCTGGGGAAGGGAAGGGGAGGCATGTCTCTCTGATCGATCTTCCCTTCCCCAGCCAGTGTTCCCCTCTCTGGGTGGGCTTGAAGGGGGGCAGGGGGGAGCAGTGAAAGAAAGCAACTTTAACTTTAAATGTGTTCTCAAAGCCCCCTCCCCCACCCTACAAATAATATTAGACAAATAAATATCATTATCAACATCGGGTTTTACCCCTTTTGTTTTTATTTTTGGCAGTCTCATTTAATGTTAATAAAAAGCAAATCTGCATATTTTTCAATAAAAACAATATTTGTTCATGGCTTGTGGCGCTCAAACATCTGATGTTGATCTATGCGGCTCTTACGTTAAGCAAGTTTGGCCACTCTTGCTATAAAGCAACCTGACCAAAGAAAAAGTCATGAAGCCTTTCATTGTCCTAAGGAGATGCCCCCAGACTCTCTTCGTACAATTTTCTAGTATTTTAAATGTTTTGGCAGCCACTGATGATCAGCTGATGGCTGCTGATGGGTAGGACTTTGCCCTCATTGAAGGTAATAGCTCCCACAGTGTACATTCCTGTCTAGGCCTCTCTGCTTCTTAGAGTTTGTCATTGGCTTCTACTTCTCTATGGTCTTTTTCACTTCTCTATGGGTTTGTCTTTTTTTGTTTATAAACGATATATCATGTTTTAATCTTTGATAGTTGCTTCGGGAGAGTCCTCTTCCTCTCCTTCTTGAACTTTCTTCTGGTTGTTCTTATCACTGAATCCTGGTTAAGACACAACACTCTTTCCTAAGTGACAACCAAATGTCATTATTTTAACACATTCCACTCCTTCCTCTCCACCCAGTTCTCATCAGACTTCCTTCAAGTAGCTATACTTTCAACTTGTGTATAATCATTTGAATTATTGAAGCGAACCTTCTAGCAATCTTGTCTTGGAATCATCCTTTGTTTACTATTCTGAATTTCTGGATTTTGTTTGTTTGTTTGTTGACAGCTTCACTTTTTACATAAATTAGCATATTTCCTGCTTTTAACTTGATAGCTCTGGCCTCTACAGCCATGGAAAATGACTCCAAATTATGTCCACATACAGATGCACCAATCCAGTCACTCATGTGATCATACCATCTTACGGAGGGTATGCTACTTCTTCTTAATTACTGTTTCCACAACCCAAGTCACAAACAGTGAGCCATCACACATTAAAAAGGAAGCCTAAGTTACCTGAGCTACAGCATGATTTTACTACAGCTGCCAAAAATTTAGCCACATGCAAGGTTACTGGTTTGTCTTCATCTCTTAGTAATCAAGAAGATTTAGCTTCTGGACAGTCAGAGTCCAGTTTAAGCAAAGGGAAAATCAGTTCAGCTCTCAAATCTGAAAATTTAGGGCAATTCAAAAGAACATGATCTATAGAGTCAGTTCAGTTAGTGCCACGTCCACAGAATCTATTAGAGTGTGGAATACTATTAAACCTTCCTAACAACACTGCTGATGGCAAGGCATTCAAATGCCTAGGAAGAGATAAACAAGTCGTTTGGCATTGTGGTGGGAAGAAAGCAACTTTAACTTTAGAGGGATCTTCCAAGACCCCCATACCAGCTGGATTGGCTTGGAGAAGGGGTTTAAAGAGACAAATGCGTTCTCCCAAGCCAGCCGCAGGGGGAGGGGGATGTCTTTAAGAACATATTTAAAGTTAAAGTTGCTTTCTTTCTCTGTTCCCCCCAGCTCAAGCCTATACAAGGAGGGGAACACTGGCTGGGGAAGGGAAGACCAATCCAGGAGGCATGCCTCCCCTTCGCTTCCCCAGCCACCTTGCTGGGAGCCACACAATACGTGTGAAAGAGCTGCATGTGGCTCCTGAGCCACAGTTTGGCCACCCCTGGCATAGAATAATTCTCCAGATGTTTGTACTTCTAATTATTTGTTCTGTCTTTTTAATGTTATCTACACTTTTGGCATTCTGAAAAAGGTTTTGTCTCTCCTAGGCATGCCTGTTGTCCTGGGCCAAGAAGTGGAGTCTGTTCTAGTAGGTGCTGCTATCCTTGGAGCTTGTGCTTCTGAAGATTTTGCTTCACTGCAGGTACGTAATCATGAAAGGTCTGGAAGTGAAAACTTGACTTCTGTGTTTTTCTGTCTTACATCAAATTGCAAGTTACATTCGCAACAAAATTGGATGTTTTCAGTCTCATCGCTGTTTATTAGGCTGGTCTTTTTAGGTTAACTAAGAAGATGCATCGTGTAGCCCGTCACAAAAGGGCCTAGTTGTTCAAGGCAGAAAAGGCTTGAAATATTAGGGATAAGAACAAATTTAGAGTACAGTGGCACCTTTAAGTCCAACAAAGGTTTATTCCGGGTATGAGCTTTTGTGTGCATGCACACTTTGTCAAATACATTGGAAAGGAAGGTAGAGCTCAAACTTATAGATACAGGCTGAACAGCAAATTAACATGTAACATGATGCAGATGCTTTAAGATAGTCAAAGTGAAACTAAATAACAAGCTAAGGATATAAGGTCAACAGTTGTTTTGATTTAATTAAAGGGGGGAAAGGACTTCAAAGTTCCCCACATGTTCCCCAGAGAGCACTGCATTCAGAGGCACAAAATCAGTTTATTTATTTATTTTTCACACTTTTACCCTGCCCTTCCCACGAACGGGCTCAGGGCGGCTTACAATGTGGCACAGTTTTAATCCTTGATAGACCAGGCCCCAGGGATGTCAGACTGGCGACAACCAGGGCCAGGGCTTTTTTGGTGGCAGCTCCATCCTGGTGGAACGAGCTCCTGGTAGAAATCAGGGCCCTGTGGGACCTCTTACAGTTCCACAGGGCCTGCAAGACGGAGCTGTTCCACCAGGCATTCAGCTAAGGAGCTGCAGCACACACTGGGGAATGTCCCTGTGTCCTGGCTTTCCAGCCTGTAACCTGGGTCCTACCATCAAAGTTCCTGACCTGTGCTCGCCGCATAATAAGAGAACTGTACAGATGTGAAATACGGACATCTGACAGTCACCTAAACTATGTTATAAGAATTGCTCCACTTGTTGAAGGAGTGTGTTCCAGCAATTTTGTATCTCTTTTAACTGATTGTTATTTTAAGTAATTTATAAGCTTATGATAGGTTTTATTTTATTTTACTGTATTTAATTGTCTTTTTGAATTGTTTGTAAGCTGCCCTGAGCCCGCCTCGGCAGGGAGGGCGGGATATAAATAGAATAAATAAAAATTAAATTAAAAGTAAATGTCAAAATAGGGGTTAAATGTGAGAAGGCGTCTTTTCTAATTGTGGGAAGTAAACTGAGAACCACCATTCATCTCCTCTCAAGCGTGGAGATAACTTAACAGCAAAAACATTCCATTATTCCTTGCATTACATTCAGTATTCTAGTATACTATTCTGAAAAAGAAATACACTAAAATACAGAGGATGTAAGCGTTCACCATTATGTTGAAGAGCAACTGAATTTATTTTTACAGGCTGATTTTGTAAAGAATCACAGCATATATATTTTTAAACAGGCCTCTATATTTCTAAATTAGAAAAATAGAAGTCATTCAGAGATTTTCCCACATGACTCATGGACTGACTGACAGTGTATCTGAAGTGTGTTTGGTTGGTAACAAAAAGCAATGAAATGTGCCGCTGAAGCTGTAACCCTTTGCAATGGTTGTGAAGAACTGCTGCGTAAAGTGGCATAATGCCCTGAGTTGGTAAGGTACATTTATATCATTGGGATGTCTCATTTTTTGCAATAATATGGTAAAAGTTCTGTTTGTCCATGTTGGCCAAATCAAGAATAACCAGCCATTTCCTTCATTGGGTGCACTGTTCAGAAAGAACAGTTTTTCCTGAAAATGTAATAGAGTGGCCATCTTTGAATTGTATTCCTTGTTTCTTCTCACAAAGGATTTCTCTCCAAAATTTGTTTTCAATACCATAACAATACTTATTGGCCTAAGAAGGCAACTTCTGTAGTTGTTTCTGAATAACATGCTGCCTAAAAGGAGAATGTTTTGCTTTGTAGAATGCCTCTATAATAAGAAAATTCCCATAGTCACTTGCTTCTGCTTGGAACAGTATACTCTTCACTAAAGAGAAAATTGATTTTGTTCCTTTTTGGCTGTGATCCTGTACACACTTACCATCCTGAACGCAAACAAGTCCCACTGAAAACTCTGGGGCTTTCTTCCGGTTGACATGCCTTGGATTGAACTGTTCTGATGCTGTGGCAGTGCTCAAATGAAAAGATCCCTGCTCAAAATTTCTCACCTGTGTTTTTAGCACTATGGATTTATGAGAATTAATTGAAAGGTTAGGACCAAGGATAAATTCTTTATTTCCTTTTGAAGTGCAGTTATCATAGCTTTGCTGCAGTAGATTGCTGGAAGATAGCTAGAGATAGAAGAGGCTTATTTCATCCAGCTGCAAACAGTGATAGCTACTTCTGCCTTAGAAAAGCCCACTAATTAGAAAGTGATCATTTTTTCATAGGGCCAAACTATACATGATGCTGGGAAGGCATGTTTGGATCCCTTTGTGTTAAGTCAGCCTCAAAAAACAGTCATGGGAAAATGGAGAAGGACAGCATTGTGGATTGT
Organism: Lepidodactylus listeri; assembly: GCA_029233225.1. Classification (NCBI taxonomy): domain Eukaryota; kingdom Metazoa; phylum Chordata; class Lepidosauria; order Squamata; family Gekkonidae; genus Lepidodactylus; species Lepidodactylus listeri. The sequence continues at coordinate 98,011,142 of JARCFY010000002.1, forward strand.
GGCCAGATGCGAAGGAAGATGTGATTTGATTCATCCCCCTGCCCCATTTCTTCATCTGAAAATGGCCTCCTAGGGCTGTATTTAGTTCATTGGGTTAATTTCAGTTGGGAAACAGTGATGGTGGGAGTAATCCCCCCCTCTTTCCTGGGACATGGCTCTGATTCATATCAAGGCTGCCTACAGCTGTTTCTTAAATGTAAATTATATATTAGGGGATCTAATGAGGTTTATGTGTAGTTTGGCCCTTAGTGCATGGCATAGGACAGATACTGGTAACCATTTGCAGGGATATTACAGTGAGGAGGCCGCCTCTCTCTTGTACTGAAAAATCTTCCTAAGCACACTTAAGCAGTAAGGCTAAATTCAGATATATTCCTGTTTGTGTATCATCAGTTTTTACATCTTTGGGTCCCCAGCATGCAAGGAAATAAGCAACTACTCTTCATATTAGTAGTAGTAGTAGTAGTAACAGCAGCAGCAGCACTAGTAGTAGATTGCCCAATTCCTGCTACTGCAGTGCTCTGGGTAATATAAAACATTTGATAAAAACATCAAAACCATAGGATAAAATACACAAACAGTACTAATACAGCAAATCTAAAAGAATCAGATGGCAAAGTTATTCTGGACTGCGGCCACCTCATGATTGGGGGAAAGAGGAACAGAGTCTGGAGAGGAGGAGAGTGTACCGGCCAGAATGGAAACCGTTGCTGTCCTCAACCAAAATCCTGGTGGAACATCTTTGTGTTATAGGCCCTGTGGAATTGCATAAGGTCTTGCAGAGCTCTGATGGTGTTCAGCAGAGAGTTCCACCAGGTTGTGTCCAGGACTGAAAAGGCTTTGGCTCTGGTCGAGGACAGCCAGATATCTTTGGGGCCAGGGATCACCAACAGATTGCTATCCAAGGAGTGTAACGCTTTCCCAGGGAAATACTGGAGGAGACAGTCCCGCAGATACATCGGTCCCTGACTGCTCAAGGCCTTGAAGGTCAACACCGGAACCTTGAACTTGACTCAGTATTCCAATGGAAGCCATTGCAGCTAGCCCAGCACAGTTTGTATATGTGCTGTCCATGACGTTCCTGTCAGGACTCACGCTGCCGCATTATGGATCAGCTGGAACTTTTGCATCACTTTTAAGGGCACGCTAGCGTAAAGTAGCCTGAAGGTGACCATTGCATGGATTACCATGGCTAGGTCAGGGTATGACAGGAAAGGGGCCAATTGCCAAGTCTGGCGCAGATGAAAAAATGCCAGTGTGACAATATGCATGACTTGGGCCTCCGTGTTCAAGGAGGCATCCAAAATCATGCCCAGATTCTTGAAAGACTGCAGTGGTGTCAATACTACCCCATCAAGTCTGGGAAGTCTATGCCCCAAAGCCCTCCCAGCCACATAACCTACATCTTTGTTGGATTCAGTCTCAACCTGCTCTTTTTTTAACCACCCCACCATGGCCTACAAGCCTGTGATCAAATTTTGCGGGGCGGTATCTGGGTGTGTATCCAATAACAGATACAACTGGGTGTCATCAGCATACTGGTGGTACCCAAGCCTCAAACTCCATGCTAGCTAATTGATATGTTTAAAACATAAAACATACATTTAAAACCACAGCAAATCCTTTGTTCCTCTTTTATAAAGTACATAATGATCCAAATAGGATATTTGGAAAAGTCTATCCGTTAACTATTTTTTAAAAGGTAGCCAAACGCATTGACTTGGAAGTACATTCTACTCAAATTAGTGGGATTTATGAACATAGGTAATTTACTCTGTATGTTAATTTGCTGCTATTCACACGTCTTACTGATCACCTTCATCCAGTCTTAGCTATATTTACTGCTCAGTTACTTATGCATCTTGACTCTAATTGGCCTTTCCTGGCAACACCCTCCTCACACTCCATCTATATGCAGTGGTTGGTGACTTCTGTTTCAATGTACATTTGGGGCCTGTGTTGCGGGTTAGGAGTTTGGGAGTGCTCCTGGATCCCTCCTTGTCAGTGGAGGCCCATGTAGCAGCCACTGCCAAGTCGGCCTTTTACCATCTTCGGCTGGCGTGGCAGTTGGTTCCCTACCTCAACCGCGATAATCTGGCCACAGTGATCCATGTGACGGTTACCTCGAGGTTGGACTACTGTAACGCTCTCTACATGGGGCTGCCTTTGGCGCTAACCCAGAGGCTGCAGCTGGTGCAGAATGCCGCAGCCAGGCTATTGATGGGTCTCGCAAGGCGGGACCAATATCAGGCCTGTGCTGGCAGTGCTGCACTGGCTGCCTATAGCATACCGAGTTCGCTTCAAGGTACTGGTTCTTACCTGTAAAGCCCTATATGGCCAGGGTCCAACATACCTAAGGGACCACCTTTCTCTGTACACTTCGGTCGTGGTCATGCCATCGACTTTGTGTCCCGGGCCCCAGGGACATCAAGCTCGCCAGAACGAGGGCCAGGGCTTTCTTGATGGCAGCTCCTGTCTGGTGGAATGAGCTCCCGGAGGAGATCAGGGCCCTGCGAGACCTAATGCAGTTCTGCAGGGCCTGTAAGACGGAGCTCTTCTGCCAGGCCTTCGAATAGGAGCCGCCACCGGTGATACCACCCATCACATAAGCCATCTGGGATGTAGTTGGCCCAGTATAGCCCAGGCTTGGTGGCAGGGGGGCTCGGACCTTCTATTGGGTTGCCATCTGATTTTATATTATTGGAAGCTTTTACAGTACTGTATCTTATTTATTGGAATGTGTTTTAGCTGATTTTATCTGTTTTAATGTATTGATTTGGCCTGTGTGCCCGTGTAAGCCGCCCTGAGCCCATTCGCGGGGAGGGCGGGATATAAATCTCAAAAATAAATAAATAAAAATAAATAAAATGTACCTGAAGAAGTGTGCCTGCACATGAAAACTTATACCCAGAATAAAACTTTGTTGGTCTTAAAGGTGCCACTGGTCTCAAACTTTATTTTGCCAGATTTGTGTGGGAGTATAAAACTTTAACCTGAAAGCATTACCTTTAGGTAAGAAATCTGAACAACCATCTCCAGGGCCTGGCCTCCACATGTTGCTTTTCAGAGTCGCCAGACTGCCTTTGTTTTCTCTTCTGTCTTCGACCTCCCCCCCCCCCCCCATGTCCCATGGCAAAAGAAAATGATACAATGCATGCGTGCAATTTCACACACAGTGCTCAAGAGGAACTACATTTCTTCCTTTTAATCTCTGGATTATCTCTTGAGTCTCAAGAGAGGAAAAGAAAATCCTGTCTGAGCATACTTTTTGCTATTTAATTTTCTTTTCATTTCAACCCTGCCTGCCTTCTCTTGTACCTTCATGGTTATATCTCTTCTTTCCCATGTCCAGTTTGGTACACGTGAGATTTTTTTGTGGATGGCTTGTTGCTCAATAGAAATGATTAACATATAACCAGATGCTAAGGACCTTATTCTGCTTAGTTAGTTTATGATTTGAAATCTTTGGTGATTTTTATATAAATACTTGTTAAGCAAAGCACTTTCCAAGGGCTATCTTTATTTTCCGAAACTTTTTTCATGTTGGTCCCAGCAAAACTACCCAATACAGTTTATAGATGAGGTTATTATATACTTTCAGATGAGGAAGTGGGGCCTAGAGATACAATGCCAGTAAGTCAGTGTCTGTCTTGGTGAACAAAGATCTTCCACTACTGAGTTTCCTCCAGATTGCTGGATGAAAATGGACCCTGTGTGGGCAGAAGTACTGGCCATTCTTCTCTTGCTTCCATTACCAGGTACCTGATTGATTGCACAGACTTCAGTGAGTTTTTAGGAAGAAACCACACATTCCTCCTCCACTGTCTTCAAAACCCATCTGCTGCTTCATTTTCACTAAGGCAGGTTTTTCTTTTGTAATGCAGAAATTGCTGACAAGAGAAGAGTGCTGAATCTTTCCACCATGCAGTACCTTTCTCCTCTGACCTCCAGTTACTTCCCCATATAGTCTGTCCCAGACATCTGTTTGGGATAGAGAGGTGGATCTGGAACTGGTGCTGGAGGCTAGGGAGTGAATGAGGAAACAAAGGAGTTGAGTGCCTTTTTCCTACCCATTTCTTCTCTACTAAAAACAGTGGGTTGGATACAGGAGAGGATTTACTCCCCCTCATGCTGTCCCTGAGGACCCCAACCACCAGGAGAAGCATTCAGGGGGGCATTTTGGGCTGCCGTGGGAGGGGGAAGGGCAAAAGTTACACTCCATGAATGGAAATATCTTCTGTAGGATCCAAGGCTACAGTCTATTAGTCCTACACCTTAAGGAGAAGGTTTGAAAGTTAGATTTTAGAAATGGAACACATTATTTCACTCTCAGTTTAACTGGAAAAGATACGGTCCTTAGTTTAGGAAAGCATCCTATTCATATTACTCTATAGCTGTATTTTATCAAAATGTAAAAATCTTATTTAGCAATCATCCAGTTTTATTCTTTATAATTCACCATTCCAGGAATTTGTTGTATTAGAAAAATCAAGAACCTGCAGGTTTTCTTTTTTTACTATACATTAAAGTCAGCACAGTTATGACTAGCTTTCATTTTAGTTTAACTCCTTGAGGTAGACTTTGGTTGCTAAGAAGGCAAGAAGTGCATATTCAGGGAATGGGAACAGACTGCCAACATTTTACCAGAGCCACTAAAATATCTGAAATACAATGTTAAGTGGAGAGAGCGTGACATTTATAGGCTGATTTATATCTCAGTAGCATTTCTCCTCAAAGCCTAGAGAAAGGACCAATTCTTCATCAGCAGGTTTTTTCCATTGTGAACATTTGGTATTCTTCACAATAGCAATGTCAGTTAACACATCACTTATAAGGTAAAACAGTTAAATTTAAAAATGGCCGTCTCCATGAAAAGGTGTTCAGTGACAATGGTGTTATATTAGTCAATTTGGTTGCATTATAAAGAGGCCTGGTTGCTTAAACTGTAAGCAAAGACTACCATTTTTGCTTGATTTACAAGCAGTGGGCTTGAGCCTGTGTGGCATGGAATGCTCCTATCCAGCTCAAGTGACTACCTGTGGGACATCTCCCAGCCCATAAAGGAAGCTCAGTTTATTAGTCTGGTTTACGTTTATTGGCCTGTATGATTGGCACAAGACTATATAGTCTGGATATGGGATCTTGCAGATTTATTCATATATATTCCTATATCACCCTTATTCTCAGTCCGATTTAATAAGTGCTGGATTTTTTAAATCGTTCAGTGCATTTGCGTTTGAGCATAGGGCACACACAGATCTCTAAGAAACCCAAGTCACTTCAAAATCCAGGCCCCACCCCAAGCAAGAAATTGTGCCGCCATAATTTGCACCTTAGATTTTGCACATGCATGGGCAAGCTGTTCTACACAGAGGAGATTCTGTATCTGCATTAGTGGTTGGAGTATTTGGGTTCAAGGAGGTCACCTCTAATGTATGGGTTGGCTTTAGTTGGTTGCTTTTGACAAGGTATGAAATATGGATTGCATGCTAGCTGCTTTCCATTACCACATTTCTAGGGATGGTATGTGGGATGAGTTCACTGATCTGTAAAAAATGTCCATTCTCTTGTTGAAGCTTTACAACCAATATTCACCTAGGCATAATTAAATATATTTTCTTATGGTTTAAAATTTTATGTGCATACGTAGAGACACAGGTCCATCCTGTTAATGTGCTAATTATTAAGTTATAGAGCCCCAACTGGCTACTTCAGATCAAGCAGATACAGGACACAAGCCAAAATTTCTCAGAATCAGGACACACATCCAGGTCTTCCAAAACTTTTCAGGATGGAAACCAAGCTCTCTACTGATCTTTTCTTTTATGTATCTGCTTACACTGAAAAGAAGAAAGGTCTAGGCATTCGTTGATGACTAAACAGGCTACATTAGAAGAAGCTCTAAGATTACTTGTATCTGTTGAATTAGTCAAAATCTCCCTCACCTCAATAAAAGAAAAACCAAACTCTTCTATATAAACTAGGATGATACAGTGATTAGTTGCTGTAATCATCTTGTGTAAACACCACATTGGAAGAAAGAAGTTAATGAATCATTCTGTTGGCTTGTTGCTAATGCACCTTTTATTAAAAGTCTCCTGTAGTATCAAGATCTACTCTTTTAATCATTGTGTGAACATTGGGGGAAGAAGGAAGAGATGGAGATTCTGGAAGTTGGACTGACAGGGAGAACTAGGCTAAGATGCTTTAATCTTCTTTCATTTCTTGCCGAAGGAGCCAGGGATAAGTTCACTCTTGTATGTTGTGAGTCTATAATTTAGAACTGTGTTTATTAAAAACATCTTGCATAAAACGGATTTATTTTTCTTTAATATGGAGAGATATTCTGATTTTCTGTTTCTACCATTAGTACTCCTCCCTTTAGGGGCAGAAATTGCCTTGTTATCTACAGAGGAAATAGGGAAATGGCCATATTCCCTGCAGGAGTCCTTTTCATAACACACAATCAGTTGTGGTGGAGCTAGATTCAAGTCCAGTAACACCTTAGAGGGATCTGATGAAAGGAGCTTTGACACTGGAAAATATTGTTGATCTCTAAGGTGCTCCTGGACTTGAATTGAGCCTTTCTACTGCAGTCCAGCATGAAACAAAAGCAACACTAATTTTGTAACAGTTCAAGGCAAAAAATATACTTGCCTCTGGCAGGTGTATAAATTTGCTAACTAACGTTCAAATTATGAGCTTTCATGTTTTTTAAATACAATGGAATGGGAGGAAAGGTTCAAACTTAACTGGACTCTAAAATTTGTTCTACTGCTTCAGACCAACACAGCTGACTACCTGGATCTAATACTCAAATATAATTCTTTCTGTTTCTGTTTTGTCTGCCAACAAATTTGCTACAGTTATTTTTATTAATAGTCTGTGGGTTGGATACCTTTCTGTCAGTGATCATAGTGAAGGTGGTCTATCCATTCTCTGTTGTAAAGTGGTTAATTTCTGATAACTGTAATCTGATAACAAAATGATGGTTTCAGATCTAAAGGTGAACTATTTGCATTGTAGTTGAAAGGTGCTGGAGGATCCTCTGCTTGTGCAGTCAGCCAGTTTAAGGCCAGTTTACACACTGGTTTTACCACATGCATATATACTTGTAAAGACTTTATGTGCACATGTGAAAAAGTATATTTAGTCCTACACATGAAACAGTATTGCAAAACCTATGGATTTGGTCTGGCATAACTTTATGGCATAGCTACGTATCTTTTGGTTCTGAAATGAATCAAACCATTGTATGGGCTTTGTGTTAGATTTTTAAGCATAGGATATAGCTCTGCTGTTAAACTTTTCCTTTGTAAAATGATAATGGGTGGACAATTTATGCATTCCTTGGCTGGAGCAGCTGTCCTGGAGGAGCGAAGGGAGGATCCAACTCTTTTATTGTAACTTAGAGAATTCAGCAACTGCAACGTGGCTTTACCCTAACATGATGTTTTCACAAACAGGCGAAGGAAGATCTGTAGATTCATGTGCTGCTGCTGTTTACTGACACATGATACAGGTTGACATCTGTTGCCCTTCTCCCTTGCTGAGCACTTGCTTTGCTTTATTTATGGTTAACATTTCCACTTTGCTGTGTGCAGTAGTACCAAAAGTAAAGCTCTCTTGTGCTCATTAAGTACAGTATCAGTGGATCTCCCATCATTTGCTAGGTTTCACAACATTCTGTCAGACTGATTTTGAAATAAATAAGAAAACTGAGACCGATTTCTCACCAGGCGCTGCTTCGCCGTCAGTCTTCCCTTTGCCCCGATTGCGTGCTTCAATTTCTCACTATTTGCTGTGGGGCGCAGTTTAATCCGCAGCTTCACACGATTTCCCCCGCAGCTTCAGTGATCCTGTTTTTTTGAGGATAACTGAAGCCGCAGAGGAAATCGGGCGAAGCCGCGGATCAAACTGCGCCCCGCAGCAAATAGTGAGAAATTGAAGCACGCAATCGGGGCAAAGGGAAGACTGACGGCGACACAGTGCCTGGTGTGAAATCGTTCTGAGAATATGCTACTGAAATGTCTCAAGCAAAATCCTGTGTTAGGTGTTGTCATGCATTTAACGTATTATCAGATTGGTACATGCTGTACTGTCGTGTTTTGTTAGCTGTCATTCTGGATGATGTGCAACCATTTTATGCCACTAAAAATGTATAGGGAAAACCTATCTAAGGAAAGCCAAAGTCTAACAGTAGGTCATAATTTCTGCAGACCACAAGTAAAGCCCAAAAGTAATCAGTTGGTATAAAACATAATTAATTGTTTTACTTGGGCCCATCATCGCTGAGGCCCTGACTTGACTAATAATTAATCAGTGGTATTTGTTATGAAAATCTGATCAGAGCCTAGGTGAAAATAACACTTGGCCCATGATCTCCTTGAGTTGGCAAGATGTTAGAGCTTCAGTCACTGGCCTCAGTTGAGAAAACTACATCACCAGGAAAGGAAAATGTCACAGAGGCTCAGCAGTAATGAAGCAATTTTTTTTGTAGTTTTCTCTGAATCCTTGAGGAAAACATTGTCTTGGCCAAACATAATGTCAAACACTAACACTTGATGCCTATGGCCAGTAATGAACTCTACAAGTTCTATTTGCTGAGACCTGTATCCAACTTCAGAATGGTTCTGTCAGAGTGATCCTTTCTTTAACCATGGCCAAATAAGTGTCTAGAAACCACGATAGGGCCATCTCATGATAGAGCCATCTTTGATGCATCTCTGAGAACCAATTTGGTATAATGGTTAAGAGCGTGGACTCTAATTTGAGAGAACCGGTTTTGATTCCCCACTCCTCCACATGCAGCTGCTGATGTGACCTTGGGTCAGTTACCAGCTCTTTCAGAGCTGTTCTCTCAAAGGCAGTTCTTGAGAGAGCTCTCTCAGCCCCACCTACCTCACAGGGTGTCTGTTGTGGGGAGGGGAAGGGAAAGGAGATTGTAAGCTGCTCTGAGACTCCTTTGGGTAGTGAAGGGTGGGGTATAAATCCAATCTCCTCCTTCCTCCTCCTCCTCCTCTTCTTCTTCTGATGTCTACACTGTACAGTGCTGCAGGAAGTACTGTAGATAGTACTGGTGTTTCCCACAGTAATCATAATGTGCATGGCTATCTTTAATTCCATGTAATGCATTTGGAATAGGATGTTACAATAAAATAGTTCAAGCAACGTGTTTATGTCTCATGCTGTAAATCTTCCCTGGTACAGACAGTGAGGTTGCTATTTAAATAAAGCATGTAAATCATTGAAGATTGTTGTTCCAGAATAAACTGATTTTCCCAATTGACTTAAAACGTACATCGATTACATACAAATGGCTCTAATGTGTATTCCCCAAAGGTGGCTATATTAAAGCAATAATGTTATCTTCCTTTTGTGTGCTTGAAAACTAATAAATGTGATGATTCTTTTAAAGCCTCTGAATCTTGCATAATGTTTTATGTCCTATATGCAGGCACAATTTCTACTATGGCAATTAAAACACTGCAGTGCTGATAAAATAGTGCAGTTATTAAAGTGAGGGATGGGCAGGGCAATCTGGTTTCTTTATAGCAAGTCTTTATAGCGAGTCCAGGTTAGCTGTCTCTCTTTTCAGAGTGTGTCTTCCCTAATTATGTGTACTGTATTACAGGCAAATTGAATAGTCTGGCCGCCCTCCCCTCTAGCTAAGTTGAAGAGAAACTTCAAGACATACACAAGAGAGTAGGAAACTCAATCCACCTCATTAATTCCCCATCTGGGATCTGAACTCTTGCTATGCCAGTGTAGGAGATCAGAGTGTTCTGTAAGGAAACACAGGCATGTGGAGTCAGTGCAAGATGTCTGAAATGCCTGAGTTTTTTTAAAGGATTTTTTCAAAGGACATGATGATTACTTCGCCTGTACATTTACACCAGCCATCTGAACCACTAGGATATACTTCAACAAGCCTGGTTCATAGGAAAGTTTGCTACCTTGCATGTACAAGTTTTGCTCGTTATCCTGAAGTCTGGCTGTAAGAGTTAAGTTTCAATTATCGGTTTCTTTATAGAGCAGTAAGTCCTACTGAAATCGATGGAGTTGACTTCAAAATAAATGTGCAAATAGCCCAAGGAGGCACCTGTTGCTATATCACTGCTGAAGTTAAGCCTTCTCTGTGTTATATCTGTGCTGGCCTCTCTTGTGCTGTATCTGTGCCCTGTACAATATTAATTCTTGTCATCTAACTTTCCTTTCCTTCTGAATAAAGTAACATATAGACTTGTTGCAAGTGTGTCTGGAGGTTGATCACTGAGTTACTGCTGGATGGCTCATATCTCATTACATGAATTATATCCCTTTTAAATTATTGTGTTCATGGCAATGTGAAATGATTTAAAAGTTCTGTCTGATGTCTTTGATCTGTGAAGGCTCGTTCTCTTATGCAAATCATAAGCATACATGTCTGAACCTACCTATGACTTACAGGCAGTGTAGATACAGGTTAGTTGGCAGTCTTCTGAACCTGAAGAAGGCAGAAAGTTTCATCCTTTTTAATCCTCTTTCTTTACCTGATTCTTGCTGCCTTGTGAAGCATTGTAGAGAAATTCTGGTGGAGCTATCCCTCATCCATTAAACTCTTAACGCAGACACTGTGAATGTCTAATCACCTAGTAACATGAAAGGTTTCCAGCCCATGCCACCATTCCACAGACTTGTTTCTATGAGGCCTCCTAGTTATCTGGACTATTTTAGGAGGAAATCAGTAGAGCCGAGGCCCCCAATGTGATGTCTGTGGGTGCTGTGGTGCCCACCAACACTTTTCCTGGTCCCCGCCAGGTGGGGTGGGTGGGGCCAGGTGGGGCTTTTGTTCAGCAGGGCTTCTGACTTGCCACTGGAGATCTGATTAGCTGTGCAGATTTTCTAAAAAAAAAAAAAAAAAGCTTTGGCAGTAGCCTGCACCACAGCACAAGGTGACTGGCAACTAAAGGTAAGCTGTGTGTATTCAAGAAAACATTTTAAAACAATAAGTTAATGTTAAAAGGCATCCCTGTTGTTGAAGAGTTATCTCATTCCCTGCCATGGGAGGGGGGGGTGGGCTCTCCCTCCTGTGGCAGCCTTTTTGAGGCTCATTCCCTGCCACCCTGCACCAGAATTCCAAAGGTGCTCACAGGCTTAGAAAGGTTGGGGATCCCTGCAGGTGAGTCCAAAAGCTATGCAGCTGGTTATTCCACTGACACACATATGCACACACAGAATCTCACTTCTAGTTTTTCCAACCAATAAGAAGCTTGCTATAACTAAAACTAGCCCTGGGTTCTACAGAACCTCCTGACAATGGCAACACTAGCTTTTTGCTTCCTGGTCTGCCAGCCCTGCAGTTGTTCCAGCTCCACCTTCTTTCATCAGGTCCAGGAATCCCAGGTATGGTGTCATGGTTTCTGTAACATCAAGGCCAGCAGAAGGATCTGTATGTCCTCTGCCATTCAAAGGCAACAATCCTTAACTCCTGTTATGCCATTCTTAAGTCACCTGTGTTAGGACTTTTGTCCAATAATCAAGAAAATTCAGAGTAATGAATCTTGTTTTTCTGGAAAGGAGATCGCTTCTTTTAGTTTAAAAGAAGTTTATTACTAAAGGGAAAAGGTAATGGGATTAGCTACAAATAAACAAAACATGCTTACTAAGCAGCATTGTGCTGCGTCTGCACACTAAGACATCCTGATAGAGAGTGAGAGAGATTGCAATGGAGGATCTCTCCTTCTTCTTGACCCCTGAAAGGAAACACCTGATATCAGTAACCAATTAGCAGAACAGTACACCTTCAGCTTTCCCGGGCTTAGAGTTAATTGGCCAGCTGCCAGGTATTACTTCCAGGCTAAATCTAGGTAAACAAACAAGTTGCATAGGTTAACCCTATAATGACTGAATTTCTCAGGCCTTGCGTTACATGCTCATTTCTCCAACAACCTGTAACTAATATCTTTTTGTTGTTGTTCAGTCGCACAGTCGAGTCCGACTCTTTGTGACCCCATGGGCCACATCATGCCAGGCCCTCCTGTCCTCTGTCATCCTCTGGGGTTTGCTCAACTCCATGCCTTTAGACCACATTCTATAAAATTAAGTGGCCACCAGAAATTGCACATGATATTTTTGTGTACTCATGTGAAGTTAGCATCAGTATGAAAGCTGTACTGTACCATTATTTGCTTCATAATCTGATCATAATCAAGTTTATTCAAAATGAGTCTCAGGGTTTCACAGGGTTTACATCCATTTAGTATGTGTGCATAGGGATGACCCAAGGCATTTTGCTGCCTCAGATGCCCTCCTTTCATGCTACCCTGGCCGGGTCCAAGCCAAGTTCCAGAGGCAGTGCCTCTGCAGCCTGTCTTGGATCTGGGGAAAGTAAAACAGGTGCAGGAGTCATGCACTCCCTCCCATTCTGGCCTTGCCATTTTGGTGCCCTGAGCTACCACTTGGGTTACTTGGGCATTGGGCAAGTCCTCTGTGTAAGGTTGCATCCCTAAACACAATTTATACCAATAATTTACTACTTCCTTGCTGTGATCTCTCAAGCTAAATTTGCTGGTAACTTAACCCAGGAGGACTCTGTTTGGAGCTTGAATTTAGTTTAGTTGGAAAGGAAGACTGTTTCTCTTAAAGGTGCTACATATCATAATCCCTTGGAGATAGTCACGGTGTTAGGGGGATGGGCAGCTCTTGCTTTCCCTTAACATTATTTATAAAAGAATTTGGTGCACCAGTACACATTGCTTGCAATTTCTGGTAATGAGACCCTGAGCAGTCTTTTAATTTTGCAGCAGCTCCATCTGTGGAACAGTATTCAAAGTGCAACAGAAATCTTTAAAAGCTGACTTCCTAACATTTTTAATGCCCCAGCATTCAATGACAACAACACAAAATCATTCATGTACTAACAGACATGTAAGCAAGATGGTGGTGACAACCATTTCAGAGGAGGTGTATATTTATTCAGACTTTTTGGCTGCCCAGATATGTAGTAGGGATGAGGTATCATTCATTAACTGGAAGACAGAAGGAAAGAATATATGAATGCCACAGCTGTGTTCAAAACTTGTTTTTTGTAGGACTGTGTTTCCTCCAGTTATTTTGCTGGATAGGATATTAAATACATGGTCCTCAGTCCTCCATAAACCTTGAAAGGAGGATGGGTCAGGGGGAGGGGCAAGCCTCAGCTGAGATTCTTTCCATTTCCAAAGGATCCCTGCACCAACAATCCCCATCACTGAATGTGTTGACTGAGCATGGGGTGTGTGTTGTTGTTTTTTTTTGGGGGGGGGGGTCTTGCTGGATTACTGTTTGCCTAGCTGGCCAGCTGACACCCTGCTGAGGTTTGCTGAGGCAGCAGCCATGTGGGCTTTTCCAAGCTATTAGTCTTGGGGGATTCCAGTGTCCATGTGGAATCTGCTTCATCAGGGGCTGCTTCAGACATCATGGCTGCCATGGCAATATTGGGACTCACCCAGGTTGTTTTGGCCCCCATGCATGAAGCAGGCCATGTGCTTTTGTGCAGGAGTTGACCTGAGTTTCACAGTTCTGTGTGAACCGGTGCCATGGTTGGATCATTTCCTTGTGAAAAGTTTGTTTGAATTTTGCCCCTCCTTCCTGCAAAGGCAACAAGCTTATTTATAATCACCTGTGGAGGCTTATCAATCCAAATGGTTTCCAAAATCCTTCATGGGATTTGTGGGGACCTGCCAGCAGTTCTCTCAATGAGGCCTGAAACTTAGGCTTGCAGGAAGCCATTAACCAAATCATTCCCTGACGTTCTCTATGCCCTCGAATTTCCCTAGCTTCCTAGTATAAAGAGGAGTTGAGGGATGCTAAGAGAGTACTTAGATGATTAGAGCGATGCTGATGGCAGATTTGTGATGAAGCATCAAGAACACTTTATAGAGCCCATGCAGTGAAGGCCATGAAGCAATCTTACTTCTTTGCATCCATTGAACCTGTTAGTTCACATCCAGTGCAATTTTTTAAACTGCCGTATTTTTCGCTCCATAAGACGCACCTGACCATAAGACGCACCCAGCTCCGCTCGGTGCTGTGGCTTGGGAAAGGTGAGGGGGGTTTAAGACGCACTCACTTTTCGCCCCACTTTTTTTGGGAGAAAAAGTGAGTCTTATGGAGCAAAAAATACGGTAATTCTGCAGTTGCCCTTCCAATCCGATTTCAGGCCTTAGTTGATTACTTCTGATTATACCTTTATCAAGGTGGACCAGCGCTGTTGATCCTCTTGGATATGTCAGTTGCTTTCTACACAGTTGACCATCTGGTCCTGGTTGACTGGTTAGCCTCCTTGGGGGTGGGGGGCACTACACTAAAGTCCTTCTCCTTGTACCTCCAGGGACGCTCGCAGAGGGTAGCTGTCAGTGGAGAGAGATTGGCTCCTCAGGCTCTAACCAGTGGGGTCCCACAGGGGTCAGTGCTGTTCCTGATGTAGTTTAACATCTATGAGCCTTCTAGCAAAGATAGTCAGGAGCTTTGGAGTTGGGTGCCACCAGTATGTGTCTGACACCTCTTGCTTGAAAAGCAGCCAACTGCTGGTTTCTCAACTCTGGCCTTGTACCTGGCCTTGTAACTGAATGCTGTAGTGGACTGGTTAGGTGAGAACTTGCTTAAGTTAAATCCTTCAAAAACAGAGATCATGATTGAGTAGGTCCAGGGCCCAGGGGTGGCCAGCTTTACCTGCACTCAACAGAGTCCAGCTCTGTAGTAAACTCTGTAGGTACTTAGGAGTGTGGCTCGATTCTTCCTTACCCTGGACAAACGTGTATCCAAGGTGGCACAGAGGGTTTTATCATGTACACTGAGCCTACCAGCTGACCCCCTATCTGTCCCATTCTGACTTTGCCACTGTGATCCATGTGATGGTCGTTTCCAGACTAGACTACTGTAATGAGCTCTACATAGGGCTGCTTTTGAAGAAACTTCAGAAGCTTCAGGGAATCCAGAATGTGGCACAGTAGACACAGTCAAATGAGAAATGGGAAGGAGAATTGCGAGGTTCCACAACTCCAACCAGAACCTTCTTTTAGAATGTTTTCTTTTAAAAGGACCCAGGAAAAAATGCATATTGAAACCAGCAAGTGAATCTGTTAAGACAAGTCTTCATTCACATGAGGAGATTTTTGCTTGCAGTCCAACTGCACCACTCAGGTTTCCATTTAATCCAAGATTCTGTACACAGGATAGAGGTTTTCTTTCACATAGACAAAAATGATGGTTGTGCAGCATAAAGTGCTTAGGGCTTCCACAATCAGGTATGCCAGTCCTTCCCATGTGATCTTCAGCATCACATTGCCTAAGTAATATGTTCACAGGTGAAATGGCCACATGGAAGCCCTTGTCATGTGTGGTTAAAGTCTCAGGGAAGTACATTTAAGTTGAACATTACATGAACTTTCCTAATGGTTGGAGTAGTTTGAAAATGGTACAAATACCTAAGAAGGTGGTAATCTTGTTGCTGAACTTACGGAAGGCTTCTGATCTGAATATTCATTGGCTCATTCACAAGAATGAGAGATGTGTTGCTCTTTACTGTGATTGCAGCTGAGAGACATTTCACAGCCAATTCTTATATTACAAAAGTGGAAGAGGCCTTCAGGCCAACTCATTGCTAGAAATTCAGACTGACAGATTGCCCTCTGCTCAAACACATACCGTGAAAGCAATCTCACCACCACCTTAGGTAATTGTACCATTTTCAAACTACTCCAACCATTAGGAAACTTCACATAATGTTCAACTTAAATGTACTTCCCTGAGACTTTAACCACACATGACTAGGGCTTCCATGTGGCCATTTCACCTGTGAACATATTACTTAGGCAATGTGATGCTGAAGATCACATGGGAAGGACCACCATATCCATTAGATGTGAGTTAGTGGGAAAAGTGGCTCGAGAACCAACCACTCAGATGTGAATCCTTCCCCTATTGTATCATTGCCTTCAGTTGTGGATATTTAGGGTCAAAAATCTACAATCCTGCTGTTCTGTCACATTTTATTCCTCTCTATCCTTCACCATATGAGCAAGTATCATGACAGAAACATGATAGTGGTCTGCATGAACTCAGTAACATTGACTTTGGAATTGATGGGTGCATGTGTTTGTTCACACTCAAGGTCCAGCTAATGCCATAGCTTGGAAATAACTGTCTCTTGGACTTAGGGTTGACTAATAAGCCTGTTTGGAGTCAGAGTTGTTTTTTCATCTTGGTTTTCTCTGTCATTCGACATTTTTAGATGTTTAAATAATCTGGAACTGTTTTCTGTTCTAGCACCAATATGTGATGCACCTTTTTTTGGTAAGAACAACATACATGGTTTGGAATATCAGATGGAATAGTGAATGAAGGCTTGGATGGGAGGCTATGTAGTGAAATTTAGGCTATGGCCCTTTGGTGTCTTTTAAGTACACATTAAAGTCAGCATTGATTCATCCCTCCCTTCCGTCTTCATTTTGTGCCATGCCACAGAGTAGAATAACAACAAATTCTGATACTATCCTGGTCCAATCAAAAATCATAGGAGCCTTATCCTGAACTGTGTTCTACAAGCATACATTATCTTTTCCATGAGGTGTCACTCTGCAGTGTCTCTCACATTCATGTGTTTGTGACCACGGTAAATTTCAAAGGTGGGTTCTTTCTCATGCTTCATTTCTGACTTCTGCCATACAAAAAAGAAGCCTTCCAATCATTAGGAAGTTAACTAATATTTCAAACTTTTCTTAGGGAAGGAGCCTACTTGCCATTCCCTGGCATATGATGTGGTGAAAGCTGCAGCTAAGACTACTGAAGAATAACAGTACAAAGAGCAACATTAGTATACTTCCTATTTGGTGGAGCATCCGTATTGGGCAGATGGAAGGGTCTGCCTGGGACTTGTGCAACACTTTACATAGCTTTAAATTCATTACTGCCAATAGCACACATTCTCTCATACATCACAGTCTATGTAGGATCAAATCAGTTAGCAAAATATTTTGCTGTTCTCTACTGTATAAATGCATTGGTAGTAAATAGAGAGTCAGTGAGGTATGTACTAGTTAGAGCACCTGCATAGGATCCGAGCATCCCAAGGTCAAACTCCCACTCTACAGTGAAACTCAGTGGGTGACCTTGGGCCAATTACTCTGTCTCAGCCTAATCATCTCAGTGGCTGTACAGGGAAGGGAGAACTGTGTGCTATCTTGAGCTCTTTAGGGGAAGGGCAAGGTAAAACATACTAAATAGATAAAACTCTTCAGTGTTGTATTAAATGTATATTTAGGACAATCTCAGTGCTTAAAGCAAGGAATGTTTACCTGCAGTTGCCAGCACATTAATTTTAATTCTGTGCAAAGATGTAAAGTTGTAAACAGAATAGATGTCTATAACTGATGCAGCAATCAGACACCAGAATTCACATGCAACAATTTGAGATAAGGGTGAGAACTTGTAACTTATAAACACTCATTGTTGGAGGGAAAGACCACATTAAATACTTCGTTTTTCATTCTTATTATAGCCAGTATAGCATAACCTAAGGAGCCTAAAAATAAAAGTGTCCTATGGACTCTCAAATCTGTTAACATTTAACCAGTTTTAAAAGCCTAAAATCCTACTGCTTACACATATTGAAGTTTGTGATGCAAGGTAATTTTATCATACCAAGACTGAATCATATTCAACCATTTCTGTGTGTGGCACTTACTGTGGGAAAGGAATAGTTTTACTCTTTCAGCTGTGTTAGCACATGCTGAGGCCACTGTGCATCTGCGTGCATGCACTGCCACATATTGAATTCAACTTCTGGCACATTCTCCACTCTTTAGTTGGAGTCATGGGCATAATCTTCTTCCAAGTGTTGCTTTCCTTCTTTAGAGAGCATCCAAGGCTTGCAGGGATAACAAGAACTGCTGCGTCCTTCCGATTTGAATTAGAAATTATTTCATAAAAGCAGAGCAGCTAAAGGGAAGAAATATAAAACATGTCCCTAGTTAACAAGGCCTGCTTGTTTGAGAGTGGCATGTCCTAGTAAGTCTTGGCAGTATTGTTTGACAATTAAATTACTACATTGGGTGGAAAGGGCCTGCATTCTTTCTGCTCTTGTAAAATTAAATGACTGACAATCTTTGGGTTCACATGTCTCTACAATTCCAGTTACATTATGTGATTTTTTTTCTAGTTATGGGCATACAAAGAAGAAAATGCACATTGTAATGTAACTTTGCACTTTCAAGAGACCTGTCATTAATGGAACTCAGCTTTAAAACAAATTTACACAAATAGTCTTGAGTTAAAGAAAGGGGAAGGTGCATTAAAATGACAACTCCAGGCTTTCCTGTATGAGGCAAATTGTTAGACTCCTTCCAGTCTGGCTTTATGCCTGGTTATGGGACTGAAACAGCCTTGGTCACCCTGGCGTCTGACTTGTGCTGGGAAATGAACAGAGGGAGTGTGACTCTGTTGATTCTCCTGGACCTCTCAGTGGCTTTCGATATGATCGATCATGGTATCCTTCTCGACTACCTCGGATTGAGGAGGCACTGGTCTGCTGTAGTTCTGATTCTGTGTAGAAACAACAGAGAGATCATGGGAAGGATAACAATGACGAAAACAACCGTGATGTTATATTATGAAAATATATTTAGACTTCTGTAGTGAATCATATTTCTTCATAACATTGTGAAAACATATGCATACACACAACGGAAATTGCATATAATACTGTTTCACATTTACAGCTTTTTCTGAGTGTGCTGCGTGAATAACATTTGTTTACCATTCAATTCCAAACCATTTGTAAGCATTTGTTTACAATTCCATTCCAAACCATGAATAAGTACATAACATTTTCCCCACTGGTTCTGATTCTACCTGGGAGGTAGGTTTCAGAAGATGGCACTAGGGGACTACTGTTCAGCCCTTGGCCTTTGGCCATAGGGGTTCATAGAGTTGGGAAGGGGCCATATAGGCCATCTAGTGCAACTGCCTGTTCAATTCAGGATCAGTCTAAAATATTCCTGACGTGTTGCTGCTTGAGGACTGCAAATGAGGGGGAGTTCAACACCTCCCTAGGCAGCCAATTCCACTACTAAAGTACTCTTACTGTTAAAGAAAACACTACTATCTAGCCAAGACCTTTCTGCTCATAATCTAAACCCATTATTGTGAATCCTGGCCTCTGCTGCCATCAGGAACAACTCCCTGCCCTCTGCTAAGGGACAGCTTTTCAAATACTGAAAGGGACCAATCATGTCCCCCCTCAACCTCCTGTTCTCCAAACGATATTCCCATGTCCTTCAGCCTTTCCTCATAGGGCTTAGTCTTCAGGCCTCTGATCATCCTCATCTGCACCCGCTCCATTCTGTCCATATCCTTTTTAAAGTGAAACCTCTGGAACTGCACACTGTACTCCAGGTGTGGCCTTACCAGTGCAGTGTACAGCGGGATTATGACATCTGATTTGGGTGTTATGCTTCTGTTGATACACCCCAAGATTACATTAGCCTTTTACTACTGCTGCATCACACAGAATGCTCATATTTAGCTTACAGTCCACCCAAAATTTTGTTCACACACGCACTGCTACCTAGAAGTATATCCCCCATCCAGTACGTGTACTTGTCTTTTTTGTTACCCTGATATAGAACTCTGCACTTATCCTTGTTGAATTGCATCTCCTTCAGATCTGCCCATTTTTCCAGTGTGTTCATATCTTGTTGACTTCCATCTCTGTCTTCCAGTGTGTTCACTACTCCTCCCGGTTTGGTGTCATCTGCAGATTTAATGAGTAGCCCTTCTACCCCCTCCTTCAGATCATTTACAAAAATACTGAAAACTAGTGGGCCCAGAACCAAACCATGTGGCATCCCACTGGACACCTCTACTCTTTGAGTGTAATTCTCCAACTAGTTCCCTATCCACCTAACTATCCTAGAGTCCAGTCCCCAGTCCTCCAGTTTACCCATCAGAACATCATGGGGAACCCTGTCAAAAGCTTTACTGAAATCCGGGTAAACAATGCTGATGGCATTCCCACAATCTAGTAAGCTTGCCATTCATTCAGAGAAGAAGATGAGTTTGGTCTGGCAAGACCTGTTGGGGACAGATACATACTGACTTCCCAGTTCACCAAGTTACTTTTCAGATGCTTGCAGAATGACCCTTTTAAAATCTGCTCCAGTATCTTCCTTGAGACAGAGGTTAGACTGACTGGTATGTAGTTTTCTGGGTCATAGTTCCTTCCTTTTTTGAAGATCAGGATAACATATGCCCTCTTCCAGTCTTGTGGCACCTCTCCCATCCTCCAAGAGTTCTAGAAGATGGACAAAGGCTCTGCAATCTCTCTAGGAAGTTTGGTGAGCTCTCGGGTCCACACCATCTGGCCAAGCAAATTTATACTCATCCAGTGCAGCCAGATGGCTCTCAACAACCTCTCTGTCCGTGTTGGCCAGCAGCCCAGACACCATGCCTTGCCTTCTACCATCTCTAGATGAACCTGTTCTCTTCTTCAGGGAAGAAACTGAGACAAAATAGGCATTTCAGCTTTCTCTGTTTTCTCTGTCAGAGTTTCTACGTTTTCACCCAACAGTGGACCTACTGTTAGAAGTTAGACCTCTCCTCTCGCAGAGAAGCAGTTAATAGCCAGAATAACCATAAACTCAAACACCCTTCTTAAAATGTCACCCCAAAATTCATGTGCAGGCCCAAAATGAAACAAAATGGATACTAGTCAGGAACAAGCCTGGGCAACATGCCTGGAGAGATGCATAATTTAGGACAATGGGTCTTTGAAAACCTATTGACTCACCCTTGGACTAATCTCATCAACACCTGACCTTACTTCCCCTGCACCCACTTACTTTAATTAAGTGGCAGTTAATCAGAGCTTAATTCTATTCATGTAACCCATTAGCCCTTCCTGCCCAGTACTTGCAGGGTCATCAAACCTCTCCCATACCATTGCCCACCTCATAAAAGCCCATTAAGTCATTGTTTTCTGGCAAGCACATCTTCCCTTCCTCAGGATATGGTTTGCCCTATAAACAGGGGTCATTTTGTAGAAAAAGAGGTGCAGGAGCTTATTAGCATAACTCATTAGCATAACTTATTTGCATATGCTACACCACCTGACATCACCAGAAGTATGTCAGAAGGCAAGAAAGGAGAGAGACAGAGAGACAGAGAGCGCTGGCAGAGGGGACTGCTACTAATCCAAGCCTCAGAAATACCACTATTCTGGGAGGATAGCTTCAGTGGTGGCTGAAGCCTTCAGAAGGCTGGTCGGAGGAACAAGGACCTTTCCAGGAGACAGGGTCATTTTGCTGCAGCCATGACACAAGCAGGCATTCCCCCCGTGGGGGCGGGGGCTGGCACCAACTCCCAGAGCTGAGCTCCCCCGAGCTCCTGCTCGAAATGACCCCTGCCTATAAATATGTCACCCAGCTGCCCCAGCAGTGTGTACCTTTGGATACTCTGCATAAACCCCCACTCTGTTGGACTGTCTTCTCTCACAAAATGCTGGCCATTTTGCTGCTTCTGTGGACCTTTCCTCGAGACTTGTAATTATCACCCTTCCCTAAGATCTCTTTCCCCTCTCCTCCCTGGGTTTCTCTTAGCTAGCTCTGTGTGTGTGTGTTTTGTATGCATTTTATTTTATTATTTCTCTTTTAAATTAAAAAACCTTTCAGGTTGAACATCTGCCTGGTGTATTTTGAGAGTTCTCTTAAGGGAAAAATCCCCATAAACATAGGTGGAGAATCCTAGTTACCCCCTCTCGCTTTGTCTCTTCAAAGCTAATGCCCCCAACTAATTAGGAGACCACCTCTTTGGGTAACACTACTGCCTCTTTTACCTTGTTGGTTGTCTCCTTTCCCCTAACACCACAAGGGGAAGGAGATGACCAACATAGGGATTTCAACGGAGAAAAAATAGCAGAGGCCTACCTGGGAATGCCAGGTCGGGTTCCACAAGGTCCCGTCTTGTCCCCATCCTTTTTAACATCCACATGAGACCGCTGAGTGAGATCATCCAGAGATTTGGACTGGGTTGTCACCAATATGCAGATGACACTCAGTTCTGTCTCACACTTCCAGCTGATCCCAGGGAGGCAGTTTTGGAGTGGATGTGGGCTGATAACCTGAGTCTTAATACTAACAATACAGAAGTGTTACTGGTGGCCAGAAGGCCTGACCCGGATTTAAGGTGTCTCCCATTATGGATGATGTTGTACTGCCCTTGAAGGAATGTGACCATCATCTGGGTGTGCTCTTGGTCCCATGCCAGCTGTGGCCAAGAGTGTCTTTTACCAGCTTCAGCTAGTTCGCCAGGTATGGCCTTTCGTGGTCAGAAAAGATCTGGCTCTGGTTACAACTAGATTAGATTATTGCAGGGTATGTTATGTGGGGCCATCCTTGAAAAGTGTTCAGAAACTTCAGTTGGTACAGAATGCTTGTCAGGATGTTGACTGGAGTGGGTCATAGGGACCATATCACTCCAGTCTTGGCCTATCTATCCAGATTGTTTTTGGGCACAATTTAAGGTGCTGGTCTTGCCCTTCAAAGCCTTATATAGTTTGGGATTAACATACTTGAAGGACCACTTAATCCCTTATGAACCTGTCCAAGCATTACAGTCATTTTCAGAGGCCCTGCTTTAGGTGCCCCTGCCTTATAAGATCAAGTGGGTGGCAACCCGGGAGGGGGCTTTCTCAGTCATGGTACCAAAGCTCTGGAACTCTCTCCCCAGGGAGATTCGTCTTTCCCTTTCTGTTGCCATCTTCTGCCAGTGAGTGAAGACTTTTTGTTTTGTCTGGCATTTCCTCAGTGATCCCTCCTTCCAATGTTTTTATGTTCTGTATGTATTTTAACTATTTTATATGTATTTTCAGTCCCCTCATTTCAGTCTGGATCATT
Source organism: Lepidodactylus listeri (assembly GCA_029233225.1). Lineage (NCBI taxonomy): Eukaryota > Metazoa > Chordata > Lepidosauria > Squamata > Gekkonidae > Lepidodactylus > Lepidodactylus listeri. The sequence goes on from JARCFY010000002.1 coordinate 98,034,055, forward strand.
TCAGTCCTCTCAGCCTGGAGGAAGTTGACAGATTGCTCTCAGCTGTGCATCCAACCACGTGCAACCTTGATCCGTGCCCCTCTTGGCTTATAAAAGCTGGCCGTGAGGGGCTACGAGGTGCTCTCTGGGAGATTATCAACAAGTCCTTCGCTGAGGGGCTATTCCCGGGAGCACTCAACCATCTCTGGACCCAGCCGTATTGGCCAACTATCAGCCGGTGTCCAACCTTCCCTATTTGGGTACGGTATTGGAGAGGGCGGTGGTGTTACAGTTGCAGGGCTTTATGAATGACACTTCCATGCTGGATCCGTTCCAGTCTGGCTTCCGGCCAGGTCATGGGACAGAGACGGTACTGGTCACCCTCATGGATGACCTCCGAAGACATCTGGATCAGGGCGGTACGGCGGTGCTGGTGTTGTTAGATCTGTCGGCCGCGTTCGATATGGTCGACCACCAGCTGCTGATCCACCGCCTTGCCGACGTGGGGATACAGGGGCTTGCTTTACAGTGGCTTGCTTCTTTTCTCCAGGATCGGGGACAGAGGGTTGCGCTCGGGGAACAGACCTCCCAGAGGTACCACTGGTATGTGGAGTGCCTCAAGGGGCGGTGCTGTCCCCAATGTTATTTAACATCTATATGCGCTCCTTTGCCTAGATTGTCTAGAGGTATGGGCTTGGGTGCCATCAATATGCAGATGACACCCAGCTGTATCTGTTGTTGGGCGGTCGGTCCGGCTCTACCCCAGATGACTTGGAGCGGGTGCTTCAAGACGTAGCGGACTGGCTCAGACTGAGTCGGCTGAAACTTAATCCAACGAAGACGGAGGTCCTGTGCTTGAGTCGGAGTGGGCCGGGGATAGGGACCTCACTCCCGTCCTTTGGGGGGGGGGTTGCCATTGGTGCCGGCGCCGAGGGTCAGGAGTATGAGAGTGCTCCTGGATTCCTCCTTATCAATGGAGGCCCAGGTAGCAGCCACTGCCAAGGCAGCCTTTTACCATCTTTGGCTGATTAGGCAGTTGGTTCCCTTCCTCGAACGTGATGACCTAGCTACAGTGATCCATGCTATGGTCACCTCGAGATTAGACCACTGTAATGCTCTCTACTTGGGGCTACCCTTGTTTCAGATCCGGAGGCTGCAGCTAGTGCAGAATGCCGCAGCCAGGTTATTGATGGGCCTCTCTATGGGTGACCACATCCGGCCTGTGCTGTGGCTGCTGCACTGGCTGCCTATAGCATACTGGATCCGGTTCAAGGTGTTGGTGTTGACCTTTAAAGCCCTATATGGTCAGGGGCCTGCCTACTTGAGGGACCACCTTTCCCCATATGTGCCCCAGAGGGCACTGAGGTCAAGCACCCAGCATTGCTTGACTATTCCCGGTCCGAGGGATGCACGGCTGGCCTGTACCAGGGCTAGGGCTTTCTCGGTGGCGGCCCCATACTGGTGGAATGAGCTCCCGGATGACATCAGGGCCCTGCAGGATTTGTTGCAGTTCCACAGGGCCTGCAAGACAGAGCTCTTCCGCCAGGCTTTCGAATAGGCGCCGCCACCGGGGAGATGACAGGACAACATCGCCCTGGCGCCGCCACCGGGGAGATGACAGGACAACATCGCATATTAGGCCACACCACTGACAGCACAGCTTATTAGCATATTAGGCCACACTCCCATTTTACCAGAAGAGTGGTCATCCAGCCACACCCACCCAGAAGGCAAAACCTTCTGTTGCCGCTACTCTCCAGGAGCACGTAGATGCCGCCAGTACGGCTCTGTGAGTCATTTTATAATGTTGTTTATTTATGTTTTTAAATTGTAAACCACTTCGGTGGTATGTTATGTTGTGAGCCGCCTTGAGCCAGTTCGCTGGAAAGGCAGGATAGAAATGCGAAAAATAAATAAATAAATAAATTTTAACTGTATTTTTAAAACTCTTTAAAATTGTTTTAATGATGTATTTGGGAGGAATTTTAATTTTAATGGTTTTATAATGTAGTTTTCTCATACATGATTTAAATTGTTAGCAACCTTGGTGGCCCTTGTAAAGGGGAAAAGGTGGGATATAAATTTTGTAAATAAATAAAATAAAACGAAAATATTTTAGAAATAGTGCAGCAAAGGCCATGTAAGAAGGAAGTTTTCTTCATGGGCAATTGTCATCTTGTGCTTCTTTCTTATTAACGTGGATTCATTGTCTTAGAAAAATCAGTACAGGTAATGGCTAAAACCATACATCTCAGTACAATTTGACATAGTCGTGCAATAAATAATGAACAGGTCAAGATTCTAAGCCCATAGGAAAATAGTCTTACAGCTGCTAACTTTATATGTGGTTGTCTGCTGTTTACTATGTTAAGTCTTTCTGCAGTTCCCTCCTGCTGAATCCAATCTGAACGATAAATGGAGCCTTAAGACAGATTTCAGATATTATAGTTTTTGTAGGCAAAATAGTAGCCACTAACTTCAGCTGCCTCTTTTCCATCCTCCAAGGCAGGGGTTTTTTTGTAGAAAAAGCCCAGCAGGAACTCGCTAGCATAAGAGGCCACACCCAACAGCAGAAACTCATTAGCATATTAGGCCACACCACTGACAGCACAGCTTATTAGCATATTAGGCCACACTCCCATTTTACCAGAAGAGTGGTCATCCAGCCACACCCACCTTTTGCTTCTTATTCTGTTTACCTTGTTTGTTGTCAAAACTCAGGGCTTTTTTTGTAGCAGGAATTAATTTGCATATTAGGCCACATACCCCTAATCTAGCCAGTCCTAATGAATTTCTGCTGTTGGGTGTGGCCTATTATGTTAATGAGTTCTTGCTGGGTGTGGCCAACTCAGGAGCCAGCCAGAACTCCGTTCCTGTGTGTTCCTGCCCAAAAATAGCCCTGCTCCAAGGTAATTCACCCCACAAACATGTTGATAGGTTGACTGAGGAATATATTTCAAAGGATTATCTGTTTACACAGAATGTTAGCAGTAGAACCTTTGTCACAATGTGGTAATCATTCATTTTCTGTCTTGGTCATCTGTTCCAAATCTGTTCAGGAGGAGGGCCATATGAGAAGACAAAGGGCCTGCTAGCTTTGGGTCATGAAAAGAGATAGTAAGGACTTACAAAGCATGGCAGGAGGAGCAAGTAGGAGGAGCAAAGCATGGCAGGAGGAGCAAGACCGGATAGTAGATTTTGTTCCACAAGGAGGAGGAGGAGATTGGATTTTCACCACCCAAAGAAGTCTCAGGGTGGCTTACAATCCCTTTCCCTTCCCCTCCCCACAACAGATACCCTGTGAGGTAGGAGGGGCTGAGAGAGCTCTCTCGAGAACTGCCCTTAAGAGAACAGTTCTGAAAGAACTTACGACTGACCCAAGGTCACACCAGCAGCTGCATATGGAGGAGTGGGGAATCAAACCTGGTTCTCCCAGAATAGAGTCCATGCTCTTAACTACTACACCAAACCGGCTTTCAGGAGTGTTAGCATCTTGAGCATCTGGGTCAGTGTAGCCATTTAAAATTCAAAGAGGACTTTGTTCATAATAAACTGATAAACCGAGGTGGGGTGGGGTTACAATTATTTTTAAAATACATCAGAATAAAGCAGTCTACATATATAGCATAGATTAAGACAACTTCAGATGGCCAAAACACCTTTATCTACTTTAATTAATTCAGTCTTAGACTTTCATTGGTGGTACTAATGCGTGGAATGGTCTTCATAACCTACAGACTATTCTACTATATAGGAACCAATGCTGAAAAAGGTCTGGAGCAAACAGATGTAGATCTAATCTGTCTGCATTAAACCATTCTTTGTAGGCCTGAGACTGATAAGCGAATCTGTTGCCCAAGAGAATATTGGTAGAGATGGTCCTAGTTATAAAGAGCTTCATAGGTCATAACCAGCTGAACCATGAAACCAAATAGGCTGCCAATGCAATACCTTTAAGTGTTGTGAAAATGTGACACTCCCATGGCACAAGCAATAATTAATGAAGGGCTCTTGGATTATTGTGTCTTCTTTTGTTTGGATGTTCAGCTTGGTTTGAGGTGGGTTGCAAATGAAGAGAATATCAGGACCTCCTCTAGTTATATTCACATGGTGAGGTGGTCATCTACCACTACAGACATAACTTTCTAGCACTCACAATCCTCTCATTTCACATGTATGCTTTCCTTTGCCTCCCCCCCCCCCCCATCTATAGTAATTTTTTCCTGTGACTGAATAAATATAGATGGTTCTGGTATTTAAAGATGTTACTGAGTAACAAGGACTCTTACTCAAAACTCATGTAGAAAATAAAGCTGGTCTGATACTTGGGATAATTATTAAACATCAAGATTTTTTTCTGTGTCAAAAATGTATAAGAGCAATTAAGAAACTAGTTCAAATTAGTTCAACTATTCCGTTAGTTCAGTTAGTTCAAATATTTGCTACTTCAAGGGTGGAATGTGCCTGTGTTTCAAAGCAGAGTTTTAGTGCACTTTGTAATAAATACATATATTTTGTTTGATTTATTTCTCATAATTTTCTCTCAACCTTTGGGTACCCAGTTAAGAAATTCAACTGTAGTGGAAGAGTGTATGGTGGCTGCTCTTAGTGCTAGCTGTCTGGTTTCCCAGATAATTGTATAGTGTGGTTTTCACAATTTCTTCTACAGTGAAATTGTGGACTACTGAAACAGAGAAAGGCATTGTGAAATGTAAGCAAATGTCCATAGTTGGAGAAGTAAAAAAAAAAAACCAGAAGAGATAAATATTTTCAAGAGCTTTAGGCCATGATTTATTACCTCATGGAAGACAGATTTGGGGGAGGTCACATCTTGGAAAAACAACTGTCTGTGAAAAGTTTGCATAAATTTTATTTTCTTATATGGCTGAGTGCAGCTCTACAATCTTTGGAATGTTCAAAGGCATTCCAGTTCCCACAGCAGCACCTGCAGAAAGCTTTGTGTGCCTGTATAGTTGAGTTTAGTATAGGCAGTTTTTCTTATGAGCTACTCAGTTTAGAGATGGTATGTATCTAAAAAACAGTCAGGGTAAGCTTAACTGGAAGCGAGGTTGAAAAAATATCCAAAAATACAGCATTCAGATATACCAAGGGCAAGTTCCTTCTGTCATCACAAGAATTATGGGTTGAAGGAATTGTTCTGCCTCAAATTAGGCAAACATTTGAGAATGGGAAGAGAACTTGAGGGTCTTAAAATATGTGATCATCATTGCTGTCTTGAGCTGTGTCTCCCATTCCAAAGGCTATAAAGAGTTTATTATAAAACAGCAAGTGCACCTCTCACAGGAGACTATGCCACAGGACTGTCTTCAGAATCTAGTTCCTTGATTCATGGTGGGTCTCCATACTTCTTGCACCCTTAGGTCTACATTTAGACAGTTCACACAGTTGGACTACCAGATCTATTGTGGCCTGGGACTTGCTTCCAACTGTTGGAGGCAAGTCCCAGGCCACAATAGATCTGGTAGTAAGGGTTCTAGGATTCCAGTAACACAAGTCAGAATCAAAAGCAGTCCAAGGTCAGGTAGCAAAGTTCCAAGAGCTAAGCAAGTCAGGCATGGTCAGCCCATCAGTAGGGTTGCAAACAAGTTGATCCCATACTGCCAACTCCTTCTCTTTGGGGGCCTCCATATCTGAAGGCCCTCTGCCTCAGGGGCTGTTGCTGGGTCAGAGTCCCTTCAGGGAGGCATTGGAAAGTCCATCTCACTGGGAGGGTCTGCCAAGGTGGGGCTTCGGGACAGGTTGTTCTCCTCCTGTAATGATTGTTCTTCCTGTGCTAAACTAGGGCCGTCCATGACAGACAGTCACTTTCTACCTGTATTCCTGAGAGATTAGAGTCCTCCACTTGCACCTGTTGAATGACCATGGGCAAGCCATAGTTCTGGCACAGCTGTTCTTGAAAAAGAGCAGTTTCTGTCAGAGCTCTCTCAGCTCCACCTACCTCACAGGGTGTCTGTTGTGCAGAGGGGAAGGGAAAAGAGTTTGTAATCCGCTGTGAGACTCCTTTGGGTAATGGAGGGCGGGGTATAAATCTAATCTCTTCTTCTTCCTCCTCCTCCTCCTCCAGCAGGATTACTTTAGCAGAAGAGTTTCTCCATAGTTTGAGGTGGATATCTCATCTCCCTTACATTCTTTGTGACTGGGGGCAAATGCAATTTGAAAAGGGGCATTGCAGTACATTCTTCAACTGAGATGTAAGGCCATCTTTGCATTGGAAATGGCAGAAAAGAAACTTCTGCAGTCCATGCAAACTAGGAGCCTGCTGGCCATTCATATCAGGACAGGATGTTGTGGTCCCATCATGCATCCGATAGGCATGGTCACTGTTTCATTTGACTTGGATTCAATACACACAAACCAGAACTGATGGGCTTCTAGTTCACATGGATGTAATGTCTGAAGAGGGCTAAGCATATTTGGCGGATCACACACTGGCTCAAGCTAGAAGGCTTGATCCTTCCCACCCCCATGCTTGCTGCCTCATCTTCCATCTCCAGGAATTTTAAAAAGAGCCAGGGAAGGAGTGGGTGGGGATTCACCTGCAGTTGTGAAGATATGTTGCAGCATAAAGTCTCTCCCTTCGACTAGGTGTACAGCTATTGTGAGTGCTTCTGATTCTTATCAAAAACAATGATCCTGTAAGTATCAGAAGTCTTAAATACCCTGAGGCATTTTCCCTATGTGAAGTTTCCGGTACACTGTGGATTTCCTTGGGAGCTCCGCTGCTCAGGGCATTGCCAGCTGAAGTGCAGTGTGTGATTATGTAGGACATGACCTTCTTAACACTGGCAACATGGTCATTGTAGAATTCCCTGCCAAGGATGCCTGTTTTGCTCCATTTCTGTTGATATTTAAACCCCAGATGAAGCTAGCCTTTGGAGTGTAGTAGTTTGTAAGCTAAGGATGACTGATAATGGTCTCTACTGATTTTGCTTATTTTGTTTCAGTGCTGCTACTTTATATTTAGTAGCCTGTTGAAAGCAAATCCTGATTGTATAAATGCTGGGTGGCAAATATGAAGTAGTATTAAAAATGAATAACACTACCTCCTCTTCTCCTTCAACTGCTATCACCAGTTCTATAAACTTTTGCAGAAGGCACAGCCTCCCCCCCCCCCAGTGGGTCATAAAGTGGCATTTGTACAAGATATTGATGAGGCATGGTTGCTCTTTCAGTGGAGAGGTCACCATGTTCTTTGACAAATCGTTCATTGCCTTTGTCAACATGAATCCTAGAGTCTCTGGATATTTTCCTCTATTATGAAAGGTCACAACTCTCTCTTGTCTGCTTCCCTCCCCCGCTTTCCAGGGTACATTTGGCAGCACATACCATTGACCAGTTCAAGCATAATTAGTCATGTGTCAAAAAGGGTTTTCAGTATATTTTCCTATTTTGCGTGTGTCCTTTCTGAGATTGTCAGTGCCCTGCAGTGTTTTATGCAGAGAAGTGAGTATAGATAACTTAATTTCTAGAAATAACAATAATATAATATACAAGTAGAGACCCGCAAGAAACTTGCAGGATGGTTATCCCATTCCTCACACCTTTGCTTCCTCCCTTCTCCCCCTACCTCTCTCACACTCTCCCTTCTGCCCCCCCTTTCTTTCTCTTTCTCTCCTCCATGTATGTTACTTCCTCTCTCTTTCTGACCTGTCATCATTCTCCTTGTTTTTCTGCCTCCCCACCTCATCACTCTTTCTCTCTCTTTTTGCCCCCCCCCACTCCATCACTCTCACTTTCTGCCCCCATCACTCTCCCAGCCTCCTGCCTGCTTCTTCTCCCCCCATGGCAGCAGTGGCAGTGCTCTGGGAATCACAATGGATCTCCCAGCTGTAGAGATCAATTCACCTTAGGGCTGCCAGCTCCAGGTTGGGAAATTCCAGGAGATTTGGGGGTGGAGCCTTGGGACACTGAGGCTTGGGGAGGCAAGGAGCCTCAGCAACCCTCCAAAGAAGACATTTTATCCAGGGGAACTGATCTCTGTCACCTGGACAACAATTGTAATTCTGGGTGCTCTCCAGCCCTTGTCTGGAGGCTGGCAATGGTAGTTCAAGTAAAGGAAATGGCTGGTTTGGAGAGTGGAGTCTATGGCATTATACTGGTCTGTAGTCCCTCCTCAAATCCCAACCTCCCCAGGCTCCACCCCTCAAATGTCCAGGAATTTCCCAACCTGGAGTTGGCAACCCTATTTCCTTCCCACCCAACAGCCAACCTACCTTTATCTGTCTTCAGCTTTCCATCTCCACCCCCCTCCCCCACAGCCTCTACCTAGGAAAATTACAGACTTTCTCCACAGTGGGGACTAAAGCAGCTTACATTATTATTTCCTCCTTGTTCTGCACAGCAACCCTGTGAGGTTGGTTAGGCTGAAAGTATGTGACTGGTCCAAAATCTCCCAATCAGTTTCCACTGCAAGATGAGGATCTGAACCTTGGTCTCGCAGTCCCAATCTGAAACTCTAACTCTTACATCACAATGGCTTTCATAGGGTGGGTGCTGATGAACAGTAGCAAAGCAGCTGGGCCTAATTAAGTCATGCTTATCAGGTGGTATCAAGTCACACAGAGGGTGCTGCCTAGAATTACTGCTCATCTCCAGAGTACAGAGATAACTTTCCATGGAGAAAATGGATGCTTTAGAGGATGGAGTTTATGGCATTGTATCTCACTGAAGTCCCTGTCCTCCTCAGCCTCCACCCCCAAATCTCCAGGAGTTTACCAGCCTGGATCTGGATCTGCTGGTGGTGGCCAGGGGGGGGTACTTGGCAACCCTAGACTGTTGCCAGTAAAAACCCTGCCTTTTACTGACAGAAACAGTTAGAAGCCTCCCCCTCACAGTTGATGCCTGGAGTTGATGCCATTTCAAAAGGTATTGGGGGGATTCGATGATCCCTGAAGTTTTTTTTAACTTTTTGGGTTTGTCTGCAGACCAGTAAAGGCCCCTGACTATGTAGGAAAAGCTGTTGGGGGAGAGAGCTCTCTTTTGGCAGATATAAATATCCACACAGAAAAAAAATTCTGGGAATTAGTATATAGATGCTGTAATATGTAATAATATAATGGGCAGTAGAAAAGATCTTCATATATAGCTAGAATGTATCTGAAGAAGCTAGCTGTAACTGAAGACGTGAGCAGTGACTTATGAAAGATCGTACCCTACCACAAATTTTGTTAGTCTTTAAGGTGCTACTGGACTCTTACTCTTTTCTACTGCTGCAGACAGACAACCATGGCTCCCCATCTCAATATAATGGACAGTATCCTATCATCTGTATGTGGAAGACACACACAGTTTCCCCACATTCTTTTGCATTATTGCAGTTCTTTCTGGTTACCCCCTCAAAATCATTCCTGGGATCACAGGGTCCATGCAGAGGAACAGCTCTGCAGTTTGGTGATCTGGACTGAAGATGGAAAGATGGACAAGGGATGAACTTGCCCCCTCCTCTCAGTGGAGTCTGTGCTTGCGGAAGAGGAAAGAGGAACAATTTCAGCTCCTTGTCCTTCCTCACTCTAGCTTCACAGTTGTTCCTCTATGTGGGTCCCATGACCCTGAGATTGATCTTCCCAGGGGGTCAGAAGAAACTGCAATGATGAAGAGGAATATGGGAAAATGATACCTTCCACACACTGAGTGGTAGGATACTGCCACTTAAATCTGTTTGGCTATGTGAGTTCCAAAACTTTATTTTGAGTAGAACTTTCGATGTTTTATCCATGTGACCTCAAGTAAAAAGGTACCAGTAAGAGAAGATAATATGCTCCCCCCATAAGTTATAACCACTGTCTCAAAGGTAAAGGAAAAGAGGTCAAAGGTTGGAGGAAATGTATCTACTGTGCCTGACTCTCTGAGACAATCACTTCTGAGTGCCATTAAACTAGGATGCACTTGAGCCTGGCTCCTTGCCAGGCTCAAATGCACTTTTTCCTCCTTCCCTCTGCCCTTCTTGCATGGAGAATCCCAGAGTTTAATCCCAGATTAGAATCCTTGTTTGTGGTGGCTAAATAAATTCTGGCTAATCCGTGTCCCTTCATTTGCACATTACAGATTTCTAACTGAGATTCTCCACACAAGAATGTTGGAGGATGGAAGAGTGTGGTGTATGTGTCCAACAACAAATCAGGTTCATGGATATCTCATCATAATGCTGGTTAAGGGAAATCTGTATGTATCCTGAGGTTTCTCTTAGAAGTACATGCAGAAATAGGACCTTCCCCCTCCATTTTAGGAAACTACTTTTTCAAGAAAGAGAGCAAATGCCTTCACTTGGTCTTACCTCACTCAGCCTAGGAAGAAAGTCTGTCTTCCTCCTGTTTCCAGTGAAACAGAGATAGTTTGAATAGGTAAGTATCCTATGTTGGGAGGCAAGATATATCAACAGTGCAAATTTAGTAGAGAAACATGTTGTCTTCTATGTTCATTGTTTGTATACATAAGTATTTACTCCATTAATGTTTAAAATATTTTTCATATCTTTTAACATATCATTAAAACCAGAAAACAGCAGATCAAGCAGCTGATAGAAGTCATTAGATGAGAGCTATACATGATGCTGGTGGTTATGCAATATTCAATATTCAAGCAACACTAATTAGAAAAAATCACAATGCAAAGCTCAGCAATTGGTATTTAAAATCTTAACCTTAGGAAGCCTCTAGATGTTGGAGAAGAGCATCTAAGGGGTAAAATTAAGGTCACAGAGTCAGTACTGGAAAGATGAAAATGAATGATTAGACCATCCTGTTGGGCAGAACATTAGGAAACGTAACTGCATGGTTCTTTGTTTTTATGACAATAACAGTTAGGCATGGTGGCCTCTATGAAATGGTTCTCATGATAAAATCCCAGCTGGATGCTCAGAACTGTGTTGTGGTCTGTGCCTGGGGATTTGACAAAGCACTCTATATGCCTGTGAACTGGCTAAATCCAAAACATTTTTACGAGAGGGTAAATGAACATATGGAAAGAATTGAGAAAACCCCTATCCAGCTTCTAATATTCAAACAGTGCTCTAGCCATAGGTCATAAAGTAAATACAGATTTGCACTTAAAAAAAAAAACACACCCGTTCACCAGATGGTGAAGAAAAGTTTGAACTGAAAGCGATGAAAGCAAAATGGGTGCAATGGATATGACAAGTCTAGAATAAGTCATAGGGATAAGCCTTGCATCCTCAGTCAAGTGGCTTTCCACAAAATCCAAAGTACAGTCATTGATCAGCAATGGACAACAATGTCTTAGTCCAACCCACCCACCCTCTCTCCCTGCTTAAGAGTTTTCTTCTGACACTAACCCTATCTGTCTCCCTTTTCACCTCTCAACTTCACTGTGTGGAAAATTTCCCAGCCAAATTGCAAAAACAATTGGTACCATCTGCAAGGAGAATCTTCTCACAACCCTGGGATTGCCTCAAAAGAATTTGTTGGCATCTCTTTCAGCCTTCCCTAACAAGTTTCATTGCAGACATGATATTGTTCTTCATACTCTGCTCTAAGTGATTCTGTGTGTTCTGTTGATCATCATTTTGCTCCAAAGGAAGCTTTCCCTTGTTGTTTTTGTAGTCATGCTGAAAAGAAGTGTCTCTCAATGTCTTTCATCATAAGATCCACTTTAAAAAATACTCAAGCATCTGCAGACACAAAGAAAGGGTTGTGATATGCAGATGTTATTTTCTAATATAGGTCTGGGTCATATGGTTACAGGGCTAATGACCCTTTTTCAGATTGAGGAGATCAAGTCATTAGGGTAGTCAACTTCTGATGCAACCCCTCTTGCATTTCCTTTAACAATAATTTATTTACTTATGGAATTTATATGCTGCCTCTTCAGAGTCCTTCTTGAGCCAGGTTAAAACTATGTCATAAAATATCATAAATTATCTATATATCTACCTACCTATCATCTATTGGGTGTGTGTGTGCAAGACTGCAGAGAGGAATCCCATCTCGCCCCCCCCATCACCTAGCTTGGTACAGTTCTGGGCCTCACCACCTACCTTTAAGCTTGGCAGGGAAAGCAGCAGTGCCTGGGATCTGCTCCCTATGTTTTGGAGCCTCTCCTGATGTCCTCCACCATGGTGGCTGGGTCTAGAATGGCTCCTGGCATCCTCCACTCTGGTGGCTCGAGCCTCTCCCAACATCCTCTGCCACCATGGCTGGGTTCAGAGCTTCTCCCAGCATCCTCTGCCATGGTGGCCAGGCCTGAAGTGGTTCCCGGTGTCCTCCACCATGGCAGCCAGGCCCAGAGCCTCTCCCAGCATCCTCTGCTGCAGTGGCTGGGCCCGGAGAAGCTAATGATGTCCTCCATTGCAGTGCCCACTGTAGTGACAACATTTTTTTATCTGGGGGGGCAATTTTTTAAAAAAAACCCGTATATTTTTGCTAAGTTTTCAGATTTTTCTGCAAACCTGGGGGGGGGGGGGTTGTTTTGCAGGGGGGGAAACCTCTTTAGCACCAGTATGGCCCTGATCCATAGATTTAGATATTCACAGATGGGGGGCATAAAAACAGCACAGAACAACTGTTGATAACCCTAAAAATATTCATAGAACATATCTAAGAGCAGAAGCAGACCATAAGCCAGCTAAAAAGTAAAACCCCTTAGGTAAATGCCTGGGTAAAAAGGAATGCTTTGGACTGGTACTTGGAAGGTGTTAGGGTAGGCACCAGGCGAGCCTGAAGGGAGAGAACATTTCAAAGGTGAGGTGCTACTTCTGAAAAAGTTCTGTCTCTCACCTCTAAAGGCAGGGGCACAAAGACCAAGCCTTGGAAGACAGATCAGTGGTACAGCCATGGGCACCCGCATGGCCCCACAGTATGCTAACATCTTTATGGCTGACCTGGAACAATGCTTCCTAAACGCCCACCCACTCATACCTCTTTTATTCCTGTGATACACTAATGACATCTTTATTGTCTGGACACATGGTAAAGAAGCCCTGGACACATTCCACCAGACATTCAACGATTTTCACCCCACCATCAACCTGACAGTGAACCAATCCATGCAAGAAATACATTTTCTGGACACTACTGTAAAAGTACATAATGGATGCATAGACACCACCTTATACCAGAAATCTACTGACTGACAAACATACCTACATGCCTCCAGCTACCATCCTAAACATACCAAACTATCCATTGTATACAGCCAGGCTCTACACTACAGCCGCATCTGCCCCAATCCTCCTGACAGAGATTCTAACCTGAGGGATCTAGAACACACCATTTTGTGACTAAAGTATCCACCTGATGAAGTCAGGAAACAGATTAAAACAAAGCCAGAATGATACCCAGAGAAAACCTTTTAGAAGACAGGACCAAAAGAGACAATAATGGAAAGAACACCACTAGTGATCACATACAGCTTTCAGCTCAAAACAGTTCAACACATCATCAATGACCTACAACCTCTACTGGATAATGACAGTTCTCTTTCAGAAGTACCGGGGGGGGGGGCAAACCTTTTCTTGCACACACAGCCCCCCTGTCTCAAACAATTCCTCACCCACATTAATGCAGCATTGAATTTGAACATGGACACTGGGACCAGAGTTTGCAATAAACCCAGATGCCAACTTTGCTGCCACATACACCCAGACAACACAATCACTGGACTTAACATCAACTACAGCATCAGAGGCTCGTTTACTTGCTCATCTCCTAACACTGTATATGCCATTAAATGCCAACAATGCCCTTCAGTTCTCTACACAGGACAAACAGGACAAACTCTACACCAGGAGATAAACGGATGCAAATCTGACTTCAGGAATCACAAGACTGAGAAACCTGTAGGAGAACACTTCAGATTTCCAGGACATTCAATGGGTGACCTCAAGGTAGCTGTTTTATTATAAACTTCTGGTTTTGGCAAGCTCATGGTGGGTGTGTCCCCGGTGAGCTCCAAGAGGCACGACCCAAACCCAGCAGTTTGGAGGGGTGCCAACTGGATTTTGCCCCCCCCAGGAGCCCTTGTAGGGGGCTACCTACCTGAGGCATGAGAGGAAGCCTCTCCCAAGGTGGTGACCAAGGGATAGAGGCTCCCCGTTGCCTCCATAGGTCCTGCCACCATGGTGCCTGATGGCACGAAGAGGCGCACTCCAGGCAGCTGCAGTGGCTGAAACAGCATGAAAAGATCTTACCTGGATACGCCTGGCATGCCTTGCAACTTTTGTGAGTTCCTGAACTTGATTCTTTGGTTTTAACTTGAAGCAGCAAGAGCGGGGGTTTAAATGCCCCCCCTCTTTAAATGTGGCGATTCTCTGATCTATGGAACCTTGCTAAATGGCTGGATTTTGAATAAGTGCCTGCAAAACTTCTATAAGCGTCTATTTAAGCAAACTTTCTGAACTTTCTTGAACTTTTAAAAAAACTTTCTGAAACTATAAACAACAACAATGACTAGACGGGGAGAGAAAATGTTGACGAGACCAAAGCCTTCACTTAAGAGTTCATCAGCACTTCTGGTAGCTAAGCCTGAAACAAGCACTGACCTATTGTCTGTGTTAGCTACGGCATTGTGCCGTCTGATGGAACAGCTGACCACTGTGAAGCTGGATACTCTACAGAAGCAGATCACTGATGCCAATATTAGATCAGAACAGACAGTGAAAGAAATGGAAAAAGTCAAAGCCAAGACAGAAACCATTAATCAGACTTGATGTGGTAGAAAAAGAGAGGTCCTCCGATAAAGAACATCTTTTGAAGCTGCGGATGGAAAGGTCAACATTTTTTAAAGATTTTAAGATGTCCCTGAACAGAAAGATGAGAATCAAAAGAAGCTGCTAAGTGAAGTACTGGCTCCAATGACAGGTCTACAAGCAGAAGTTTTACAAAGTAATATGGATATGGTTTACAGAACCTATCCTGAATTTTTGAAGAAAAAAAACCTGCCAGGAGAGATTTTGATGAGATTCTCTAAGAAATCTACCAGAGATGTGATGCTCAAGGCCACCAACAGGACAACCTTGAAAATCAAAGATGAAGAGATCAAAGTGCTAAAAGACATTCCATATGAAATCAGGAAGAAGAGGAAACCCTATAAAAGCTTAACTACGTTTTTGCAAGCAAATGCTACCACGTACAGATGGATTGCACCTGAAAGCTTGATTTTCACTTACAAAGATAAGAAACAAAAGATTGACTCTGTTACAAAGGGAAAGAAATTTTTCGAACCATATCGGGATAAAAAAGAGAAAACTTCCGCAGAGGAAGAATTGGAACAGCAAAAAAGCATATATGGATTGGAAAGCTCTGGCTCTTCAACACAGTCTGAGGGAGAAGACTCTGATGCAGAAAAAGGAGCAGCAGCTCCAAAACACCAGAAAGTCAAATAAAACTTTGTAAAAGAAACAAAAAGAAAGAAGAATCTTTGTTAACTTGAAAGTTGGATTTCTGTATTTGTATTCACTTACTTTGAAACAAGTTATTTACTTAATGTATTTACTTACAAAGTAAGTACTTTACTTACAAAGTAAAGTATTTACTTACAACCTTAGGGTTGATAGCAGATAGAAAGCTAAGGTTGCCTTGATATATTAATTATTTTCTTGAAATATCTGAAGCAATAGTATTTTACACTCAGTAACAGCTTGGTCTCTGTATATTTAGGGATAGTTTTAGTGGTTTCAGTTTAGTGTCTTTTTTGTAGTGTGTAGAAAGTAAAATTAAAAAATTATTTTTAAAAAAGGTAGCTGTTTTATTACAAAGGAGCTTCAGGAACAGAATGGAAAGGTCAATTGCTGAATTACAGGTTATAACAACACTTGGAACAAAAACTTCCCCAGGACTCATTGGGGATATTGGTTTCTTATCTCATTACATATGCTAACTCATTCAGTCCTCACATATGTATTCTCATACAGAGGGACTATACTATATCAGTAGTATATTAGAATACTGAATGTAATGCAAGGAATATTGGAATGTTTGGCTAACACTGCACCCACCTCAAAAAAGAAAAAAAAAGCTGTTAAGTGACCTTCATACCTGAGAGGAATGAATGGTGAGTCTCAATCTTATTTTGACATATTTATTGCTTTACAACTGTTTACCTCATAACCTTAGCTTGTTGTTTAGTTTTGTCTTCACATATCTTAAAACATCTTCATCATGTTACATGTTAATTTGCTGTTCAACCCTTGTCTATAAGTTTGAACCTTATCTTCCATTCCAATGTATTTGAAAAAGTGTGTGTGCACACGAAAGCTCATACCTTGAATAAAACTTTGTTGGTCTTAAAGGTGCCACTGAACTCTAAATTTGTTCTACTGCTTCAGACCAACACAGCTGACCACCTGGATCAATCTTAGCTAGCTTATCAGCAAAAGTTGATAAAAGGTGCTACATACCACAGAGAAGGCCTGCATTTCCAAGCATAGGCTAGGATCCAACAGTACCTCCAAGCTATAAATCCGCACCTTTAGGAGGAGTGTCCCCCAGGACGGGTTGACTCTGTAGTTCTCAAGTAGCAAGTCCATTGACCAAGAGGACCTCAGCCTTGTCTGGACTGAGCTTCACTTTATTGGTCCTATTTCCATCAGTCAGCAGTTTGTCCTACAATGTGATAGTGTTTAGTTTCATGTCATGAAACCTTCATCTCCCGACTTCTGCAGCCCATTTGGATCTGAGATCTTATTGAGGAGTGCTTCAAATGTCTAAAAAATTTTACATGAAAACAATTCCATGTAGAAAATATCATAAAAGCCACTTGGAATTTTGCTCCGTATAAATGCTCGTGGATTTTGATAGAATCCCACTTCTAGAACATATCTTTGTTTTTTCTGTTTCTTTAAAGTCTCTATTTGATGTTACCATTGAGAACAGTTTCTGTTGATATAAAGGAACATGTGGGAACCTTCCCCATAGTGATTGGATGCATTGTGTGGGTGCACTGTTCTTCATAGGCTGAATAAGAGAATATTTATTTGGGGGAATTCTGATAGGCCACAGACTGTTAACCCCATCTCAATCCTGAGTCATGAAACCATTTAAGAGCACCTGTTCCCTTCCACTGCGCACAGTTCATCACCTCTGAGTCAGAGACCAAAGCTGATTAAATCATTATTCTTGGTGCCAGTAAAACTTTAGAGCTGAAGACAGAGTTAAGCTGTTGGTCTCCATCCATTGCCCATGTAAACTGAGCCTCCCACTATGGGGGAGTCAGACTGGCACCTGACCTGCTTTAGTTTGTGCAAAATTGCCAGCCGCCCACTAAACAGGATTGCTTAATTACTTGTGAGTTGCAAGAGAGTGGGAGCCACTGGGAAAAAACAACACGTGGGGTAAGCAACTGCCTAACTTCAGCAACAGATACTAGCCACAAAGCAGACTTTCCAACTGAAAAGTGGTGGGATGACAATCAGAATGGCTCATTCTGTTTCTAAATTTGGTCTTCAGAATAAGTGACTAACATTATGATTGGAGTGCCAGAAAACTCTTATTTCTGTTGCACTGATCCTTGTGATTTTAGCCAGCTGTCCAATCTCACTCCGGGTCTGTTTACGTGGGGATTACTTTTGGAGGAGCTGTTGACAAATTAGAAACTTTTCATTTGCTTCTTTGTCTTGCGGTGATCCTGAACAACCCCTTCTCTTCTTCTCCCTGTGCTCACTGCAACACTGTCCCTTACAATGAAAAGAGCTTCTCTTGATGTGCTTATTGCTATTTTTTTGGTGTAAAGTATGCTGGGGGAAGGCAGAAGTGTTCTTACTCTCAACTTTTTAATAGATTTTAATTTTGCTAGTGGTTATGGGACAGTGTAAAAGCATGGCTTTTACCCTGTCTCTCAGCCTTAAAGTTTCCTGGGTGACTTACAACATAAAACAATATTTTAGAAATTAAAAAGCCCAGCCTGAGTCCACAATCCAAAAGTAGCAATACTAATAAATCAAGTTGTATAACTTACTACAAAGCAGCATTTCAGACACTATGGGTAAAATAAAAACAAAGCAGCAATAAAACAATTCACTATTGATGTTATATTATATTTTAAAAACTATAACAGCAGACTATAATGAGGGAAGGTGAATCATCCAAAGCAAAAACAAAAACAAGTGTATCAACTGAAAACAAAACAGCAAACATATCAACAAAAACAGCCTGAGTATACAAATGAGTTTTCAGCTGGTACTGGAGTCTAACTAATCAGATGAAAGATGAATAGCCACGGGAAGCATACTCATATCGAAGGTGCTGCAGGCAATAGGAGAAGCAGGGCTTAATGTGGTGAACTTATCTAATGAACAAGAATATTTGGGACCAGTAGGTGGTTCTTCATCTATCCAAGCCCCAGGTAGTTTATTGATTCAAAATCTTTCTATGCCACCTTTCCACGCAGTTCAAGGCCCCCAAAGCAGCAAACGTTAAAGCATGTCAAACATTAGGAAGCATTTAAAATATAAGGATATATAAAGTGTTTTAAATTAAACAAACTCTAAGATAAGCACATAACAATAGAAACCCATAAACCACAAGACTTTAATGTTTAATGCAAAAGTTTACACAAAACTCTTTCTCAGAGTAACAGTGCAGTCCTATGCAGAGATATCCCTTCTAAGCCCACTGAAGTCAATAGACTTAGAAGGCTGTAATTCTACTTAGGATTGCACATTAACTCAGGGGGAAGGTTATATGTGAAGTACGACTGGTTGATAGAATTATCTCAGGCTCAAGGTGTTATGCATTTAGATTTATTTTCTGCTATATCCAAGTCTGCAGATTCCTCAACAATGTGGTAAAAGCAGCAACAATATAAAAATATCATTAAAAAACCCACAAAGCAACACAAGAGGCAAAGTTGCATTTAGAACCCTGCCATAACATACCAAAATAACAGTGCTCACCATCTATTTGCCTGCTGAAATAAAAAAACCTTTTTAGTAGTATTCTCAAAGCAAAAATGGAAGTGGCTTGGCCTTTCTTTGGTAGGAGTCCCACAGTAAGTGTGCCATTGCAGAAAAGGTCCTCTTCCTTGCTGATATGATATCAGTCTAATTTCCAATAGCAATGGAGTCTGGAACAAAGACAGATCATATTAATTGGTGGCAGAGGTTTCATTCTTGAAGGGCACATTTAGCATTTAAAGATGACTATCAGAACTCTGACTTCTATTCAGAAACAGATTCGGAGCAGTGCAGTGAGGAAGTAGATTAGATTGAAATCAGACAGTGCTGGCATAGTTTCAAATAATTTAGTTAAATCCCTTCAGAAGCAGAGGAAAGGAAAAAAGGGTGCCTATGTGAGACTCATGAGATGGAGGGATTCCTTCAGTTGTCAGATTCCAAAATGGGGTACTGTTGCCCACCTGACTTGTTGCTGTTGTTGCTGCTGTTTTTTAATGAGCAAGAGAGCAATTACCTGTTGAATTTTCACAGCAGGTGTGAAAGTGCCGCTGACTGGCAGTCCTCCCTTCTCCATACCAACAAAGCTTTCAGAGGGTACAAATCTGTGAAATGTATCGGGCTTTCTAGGCAAAGAATCATTTCATTGGGGAGTTATATAGGTGCCTTAATTAGCTTTTGAAACTTGAGTCCTAAATTCCCAAGACCCTCACACCCATCCACACACACATGCATAACTTCTCACCCAATTTCAGGGGAGACCAGGAAGTCTCTGTCAAATGACTAAATTGAAACACCATCCATTTGGGGTTTTCCTCACTGGAAACTCTGAGGACTTAGAGGCAGACCTTGAGCAATGATTGTATTCCAGGTGGGCATATCTTAAAAACATCTTCATCATGTTACATGCTAATTTGCTGTTCAGCCTCTGTCTATAAGTTTGAACTGTTATGTTCCATTTATAAGTATCTGAGGAAGTGTGCGTGCACAGGAAAGTTCATACTTTGAAAAAATCTTTGTTGGTCTTAAAGGTGCCACTGGACTGTAACTTTGTTCTAATGATTATATGTGGCAGTGGTCCCCAGTGTGGCATCCATGAGCATTACAGCACCTGCCAACACCTTATCTGGTGCCCTTCAAGTGTTTTCAGAAAGTGGGCAGGGCCAGGTGGGGCTTTTGCCCAGGAAGGCTTCTGATTGGCCACTGGAGATCTGACAGGCTACACAGGTTCAAAAATAAATTGCTTTGGCAGCAGCGGCTACCACATCTGCATGACTCAAAGTATTCAAGGAAGTATTTTAGAACAATATGTTCATTTTAAAAGACATCATGTTAAGCAACACTTCTGCCTGAAATGTTGAAGAGTTATCTTTAGAGTTGTACATAACCACACTCCCTGACTTTTTGTAGTTGGCTCCTCTTCCTTTGGCAGCCATTTTGTAGTTGGCTACACCTGTAGTAGTATTTTGTGGTTTTGGTCACCACCCTGGGTAAGAATTTCAAAGGAGCCCTGATATATGAAATGTGTTACACTTAGGAATCCTTTTGTTGGGCACATCATACAACTTTAGCCACCATTAATAAGTCCTAAGAAGACATCAGTGCTGCCATTCACTTTCATTAACACAGCAGTTTGTTTTCTTTTCTTTTTTAAAAAAATCATGTCCTCTAGACCTAGTTTTTTCCTATCAATTTATCTCTTTATTTAGAGAATTTATTTCTTGCCTTGCAACATAAAACCCTGAACACAACACAAGACAAATTCTAAAACTACATGAAAAATAGAATATGTAATCAGCAATAAAGCTATACAAACTGAACATTAGTAACAGCAGAATTTTAAAAACCCATAATAAAACAGCGGCATAAATTGATAAAAGGGAAGTGACTACTCCAGTTCTGGTATTCTCTTAATGCCAACTGGATTGTTTACTGGCTTGTATCTGAACATTGACGCTATAACAAAAGAGTAGGAAGCATGAATGTGCCCTTTTATTTATGGTCTACACTTGCTCTATTTTTGTCTGCAGAAGACCTTTCACTTGTAGTTTATGATCAAATATGAACATTTGTGACTTTATTTTTAGCACAGCATTTACTGGAAAATAAATTATTCAAATTTATTTTAGAAAATCCTTTTAAAAAGTGAATTCATTGTAATTCCATCACTTTAGTAAAGAATACATCATACAAAAAAGGCAAAAATAGGAACATATGTGCTCTCACATCTGGCACTTTACCAGTTTGTGAAGCCTCTCCTTGCAGAGCTTTTTTGCCGCTATGTCATATTTACATCAAAATGGGACATGTTGAACCCAAAATACATAGATGATAGATCTGATTAATTGTTGCAATTATTATGAATCAAGATTGGCAACTAATTTTTAAGATGGCCATATCTGAACTGAGAAGATCTAAAGTGTCAGCAATCATGACTCCTTTGACTCACTTCCCTAGGACAGTGGTATACTCTACATTCTTTACATGGATTTCCAAAACTCCAACATTTTATACCATTCTTTGGTAATTCCCAAACCACTGTGGAATATGGTTGCCAACCTCCAGGTGGCACCTGATGATCTCCTGCTATTACAGTGGATCGCCAGATGACCAACATCAGTTCCCCTGGAGAAAATGGCTGTTTTAGAGGGTGGACTCTATGGTACTGTGTCCTATGGACTCTGTGGCACTAAGTTCCTCCACTCCCCAAACCCTACCCTCCTCAGGCTCCATCCCTGAAATCTCCAGGTGTTCCACAACCCAGAGCTGGCAACCCTAGAAGTAAACTATGTAAGTTAAGCCACGTCAAACCACTTTAGGCTTATGGCATTGGGATCCTAATATACCTCTAAGACTTAGGATGTTCCCAATGAGTATTTAAGAGCTGGAAACCCAGAACTCCTAGTGGTAAGGAAGTTGAGAGGTGGAGAGAAGCCCTTTCAGTGAGTAGGGTACAAGTACAGAAGACAGATCTAGAACTGTGTGGAAAGATCAGTTCTGGCTCTGTACTAGAGTTGCCAGCCTCCAGGTGGGGCCTGGGGATCCCCCACTTTTACAACTGATCTCCAGCTGACAGATCAGCTCCCCTGGAGAAAATGGCTGCTTTGAAGGGTGGACTCAATGGCATTGTACCATGCTGAGGCCCCTCCCCTCCCCAAACCCCGCCTTCTCCTGGCTCCACCCCCAAAGTCCCCAGGTATTTTCCAACTCAGACTTGGCAACCCTTCTCTGTACTCTGGATATGAAGATCAAATTGGTAGAGAAGTGTCTTTGAAATAAGAATAGACTGAGACCTCTTCTCCAAAAGGAACAGAGATACAGTGAGGCCTAGGCTACTTTCAGGTTTTGAGGCCCAAATTAGGGTTGCCAAGTGTCCCTTACTTACCGGCGGGGGGGGAGTCCTCCATTGTCCGGGAGTTTCCCAGGCGTGCGCGCAAAGCCTGCGCGCCCGGCGACGTCGCCCGGAAGTGATGTCATCACGTTGGGGAAGGGGGGTGGGGTTCCCCCCACCAGCCAAATGCTGGCCGGCGAATCGGGAACCCCTGTAGTGGGGGATCCCCCGCCCCCCGGGCTGACTTGGCAGCCCTAGCCCAAATCCATGATAAAAATAAGAAATGATGACACATGATATACATAAAAACAAATAGTGAAATGTATCAAATGCCAATAGATTAACAATTGTCTCAACTTGAGACTGAAGCCCAGCCCAAATAGTCCTTCTGTCTGCCCCCCATTGGTTCTGCTCCCAAATCCCAGACTATGTATGGGAATACGGAAATATATAAATCCTGTGATTTAAGGCTAGAATTTTCAGTGATAGTGAGGCTGAACCTGTTAGTCCAGCACACACAGGATAAAAGCTGGGGTGGCTTTTCCAGCCATATACTAAACAGGAATCCAATAGAATACTCATATACATACAGGTACCATCAGTAAATTTCTTTATGCTGTATACCCACTGAAGTGAGTGAGATTTCCCTACGCTCTGTCAGCCAAGTTGCAAAGATGTGCATCGATAAATAACTGGCAGAACATAGTGCGTCATGACAAGGTGCTAAGGATTGTGATGTCTTCCCCCCATTTTCCCTGAACAAAAGCCATTCAATCTTTTTATGGCTTGCGTGGGTGGGTGTTTTCTTCATTCCAGAGGACCAGGGACAAATCCCTCTAAGGCTAAATGAATAACTGCTTTTAAATAAAACTTGTGTGAGTATATATCTGAAAGCCTGGCTCCTCTCCAAGAGAATAATGAGTGCTTCTGTTAAGAAGAGAATGTTCTCTGTCTGTACGGTACCTGTGACCCTGTTGAGCAGACTAGAATTGCTTGAGGGGCTAGCCAGCTGTCCTTTTCTTCTCAGGCTGGGTTTCTTGCTTTCCAGGACACTTAAGGCCTTTCCACAGGATCAGCTTACCACGCAGTAAATGCAGTTATTGCACTTTTGCTGCATGAGCCAGTTCAGAATCCCCAGAAAAAAAAAAAGAACAAATTTTAAAATGCACGTATACAAAATCATTAAAAACAATTATGTGTTTTTGTGTATGTTTCTATGTGTTTGCATTTTGTTGAATTGTCATTGAGGGAATCCCAAAAAAACCCGAAATGTTTTTACCCTCTGGCAAAAGACAGTGAAAGATGGGAACAAACAGATCTCCCTGTGGAAGCAGTTCCATAAATTCAGTGCCATGACTGAGAAGGAACATTTCCTGGTTGCCACCCATCTTCTCTCAGGTAGGGAGAGCACCCAAAGCAGGGTCCCCAAAGATGACCATAGTAGTCAGGTAGGTTCATATGGCAGTACTTAGGACATGTTGGCCGCAAGCCATATAGGGCTTTAAAAGTCAATACCAAAATCTTGAATTGGGTCCTGAAGTAAATTGGGAGCAGGTATGGGTGGAACATTACTAGGATGAGATGCACCAGATTGGCACGATATTTCTTGTCCAAGAAAGGTTGTTGCTGACTCAGGAGCCAAAGCTTGATGAAAGGTACTCCTAACTACCACTGCCACCTGTTTATCTAACAGGAGCCCCAGGTCCAGCAGCAACCCCAAACTACAGACCTGCTCCTTTAGGTGGAGTACAACCACATCCAGAACAGAAGATATCCCCATTCTGGGTCAGACCTTCCTGCCACCAGTAGTACCTCCATTTTATCAGGACTAAGTTTCAGCTTGCTAGGCCTCACCATCCTGAAATGGCCTCCAGACACCAGTTCACGATTTCTACAGCATCCCTGGCATGCACTGATAATGCAAAACAGAGCGGAGTGTCACCCACATATTGGTGGTGACTCAGCTGAAATCTCTGTGTGACCTCTCCCATTTCATGTAGATATTAAAAAGACAAAATCGAACCTTGTGGCACCCTGCAGGCCAAGAGCCGAGCAGTTCTTCTCTGGTTTGCATTTCAATCCGAGCTTGAAAAACACTGCTCGTTTCCAGTCTCTCCCCCCTTCTCATCACCTAGTTGCCTGATAGCTGCTGCCATCGTGCTGATGGCGGAGGGAGATCAGTCAGTCCCTTTCCTTGCCAGCACCTGCTTCAGCCGCATTCCAGGCAGTAGGAGCCCTTGGATATACAGTTTTCCAAGGGCATTTGAAATCCAGTCTAAGGCCATCAGTTGCCCTGGGAAAGCTACATTGGTCAAGCTCCCTGGTGCTTGGGATGCTGCCAGAGCTGCCTTCATTCCAGGCACCAGTGGGAGGTGAAGGAGGAAACACCTCCTTCCCTTCCTACTACCACTGGAGCAGCTTCGGCCACATCATTCATGGAGAGAGGATTGGGGGTTCACAGATAGGATGCAATTGTAAGTGAATGTAGAACTTGGGGGTGGGTTTCCCCCCAAGTATTCTGCAATGTCACAGTTGCTGACCTCCCTACTGACTGAACCTGAATGTGTGGGTCCATTGCTACCTGGAACTGAATAATGTGAAGACAAGTGCAGGGAAACCCCATGGTAATTTCACACCTGGCAGTCAATCTGCAGACTTTGTCTTAAAACCAGCTTGTTTCCCAGGCGGGAAGGTGCCTTCTTTGCAGGCTGAATGGTCCGCTGTTTTGCATCAGAGCACAGTGTCTGCCTTAAAAACACTGAGGGGGGCACAACTGTCCTGTCCTGCAGCAAGGCTGCCAAGTGCCTTCCATTGCATACTGAGGGGATTTCATGGTGCTATATTTGAATCAGGACTATCCCACAAGCAAAAAGGGCACACTCTGAACCAAGCATCAGGACAAGCCCTTAAAACATCAGACATTCATGAATACCAGACCTGCCAAAAAAGAAAATCTTTTAGAATGTGCAGTCACAGACATTTTTCAGAAAATCCCTATAGCCACGGGACATTAAGAATCTGGGTGCATGATTGGCAGCTGGAGAGTGCTAGGATCTTGTGGCTTCCTCTGACCCAGCCCTTTGGAAGCTGAGACACAATCTGCTGGGCTGGCTGCCAGTGGCTGCTTTTGAATAGGTTCCCTTCATCCTCACTCTGCACTTCTCTCAGCCTCTCATAGCTCTCTGCCAATACTTGTGGCCCATGCTTTTCACATATAAACTACCTTCCTGCCAATAAACTTCAACATTTCATGACAAGATAATACAGTAATTGCAGCCATTTGGGTGTGATTTTGCTTAATTCTGCATGCAAATGGTAGCTATTTTTTTTAATTTGCAGAATATACTTTTGTTGCAAAATCTGGAATTCCTGATTGCAGAATCAGTGATTTCCTATCTTTTCTATTACTTTTTTATCCTGCTCTTCCACCATGGAACTCGTGATGGTGTACACGATTATCCCTTCCACTATTTTGCCCTCACAACAACCCAAAAGTAGGCCATACTGAGAGAGTGAGTGTCAACCAGTGAGATTCATGGTTGAATAGGAATTTGAGCTTGGGTCTTCCAGGTTGTAGTCAGATTCTTAACTGCCACAACACAATAGCTGTCACACTGAATTTTGTGATACTAGATACTGAGGAATCTATCCAGTTCCATATTTGGGAACATGACTGCACATAGCGCTACTCCAGATGGATGTCATAACAGTAGGGAGTCTAAGATTAGTCAGTTCTTTGTGTTGTTAGGACAATGTTTTGGAACTAATTACAGCAAACAAAAGACTCACAATGCAATCCAAATCAAATTACACTTTTCTAAGCCCATTGGTTTCAATGATCTTAGAAGGGTGTGATTCTGTCAGTCATTTAGAGTGAGGGTCAAGCTAGACATGACCTAGAAAATCTATGATTAGATACAGGTGTGATTTTTTTAAAAAGGCTAAAAGCGGCCACAGAGACAGGGGATTTGGACTGAGTCTGCAGAATTTAGAAGAGGGGAAAGTTTAACCCTTTCCCCTTTCATTGCATCCCCAGTAAAAATTTCTGCACCTAGGCTTGTAAAACCACAGAGAAAAAAATTACAGATATCCATAAATTACCATATGCTTTCTTTGTAGGAAAATAGCAGTCCCTCAATCTCTATTAATACTATGAACTATTCCCAAAATCCACCCCCCCCTTCTGACTGCATTTAGTCTTATAGAGGAACTGAGTTGGAGACCACATCCATATGTCAGTATAAGCCTCAATTTGAGTCTTCTTGTAGCTGGCATAAATGTAGCTTGTTTGCTATCATTGTGCATACTTACCTTTCAAATGCCCCTTGTACATGGAGTATAATATTGAAAGCTTCCTTGTTTGGAAAGCCTTCAGTAATACTCCAGTTTGCTCTGCGATCCAAATGCAGATGCCTTTGCAGATTGGGAGCTTGTCTCCTCCCTATGAACCATAGTTTGTGGGGAGGAATCAACCTCCAATTTGCCAAGGCTCCTCCATTAAGAGTGTGCATAACAAAATTCCTGAGCTGAAGATGTATACAGAAATTGCTGGTTCCTGAACAGTAATACAAATTCAGGATTCTTAGATGGTACAACTCCCACCCCTCCTCCCCAAACAATCCATGTTTTTTTTTTGTCTTCTGGTGCTTACCAGGAACAGCAGCAGCAGGGCAGGCATCTTGCTTTTCTTTGATTCTCCATATTTCCCAGGCAGTGGCATTTCCCCCTTCCAATTGAAACCATTTGGGCAAATCTCACCGAGCGATGGTGGCTCATGGCCAGTGCAAGCCAGGCGCAGGGCCTGGCAGAGCTGTAGGCCTGGCTACCTCATTGTCCTTCACTCCCTTCTTTGTGGGGGTGGAGCTGCAGCTCTGCTGCTAGGATGGCTGGGGGCACCTTGTTCATGGTGATCCAGGTGGTGTTTATCCTTAAGCTCTGGGGACTGGGAGGGGAGGGGAGCTCTGAAAAGGTCACTTTTTGGGGTGGGGCTCGGGGGCATCCACCCCCAGAACACCCCTAAATCCCCCTGCTGGAATGACAAGGGGACCTGGCAACCCTACTCCCCCTTGCTGTTTTTCTCACCTGAAATGGCCTTGGGGAACTTCTATATGTTATGCTGGGAAACATATATATAATGATAATTACATGTAATTTTACTACATGGAGCAAATAGTTGCTCCCTAGGACTGTTTTAGGTCAGGAAAATGGCTTATGAGGGATGGCTGAAGCCCCTTCTCCACATGCATCACAGTCCAAAAAGATCTCCCCACACACATGAGAAGCACAGAACTCCCATTGCACATGTGATTCAAACTGCTTGTGCATTGGATTGGGCACCTACGTCTCCAACTTTATTGATATATTATCAGTTTCTTTATTCATACACATGCATTTGTGAAAGAATTTCTTGAACCTATTAGCTGTTTGCTATTGTATATATTTTTTGATTCACTTTAAATAATTAGGTTTCTTCACTCTTTTCAAGTACTTCTTGCAAGGGTGTCTGGCTTCTTGAACAGCCTGGGAATGACTTCTTAATACTGCTTTATAACATGCTAGACCATATTTCAAGCACTGTGGTGTGTTAACTCTGAACAAAAATTCATCAGTGATGTTCTGTTTGATTTCTGAAACATCTTGTTCTTTACAAAGAATGTTAAACTGAAACAGGCCACTCTGGCTTCTGTTGATCTTTAAACAGGATGCTATGGAGAAAATGGGGAGAGTTGGGGAAATTGTGCTGCCAAACCACAAGGATAAAAGGTAATTGAGTTCTTTTTTTTTCAGAGTATCAGTCTGGAAGAGTTACAACATTGCAAAAAGCTGTCTATTCTTGACTCTTTTTGGGGAACTTAAGGTCTGCTCCAGTTTTTACACTGTGTACCAGGTAGAGCAGGGGTGTCAAAGCTAAGACCCGCAGGCCAGAACTGGCCCGCCCACAGCTTTAATTTGGCCCATGAGTGAGGCTCTCTTCTCTCCCCCCTGCCCCTGCCTGGACTCACCCTTTTGAGCTTGAGCTGCCTCTGAGTGCAGGGAGAAGAGCGCTGGGGCTGCCAAACTTCCCAGCTCGCTTGGCCTTTGAGCGTGTTCCTCTCTCCAGCCACTACTCCCAGTTTCCGTTGTCCTCCTCACAGGTAGGGGTCCCGGGGCATCCTTCTGCTGTGATCCTTGTACTTCTTCTTGTTATTTTATTTTAAAAATTGCATTGCCAAACCCACTATTCCATTTTAGGCAGGCATCTTTTAAGGGGGGGGCGGGAGTTTGGGACCAACCACAGTTAAAATATAGAATTCTAAAAACTCAAGGAACTCCAGTTTTGCAGAGAAATATTAGTTTGAACACACACCCTCCTAATGTGGGGCTCCAGTGGAATCCCAGAACAAGTGTGGAAGAGGACAACCAAAATCATTGTCTCAAACCACCTTGTAACCCCTCCCCCTGAGAACCTGGAGAGCCACTCTCACTTTGAGTAGACCTGGGCAGGGGGAGAAGCTTGCAATGTGCAGCCATTTCATGTTTTCCCCTGAGTCCTAGGCTCAGAGCATTTATATTTTCAGGTTATATGTTTTAGTTTCTGCTGTGATTCTTGTGTTTCTTTCCCACTATTCCACGTTCCATTTTAGGCAGGCATCTTTTAAGGGAGGCGGGGGGGGGGGGGGGGTTGGGACCAACCACAGTTAAAATACAGAGTTCTACAAATTCAAGAAATTCCACTTTCGCAGAAAAATATTTTTAAAAAACCCTCCCTGGTAATGTGGGGCTCCAATGGAATATCTCCGCTGCCGGGCATTACATTTTATGACACATATGGCCTGCCCCAACGAAGTCCCATGTATGTCAGATCTGGCCCCCATAACAAATTAGTTTGACACCCCTGAGGTAGGGGAATATACAGAGTTTTTTTAATAGGCAGGTTGTATAATCTTCAGGTACAGCAGTCATTCAAGCACCAGTCAACTGGATGGAGTGCAGAAAGGTACACTGGACTACAGCTAAAATATATCTTAAGTGAAAGCAAAAAGTTATGTGACAAACATGTGGAAACGTTGGCTGAGGACAGACTGGCAAAATGAAGCGCACGGGAAGCGGGGCAAAAAAACCCAGGCTGAGTTGTCGCAGGGCTTTCCATTCACACTGTGTAGGAGGCGGTGGCACAGTGGCATGCGGCTTTGGTCCATTTTGCCGACCTGCTCATAGGTGCTTAGGCACATGGACACAGCAGCCAGATCAGTGGGTTCACATTACCAGCGCCGCTTGATGTGCGGCTTATTTGCGTCCACACTGCCAGGAAGCGGGATGAATGCGCACCCAGACAGCTTGACACCGCTTTCACCAGGTACCTTTTTAAAGCGGGATGAAAGTACTTCAGGACGGGGTGAGTGTGGCATGGCAACACCAGGCAGTTGTGGCTGTGTGAACGGGCTGTCTTAATCCGCTTGCAAAGCGGGCCTATATCAGGCCAAACTGCCAGTCTGAACTCGGCCATTACATGTGTTTCTCCAGTGCAAAATAATGGGAAGAGTGCAAGGCATCTAAAACATAAGAAATAAATGATTTGTGAATCGATGAGCTTTGAAGGGTACAAAAGAAAAGGAAAGGGAAGGATGACTAGCTCTTCTCCTGCCCACTACTTTCCCCCCCACAGGTCCCCCAAGTCATTTTTTCACAGCCAAAGTTCCAAGTGCCTGTTGACTGTGCCCATGGGGATCAGTTACTAGGTGGGGTTTTTTTTAATATAAAAGGGCAAAGGTTAATCAGTTCCACTCACCTATTCGTTCTTCAAATTCTTTTCTGTTTCCCCACTCTGCAATGAAGAGCATAGCCAGGATTCCCAGACAGGTGGTGGCAGCCAGATGTTAAGTCCCAACCTCTGAAGTTTGGTATATTAACTCTCAATGCTGGTTGCAAAGCCACTAGGGAGAAGGCTCTACTACTAATAATAATGGGTTTATTTTGAGTGTTCAATCAAGATTTTCTCAGAATTACAGTAAATGATTTGTCATCCAGGGCTGGCACTTGTTTTCCAGAATGTTGAGTTGACCAACATCACTCTGAGGGCTAGCTTTTCCCCATCAGCCACCCTATCCCTGCATCTTTGGACATGCATGCCCCCTACTCACACCTCTCCAGTCAGCCAGTTTGATACTTCTGATGTTTGCTGGGCAGCCAGCATTGCCAGCCAACATCATCCTCAGGTGCCTCCTTCTCCCTCTGCCTACCTCAAGCAATCAAGACCCAGCTGTGCTGGAGGACTCCTAGGCTGCTAGCCTGCTTTTTTGCCTGCTACCCAGGAAAGTTCTGTGGCTTGAGGAATGTGTGGGACCTGTGGCCATGACGTCACCAAGAGGGTGGGTTTGCTCACTGCAGATTCTCTGGCAGGAGGGAGAGCAGAGTAATAAGCGTTGGTATTCCACATGTTTAATTAACCAGCAGCTTTCATTCCTGGTGAATGCCTGATAGCAAAGCTTTTACTGTATTAGATATATGAGCAAAGGATTTTGTGCATTTTCAGTTATCTCATTGCTGACATTTTGGATTGATTTCCTCTTCTCTGTTTCTATGGAAGAACTGTTCAGCATGTCACACATAAAGTAAGGGGGAGTGACAAAAGAGATACTGGGTGTTGCTTAAAAATGTGTTTTTAAAAGGCCCTAGGACTTCTGTTTCTCCTGGACTCTGGTATATTATAGACTGCCGTCCAAAGCTGTTACTTCCTCTAGGAAAACTGATTTTTGTAGTCTGGAGATCAGTTCTAATTCCAGGAGAACTGCAGGCTTCACCTTAAAGTTGGTAGCCCAAGCAAATGCTCACTTAATCAGCTGGTATAGCAGTTTGAAAGCAAGAAATTGCAAGTAGATAAATAAGTACCACTTTGGTGGGAAGGTAACAGTGTTCTGTGCACCTTGGTGTTTAGTCATGCCAGCCACATGACCACGGAAAAGTCTTTGGATAACGCTGGCTCTTCGGCTTGGAAACAGAGATGAGCACCGCCCCCTAGAGTCAGATACGACTAGGTTTCAAGCAAGGGAAACCGTTACCTATAGATGAAAACCCACAAAATCCCTTTCTGTAGTGTCAGAATCCTGAAAGAAGAGGAGGAGGACCAACCTTTTCATGGTGCAGTTACTCAGGGCCGGTGCCAGGCTTTTTTGTGCCCTAGGCAAGGCTAACTACTTGTGCCCCCCCCCCTTCCCCCCGGCAAACCAATTTTCAAAAAAACAGATGAATTCTAGGGAAAATTAAAAGCAAAAACTTGACATTGCTAATTTCCAAGCCCCTGCAGCCTTGCCCTCGGCTCCCGCGGGCTTGGGCGGGGGGAGGCAAGCACTTGGCCTCTGGGCTGCCTTCACCCTCTAATTGCCCTTGTTTAGCTCCAGGGCCAGGAGGGTCACTCACTTCTCTCTCCCTGGCTGCTGGGGAGTCCCCACCTCGCTTCTTCCCCCAACCTGGCCACACTCAGTGGTTCCTTGTCTGGTCTTGCACTTCCTGGGGCTCATGGCTGAGGAGTGTGGGCGAGCAGGAGCTGCTGCTGCAGCCCCCACAACTACCCGGAGGAGTAAAAATGCGGGAGAGCTGGGGCTGGTGAGTGAGTGCGAGAACCTGCAGCCAGTGGGGGGGGGCACTGATTGTCTGTTCTGCACCCCTCTCAGATCTGCGCCCTAGGCGGTTGCCTTACTTTTTCTAATGGTAGCACTGGCCCTGCAGTTACTGTTTGGTTCCCTAAAACTGCTGAAAGAGATGGGGGCCATAAAAAGACAGGAGTTGAAGACATAACAAGGTCGCAGAGGGGTCACAGAGAAGATAAGCTGGCAGTTGGGTATGGGACAGTATGTTCATGAGCAAAAAAGGAGACTGAAGGAAAGTTTGGAAGGTCAGAGAACAGAGTTTGAGCTGAGGAATGTAGTTATGTTAAATCACAAAGATGCTACAGCCAGGACAGGAATCAGTCAGTGGTAAAAACATTCTATCATTCATTTGTAAAGTTATTTCATGGCCAAAGGTGACTTCTTGGACATTTAGAGTAATAGATATTTTGAGTTGGCCTAGCAAAACATTCATTTGCAAAACAGTATCAATGCTATTTAAAAAATACCTATCCAACATGACAAATCACTTACATTCCTTGTTAATGCAACTCTGTTTTGAATACTTCATCTAAACAATTAATTTCCACTATATGTTTCACATATATCCATTACCACTGAGAGTTCTCATCTTTAGAGCTCTACCTCTTATGGTGTGTTTCTATGTGAACAAGTTGCATTGCAATTTAAAACAGTAGACATACTCATTCAAGAAGTGCTACAGCACCACCTAGAGGTTTAGTGAAAGATCTACAGATTTATTCATTGATTTCCTGGATATTTTTTTAATTCGTATTTTGTATTTGCAATGAATGAAGGTAACATGAACAAACTGAGCCTATTGTACTTTGGTCATATTAGTAGAAAACAAGACTCACTGGAAAAGATAGTAATGCTAAAACCAGCTGAAGGCAGTAGGAAAAGAGGAAGACCCAATGTGAGATCAATTGACTCCATAAAGGAGCCACAGCCTTCAGTTTGCAAGATCTGAGCAGTTTGCAATGAAGTCCTCAATCTGCACATAATTGAAGAACATGGAAACCAGAAGGGGTAGAATGAAGTCAAGATGCAAGATAAGTCAGAGAAGTTCATAATGAAACAGCAGGATTTAAGCATAAGGACCACAGTCTTGGCCTCTAAATGCAGAGGGATAAGTGACTGACACAGTGGCACACTGTGGTGTCCCACTGACACTTCCAAGCATAAAGCTACAACATGTGGCATTTATAAAAACCAGAGTATGCACTGAAGGCTATGGCTGCCTCCCTGTTCCCATTCTTTCAGAACACTGGGACGTTGTGCCCTGCTCTAAATGTAAAGCTGCTCAAAGCAAAATTGTTGGAATTTTGCATTTGCACATTAAACTGGTGGCTTCCAATGCAAAGCAGCAACAAATGGAGGTGGCTTTAAACAAGACACTTTGCAAAAGGAGAGTTTTACCGAAGCGTCCTTGTGCTTTGGCCGGCATCACTTTTAAATGAAGCCTGTATTTCATACTGCAATATGAAGAACACTTGTATCTCAGAAGTCATCATATTTATTAAGTATTAAAATGAATATTGAGACAATTCTTTATCTCCCATAAATCATTGCCAAATGTTTGTGTGCCACATAGAATGACTTAAGATCAGTGGATCTGCATGTGTTTACACACCAGAAGCTTCTTCCTTAGAGTGCGCTGGGTAAAGAAATTGAGGTCCCAGTAGATGTGTCTATAATGTGCATACTCTATGTACATTCAGATAGTTTCCAACTGTTACATTTTATGCTTTCCCCCGCAGATTTTATGACAAGAAATACCAGGTGTTTCTGAAACTTGTGGAACATCAGCAGCAGTATAAAACCATCATGCAGAGTACATAGAAAGCATGAAAGAGAATTGCTCATCGTGTTCATGAAATTTTACAATGATTTTATCTTTCAAAGCCAATGAAAACCCACAGTGTATTTTATTGTTAATAAAGAATCCTAAATGTTTATAGCCTACCAAGTTCTCCATGCCCCATCAGTCAGTGAACCAGATACCCACAGGAGAAGACATGCCAATTTTCATTGAAACCAAAGAGGGGAAAGCCTTTCCAGGAATCTGTAATCACTCATTGTACTCCTTTGCTAGAGCACTTGCTATGATTTCAAGTCTAGTTGAGAGTAAAAATAAATATGGATGCCTAGAGAGGTTTCTACATGACTGAAGTCCACTACTGCAGGCATCATGCAAGATTAGATTAAAATCGGGCAGGACTGCTACGTAGCCTCTTAAGCCCCTTCCCAGTAATCAGGGCCAGGAAGTTTTGAAACTCTAGTCCTCCCTCTTGTCATCCCTGACCACAGTAAAATCTCTTGATTCCAATGAAAGCAAGGACTACAAGATGCCACTGTCAGGAGCTTGTGAAACAACTTTATGGTTAAAACCTAGATGAGACAAAGCAGAAACAAGCAAAACAAGGATAGGAAGGCCTTCACCTGGCTCTGGGAAGAAAATGGTACGGGATAACTGAGAAGGATGGTAATAAAAAGGACACCCCTACCGAAAAGGCCACTGGTCCAGTTGATGTCTGCCTAATGGTGTAGGCACCTAGAAATGAGCCTTCTTTCAAAATCCGTGTTTGAGCAGGGTCACCTGACATTCCATTGCAGGAGCAGAACTTTAGATAGAGAAAGAGGGATTTGATAATCCGAACAATAGCCAAAAAGGAAACATAAAAGTCTGGCTCAGTTTGTTAGGTGTCTTTTAAACTCAGTGGTCCAGGGTATTTTTCAAAACTGTCAGTCTTACCCTTGGCTGGAATGAAATAGATTTGACTTAGCTGTTCACATCTTACTGACTCCATTCATGACGCAGTCTATGTCAAGGAAACAAAATGTAATTGTTAACAGGTGGCCTACAATTCCTGCCCAGGGTAGGGTTCTACTTACTAATAGTATGTCCCTCAACTTGTTTTGTCTTATTTATTTATTTATTTCGGCTTTTATCCCACCCTCCCCTGCAAGCAGGCTCAGGGCGGGTCACAACATTCTAAAAACCATACAAAATTTAAAACAGAATACAATCTTAAAACAATTATAAACAATTAGCACACATAAAAACCTTAAGAGACACCAGTTAAAGAATTTACTGAACAAGATGAGGTTCCAGTTTCAATACAGCTGCAGATCTAAGCAGTACAGGAAGAGCAGGTGGGTGAGTAAGCAGCTAAGACGGACTGTAGTGCTGCTGGGCATAGCTAAGCAGGGCAGGGGAGGCCATTGTGGTTGAGTTGTCTCCACCTCAACAATCGGCCTGGTGGAACATCTCCATTTTACAGGCCCTGTGGAACTGCATTAAATCCCACAGGGCCCAGATCTCACTAGGGAGGGTGTTTCACCAGGCCAGTGCCAGAAATGAAAAGGCTCCGGCTCTGGTCAAGGCTAGGTGGGCATCTTTGGGGCCAGGTACAACCAGTAGATGTTGGGTGGGAGAGCACAGAGCCCTTTGGGGGCTGTATAGAGAGAGACAGCCCCACAGATATGTTGGTCCCGGTCCACATAGGGCTGTAAATGTAGGAACCAAGACTTTGAACTTGATCTGGAATTCAATTGGGAGCCAATGCAGCTGGTGAAATACCGGATGTATATGTGCTGTTAGGGGTATGGACATGGGCCGCTGCATTTTGGACCAGCTGCAGTTTCCAGGACAGTTTGAAGGGTAGCCTTGCATAGAGCAAGGTAGTTATCTAGTCTGGAGGTGTCTGTTGCATGGATCAGTGTAGCTAGATCACCAGGGGGACAGGACGGGGGGGGGGGGGGGAGGACCAGTTGCTCGACCTGCCACCGATGGAAAAAAATGCAGATCTTACAACTGCAGTGACCTGGTCCTCCATGGAAAGTGAGGAATCCAGGACCACACCCAAGCTCTTTAACACTGATGCAGGGATTGCGGCGCTCCATTCAGTGGTGGGAGCCAGATCCCTGGCCCACAACCCCACAATCCAAGTACAGGATCTCCATTTTCGTTGGATTCCGTTTCAGTCAGTTCTGCTTTAACCATGCAGCCACAGCATTCAAGCCTCAGCCAGAATGTCTGGGGCAGTATCTGGATGGCCATCTATCATCAGTTACAGGTATGTTCCATTAGCATACTAATATAGGGTTGGCATCCTCCAGGTGAGGCCTGGAGATCTCCCGTTTTTACAACTGATCCCCAGACGACAGAGATCAGTTCCCCTAGAGAAAATGGCTGCTTTGAAGAGTGGACTCTATGGCATTGTAGCATGCGAAGGCCCCTCCCCTCCCCAAACCCCACCCTCTCCTGGATCCACCCCCAAAGTTTCCAGGTATTTTCCAATCCAGACCTGGCAACCCTGTACTGATGACAACCCAGCCCAAACCTTCAGACTATCTGGGCAAGCGGCACATATAGATATTAAATAACATAGAGGAGAGGATTGCCCCCTGGGGGATGCCACATACCAAAAAGTAACACAGTGATGTCCTCTCCCCAAGTGCCACCCTTTGTCCCTGACTGTAGAGAAATGAGACCAGCCACTGCAAAGCTGTCCCACGTATCCCCACCGCAGTGAAGTGGTGAGTCAGGAGGTTGTAATTGACTGTGTTGAATGCTGCCATTATGTCTAATAACAACAGCAGCGCCAATCCACCCTGATCCAGATGACGCTAAAGATCATCCATGAGGGGCTAAAAGCCGAACTGGATTGGGTCCAACGTAGAGGAATCTTCCAAGAAAACCTGGAACTGTTCAGCTACTGCTGTCTCAACTACATTACCCAGAAACAGAAGGTTCGAGACTGGGCAGTAGTTGGCTGGTTTCCCTGGGCTGCTCCAGCAGCCACACCCTAGCTTGCTGTTTCCCAGCTCTCTCAGTGGCTCTTTGCTTCCTGTTTCCTGCCTCTTGCCTCCCTCCCTCTCTTTCACACACACACACACACACCACCTCTGTAGCTGCTTCCTGCTTTGTGTGGGAGAGATATAAAGACAAGCGCCTTCCCCCCCCCTCATATGCAGAGAGCTTCTGCTTCCTTCTCAGGGGCTGCTCCTCCTTTACTGGGGAGGGAGATGAGGAAAGAGAAAGCAAAGTTGGAGTCCCATTGCAGCTTCAAGACCAACAATGTTTTATTCCAGGCAGTGTTCCCTCTAAACTGAGTTAGTGTAAGCTAGCCCACAGTTTTTTAGCCTCCGGCTCACACATTTTTGTCTTAGCTCAGGAAGGATGGCTCTAGAGCAAACTAATTTATGCAGTAGCCAAATCACCTGCTCACAACTTTAATGCCAGTAGCTCTCAAAGAGGAATTTTTGCTCACAAGACTCCACAGCTTAGAGGAAACATTGGTCCAGAGATGTTTTTTTCAAGAGCAGTCTCACCACCACCTCTTTTTAAATCCCTGGGATTTCTGTTAATGTTTGCTATACTGTCTTTCCAACACACTTTTCAAAGGAAGTTTTTAAAAATTTGATATATGCACACACATTTGCAAAAAGGAACACAATTCTAGAATGTTTTAGAATGATAAATATTTACATATACACAGTTATACATTCTTATGTACAGTTAATGTATAAAACAGAATTTGCAGCACTCATTAGCACAACATAGCACAAACAAGTAGCACAGAGTGTATACTCACTATGATGCATGTAAATGTGTGTGTGTTCGCATGTACTTATAGCTAATATGAATTTGCTCTGTGTTCTGTCCTGATTTTTTTATTGCAATATACAAGAAGCCCTTCTTGGGAACAAAAGGGTGGGGTTACTACCATGAAACTCAGCATGAGGAAGCAATTTGAAAAGAGGTCTGTTTGCTTATATCCAGAAGAACCAGATAATAATGTTCTCAAGTTCCTTGCCTGATCCTTCTAATCTCTTTTGTTTCATTCTTGAGCTCCTGGGTTTTGTTTTAGATTGTTTCTTCAATTTTGAATTGTAGTTTGATTCTGGGTAACGTTATGAGTGTTAACAACTGTTGGCAAACCTACTCATTATTGTAATCACTACACATGTGTTTGCACAAACATAGAATCCCAAGTTCATCTCAGTTTAGTAAGCTGTCAAATGCCCCATAAACTGCAAAGGAGACACTTTTCTTTTTTCTGCACACCTGTTCCATGGAGGTTACTTTTTAGATGCCACTACAACAGGACATTTTCAAATTTAAATGTACTGAACTGTTTCTAGCAATATCAGAGTTTTTGAGTTGTAATCCTTGTGCCTCCCAGAAGTCAAAAGTATAAAGGCAAAATTGGCAGTTGTTAATAAAGCACCACCTTCACTAGTACATTTCTGGTGACTTACAGACATCACTGGGTATTAGTCCATGATTAACATTAGAAACTTCATCCAACATATTTTTGTAAACACCAGTGTGGTATATCAACCCTTGGAATTCTTCAAAGCTAAGTCTATCCTTGTTGCTTCCAAAAGTCAGGAAAGCTCATCATGGTCTGATCAGTTTTCATGTAGGAAGAAGCAGTCCTCGAGCCCATTAAGATTCCAACAGGATGTTTTGTGTTGTAGAGTTTGCCAAATTTGCTCCTTCTGATTCCATTTGTGAACAAATGTTTATCATAGAAATTAAAAGTAGGAACACAACAACCAGGTCATCAACTGCACCCAGGATTCCACAAAGAGGTTCTGGCATCACTTCAAATGGAGAAGTTAGGCACACAATAGTTCCAAAAGAGCAGATGACAACTCTTAGGAAGAAGATCCCGACAAGAC
Organism: Lepidodactylus listeri; assembly: GCA_029233225.1. NCBI lineage: Eukaryota > Metazoa > Chordata > Lepidosauria > Squamata > Gekkonidae > Lepidodactylus > Lepidodactylus listeri. The sequence goes on from JARCFY010000002.1 coordinate 98,072,525, forward strand.
CACCCAAGGTAAAAACTCCTCGTATGGCAAGGTTGAGAAGTAATGGCATGTCATAGAGGTAATCTGCAAACTAAACATAAAATTCAAGTAGGTTATAAAACCATCATTTTTATTGCAAATTTATATTGCTTCCTTGGATCTGAGAGACAGTGGGTGTGCCGGGTATCTGGGCTGACTGAACATCAGCCTTTTTATTGGCAGGACTGGCAGCTAGCCCAGGTATTACAAAACCAGACAAACCAGTAACTAGCAGCCTGGTGGCAAAAAATGCTCCCTCTAAGCTGTGGAGTCTAAGCTGAGCAAAAATTCTACTTTCTGCGCTACCGGCATTAAAGCTGTGAGCAAACAATTTGGCAGCTGCATAAATCAGTGTGCTTTGGAGCCATCCTTCCTGAGCTAAGACAAAATGTGTGAGCTGGAGTCTAAAAAACTGTGAGCTAGCTCACACTAACTCAGCTTAGAGGGAATACTGGTGGCAACCCTCTTTCCTCCTTTACCTAATCTTCACAGTTATACCTTAGTGTTGTTACCTATTATTGAAACTCTTGGGACTCACTGCCCTGTTCAGAAACACCTCTTGCTATTGAAATAGTCAGCTCCAGTTTAATTAGCTAACTCAGTTTGGGGAATGATCAAGAATAGCAGTGCACCCAAACACAGAGCTAATTTCCTATCATTGCGAAGTATGAAGCTACTTACAGGCCGAGGCTGTCCGGAGAAGCGTTTGTTGTAATCTCTGATATCATAGACAATTTGTTTGCTCTGCTTGTCCTGCTGATTTTCACAAGAGATCTTGTAAAGAAGAATAACCTTCAGGTGAAAAGAAGCAGTATTTTAGGGTAGAACTCTCCAGCACAAGCTTTCCTTCTCTTTTAAAAAATCAGTGTATTTTATAGTTTTATTGGGGCTTATCGCTTTGACCCTTGCTCATCCATTTTGACCTCCAGTGGGCAAATTTCCTCCATGGCGGGCTCTCTTCCATATTCTGAGACCTTTGTGATTTCTACCCCTGTCATATGCATGCAGCCAGTGATGAGGGTGAGATGAGGACAAGAATTTTATCTTAGGTAAGAGAATGCTATGCCAAAGAACCAACCAGGCATAATAAAAAGCCTGTCGCAGGCACCCTGTTTAATATTTGATAGGTGCTCCCCATCTAACAGGCAAGAGATGAGAGATGCAGATGGTTATAGGAGTCTAGATTACTCTGGAAAAATCTACCAGGATGTAAATCTACCAGGATCACTCTCAGTATCTTTCCACCTCTCCTACTAACTGCCAAAGCACAGATGATCACAGAGAAAATTCTTACCTTCTGTCTGCAGAGTGGACAGTTTATTGCCCCTAGCCAAGATCCATGTTTCCAGTATCCAATGAGACAGGAGCCTAGAAAAAAGTCGAACGAATCTTATAAGAACTGGAAGAAAAAAACTACTTGCACAGGTGAAAGACAACAGTCAGCTTTTTCCATTGTGCCAGCAACCCATCCCCTCCAGCGAAGACAAGGGACAACATTATATGGATTAAACTAGGTTTATTAAATGGTTGGTTTGCATCATTACACTAGAGGTTAACTTCAAGGGCAGACTGCAACTAAGGCAATGCACTGGCTACTGGCATTCTAGGCAACTTCACCAGACCTCCGAGAATGGCCAGCATTCCCACCAAATTTGTTTACCCTCATCTACATCTTAAATGTACCAAGAGAGGCACAGCTTCGTTGCACTCCTCCAATATACCTCTCCGGCAACTAAGGGTTTGGTTCATGCTGCTCAGCACCAAAGTCATTCCCTCTACTACCCACTCTACTGCTCAAGCAAATAGTGGGTTGTTTTTGGAATGGCCCTTCATCCTGAGATGCCTCAGGGTGCTCACCAATGAGCCCTACTTGTATTGAGCAGCCAGCACTATTCCTGCCATCCCTAGTTACAATCTAACCAGTCTTTAGACAAGGCTTATTTAAATACAATACCCGTACAAACAACATGAAATAATTTTTAAACCTCCTTCCTGAACCAATCCCATACTGATCCTCAGGGAGGGTGGATAGGCCAGCAGCACACCACTAAGTCCTCTTACAAGCTTGTTTCACAGGCTCTTCTGTTGGTCAAGCACCAGCCCAACACTGCCAATAGCATCTCAGGCCGCATTTAAACTATTGGGGTTGACACAACAGCATCCCTTGAATTACTTTCTTTGCACTGAGATCAAATCCTCAGGATCTAAACTGGTAACAAGAATCTAACCTGCAAGTTCTGTAGTTTGGGAACTCTGCAGGGGCGGAGATTAAAACACCTGTTATCAGAGTGTTAGATCCAAAGTACTACAGCTGGAGCAAAGCTCACTGAATGCTGCTTTCTCACTTCCCCCTTCCTGTTGCAATCAGTGGATCAATTCTGCTCCTGGGAGCTGGGGAACCCTCATGAGTAGCTTGGTGGGTGAAGTGAAACCCTGGCTTGGGAGGGAGGAAATCAACACGCACCCCACACCCCAGTCACTAAGAGGGAAAACTCCAATGCGAATCAACAACATTGTTCAAAAGAATGAAACACAAAACATAATTTTAAGGTATTGCACTGCAATGTCAGTTCACAGAGAAAATTAGCACACCATTGCAAGGCCTTAAGAATTATGTTTCGTTACTTTCCTGACTTGACCCATTAACAACAACAGAAAGGCAGGAAGGAACTACAGTGCCCTCTCTACCCAGGATATTTGTGCTCTTCCACATTTTCATAACTGAGATCAAATCTATGTTTAAAACAGCTTTCTGCAGAGTTTATTGAGGCCCCCACAAATCATTCTGTTGGTTATTAGCAATTAGAGAAAAATAATATTGGCCTGGATCAGCTTTCTAGCCTGTTTCCTGAACATGTGGTTTGAGATACAGCTGGAATTCCAAATGTCTTGGAAGAAACATAGGAACACCCCACATTAAAACAGACTATCATACATTTCCCCCCATAAATTATAGTCAATTGCCCTTTAAAAGCTAGCACATTATGTGAATTTTAGGTATGACATTCGCCTATCTTGGCTTCTATTGATGTCAATTAGAATGAAATAACCGACTTTCAAATGAAATTACCTTAGAAAGAGAAAGAGTTGGCCTATGCATTTCATCTCAGGTTTTACTCAACATGTGTGTGTCATACCCTAATCTTGCAAGGGAGTGCAAGAAAGACTTTGAAATTATGTTGTTGCTTGCTACTGTCCATGATAGCGTGTGGATTGGCTCACTAGCTGAAGCTATCTGGAGTATTTTATAGAATTAAGTTACAAATTTATAAAAGTTACCCAAGATTCTATCCACTGTTCTCAGTGGGAACCTTAACTACTGGACACTGTATTCATTTATGCTGTGTGCTTATGGCACTTTATTTGTTATTTATTAATTTATTATTTATTAATTGGACTTTTAGCCCTCCCTCCCCTGCACTGCAAGACTCAGGGTAGGTTACAACATTTAAAATACAGTAACAGTTAAAATCAGTCCTTCAATTAATTACAAAACTTTCAGCACCAATAATTTCTCAAGAGATGGCACAGTAATAGGCAAGATAAGGGCATGGTCCATGATAACAACCCGTCGCTTATCCTTGACCATATCCCTGGTGGAACATCTCTGCCTTACAGGCCCTGCAGAATTGTTCCAAGTCCCACAGGGCCCTGGTCTCATTCAACAGAGAGTTCTACCAGGTTGGTAGACAGAGAGTTCTACCTTTTCGGCCCTGGCTCTGGTTAAGGATGGCTGGATGGCTTTCAGCCCGGGGATCACCAGAAAATTGGAATCAGCTGAGTGTAATGCTCTTTGGAGGACATGCCAGGAGAGACAGTCCTGCAGGTACGCAGGTCCCAGACCATTTAGGGCCTTTAAGGTCAACACCAGAATCTTGGGCCTGATCTGGTATTCAACTTGGAGCCAGTGTAGCTGGCGGAGCACTGGCTGAATATGTTCTCTCAGTGGGGTTCCTGTAAGAACTTGAATATCAAGACAAGGTAAGAGCACAAAGAAGGGGCATATGTACGTCTGTTTGAACAACGAAGGGTTCTGTGAGCTTATCTGGATAATGAGATCACTTCTAGCAAGTTCAAGTTAGATGTACTGGAACATGGTTAGTTAACTCTGAATGCTTTTTCAGGACAAATATGTTACTGAGGAAAATGTACAGCTAAGGCAGTGGGAGACAGAATAATATTCTTTTAACTAGGTACTCTACAATGCTAGGTAACAGAGCAGGCTTGATATATTCTGAAGTGGATGTACTCTGTGTTGAACTGGAATCATATTTCTCTTACAAACATCTTTTATAAAGCAGCACTTATATGAAAGAACACACATGTAGTATATCACACAGGAGTTCACAAACAGGGCTCCCTGATTCTGATAAACCCTGAACTTTGCTTTGTGCTTAAGATTATAAATGGTGCTGTGGCTTAAAAACCAAATACAATATTTGCTTATTGGCTTTTCTAGATTATTGTATTTTCACATAATTAAATTTTTAGTTGTTACTCATTGTTGGAAGAGATACAAATGACCTTCAATCACCATTTTCCTGGTGGCGCTATTGTTATATTTTATACCTGGCAAGAAATGTTAGGTTTTCTGCCTAGTGAGAAACTTTCCACTACTATTTTGTAAAATCAGCTTTGTGCAAACAAAATGGTATAAAGGAAAACTTGTCTACAGGATTAAGGGTTCCTTAAGTGTTTCTTGTTACCCACTGATTGTATCCAGCTGTGAGGAAAGCACATGGCTGGGGATTATGACTCTGAGAAGCCTCCCCGCATTGCAAAGAGTAAACAGGGCCTCTTAATCTTGACCTGACACATCCTGGGCATTCCCAGTTATATGAGCGATTTACAACTTGATATTCCACCTCACTTTAGCGATTTACAACCACTTGTGCAAGTTTAGCTGTCAGCAGGAAAGTGGGACAAAGCCATACAATTCTGCCCTACCTGCGTTCCAGAAGTCCTAAACCAGTAGGGTTGCCAACCTCCAGGTGGGGCCTGGGGATCCCCTGCTTTTACAACTGATTTCCAGCTGACAGAGATCAGTTCCCCTGGAGAAAATGGCTGCTTTGAAGGGTGGACTCTATGGCACTGTACCATGCTGAGGCCCCTTCCCTCCCCAAACCCCGCCCTCTCCCGGCTTCATCCCCAAAGTCCCCAGATATTTTCCAAACTGGACTTGGCAACCCTATGAACCAGTCACTTATAGCATTTTACTGGTCAATACAGTTTTGTTCCTGGTAGAGATGGAGACTCTCTGATAATCCCTTGGAAATGATGCAGATTGAGTGGCATCACCCATGCTGACAGAGTCGTGTAAGTGGCAGCTGTTCTCCCACCACAGGAATGGTTTTGGCCCTAACAAAATCATGATATGAGGCTTCCCTTTGCACCCACTGGAAGCCTTGCTCCTATGGTCTGCTGCTCTACTCTGGCCTGCTGGCCGGCTGTCAGATGGGAAGTAAAAGATGACCATGTGTGCAGCCTTAGATGTTCCCTTCACCACCTACAAAAACAAACTGGCACCCACCATACTGACGAAGTAAAAGCATGAATCAATAGGAATATTGTTAATGTTGCCAAAATACCACCCAGTATCTTTTTGGTAGGCATTTAATGGCAATGAGATTTTGCCACATTTTAACTGTGGGAGAAACGTATATACCAGCCATCAAAGTGACTGATGTAAGTTCCTTAAGTATCAATGGATCTTGCCCATGATTCAGGATGGTTTTTGTTTTAAATGAGTGTAACCTTTTTAATATTGTGAGTTTGAATGCTCTTAACATGTTGAAATTGAGAAATGAAAATAAATGTAAGTTCTAGGAAGTTTTAACGTAAAAATTGCAGGGTAACTGGCACTGAACTGAATTTTGTTTCCTAGCAATTTACTAGATGGTTATTTCTCAGCCCTTTATGTTACAATTAAAATTGATAGTGGATTTTTGTGGATTTTTGTATGGCAAATATTTTTCTTTTGGTCTGTTTCTGTTGGCCTTTTGTCTATATCACAGACTCCCTTCAGTACAGAGCTGACACTCTGGGCCAGAGAGGTATCTGTTTCCTGTTTATTGTTCTCAAGACTTCCTGGACATTGCAAAACTTTTCAACACATTATACAGATGAATGAAAGAAACTTGTTGCCATATGTCGTGTAAGTATAACAGACATAGAAACGGTGATGCTATGACTTAATAAACAGATGGCATGTACAATTACTCTGGATGTCACTTTGAATCACAGAGGACATATTTTCAGTACTGGATCTTGGGTTACCAACTTCCAGGTGGTGGCTAGAGATCTACTATTACAATTGATCTCTGGGTGACAGAGATCAGTTCACCTGGAGAAAATGGCTGCTGTGAAGGTGGACTCTATGGCATTATACTCCACTGAAGTCCCTCCCCTTCCCAAACTCCACCTTCCTCAGGCTCCACCCCCAAAATCTCCAGGTATTTTCCAACCTGGAACTGGCAACCCTAACTGGATCATAAGTAAAGGCTGCTGGATCAGACCAGTGGTCTATCTAGTCCAGCATACTACACAGCAGCCAACTAGTTCCTTGGAGGGCCAAACAATCAGGGCCGAGAACCTGAGGCCCTCCCCTGCTGCTCCCTCCCAGTACTGGTATTCAGAGGTTTGCTGCCTCTGTATAGGGAGGCTCCCTTCAGTTACCATGGCAAGTAGCCATTGATGGACTTCTCCTCTATGAATCTGTCTTAGTCTCTTTTCAAGCAATCGGTGCATGTAACCATCATACAATAAAACATCACAGACCTGTAAAACTTCTTCCTCTGGGGAGGGTTGGGGGGGCTGGCAAAGCTGGCTGTAGTCCTGATGGGCCTTTTTTGTTGCCACACAGGAAGCCTTGCAAGGCTAAAAATCCAAACACAGTAAAGATATTCAGGGCTGGGTCAAATATCTGTCTGTGTTGACAGCAAGGGGGAAAGTTTTTAATTTAATTGTGAGACCAAATGAATTAACTTGAATTAATGTGAGTTCCTTTCTTGTATATCCTTTCATTTTATTTAATGAGAAATTTCCCAGTTCTCTTTTTAAAAAGCCTTTTCTTAATTTTGAGGTCTACATGAACTTCAGACATACAAAACAGGAAACAATATTTTACAGTAAAGTGTTTTTTTTTATAATTGAATGTAGCATTGATGTTGCTATGTGTTACAAAGCGCAATAATTGGAAAAAATAACAATACTTACCGCAGTATAAATGTCCACAGTTAGTTTCTACTGGGAAATTAGCCGCCTGGAGGCAGATAGGGCAAGTCAAATCACCGTAGTAACATTGCTGCCAGGGCTGAAGAGATCCCTAAAACAAAGTCAGTCTTTTTTAATGGGTATAGATTGTAACTGCTATACCCTAGTTAATTCATAAAATGCACAGTAGCCCTTAATAAGCATTAATTAACTCCAGACAAATCTGGAAAAGTTTAACTTCCTTGTACCCATAAGCACCAGCTTGTTCTGTGTTTACTACTTTTAACATTTCAAGATCTGCTGTATGCAGATTTGTCATGGTCTGATTTAGCACTGTGGGTTTCCTTTGGAAACCTCTTATCGAAGCACACACACAAAAAAAGCTGAAATAAGCTTTAGTTATATGGCAATCCCATATGTTAACAAGGCAGGAAAACCTGATTAATGAAGTCATTCTGCTTCTATAACTTCAGTATATCATGTGACAAGCCTCTGTTTTGAAAAGTAATCCCACTTCTTGTTTTCTAAGCTTTATCTGTTGCAAAAACAGGAACCAAGTATGTTTCTAATTAGGTCACCAAGATTCTGGATCCAGGGCAACTGAGTTGTTCCAGAAAGGAAATGATGGAACGTTTGAAAAGCTTTTCTGACATCCAAGAGCCAGGCATGCATCTTTTTTTAAAATGTTACAGTATGCATTTTAAAGAACTGCAGATTTATCAACTTACTATGTGCTTTCTTGAAGACAAAGTGGTATAATTCTTTTCCAAAGGACTCATCTCTTGACTTAAATTAGGAAAACTGTAATAAAAAGAGCATTTGTATAATGCATGTAGGTATAGCTTCCTAGAGAGAGGTGAGCTGAGATTCATAGGCAAGATTGCCAATCTCCAGGTGGTGGCTGGAGATCTCCCTCTATTACAACTGATCTCCAGACAACAGAGATGAGTTCACCTGGAGAAAATGGCCAGTTTGGAAGGTGGGCTCTATGGCATTATACCCCCCTGAAGTTCCTCCCCTCCCCAAACCCTGCCCTCCTCAGGCTCCGCCCCCAAAGTCTCCAGGTATTTCCCAACCCACAGCTGGTGACTCTATCATAGAATAAGTAAAGTGGTAAAAAATAATGTATTTGTACAGAAATGAGCTATCATCAAAATTCTGGTGGTTGTGTCCTCTTAGTTTTTTACCAACAGGAAAAAAATTGTTCTTCAAGGAAATGAAATTTAAACTGCACTAGACGTTTTCAGCGTAGCTGATGCAGATCCACTGCTAGTTAAATCAACTTTTATTCAGTAATTCTAGAGAGACAAGCTCACAAGCCTTATAAATGGATATCCTTGTGCCTTGTGTGAGAATAAAACTGATGTGACATTGTTGGCATACAGCTCCATATTCTAATTCTCATTATATAACTAAAAGGGAGAGGTTTCCTTTGCTCGAAAGCCAGTCAATTCTGACTCTAGGGAGTGGTGCTCAACTCCATTTCCAAGCCAAAGAGCCAGTGCTGTCTGAAGATATTTCCATGGTCATGTGGCCAGCATGACTAGACACCGAGGCACATGGAACACTGTTACCTTCCCATTGAAGTGGTACCTATTTATCTACTTGCAGTTTCTTGCTTTCAAACTGCTAGGTTGGCAAAAGCTGGGGCCAGAGATGGGAGCTCACTCCTTCACGCAGCACTCAGGTCTCAAACTGCTGAACTACCGAACTTCCAGTCTGCAGTTCAGTGTCTTAACCACTGAGCCATCACAGCCCCAATTATATAACTATAAGCACATTAAACTGATGTTTGTGAGCACAGGCGCTTCCATGCAAATATGGACTTCTGTTATCAAATAGCATTTTCTCATTCATTTGAGCAGAGAGCACTGCTCCATGTACACCTTTTCTTGCACATGGCACTCTTCCACTATTGAAGTATACATGGAAACCACAGGAAACTCCATACATTCAGTATAGCTGAATATAGAAGTACTCAGCTGACACAATTAGTTCTCCAGGGTGCCCAGCTATAGAGTTACAACATATATCCCTGGCTGTACTGAAATATGCTGTATATACAGTCTGCCATAGTGTCACTGAAATCTGTGGGAGTATGTAGAGATTTGTAGCCTTAAATCTTGTTTAAATTATTGCATAGGATAAATATATATCTGTATTTGGAATTTAGATAACTTCCTATCAAGGGATGCATTTCAAAAAAGACAAAGAAAACATCCCTCCTTCAGATATTATCAAAGAATATTCTGGTACATCAAAGTGAAAGTCTTAATCCAAAACATCTTTTTCACATTGGCTAGAGCAATGTGTGGCTGAAGCACCCCTTGCTAAAATCTCTTTTTGTTTAATTAAGTTTATGAATTTTTGGAGAAATGGTTAAGTTTGTGCAGAGTAATTCTGCAATCCCAGCAGGCTTTGGAGTCTAATATACTAGACATATTTCAACAGTGCAAGAGCCTTCGGCTGTAAAAGTCTCAGTCAGCACACAGATCAGGCCAAATGAAGCTCCTTCCTTATCTTTGACCTGAGACCCCATTTGTTGTTAGAAGGAGTGTTGGTTTAAAATAAGCAACAGAACGACTCTCTGTTTATCTTGAACCAACTCCAGCATCTAAAAATGGGTTATACAAAGAAATGCTCTACAGTTTTTTGTGTTTTATATTTAAACATTATTGGCTGCTTTGGCAGGCTGATTTCTAACAGCATCACTATGTTCAATGAATTGACTGGTCCCTGGGTGGATGATGAAAGCTGCAGAACCAAGTATTCTGAAAAATATGACATCTTAGTAAAATAACCAAATGGGGGGGAAATCTAAAAATCCCATACTAATTGAGGAAAAAATATGTTCCAGAAAGAAGCAGCTGAATATCATGACGTTAAAGGAAAAAGAGGAGAATCTAAGGTGCTTCATCATATGAGAAGTTCCCTCCCAGAAAACGAACATCTATTTTGCTCTGAAATCTCCAGAACTCCAACTATTGTCACAATGCAATAATGCAGTGCAATCCTTTTCTAGGAGTAAGAAGCACTGAATAGACATTAGTAGAATTCTGACTAGACCTTTTTATGATTGTTCTCTGCCGTCAAGGTAACCAGCTGTGGATGCAATTTGGGCAGTTCCCTTTTGGGAAAATAAAATATTCATAAAATATAAGCAGGGAACCCACAAGGGCTTCTCATTTTCCCCTCCCTCACTATTTTTTTCTGCAGCCCTGAGGTTTTTCCTCAGGTTTGTAGAAATAGCTTGTCTGCCCATGGCCTCAGTCTGTGGATTTAAGTACCCACAGCTGGGCCATGTTGAGAATTAGGCATCCTATTACCCCTGTCTTTCCTTTCCCCCCTCTTCCATCCCTTTTCTGTAACTCATCCCTCCTTTCTCTCTCCCCCACCCTGCTCACCAGGCAGCACCCATAGCTCAGGTCTCTGTTCCTCTTCCCTCTCTCCTGCCTCTAGTGCTGCCACCTCAGCACAGGGGACAGCAATGACTCCCACGCCCCCTCCCCAGCTTGCCTCCAGCACTGCTGCCTTTGCAGGGCATGGAGAGAGCATCACTGCCTCGGCCCCAGGGATGGCTGGGGAGTCCTGCAGATTCTCCCCCACCCACCTCCAGTTTTAACACCTCTGGTGGGGCATTGTTGCCTCACCGGCTGGGAGGGGCAGTGGGTTCTCTTCTTCCCCTCTCCCTCTCCACTATCAATGCCTCAGCCACAGAGTGAAGCAGAGAGCAGTGGTTTTTGCTTCTTTTTCCACACCCTCCTCCTCCTCACATGCCTCCTGTCTGCCTCTAAAGAATAGTTGTCCGTTTGGGTCATTTTTGTTTAAAAAACCCATTTAGGGTTTTCCTGCAAACCTGGCCTTCCCCCAGGTTTGTAAAAAACATTTCCTTTCTCTCTCCATGGCCCTGATCCACAGATTTTAGTATCAACAGATGGGGCTATGTTGAGAATTAGATATACTGATTAATTCCTAATGATCAGTTTGCATATACAATGAGATAACATACCATAGGAAATTCTTTTCTTATGTTTCCCTTTCCCCACAGCAGAGCTGCTAGGACTTAAATACATGAATCACTTTAACAAAGTAGGCAATAGATGCCAATTGGATAATCTCAGTATAGTTTACCTATTTACCTTACATATAGTGTATGTATGTTTCTCCTAATTGTAAGCTGCTCCTACAAATATGGGCTCAGAAGGCAGGATATGCACAGTTTAAATATAGTGTATGTGCATGCATCCCTTGCAATGAGATGTGATAAGAAACTGAGTTTCCTTAAATTCTCAGAATTCTCACCCAACTATTTGTATTGACAACAACCCAGTTACTTTGTCATCATCATAATTTCAGAGTCACAGCTTCCTAAATAGTTCTGAAAGTATAGAATGTATCCTGTAATATTCTAAGCATCAATACACTTGAAGCATAAGGAGAGAGGGAGGGAGAGATCATCCTGGCATAGAAGAGGGTGTGCTGTAGGCAGGGCTGAAGGGAGTTTGTCATCTCTAAGGTGTGTGTCAGCAGACAGTCCTGAAAAACTACTGATCTTTGCAAGCCTGTTCCCTGGGATTTTAGAGAAGTGCTATTTAGAGTTACACAAACTTTCCTGCTCTTCATGAGGACAGCCCAGAGTCACTGGGGTAGGATGCTTAATACTTCCATTAATTGCTCAATGGGAAGCAATGGTTATTATGATTAAATGAGAGGTAAGTCATGGATGATGGATTTATAATTTTTAGTTATGTTTTTCAGTTGTATTTTTATTTTTTAAAATAATGTACTTTTAAATGTACTTGGTAGGGAGGGCAGGGTATAAATTGAATAAAATAAATAATAACATGATTTTAAAAAATTAAATAAGTGCTTTAGAACTTTTAATTAGCATTTCAAGCAACATTTTAATTAACACTGAAAACTAGACCTATTAAGAATTTGTGGAATTTAAAATTAAAAGTGCTTGGGATTTTTTCATATGTTAAACAACTCTCTTTGATATTTATACAGTGCATTCCAGAGTTGAACTCATTTCAGCTAGACCACTTCTACCTTTATTTTTACATGTTCAGTCTTTAATATCCCTTAAGCAAACTACATCCATGAGACACTACGAGGTGTTTTGCTGCAAAGTGCATGTTAAAACTGATCCAGTTAAAGTGTGCAAGGCTGAAGGAGGGCGTTACCTTTGGCAAAGAGTTCTGTTTCTTTGCCAGATGAAAGCAAGAACCATATGAAATATGACAGAGATGTATTAAAAACTAATATACAATAGAATTTATATGGAGTATAACGCTCTCCCACTCACTGCATTTTACTTTTTAACTTTTGTACACTGCTTCGAGTACTGTTCAGCACAGAATGAAGTTAGTAAGTGTAACAAGTAAAATAAATTAACTACAAGAACATGAAAAAATGGAATTCTGGTTCTTAAATTTCTCTTGAAAACTTGTCTAATCACAGCTAAAGACACATCACATTTTTCTTTTGATATCTTTTTTATAATGCAGAAAACCACATTATTATCTCAATTCAGCCCACCTTGGTCCAATCTTACCTGGTCCAAGAAGAGCTGTGCAATATACCGCGTATCATTCTCACTTCAACAGAGGCCCAAGAACAGCTTCTTTAAAAGCTGGCTGTGATCTCTCTGTGCCTGCCTGACAGGAGCATGTGCTGATGATGCTGGGTCACAGCCCACAATTCATTAAGGCAGACCATTTATTTCAGTTAATCATTCACTTGCTCGACTCATGTCAAGGTTTTGCCAGAGTTTCCAAATACCAGAAAGGAAGAGGATTTCTTTCCAAATTTACTAAAAGAGAACTCTTGCAAAAGATAAAGGCTTCTCTTTAAAACTGCATGAGTGATTCCAGAAAGATTACAGATCTCAGAGAATAATATCACTCCTTTTTGAAATACATATGTTGCTCATTCAGTACTGAAGCACTCCATCACGGATGTAGGTAACAGATTAGTAACAGTAACACAATGAATGAAACAGGCCAAAAGTGATATAACTATAAAGGGCAGCCCGGGGCGGGGGGCGGGGGGATCTCATGCTACTAATAAAGATAAATGAATTTGATATGATTTACAGCAGGAATCCTGGTAAGAAAAAAGGATTACTAATATGAAAGTTCTATTAGGCAACAGTAATATTGAAGGTTAATCAGGATAGAAATAATTGGATTATAGAAAATTGGGTATGATAGGATTACTCTGACAAGTGCTTGCTTTTTAGCATCAAATTCATGTTTTATCACTATGGCTATGTTTATACAGTGTTAATGAACAAATAGAAATTCAAAGAACTGAGATCAGTAGCAGATAAGTAAACTGTCATGGATCCATGTCTCTCATCATTAGGCATTTTTCAAGGATGAAATAAAAAATTGGTGCATAAAAATCTTATTCTCCTATCTTTATCTCTGCTGCAAGATTAGAAACTGCTATGAAAATAACCATGAGCATTTGTGTTGAATCTTGGTACGAGGTATTGTGGGATGAAGCACTGATGGAGGAATTAAATTTTCATTCATGAGGCTTACTTACAGACAGTCTGATAAATTCCTTGGAAAACACAGACCCTTCTTGATTTATGCTAATGAAAGATCTGAAATTGTTAACCTACTTCAAAAATGAATTCTTTTTGAGCAAATGGCATAGCAAGTGTGCCAGAGTCCACAGCAGCCCCAGCAATATCCACTAGGATTGCAAGTCTGGTTTGGGAAATCCCTGGTGATTTGGGGGTGGAGCCTGGGGAGGCCGGGGTATGAGGAGGAGTGGAACCTCTGCAGGGCACAATGTCATAGAGTCCATCCTCCAAAGCAGCCATTTTCTCATGGGGTCTAGAGATCAGTTGTAATTCTGGGAGATCAACAGGTCCTGCCTAGAGGTTGGCATCCGTAATACCTACCTGACAACATCCACTGATGATGTCCCTATGTGTGCTATATCACAGATATTTTCTTCTGTAACACTATAGTATCACAAACATATAAATAATCACAGTAGCTCCACATAGTAGCTAAATCAAATCAAAGTAGCTAAATCAAAGTAGCTAAATCAGTTTCCTCTAGTATGCATTTTAATGCTGTGGTGCTAAGTCTCTACAACAGTAGTACCTTGAGCGATAGGGCTGCCAACTACAGGATGGGAAATACCTGGAGATTTTGGGGGTGGAGCCTGAGGACGGCAGGGTTTGAAGAGTGGAGGGACTTCAATGGGTTATAATGCCACAGAATCCACCTTCCAAAGCAGCATTTTTTCCCAGGTGAACTGATCTCTGACACCTGAAGATCAGTTGTAATCCGAGGAGATCTCCAGCCACCATCTGGAGGCTGGCAACCCTATTGATTAAGGCTATTCAGTGATTATCTGGGAAACTTGTTTTATTATTCCAGTCATCTGAGTCCAGCTGTCCACTAGATGTCTGGAACTAAGGGCTATTACAGTAAAATTAAGGCTTTTCCACCCTAAAGCTTTTAAGAAGCTCTGGGTTTGTTTTGAAAGATGTTTCTTGTACATTTGTGACCTATTTTCCATTCTGGGAAATGTAAATTGAGAAAGCTGACTCTTTGTATGCATAGACAGGCCTTACAGTGTGCTGTAACAAAATTTTCACTTGTAGAGTGGCTATTAATCTATTTCCTATGTAAGAACAAAACATGGGTCACCTGCTTTCAAGGAAGACAATACTAAAATGGATCAAGCCAGTAGACTATGGGAGATGCAGTTCAGAACAGGAACAATAGTTCTGTGTGTGCCTATATCATGCTAAAATCAATATGGAACTAAAACAACAAAAATCATACTATAAATACACAAGGAACATGGAACTTCTGTGTGGGCTTGAACAAACATAATGAATCTTATTCCATTTTTCTTGTATTTCCTATGAGAGAATTGGGTTGAAGAAAGAATGGGACCCAGGGATATTAAGTTCCTTGTTATATGTACGGATTTTGTGTATGTGCATTGAGCTTATGACATGAAATATGTAACTGGCCTTTGATATGATATTGTAAAATTCAAAACTATTTTGCCAATATGGCTCACAGACAAGCATCCTATTGAACAGAATGCTAATTTCTAAGAATTAGCAGATAGTTAACACTTAGGAATCTTCTCTAATCCCGGCAATGGTATTTAAGCATTCCTTGTTAGTCAGCCTCTTTCTAACTCTAATGCTAGGACTGCTTACTTTCAGGTGGAGCCTGACATTCTCCTGGAATTCTAACTGATCTCTAGACTATAGAGATCAGTTCCCCTGGAGGAAATGGCCGCTTCAGAACGTGGACACTATTGCACCACCCATGGGCGTCAACTATGGGGGGGCTCGAGGGCTCGAGCCTCCCCCGAAATTTCCGGGGGGGGGGCTCAGATACCCCCGGCAAAATGGAGTGCTCGCCAGTGGCCAGTCAGCCGGACAACTGGCCGTCGCCGCCTCTCCTTCCCCCCCACCCCCGGCCTGCCCTCCTGCCTCCCTGGGGTGGGGGGGGGAGAGAGGCGGCGGGGACATGGTCCCGCGCTTCGTGTGGGTGGCAGTCAGCCGGCCAGATGGCTGCCGCCACCGCCGCCGAGACTGCGCAGGTCTGCCTCCCTGGGGCCGGGGGGGGGAGGAGCGGCGGGGACACAAGAGAGCCCCTGCCCCCCCCCCGGGATTTAGAAAGTCTACGCCCCTGGCACCACCCCCAAATTTCCAGGAATTCCCCAAGCACGGCTGTGGCTCACCGGCAATGGCTGGATTGCAGGCCAGGCTTCGGAAGGGGGGTCCGGAGGAGGCTTCTCCCACCCTCAGCTAATGGCCAGCAAGGGTGGGAGCCTCAGGCCACCACGCTGGCTGGTCCCGTCTTATCTAAGGGGCCAGCCAGGTGAAGCACAAGAAGTTTCAGCGGGCTTCACATGGGTGACATCAAGCTTTGCCCAGCCCTATTTAAACTTTGCTGCCTGGTGGATCTGGCAGCGTGGTTTTCTCCGGATCCTGGAAGCATCCTGCATCTTTATGGCTCATTGGTCTCAGCTCGTTGGCTCGGTTCTTTGGCTTGCAGGCAGATATTTCAGCTCAGCTCCTGCTTGTCGTTCAAGGGATGCACTCGGTTCTGCCTCTCCTGGTCACCTTCAGCTTCGGTTCTTGGAGCCCCTGCTGTTTCATCGTGCCAGAGCCTTTTAGGGTTTTCTGCTTTCCAATGCGGCTAGAGGCGGCCTCCTTGGAGGTGCCTCACTCCAGAGCCTTGCTGACCCAGAGAATACACAGCCATTGGTGCCCAGTCGTGGGGCTAGTTCTTCATTCCTCCTTATGGGTGAGCCTTTTTCTATCAAGGTTTTTAGAGTATAAGTAAAAGTGGATTTAATTGGCTTTTTAATAGGAACACTTTAGTGAAATAGTATTTAAGTTAGGCTATACTTAGAACTGGGCAGTATTTGCTTAATTACAGCTGGTTAGGATTTGGGGGGCACTTTGTGTTTTTACAGCAAAGGTAAAGGTTTCCCTTGCTCGAAAACCAGTTGAATCCGACTCTAGGGATGTGGTGCTCATCTCTGTTTCCAAGCCGAAGAGCCAGTGCTGCCCAAAAATGTTTCTGTGGTCATATGGCTGGTATGACTAGACGCTGAGGGGCTGCAGTGGCTCAAGTGGTGAAGATGCTGAACTGCAGACTGGAAGGTCAGTAGTTCAGCAGTTCAAGACCTGAGTGCTGCATGGTGGAGTGAGCTCCTGCCTCTGGTCCCAGCTCCTGCCAACCTAGCAGTTTGAAAGCAAGAAATTGCAAGTAGATAAATAGGTACGGCTTCGGTGGGAAGGTAAGAATGTATTTTTGCAACAGGTGGCTTATTTGCTGGGTTTAGTCCTAGCTTAATTGTTTGTTATACTGCCAACCCTCACTGCTACCTGCCCTAAAATATTGCATATCATAAGCATAAGGAGAGCCAGTTTGGTGTAATGGTTACACCAAATCTGGGAGAGCCGGGTTTGATTCCCCACTCCTCCACTTGCACCTGCTGGATGACCTTGGGCAAGCTGTAGCTCTTTAAGAGCTGTTCTCTCAAGGACAGTTTTCTCAGAGCTCTCTCAGCCCCACCCACCTCACAGGGTGTCTGTTGAGGGGAGAGGAAAGGAAAGGGGTTTGTAAACTGCTCTGAGACTCCAAGTGAGTGAAGGGCGGGATATAAATCCAATCTCTTCTTCTCTTTTTCTTCTTCTTTAATAGGGTCAGTTGTGCTTCCGCTGCCCCTGCAGGTTTTTGTTCAGATTATAACTTGCAGTTACCATTTTCATTAATCAGTTTGTCTTGTAATTACGTTCTGTCTACAGCTACGGTAATTAGATCAACTTTAGCTAAGCTGTAAAATATTTGCAAGCAGCTTAATTTAGTTGTTCACAGGTGGAGGCATATTTTCATTGCTACTTTCAAAGTTAGTTTTGATTTTGTGATAAATTCATTTGTTGGGGGGTTTTTTGAAAAAAATTATTGATAGAAAACACAGAATAAACTTACAGCTGGTAACATTTTTTGTTTTTTAGGTAAAGATATAACTGCAAACATTGATACAGAGGATAGAGAATAAACTGTGGTTAGTGCTGTAGACATAGCGTACACCATGAACCAAGATAACACCTGTTATGAATTCATTTGTTAAAAGGCCTTAAAAGCATTCAGCTTCCACCAGCAAAGCCAGGGCATCTAGGAGTCTGGTGCCCCCTGCAAAAAATGCCATTAAAGGCAAGCTCATGGCCATCACAACTACAGCAAAACCAGCTAAAAGGTAAGCTAGGGACCCACCCCCTGCTGGCCCCTCATCAGCCTCGGGCAGTAGTAAAAAAGCATCCCGGGCACTGGGAAGGGCCTGGTACAGCAGTGCTTCTGAAGTCCCCATCTGTGGCAATGCTCCTGCTGCAATCCCAGCAGTTTATAACTCAGCCATCCTGCCCGGGATTGCACAGAGACTCGAGCGCCTCGCAGAGTGCTGAGATCAAATGGAAGAGCAGTCCGCATCAGCAGCACAGTTGGCATCTGCAAGCAGGAGCAGAGCCCAGAGGCCACCTTTTCCCTGCAGAGTCCATCTCCTCCTGCGATTCATGGGAGGATGAAGTCCAGAGATGGCCCCCTTGCAAGAAGAAGGGCACCAGACGGCACAAGTCTCAGGCAACATGGGAGCGAGAGACCATTGGCAACGACTTGGAGTCAGGTGAGTCTTCCTCTGATGAGGATTCCACGCAGGGGGTTACTGGGGAAAGGGGGCTCATATCCCCAGTTTGCCACCTTGAGCCTGGAGGGGTGTGTGTGGCACTGTTTGGGGAACTGAACTGCCTGATGCTAGCAGGGCTCCTCTGGCCTTTAGTGATGCAGAAGCCCCCCCCCCCCCCCCAGCATTCATTTGCCTAGGAAAATACAGGAGCATATTTTAGATGGGTATTGTGTGGATGTCTTTTTGTTACTAAAGTCAGACAGGGACAAGGGCTCACGAGGGTCTCATTCTGACAAAAGCAATTCCAAAGTGGCCATTGAACATAATTTCTTAAACTGGATGTCTAACTATGCAAGCTTTATGGGGTGGGGGGGGTCATGCTTTTAGCATATCCTGAGTGTGGCTGGCATTTGGTTAACCACACGTATAATGTTTTGAAGGCTTGCACCATGGCCAATGAAACAGTGGCTATAGAATATGAGAGACTTTTCACAAGAGGGCATCCTATAGTGAGGTGGCTAGGTGGGATCTCATTAATGATAAGATCTGGCTGGTAAGAGTTGGTCCACATATGAGACTAGGGTTGCCAGCCTCCAGGTGGGGCCTGGGGATCCCCCGCATTTACAACTGATCTCCAGCTGAGAGAGATCAGCTCCCCTGGAGAAAATGGCTGCTTTGAAGGGTGGACTGTATGGCATTGTACCATGATGAGGCTTCTCTCCTCCCCAAACCCCACCCTCTCCTGGATCCGCCCCCAAAGTATCCAGGTATTTTCCAACCCAGACTTGGCAACCCTATATGAGACCCAGGTCTGATCTTACAAGGCCTAAGACATGATTCAGGTGTGGAACTCCCCACAGACTCTGCTGGGAATATAATCAAGGAAAATGTAACCGCATAAAATGCAAATTTGACCATAATTGTGATGCCTGCTTCGGCCCACATCCCACAGTGTCCTGCTCTTGCAGCAGTTCCCAGCCCTTCTGAGGATCCCAGTCCTCTTCCAATTCCAGTGGGAAACAGGAAGCAGGACTGGGTAATTCCAATGCTTCCAACAGTTCAAAATAATAATACTTGTGCAGATAGGTCCTGTTTTTCTTCGGAATAAATCCCCATTTCTCTCCAGGCTCTAGAGCCTTTGCTTCCAGGTTATCCAAATCGGAAAATGGTGGCCTTTTTGTGGGAGGGTTTCATTTCAGATTTTCAGATCCCCTGTTACAGTCCACATTTACCCAGAGAATGTGGGAACCTTAAATCTCCAGGGATCTTCCAGCTGTAGTCAGAAACAAAGTAGCTAAGGAATGTGCTGAGGCACCTTTACGGTGCCTCCTCTCACTAACCTCAGGGTTTCACCACTAGGGGTGGTCCCTAAGAATGCCCCTGGTGAATTCCACCTCATACATCACCTCTCCTGCCCTAAGCGTTCATCAGTTAATGACACAGTTTCCCCTGAATTCTGACCGGTAAAGTATGCATCCTTTGACTAGGCAGTTCATTTGATTCAGTCCTGTGGCCCAGGTGCTCTCATGGCAAAATGTGATATTCAGTCTGCTTTTGACCTATTTCCTGTCCACCCCTCTGATTTTTGCCTTTTGGGTTTTAAGCTGGATGGCCTGTGGTATGTGGACAAAGCCACGCCCATGGATTGCTCTGTGGACCACACTACTTTTGAAGCCTTTAGCTCCTTTGTGGAGTTTGTAGTAAAAAGCCGATCTAATAGCCCCTATGTCACCCATTACTTGGATGATTTCCTGTTTCTTGGCCCATCTGGTTCCCCATACTGTGCCTCTTGCCTGGCCACTTTCCAACCATTGGCATCTGAATTGGGTGTTCCTCTTCCTGAAGAAAAAAATGGAGGGTCCTACTACTCAACTTACATACCTTACATTACTGGATTCTAAACTGGGCTTGTCATGGCTTCCTGAAGATAAGCTTTCCGCCCTCAGCCTTTACTGCAAAAAATGATGGTTTCCAAATTTTAAAAAAATGCACCTTGGAAGACATGCAGTCCCTACTGGGGCTTCTCTATTTTGCATGTAAAGTCATTGCCCCTGGCAGGGCCTTTTGCATACACTTGACTCAGTCTATAGTAGGGGTTTCCACCCTGCACCATCGCATTAGAATTACCAAAGGTATTAGGCAGATCTTGGCGTTTGGCTTCAATTGGTGGCTCTTCTACCAGGTGTTTGAGTAGGAGCCGCCCTACCACCACTACCATCATTACCAACAAGTCCTGGCCCTTAGCCTCAACAGTGGCTGTATTCCATCAGGACTCAGGAAGACCATCGGTGTTGGAAGTACTTTGACAATAGTAGGTATTAAATTTACCTCCCACAGCAGAAATGGGCAAAACTGAAGCAGGGGCTAGCTATACTATTCTGTGTATCATCCAAATTCATTGGCTGTCCTGTGGCTAAAAGCCTATGGTAGGATGTGGCTCCAGTAGGAGAGTTGCAGTTTGGTTCTAAGCTGACATTCCACTTTTAAGTGAAGTGCCTGAACCCAGCACTTCCTTTCAATCTTAATGTAAAGGTACCATAATAGCAAACCACCTCAGTAGTGAAGTTTGTCAATGTAGGTTTTTATCCTAGTGAATTATTATGACACAGAATCTCACAAATAAAGCAATGTATTGGTTTTTTGGTAAAATCACAGGTCCGATGGTCAGATGTACTTGTATCATACCACAGTACTTTGGTGGTGGAAATTGCCATCAAGTCACAGCTGACTTATGGTGACTCCATAGGGTTTTCAAAACATGAGATGTTCAGAGGTGATTTTTACCATTGCCTGGACTTCCAACCCTGGGCTTCCTTAGTGGTTTCCCATCCAAGTACTAACCAGGACTGACCCTGCATAGCTTCCAAGATCTGATAATATCAGGCTAGCCTGGGCTAGCCAGGTCAGGGCTTTAGTAGAAAAGAAAGATATGAAATAGTAATTCTGTGAAGCCAGCTAATGTCAACTAGGGGCAGAGTTTAATTTGCCAAACTTGTTCTGACCTTCATCTGGATTTTTTTTTAAAGGAAAGGGTATAAAAATAGAATTGGAGATATCAGTACAAAGTAAACAAAAAGTTCAAAATAGAAAGGATTAGATAACGATGGGTCAGAGCAAAAAGAGAGACAGAGAGAGAGAGGGAAAAAAACATGCTGAAATGTACTGCACATATATTTTTTTCATGTTGTCAAACTACTCTAATAAAGCAGTCTACACCTCTTGACCAAACCACTGCATACCTCATTCAGCTAACTCATGCTAATAATTTCCTTTAAAAAGTTAATCATTGTTGCCTTTACGAGATCTTGATACATCAAAATGTGCAATGTTAAAAACAGACTAATGCCTTTGGTAGAAGCAGTCTTTTTAACATTTATGAGGTCCAGAGTCCCATATACCTACAGAGCTCTGGGGATAGGATGGCTTACTTATTCATTTAAAAGGAACCTGCATATAGACCACATAATTCGTGCACTGGATGATGAAGGAAGCTTCACATGTCCAGCAGCACACACACAATACAAGGACACTGGGTCCCAGAAATGGATCTACCATACAAATCATGCCATTCCATTTACTTTAGTGAGTGAGTGTGTTCTTTATCAGCCCACCTGCCACTTGTGTAAGTGCAAGATGAGAGAGAGGCTGGAATCAGTTACCCTGCCATCTTTCCCCAGTGGGCAAGTCATTCCACCTGCATAGTGTAGTGAAAAATGTGTAACAGGGAACAACTGTTTGGTTTGCTGGACCCCCCCTCCTAAAAAGGGAGCAAGCTCTCTTCCTTCAGTCAATGCATGCTGCTGCCACAGTAAATGGCAGCAAATTATTCCCCATCTCTCCCTATCTCCTTCTCAGCCAGTTAGCAGAAAGCAGATGCAGAAGCTGCTGCTTGTTGCCATTCATGCATTCACTCTCAGCCCACTGCCACTCTGAGAGGACAGCAAGTGCTGTTAGGAGCAGCTGGTTCCCAAAGGGAGAAGAGGAGATGAACAAGTACTGGCTGCTGTTCCTAGAAACAGCCAGTTTGGTGTAGTGGTTAAGTGTGCGGACTCTAATCTGGGAGAACCGGGTTTGATTCCCCACTCCTCCACTTGCACCTGGCTGGATGACCTTGGGCAAGCCATAGCTCTGTACCAGCTGTTCCCTCAAGGACAGCTTGGGAAAGCGCTCTCTCAGCCCCACCTACCTCACAGGGTGCCTGTTGTGGGGAGGGGAAGGGAAAAGGAGTTTGTAAGCCGCTCTGAGACTCCCTTGGGGAGTGGAGGGCGGGGTATAAATCCAATCTCTTCTTCTTATTATTATTTGTGGTAGCAAGCAACAGCCTTCTCTGTAGCATGGGGGTAGGAATGAGAGGAGGGGGAGAGCAGCTGCTACTACTAAAGGTGGTCTAGGTCTTAATAATAGTTTGCCATTGTGCCAAGGGTTCCCCAAAACCTACAGTGAGTCATGTGTCCATATGGTCCTTCTGGGCTGTGTGAGATTGTTTCTTGATCTGCAAACTTCCAGATGCATATTGCTTCCCTCTGCAACATGAGTTGATATTGGAAATGAACTGTTTCCCTCCCTAAACTCTGGCACTACCAGATTTATTGAATAATAAATTATATTCTTCAGGCTTATTTAAGAATTAAAGCCTTTTGAAGCAAAAAAACAACAACAATCATTCTAAACTTCAGAGTGGTCAATTGGTACAGTAAGGATATTAATTGAACCATTCATTGGATTTTGATTAATAATTTCAAAATAATTTCTAATAACAGGGAGGTAAGCTACACTGAGGAACCTAAAGGCACAAATGGAAAAAAAGCCTGCAGATTTTTTTACGTCTCAGATTTATTGCACAGCAATTTTTTAAAATCGGAGGTGCTTAATATTTTGCTGGTAGCAACTGAGCATGCTTCCATTAAAAAAAAATCCATAGCAAAAGCAAGAGAAAGAACTGATACAAGTGGAAACTGGACATTTCATGGTTAATTCTTAGTGACTGCTAGAGAGGCCAATCAGCCCTTCCCCTACAGAAATGTCAAGGTAGGTCAAAGTATTTATAATGTCAACTGGCACAGATTGACTGTCACATGAATTTCATCACATGTAGAGTATTTTTTTTTACTGGCTAAGAAAAACTGCACTATATCTTTTTACTAGGTGACCAGTTCTTTTCCCTCTCGGTCAGGTTTGTTTTTTTTTCATGGACAACATCCAGTACAAATCACTGTCTTCGTCCTGCTGCACTGCACCTATGTGTGACAAGTGAGGGTGATAAAGCTCAGCCCTGCTGTCTGCCAAGTCACGAGATACCTTGTGAGTCAGCAGTTTTGTTCAGTCAAGCCTACATGCTGAATTCACATGTCTCATATCAAAAGGCACTATCATTTCCATTTTATACACCCAATTTGATAAAATACTTTCTATGCAACTAAAGGTATTTAATATAATGACGTTACTTTGTATGATTTGGTAAAGCTTGAGAAATTATTATTCACAAAATGTCTTTTACAATTAATAGATGAATTGGTTCTAAACCCTGGGAATCAACTAGTTGATAAGTAACCAGAGATAACAGTGGGTAAATTCTTCACTAGATCACAGTATCAATTTGTAGTTGCTAATCTTTAAATACTGTCAGTTTCCCATGAAGTCCCAGCAGTGCCATTCATCAGTCAGGTAAAGAGGAAAGATACAGAGCAGATGAGAGGGCCACACCTTAAACTAGTGATATTTAGTGGCTCAGGAGTAACATGTAGTTTTTTGTCATGGATACCATTACCCAATGTGGTACCTGCCCCATGTTTCAGAAGCATGAGCAAGACTCTTGCCCAGTGGGGCTTGTAGTTGGCAGGTGGTTCCCCCCTCAAAACAGTCACTGGCCCATTATACACACATACATCTTACTGCAGGATTTGAGAGCAGCAAGCCTTTAATCTTGACTTCGGGTTCTGTGCCTGCCGTACACACCATTCTTTACCTCCAGTGTATTTATTCTGCAGCTACAATTTTAAAAAACCTGCACTTTTCTAAATCGGGGTTGAACATCACTTGTGACTTGTAGGGGGTGGTGTCCAAAGTTTTTTTGTTTGTTTTTTAAATACACAATTGCCCTATGCAGTAGCGTCCAGCAAGCACCTTCCATTTAAATCCTCATGGTCCAAGTTTTGCACATGCATTTTAGCATTAGTTCATTGAATGAAAGGAGACAGAAAGGAACACAGGCAAAGAAGAAGAGGAGGAGGAAGAAGAGGAAGAAGAAGAAGAAGAAGAGTTGGTTATTATACCCCGCCATTCTCTACCTTAAGGAGTCTCAAAGTGGCTTACAATTGTCTGACCTCCCTTCCTCTCTCCACAGTAGGCACTTTGTGAGGTAGGTGGGGGTGGGAGAGTTCTGAGAGAACTGTGACTAGCCCAAGGTCACCCAGTAGGCTTCAGGTGGAGGAGTGGAGAATCAAACCCAGTTCTCCATATTAGAGTCCGCTGCTCTTACCCACTATGCCATGCTGGCTCTCAAAGGGGAAAACCCCATGTTGAAATTGGTGAGCAACTGCAAAGCCCCATTTTCCATATTGCCAACTACTAGGAAATTCTCTGCTGTGTTACCAGCCACTGTGAAAAACGGGAAAGAGTCACACAATCTCATAATATGGGGAAAGATGTTGGGTGTACAGAATGCACAGTAGAATCCAATTACACTGGCATTGCAAGCTGTGATAATTGGCAACATGTGTCTGTGTGCACATGCATACTGTGGAAAGTTGGCTGCAACTCCACTATGCTTTGCACATGGCTGCAATTTGTAGGGGGGAGGAGTCCTCTGGCAGAAGCTCTGGAGAGCTTTTTTAAGCAGCGATGGAGGGGTGGCTGACCGGAAAAGAGGTGGCAGCAAGGGCTGAAGGGGCAGCCCCGGTGGCATCTGCTCTGGCAGGGTAGAGAGAATAGTATGTAGCAACAATGGAACCTCTGTCACCAAAGAAAACTCTCTTCATTAAAAGGAAGGAAGGGAGGAAGTAGAGTTGCCAGCTCCTGGCTGGGAAATACCTGGATAATTTGGGGATGGAGCCTGAGGAGGGCGGGGTTTGGGGACTTCAGTGCCAGGGAATCAACCTTCCAAAGCAGCCATTTTCTCCAGGTGAACTGATCTCTGCCATATGGAAATCAGTTGTAACAGCAGGAGATATCCAGCCACCATCAGGAGGTTGCCAACCGTGGGAGGGAGGGAGAAAGAAATACAAAATAACTGTGGCAATGGAAAGTAATGTAGCAAAAATTTCGGTAGTAAACGAACACCAGTAGCACACCTAACACTGTTATTTGACATGAGCTGCACAACAAAAGAAAACCTTTCTAGAAGGTAGGGTCAATTAAATTTGGTAATAAGTTTCACATAAACAAGCTTAACCCTTTTCAGCAGAATGTCTGTTCACACGAATGTTTCATGAGAAGTTTGAGAACCAGTGTGGTAAAATGGGTCTGGTTTGGATTGCGGAAATCAAGCCCCTGCCATGAGGCTTACTGGGTGATCTTTGGCCAGTCAGTCTTGCCTCTTAACCTAACTTCCCCTCTAGTGTGGATGAAATGCAGTAACTCCATTTACATCACCCTGAGCTCCTTGACATAGGGTGCATTCAGACGGCTCTTTGGAGCCATGCCAGGCACAAGTGCCTGGTGGATTTAAAGTGCACGTCCAGACCTCAACATCTGGGAATCATGCCGCTTTCGTTAGTAGTTCGTCGATCCCCGTCAGGTATCCGTACTTAAAAGTTAGTGCTTAAAGTCCAGTCTAAAGCTGGCCAACGGGCCAATGCCAGACCTTCCACCATCAGGTCATTCCACCAGCGTGCAATCAGCCCGTAGGGATGGTCTCCAGACTATCCTGAACGGCCGCCATTTTTTAAAAACTGCTTAAACATGCAACATCTGCAGACGGTGAGCACATATGTGTATGTGCAGACAGGATTTTAAAAAAAAGCTGACCACACAGCTCCTTACGGTGGATGCCATCTAGACAATCCACCACGGAGTCACGCGTGGTAAAGTGATTCACAGGGGAGCTGACTGGTCATGCAGTGCTGGATTGAAAGGATCTAGATCAAATTACAGCTAGGCAAATGGCAGGATTAGCTGCCCGTCTGAACACACCCATGCACATGTAATAAATAAAAATAAAATGTAGAGAAGAAAATATTTAATTATTTTAATAGCATACTAGATCCTGAACATTCTGGTGCAAACTAGATAAATATATGTTGTTGCATTAATTAACAGCTCAATTTATAAGCTGTCTTCTATGAAACTTAAATGAAGTATTTCTATGGTAGAATATTACTAATACTAATGCCAATATCTACCTCCAGGTTAATAAGCTTCTTAAGGCACTACCCAAATTCAAATCAGAAGAGAGACCTGTTCTAGCAGGTCAATGTGTATTTAAAATTAATTTTAAAAATCAAAATATACAAGACCATGAAGTAATAAACCTTCTACAAAAGCTATTGAAATGGAGCAAAATTTATATCAGTAAAATTTAGTAATGAAAATGAAACTTAATAAAATTTCACCATATTCAAAGTGTTCAAATAAAACAATTAAAAACATCTAAATTTAGATGGGGGAGAGAAAAAAATGAAAGTATGACTTCTGTCGATCTTGCAGCATTTGATAGTGTACAAACAATAATTATGTAGCTACCTGTGGTAACTTGGCTGTTTTTCTAGATATTACCATGTGGAGAGGTGAGAGGAGTTCAACAGCAGCAGTTCAGTTCATCTGCTCACCGAGCTCTCTGTCAGAATATTCTCATTTGCTGATGGCTGAAAAAAGAGTGAACAGATTGTCTTACCCTTGGGGCCAAACAAACTGAAATCTTTTGGAACAGAACTAATGGCAGTCTCTAAAGCAGGTATATAATCTGTTCTCATGCTACACCAAGGTGCTTAGCACCTGTACAGTAAATTGGGGGTAGGATTTGAGATAGGTTATCAAATCAAAGAGACCTGAGAGATTTACATCCTCCCTTTGACTTCACTATTGTGTGGCAGATGGCAAAAAGACATTGCTAGATATTTCTAACTGCAAAATATCATTAAGACACTTCTAGATTTCCCAACCATTTCAAAGTAAGCTGTTTTTATTACATAACCTCAAAATCAGCTTTGTAGTTAAAGCATGTTATTTTTCAGTGTTCTACCATTGTAATGCCTGAAAATTCCATTAATTATAAAATCAACCAGTTTGTTCCATCAGTCTAAATTGGGGCACAGAAAATCTCCTTGGAGTGGGATATAATACGGCTACATTTCAGAGAAAATGGACACATCATCAGGTTTTCCTCTCTAAATTATTGATTGAAATAAAGGCAAGTTATGAGCTTGCATCTTGTAAAGCAACCCTTGTCTCTGAAAGGTCTTCCCAAATGGTGCCTTGCTTGCTTGCTGAACCAAGGAAGGAGAAAGCTGGATATGCTACCACAGACTCCTTATCTTTGTGAAGTTAGGCTCCAATGTGTTGTGTGCCTCCCCCCCCCATCAAAACTACAGTTTCACTTCTGTAGAAAGGCTCTAATCTGCATTGTTACTGTGTCACAGAATTCAAGTGATTGAAATACTTCCATTCAATAGCTGTATTACTTTCTCAATAAAAACCAGAGTAACTCTTCTGATTTCTTGTAGATGTGACATTTTAGGAAATAATGAGACAAATCCTACCCCCACATTGCCACAAATGCAGTGATCCAGCTCCTAACACCTGTCATAGAAGTACAAGCAGTGACTGCATTACAACCAACCCATCTAATCAGCTGCAAGCAGGTAGCATGTGCAGAAGCAAGGGACATTGCTTTACAGAGTGGGTGAACCGTTTGTAACTCAGTACAACCAGCCACTCTTGATCCAGAGTTACTGCTATTATCCTGGCAATTCTTTAGTATTCCCAGTCAACTAAAGCACACATGAATGGGTTACACTAAAATCCCCTATGACTGAAAATATAAGTCATCCTGCACTGAGAAATACATCATCTCAACAGTAAGAAAGAAATGCCATGAATATAATACTTTTCCACATATATGTGTGTGTGTGTTTTTCAATCGTCGTTCCTCCAGACTAAGCTGATCTTTGTGTGTGGAAATTATTATCGCCTTATTTTGTGTCTTTCTCTGAACCAAGATCAGAGTTTTCCTGTTAGGCATCTGCATCAATGTCAAGTAGTGACATTCACTAATTGTGTAAGATTCTCAACATGATCCTTTCCTTTAATCTGCACCCTTCCCCCGTTTAAGCTACGGATGAATATTGTTGGTTTTTTTATTTTTTTAAAACTATATTAAAATATTTTTATTTCATTTTTATTAAAATATTTTTAAAAAATTATGGGAATACATGAAAGCCTATCAATGTATCTAATTCTCAACGTGGTCCCATCTGGAGATACTTGAGTCTGCCAGCTGGAATCACATTGACAGAAGGGAGTTTTTCTCTAAACTTGGGAGACCCCCACTTGTTTTACAGAAAAATCTGAAACTTTAAAGGGGGGGGTTCTTTCCCTCACAAATAGAATACTTGTTTGTTTTTGCACAGACAACTGTATCCTGGGAACTTCCTCCTCCACCAGCTGTGGAGGAGGCATCACTTGAGGTCTGTGGGCCAGCCCAGTGAGTCTCTGTTGCCCCCCGCCAGCATCGCTGGATCCAGGGAGGGTGGTAGGAAGGGAGCCACAGGTGGTGGAGAGTGGAACAACTGAGCAAAATCTTCTCATGGATCTCTTGGTAGGGGAGAGGGAGGGGGAGCAGTGAGCTGCCTGACAAGTGGTTGGCTTAGGGAGGAAGGATAGGATTCCCCCCCCCCCACGTCTCACAGGTCCTCACTTGTCTTTTTATGATACTCCAGTAGGTTCCATTCTTTGTTTTCTGCTTGACTGACCAGGGTCTATGGGTACACAGAGCATCTCTGCCACTCAAGACAACAAAATGGTTATAGAATGAAAGTTATGCTATTTTATGTTTTTGCCAGTATGTATGAATACTATTGCGTCCCTGAATAAATCTGTTAGTTCAACTGTTCTTTCTTTGCCCTTGGAGTTGCAAGAACTTGGAATAATACAGATCACAGCCATTCAACCAGTTACACTAGATATACTCTGGAGATTAAGCAACTGGTACATTGGAAAGCCAAAATGGTAACCTAGACTGCCACCCAAAATAAATAAGGAAAATATGAGTCTGTAGAAAACTCAAACTGCATGGATGGTTTTTTAAAAAAAAAGTTGGATGAGAGCTGCCAATGAAGACAGGCCTAACTGGTCTGTTCTCACTTGTGTTAAAAATTGCCCAGTTGCAGTTTTGAGTGATAAGAGTGCTTTATCGCATACAGCAGCCTCTGGATCTATAACTACCAGCAGATGCCACCAAATTAGCATGATGCATCATATATTATGATTTATATAGTTTCTTAAACATGTCTCATCCTCTATTAGTTTCTAAAATAACATTATTTTATTCTTGGTTTACTGAAAATATTATCATCCGACATACCCTATTGACCCAATTGAATTTCATGTTTCTGTTAACTCTAATAAGACTAGCTTTCCTCACGTTCCTAAGACCTAACTGAAACCTGACATTCACATCTTTCTTGGTAATACTGTGAGCATTTTGGTTGCCTAGTTTTAGCCACATATGACCTAGTTTTTACAGAAGCTGTGTAAACAACTCCCACTGAAATTAACTGAAGTTGTCAGGAGGGAAAATACCCTGAAAATCATACATAGGATGTCCTGAAACAGTCATCCCAAATGAGTGTGACTGAATGAAAGCGGCAGCTAAATAAGAGGGTCATTGGAGTCCTTGTGGTGATGGAAGGAAAACTGAATAAGTGAAAGCTGCAATCAGTAGCTGAGTTTTTGGGAAGCAGAGTGGCTAACAGAAGAGTGATTATAGTAGAAAGATTTAAGCATTTTGTTTGGCGTCAGGGCCGGAGTGTCCATAGATCATTTTAGGCAGCTACCTAGCGTGGCCCCATGAAGAGGACGCCTCATTGGCCTGCCACCCCTCCCTTCCCTTGCCTCACCAAAAGCCTGCAGTTGTGCATGTGCTGCCTGTTCTGCTCGCCAGGCTGCCTGTGCGCTCTGCCTCCTCCTTGGTCGCTGAAAGCCACCAGTGCCGAGCATGTGCTGCATGCACACCCTGTACACAGACTTGCCGCCTGCTGTCTCAGCCGCCCACTGCACCTCCTGCCCACTCCCAGGACTAGGAGGACCAACTTGGGAACTTGGAACCTGTGCCCCCTGGCCCCAGCTGCTGAAAAGGTTGGTTATTATTGCCTTGCAAGTCAAGAAGAGAGATATGGGGACTTGGAAGGAATGAGACAGACATGTCCCTTTCAGGAGGGAGCCCAGAGAGGCACCGCTGATGGCATGAAGGGCGGCAGGCAGCAGGGGGAAGGC
Organism: Lepidodactylus listeri; assembly: GCA_029233225.1. NCBI lineage: Eukaryota > Metazoa > Chordata > Lepidosauria > Squamata > Gekkonidae > Lepidodactylus > Lepidodactylus listeri. The sequence continues at coordinate 98,103,374 of JARCFY010000002.1, forward strand.
AGGAAGGTGGTAGGTAAGTCCCGGGCCCTGACCCTCGCCTGGAAGCCGCAGGCGCTCAGGCCTGCTTGGCGCACGCCCCCTCCCCATCCAGCAAGTCATGGAGGGCGTTGCTGGGCTTCGCCTCCTTCCCGGCTTGCTCCTGGTTGCCCTGCCCCTTGGGCCTCTTCCCAAAGCCAGCTGCGTGTCCCAGTCTGCTCCTATGGCTTCCTTCCCTCGCTAGGATTCTGCCGGAGGGGGGTGGTTCACTGTGACTCCTAGTTCCGGCCCCCTTCTGTCCTCCTCCCAGGCTGGACCATCCCAGGACAAGCAAGCGTGTGCACGCCTGCCCCTCTCTCCGTAGTCCTGCTGCGTCCAAATGCGAGCTGGCCCAGCCCCTTCCCACCAACTGGTACTTCAAAGTTCATGCAGTGCTTCTTCCTCTTCCGAGTGGCACAAGCCCACCTCACTCACTCGATGAGCTCAGAGGAAATGCCAAAATCTGGGATGGGATGGAGGCGGAGGGTAGAGGGGGGGATGTGGATCCCTGCACCTGCCCTGGCTGAGCAGAGAATGGCAGTTCCCAGCACCTCCTGCCAGCATGAACCTTTCAGCTGGATTTAACCCTACCCCACATGTGCTGCTCTCCCACTGAGCCACAGAACCCTCCTAGGGGTAGGAAAAGGCTGGGGTTGTTAGAGAAATTAGTCAAATAGTTAAATATTCAGAGTTTCAATGGATCTTTGCTTCACTGGAGAGGAGATGTTTCCTTTAGTTTAAAAATGCTTTATTTCTAAAGGTAAGGGTTCACAGGAGAGCTACCAAAAACAACATAACTAAGAGCTACATTTTGCATCTTACTCCTTACAAGACATGGTGAGAACACAATGGAGAATCTCTCCTTCTTCTTGACCCTTAGAAGGAAGACACCTGAATACAGTAACCAATCAACACAGCAATACCCCTTTACTTTCCTGGGCTTTTCTTACATTGGCTGCCTGCCAGGTTTCCCTTCCAGGTCAATCTAAACAATAGCACTGAAGGTAAGCAAGTTAACCCTATAATGACTGGAATGTCAGATCTTGCTAACACATACATTTCCAACAGGGGTGAGGTGTATGGAGGAGGGAAGAGGTCAAGGGGAGGGTGAAAAGCCTTGGAAAGGGGGGAGAGTGATCAGCTTGGCCCATGGGAGAGGGCATGGGAAAGGCTCAGGGTTGCTAAGCTCCAGGTGAGACCTGGAGATCTCACAGAATTACAGCTGATCTCCACTGATCCAGTAGCACTTTAGAGACCAACAAGAGTTTCAGGGTATGAGATCTCAAGAGTTAAAGCCCCTTTCATGCCCCAATGCTGCAAAGGGTCTGCCATGATCCTGATCCCTGGCCTCTTGGGAGCCCACTCCTGGGGCCTTTTCAGTGTCAGCCCCGTGTTCTGCAGTGGCTCCTGTATAGATCCATGGTGTGGCCTCATTGGGAATACTGTGTACAGGTTTGGGCCTGCATAGCTCATCAGTAAATACTGAAGCACAGCAGGCTACAGGATTGGTGGGCAGAGCAGAAAATAAAGCAAAGTGTCTGAAAATCAGCTCCCAGCTCAAGAGGATTTGTGGGACCCAGGTTGGAATCCCTGTTGCATCATGGGAGGCCGCTGGGTCATTTTGGTCCAATCACCTTCTCTGAGTCTAATCTACCTCACATGGTTGTTGTGTCAACCAAAAAGCTGTCTGTATGTGTCTTCCTGCTTGAGTTCAGTATTTAGAAGCCAAGTCTGTGTAACTGATAGCAAAGACTGGGGCTTCAGAGCATGGTTCTAGGCCTAAAATCTCTGCTATGGGCATATTGTCTGGTGAATGTTGTATCATCTCAGATACATCAAAATTCCCTGAACTCCTAGACTTGACAGGCGTGCAGTTACCCTGTACTCATTTTTTAAAAAGGTTCAGCTCCCCCATTTTTTATGGTTTTTAGTATGGTGGCCAACCTCCAGGAGGTGGCTGGAGATCTCCTGGTATTAAAACGGATTTCCAGGAAACAGAGATCAGATCACCTGGAGAAAATAGCTGTTTTGGAAGGTGGACTATATGCCTCGTTGAAGTCCCTCCCCTTCCAAAACCTTGAGATTATATTACTTGTTTTCACAATTTTTTAAAAAAGAAACTAGCTATTTCAAATTTTGTCTTTTTCATTCTTCCTAAAATGCATTTATGTTTGAAAATTGGTGGGCACACTGTGTGGGGGGGGGGGGCAGAATGTAGCCTTGCCTAGTGTGCAAAAAAACCTGGCGTTGGCCCTGTTTGGTATTCAGAAGTTGCAACATGTGACTTCATCAGAAATGTACACTGGGATACAAAGAGGTCCAAAGAACTGGATCAAACAAGGGACAGTATGGCCGTAATCTTTGTGAATTTATGAGAGCTGATAAATGTTTTAGCTCTCCCTCAAATGTCGCCCAAAAACCACAGAAAACAACTGTAAACTGGTGAACAATATATCTAATCTGAAATAACTCTATACATAATCCATCATGGGAGAATGCAGAAGTCAACAAAATCCATGAAGAGAAAATACAGACTCCAAAATATAACTATACAGAATAAATATCCAACACTTTTCCCAGGTAGTATTCAGTGTTTCAGACTTCTGGTCCTTCCTCAGGAAAAAAACTGTGGAAGTATAAAATGCAGAAATGCTTTTTACAATATTTCAAAATGATACAAAAATGTTCTTTTAAATTCATTATATAATATTATACACACTGTTACATAGAGTCTCATTAAATCTTACCAACCATAGGAAGTCTCATTCAATTTCCTGATAGGCTAATATTATTCAGTTTCTTCTTAGAATTAGGGGGGAAGAAAGAAAGAAAGGAACAGGAAGGTAGGTAGGTAGGTGGGGGAGAGAGAGAGAAGGAAGGAAGAAAGAAAGAGGGAGGGGGGAAGGAAGGAAAGGAACAGGAAGGAAAGGAACAGGAAGGTAGGCGGGGGAGAGAGAAGAAAGAAAGGGAGGAAGGAAGGAAGGAAGGGGGAAGAAAGAAAGGAACAGGAAGGTAGGTAGGTAGGTGGGGGGAGAGAGCGAGAAGAAAGGAAGGAAGACAGACAGACAGACTAGGTGCTTCTCCCCTCCCCCCCTCGAGCCGAGTGGCTGTCAGCCACAAGGGCCCGCGTTTCCCTCCCTCCCCCCCCACTCTTGCTTGGGCCCGAGGGGCTTAATGTCACTCAGACCCAGCTTTTCCCTCCCTCCCACACACACCCCCCGCGGCCCGGGTATGGTGGGGGGGAGAGAAGGGGCACTTCTCCCCGGGCCGGCGGTGGCCTGCCCGGCCTGGGAATGGATGGGGGGGAGGGAAGGAGCTTCTCCCAGGCCGGCGGCGGCCTGCCACGGCCCGGGAAGGGTGGGGGGAGGGATGGGGTTCTCCCCAGGCCGGCGGCGGCCCACCCGGCCTGGGAAGGGTGAGCAGGGGGAGGGATGGGGGCTTCTCCCCGGGCTGGCAGCCTGCCGTGGCTTGGGAAGGGTGAGCGGGGGGGGGGAGGGAGGCAGCGGCGCCCCAGCCCCAACGGACCTCTGGATTTCTGTATATTACTACAGTTGTTTATCTTTTCTTTTTAGACCTTATGGAGTCTTCTGCCCTTATACTGCCTGTCAGGCAACGTTCAACAGAGAAATTTTTTTCCTGGAATGAGAGGCAGTGACAGGGAAAGCCTTTCCTCCTTGCATAACCTAGCTAGATAGCTGTTAAAAACATTCAGCGCCTGCATGCAAAAAAAGAGACAATGTCCCTAGTTCTATAAATCCCCATCATCCATCTTTCCTCTGCTTCCTCTAATTTCCCTCTGTGCAAAGTATCCATTGTGCGTGCCTTGTGGCAGTCATGTCTTTTACCTATGTTACTCTTTGAAGCTCCATAAACATCATATAACACACCTAGTTAATTATTTTTGATACACCACTCAGAATCACGGGAGCTGCATTTCTGCACTTTTTAATTTTGAACATTTGGATTCATACCTAAGCATGGGGGGGGGGGGGGCACGAAATACCAAGACTTGGTTGGATAAGTAAAGTTTAATAATAAGTAAAGTTCAATTTGGCCACCAAATGAGAAGGGAGCACTCATTGGAGTAGACCCTGATGCTGGGAAAGACTGAAGGTCAAAGAAGAAGGGGACGGCAAAGGATGAAATGGTTAGACAGTGTCATCGATGCAACAAACATGAAATTAAACGAACTCCGGAGCATGACAGAAGACAGTAGGGCCTGGCGTGATGTGATCCATGGGGTCGCGAAGAGTTGGACTCAATTGTGCGACTGAACAACAACAACAAAAGTTTAATATTTCAAAAGTGCTCTGATGTGGATAGCACCTCATCATATCTGGGAAGCTAAGCAGGGTCAGATCACCATACTTGGTATTCTGGGATTTGTAACTCTTTCTATGTTTCTGATAATTAATATGATAATGAATTATTTATTAAAAAATGAAATTTGAGAGAGAGAGACTTGGTAAATTGTGTACAGCACGGTATTTTCTGATTTCTGGTATTTTCTTCTCACCGCGGGGCCTATTTCGGTTTTCAGGATCAGAGCAGGCAGCCCGATCCCGATTGCATCGATTTGGAAGGCTGCTGCTGAAAGCTCCCAGTCGCGTGTCACCATTTCCCCGCATCAAATGCCGAAGGATCTGCCGCTGAGGTGGTATGACTTTCAGTGCCATCCTAGCTCGAATTATACTCTCCTGACCCCAATGACTTGCAAAGGCTGTAATTTCGGATGGCACTGTTGGCGTACCGAAGAGGAAAAATCTCAGATGAATGCCCGTAAGAAGAAGAAAAAAAGCACCAGTAACTTCAGGGCCAAAGGCCCAAGGGCGGGGAAGAGGGAGGCCTTGCGGGGACCGACACCCTCCGCGCCAGGGACTGGTGCCTTACATAGTAGCTGTCGGCGGCCTGCACGGACTTGGCATTTCCCCTTCGCAAGTGGGTCAGAGGGATCCACCTTGACCGGAGCACTCTCCGATGTTTCCTCCGGATGGCGCCATACCTTTTGGTGTAGCCTCCATCCCGCCCCACAGCCCCTCCAATCTACCCCGGCCGCCTTTTTGATTGGCTCGAGTGCCTTGTTACGCAGTCTAGGAGGCAACACCGCCCTCATTTCTCTAGATTGTGATTGGTTAGCTCCCACGTCAAAATTCTCCCCGCCCCGACTGGCTGGCTGGCTGGCTGAGTGTCTCTAAGTGACACCGAAGGTGGTTGACACGTAACCTGGCATTGTTCTGGCCGTAAGGGAGGCTGGTGCAGCGCACGCTCCGCAAAAGGAGCGCGGCGGCGGCAGCGCTGCTGCTGTTGCTGCTGAGAGAACAATCGCCGCCGCCGCCGCCACAGCCACCATGGAAGCCAAAGCGGCTAACCAGCTACTGTGCGACAGCCTCATCCTCTGGGTAAGGGGCGGAGGCCGGGCCGGGCCGGGAGGGAGACCGGGAGGACGCACGCCTCCTCCCTTCAGGCGCCCTCATTGGGGCAGGGGGCTGTCCCAGGACAAGGCCGCCCGTCACAGTCCCGCCCGTAGACCGCCGCCGTCCTTCCGCGTGGCAGCCCGGAGCCGCTTCTCGCAGGCACTCGCCTTTCCGGTTACCCCGTGGCGTCCAGCCAGCCGCCCTAAGGCACAGATCCAAGCACAGCTGCCTAGCTGAAGCGACAGGATCGTGTATGTCTTCTGGGAAGCAAGCCCAGCTCTGTTGCATGGAATTTAGCCTTACCTTAGACAGAACGCCCGTGGCACTTCAGCAATTAGCAAAATGTATTCGCCACCCTAAGTTTTCCTAAGTGTAAACTGATTTTTTTAAAAGTCTTTAAGGTGCCACTGGTCTCCAGTTGAATTTTGCTGCAACATACGGCTACTCCTCTGGAATCTTTCTCAGGTTGGGTCCACCTTTATCTGGGAATAAATTACATGGAACAAAGTGGGATTTCAATATGCAGAAAGTAGGACTCACTGGAGATTTTAGAGAGGTGCGTGTTGCAGGCTTCCCGGTTCCTCCCTCCTCCCCCTCTTTTACATTTAGAGTAACAATTAGGTAGTTGTCCACTGCTTTGCATAGGGCTGGTTCAAAGTTACACAATCTTGAGTGTAGGGTGCAGCATCCCGTAGGTTGCCTTACACATGGCTGGAAATGTGTTGCCGTTAGGATGCCTCCACCCACAGCATTTATTTATTTAAGAAGCAATTTCTATCACCTATCGATGCTTTTTTTATGCTTATGGACTCTGTCATTGTCCACCTATTTCCTTTTTCAGAAATACACCCTTTTGTGTCTCTAATCCATATCTCATTACCTCAGGCAGTATTTTCAGTTCAGTATAAGCAAATCTAACATGCTGCCTGTGTGTATTTATTTACATGCAGGTCCCAGTGAATTCAGTGGGTTTACTCCCAAATAAATATGATGGCAGCTAGGATTTATAATCCTATGCTTGGTTGTTGACATAGACTTCCAATACGTGCGGTGTAGCATAGCCTTAGTTGCTTTGCCTGTCACTTCATTATAAGATTTTATTGCAATTATGTATATTGCTAACAAGTTTGCTTTCAAGATAACTTCCATTTCTTTCTACTATATAACAAGAAAGGTGCGGTCAATCAGTGAATCATGTTTAGTTGTCTGAAATCAAACGGCATTAACAAAAGTAATGTATGGCAAATATACAAAAGTAGACCAACAACTAGATAATCAAAGTTAGATAGTGCCAAGCAGAGGACCTGCAAGGACAGCATCTCATTTCCCCTCCCCCACAATGTCTTCTTTCTCTTCCTTGAAAGCCCCCATAGCCTCTTCCCTTTTCCTGCTTCCTTCTCTCCTTCTTATCCACTAGCCAAACTAATTCTATCTAACTACCCGTTTATAGCTTTTTCTCCTTTACTGTCATTTGCAGCCTCTCCCCAGGAAATCTTTGACTGAATTGCACAGTTCTGACCACTGGACTGGGCCCAGTTGTATGGTGGGGAACTAGGACTGCCAGCCTCCAGGTGGGGCCTGGGGATCTCCCGCTTTTACAACAGATCTCCAGCTGACAGAGATCAGCTCCCCTGGAGAAAATGGCTGCTTTGAAGGGTGGACTCTCTGGCATCTTACCATGCTGAAGCCCCTCCCCTCCCCAAACCCTGCCCTCTCCCAGATCCATCCCCAGAGTCTCCAGGTATTTTCCAATTCAGACCTGGCAACCCTATGGAGAACCCAGAAGAACTTTTAGGGAGCACCTCACTTTCACCTGTATCCCTTTCCCCACATGATTCCTCTTTCCCGCCAACTCACAACCCTCATATTCTTGCCTTTCCTTGCTTCTTTCTCTTTCACACTTGCCAGCCTGTCTTATATCTGCACCCATCTTCAGTTATATCATTATTTATTTACTTCATTTATACCCTACGTTTCTCTGCAATTGGAATACAAAGCCACTTACATCATTCTCCTTTCCTCCATTTTATCCTCACAACAGTCTTGTGAGATAACTTAGGCTGAGAATCAATGTTCCCCCTAAGCTCTGAAGTCTTGATAGCAAAAATTATACTTCATGAGGCTCTACCATTAAAGCTGTGAGTGAGCCTGCATTTGACTATCATGTACACCTAAGCCTTCCTCACAAGGTTGTTATGAAGATAAGACAAAGGATGAGAAAGCAATGGATAGCCCTCTGTGCAATTTAGGGGAATGGGCAGGATTAAAATGTACTAACTATCCAATTTAAAGATGTGTGGGAATCCAGTTCCAATCTGATTTCCCAGACATATGTGCACAGGTGTTTAAAATGTATATACACATGGACAACCTATTTGTCCGCTGCAGCAAACTCAGATATAACATTGGGCTAACAACTGTAATGAGTGGAGGTGTCCTAACTGCAGACAGCCAGTGGTTAGTGTGTCACACCAGGATCTGGGACAGTCCCATCCCCTCCCTCCAGAGCCCACCGGTGGTGGCAGAGATGGATGAGTGCACAATAGAGCGCAACAAGGAGACTCCTCCTCCTGTCCCACCTTGCAGCCAGACTGAGTCCATTCCCTTTCCCTCTGGTCCTCCCTGCCCACCAGCTCTTGCTTGGTTAGCCAGAAGGCTGGGAAGGACAGAGGCAAGCTCCCTGCCTTTGCCCATTTCATGTCCAGCTTGCCCACTGCCTGTTGTGCACCAAGGGGCCAAATCTGTGAGCCAAGGGGCCAAAACTAGTGGGCAAACGCACAGCAGCTCAGCATAGGGGGGAACACTGCTGAGAATGTGTAACTGTTCCAGTGTCACCTAGTGAGCTTCCATAGAAGCCTTGCTGTCCCAGATCCTAGTCTGAAACTCTTAACCATTGCACCTGGCTTTTGTGGAGTGGTTGCTGGGCCAAGGTGAATCATGCAAATCAGGTGGTAACAAGTTGCACAGTGCTTGCTGCGAGGTCTGGCCCTGATGAGTTCTCCTCATCATGGAAAGGGCCCTCTCCCTTCCTTTTACTGACAGAAACAAAGGTTTGTAGTCTGTCAACACTGTTGTGGTTGCCAAGCGATCTCAACAGCCACTGAGAGACCATTTGTTTCTTGAAGCTACCGGTACTTTTTCTATGGAAGGGTAGCCTCTCCTCTTCCGTGCTTTTTTTTTTTTTGGGGGGGGGGGGAGATTCCAGATTTTTCTGCAAGCCTGTGGCTTTTTCAGGTTTTGTAGAAACCTAAAGCTCCAGTCTCTGGATTTAAGTATCTACGGATGGGGCCATGCTGAGAATTAAATATATAGATTATGAGTCTCTATTTTGGAGATACTGAATAATTGTTTATATTACATAATCATGTCAAGGAACAGAAACTGATTGTACAGATTTGTATGAAATCATATGGAATGCCAAGGTAAACAAATGTATTCTAGAGGTAAAGTACTCAGATCACAGAGTAAAAGCTACACAGATATTTTTCAAAAACTTGGGACTGCATAGAGTCTAACGGGCCTCCAACGTGGTGCCTGCAGACATTTTTCCTGGCTCCAGCCAAGTGGTTTTAGAAGGTCGGTGGGGCCAGGTAGAGATTTTGACCAGCAGTGCTTCTTATTGGCCATTGGAAATACGATTGGCTGAGCAGATTTTTTTAAAAAGTTGCTTTGGTAGCAGCTGCTACAACAACACAAGGGCCGAGGACAGATTTGTATTCTGCCGCGCCTCCGCGGCACGGCAGAATAAGGCGGGGGGAATTGCCCCCGCGCTCGGCGTTCGCACGCTGCCGGAAGGATGCCGCCCACAGCGTTCAGACTGCAGGCGGCTTTCTACGGCGGCGTGTGAACGCCATGCGGCTCCCCCTCCCGGTGTGCGTTCACACCCGCCAGAGGTGGGTGGATCGCACACCGCAGCAGCCAGGGCACCACTTTTAAGTGGTGCCCGGCTGCTGCGGGAGGAGCGCGGCGCCGGATGCGATGCGTCCGGGCCGCCTCCTCGGGGCAGAGCGGCCCAGACTGCCAGTCTGTCCTTGGCCTTGGATCTTCATTGTGTGACTGTAGGTAAGCTGTGTATAGTCAAGATAATGTTTTAAACAATATGTTTATTTTAAAAGGCATCATGTTAAACAGAGCTTTTCCTGCAGTGTTACCAGAGGCAGGGCTCATTTCGTGGCAGGAGCTTCTCTGCATATTAGGCTACACACCCCTGATGTAGCCAGTCCTCCAAGAGCTTACTGTAGCCCCTGTAAGAAGAGCTCTGTAAGCTCTTGGAGGATTGGCTACATTAAGGGTATGTGGCCCAATATGCAAAGGAGCTCCTGCTACGAAATGAGCCCTGAGGTACTATAAGTGTTGTGCATATCTTCCTGCAGCAGTCATTTTGAGGTAGACTCCACCTCCTACAGCAGCTATTTTGTGATTATGCCTACCACCCAGTGTCAGAAAGGTGGACCAAAGGGGCCCACACAATCAGAAAGGTTGGTGACCCCTGAACTACAGTATAAAATATAGTGCACAATAGTTCAATTAAAGTTCAGTCTTAAAGGTGCAGTTCAATGTGTAAGAAGTTCATAGAATATGTTTTGTATGTATTCTACTTAATAGCTCCAGTTTGCGACCCTTTCCATAGTTAAGTAGATAACAGAATTTCACATTGCACATTCCGTGTATTTGAATATTTGTTGTTCAAACATAATTTTTAGGAAATCTATTTCCTGGTGTCTTGCAAACCATTGTCCACAGGATGAATATAGCTATATATATTTGAGGAGGGAGCCAACTTGCTCTCAACAGAGCAGCTAGGATTTCTAAAAGGAGGTTTGAGAAAGTTCTAAAAACTATTTTTGTTATATTCCATGTCATCTATTTTTGTGCTGGATTGTAGTGACTTTTGACTATAGTTTTCATAAAGATTTTAATAGCTTGAGAAACATTTCTGTCCTTATTTCATAAAATAATTTGAAATTTTCTCCATAGATTTGAATGTAATTATTTTAAGTGAGTCTAAGGGAGCAATCCTAAACAGATCTACTCAGAAGTATATCCAATGTTATTCAATGGGACTTTCTCCCAGGAAACCATATTTAGGATCACAGTTTATGTGCTTAATCTAAAGAAAGCTGTAATGGAGACGAATCCATTATAACACAACCCTTCCTGTATTCTTATGCAAGAGTCTGTGTTCAAGATCACACAAATTAGTGAGACCTCTTTTAAGAGATCATGAATATGCACACTTGTTTTATACTTTTGAAGCAAACTGGTGGATTTTGCAGATTCTGGTTTTTGTGGGGGTTTTTTTAAAGCACACTCAAAAGTACAGTCAATCCAATGTCAGTCTATGTATTGTGAATACTAGCGAGAACCGAGTTAGTTCATTGTGTAGACTGGTCCTAAAACATAATTAGAATTCTATTTGGGTGCCTTGTAGTTGAATCACAAAGGTATATCCTGATGCTGTATATTCTACCTACTTAGCTTATGTCTAAAATATTGTCTTGGCTCCACCCCAGAACTCATTGTGTGATTATTGTAATGTAATACATTAGTACATGTTTCCTTTGGCAACTGTTATATTCTTATCTCTGTTACTGACTGGATGTTAACTCTGCTTTTTATGCTAGTATATGTGTTAGACAATTTACATTTCTGCATCTGCCTAAAGAGTTTGAGGAAATATTTACATTAACTTTAAAACTTAGAAAAGCTGGAACTTCTTGCGTATGAGGGTTTTTGCTTATAGTTTTTCAAGTGTTATTCTTCCATAAATAAACTTTGGTATTCATTTTAGAAAATCATTGTACAATGAAAATCAATGCATTACCTTTTGAACTGCTGTTGAGCTGACTGAAGTATGATGGACAGGTGGATAATTATTGAGTCCTGAATTGTGCATGTAATATGTAGCCTCCTCTACAAATGCCCGAATAAAATTGCTTCCTATTTCTAGCTGTCATATCCCTCTGATACCAAAGTCCATAGTCAGCTGCTTATTGGGAAAGAATGAAATGAGGCCACCCACAGACAAAGCAGGGGTTTCTGCATACTCTATACTCTAAGGATTAGTTTGTAATGACCTGCTGGAGACTAGACATGCTTATTGCTTTTGGAATGGGGCAGTTGAGAATCAGTTGAGAGGAGGGAGAGTGTGAAGCCCAGACTATGTGTGAAGTTTGAAAATTGCCCTGGATGATCCTCTGGCAAATTCAGTTTCTTGTGGGAGTTTTTTGGGATGCCTTCTCAGTGAGGAAAGATCACTCATCTATGGAATTGACTTAATTTGTCATTGAACAGTGGTGGAATATAGTCTTCTCTCCTCCATTTTATCCTTGCAACAGTTCTGTAAGGTAGCATAGGCCTTAGGTGAGTACCATCATAAGCAGAGTTACCCTCTTCTAAGTCCATTAACTTTAAGGGAGTAGAAGGATGTAACTCTGCTTATGATAGCACTGAGTAAACTTAACCTCTGTGCAGTTTGATCTTTTGGGTATGTCTTCAAGAAAGCTTCCATTGAATGCAAAATGTCTAGTAAAGCACAAGATTGGAGTCTGGTTTTATTTATTTATATTTGAATTTTGATCCTGTTTGATTCTCAAAGTATCTTTCAGGGGATATAATAATATGAAATAAAGTATAACATTTAATATAGCCTATAAAAAAGCAGGGTCATATTGATGTGGAGAGGTAGACAAAACTTGATTAGTTTTCTACAAATATGTACTCTTGGGCCGAGGACAGACTGGCAATCTAAAGCGGGGCAGGCACGCTTCGGAAACGGAAGGAGCACGTTCAGACATGTGCATCTGTCCGTCGGCTCCGTTTCGTACTTACCCGTCTCCCAGTCGCTTTCCTTCCGCTTTACCAGGACACCGGGTAAAACTGGTGTTCAGGGGCCGTCCTCCGCATGCCTCCCGCTTCCAAACAGTGTGAACCGGAAGAAGCGGGAGGCATCCGGAGGCGGCAGTGTGAACGCGCCGCACAAAGTTATGCGCATGTGCGCACATGCGAAACACATCAAAGGAAAACAAAAAAAGCGCAGCAGTCTGAACGCTCCGTGGCAGTCTGAACGCTCCGTATCGCCGCTGGTCCGCATTGCTCTGGTCAGTGTGAACGGCCAGCTCCGTGGGGTTTTTCCCCCGCACCAGTTCCCTCCGCTTTGCCTCCGCTTTAGATTGCCAGTCTGTCCTCAGCCTTGGCTTCTCAAGTTTAATGAGGTCAGCTGCTCTTTGCTATTTCAAGTTCTCTCCTTTGTACTGTTTGTAAATTGCAGTGTGTATTGTGATGATTAGGATTCCTTTTTACCCCAATTGCACTGAAAAGGAAATTGAAGTGAGTAGATATGGTGAAGCTGACCAAACTGTATTTTCTTCCTGGTATATTTGCTTCTGATCTATTCCTCTACTGCCAAAGGAAAATATTTTTTAAAAAATTACTTTTCTTGGCAGCTTGGTTGCATGCTCAGTGAAATGCCCAAGGTTTTAAAAAATTTGTAGCACAATTTGGGTTTTATTTGATGCCTTTCACTAGATTAATAAGGTACAATTTTTGTTTGGTCAAGAATTAAAATTATTAATTTGCAGCAACCAGAAGCACATTGTTTCCCCTTTTTAGCCCTGCTGAAGCCTACATGAGAAATAGGCTTCTTTTTGGTGTACAAGTTTAACATCAAAAGTCTGGAAATTGAGATGGGTATCCTGTGTACTCTTTCCTGAGCTAAATGATGTTTTGTTACAGCCAAATAACTAGTTAAGTGCAATATTTGCACTGTATAAATGTATGCAGTTTGTTTACTTCTTTTTGTGTCTGTGTGTAAGGCTAACATTAATAATTTCGTTTGTCCACAGAGGTATTTATTCTTGCTTCTCTCTAGTTGCAGACATTTAATACTGCTGAATCCTGCAAAGATGTTCAAGACTTAACTAATGGTGTTGCTATGGCACAGGTACTTCATGAAATGTAAGTTAATATGTATTAAATTACTTATATTTCTTACAGATACTTCATTTAGAATTACTACAAGAATCAGGAATTATAAAGTGCTGCATTCATGAGAAATTCAGATACTTAATACATGATTATAAAAAGATTCAGCCTTCTTTTGAAATGGTCATTATCATCTAGAATCTTATTCAGAAGTCAAAATACTTCGTGCATAGGAAGAACTTGTGCAACGGGTTGCGATAGCTATCACTGCTGAGTACTGCTGATGAAGGAGTGAGGTTGGTGCAGATGGCTGCCAAGTAGAGAGCAACATCTGGCACCAGCCAAGTGACATTATCACTGTGGTGAGAATCGTGACGGGGGGGGGGTCACTCCTAGGATCCCTTTTCCCAGAACCGGGTTCTTTTAAGTCATGGTCTTGGCCTCCACTTACCAAAGGGGCAGGTAAGGAAATGAAACGAAATACAGGGGGGCCCCTCCTTGAAGGTGTTGACCTAGAGAACACTCACACAGAGTTCCTAAGCATGATAGAGAATTTATTAAATTGTTAGTACCAAGGTTAAGCCTTGCAAAATTACATTGCTAAAGTTAACAGAACTTAAAATAAAGCAGAGAAACAAAGTCAGGCATACAGACAAGAAACTTCACCATCAGAGCCATGTGAGGGGCTTCAGCTCCCCCCATTCCTCCATGAGCGAGCCTGGCCACACTGCAAGAGGCTCGAGATGGAGTTTTCCTGTGTCTCTCAGAGGGCGCTCAGTAAAACTCCAGGCCACACCAGGGACAGACGCAGAGTGTCAGTCCAAAGTGAGACGAAGAAGCATTAGAAACAAGCTAGTCTTATACCCAAAGATCAAAAGGTTTGCTGAAGATTGACACATTGAATCATTACATCATTCTGACTTCAATAAGATGTTTGATGCACAGGGGATGTTCTTTTTCTTGCTGACAAGGGTTACCATAAAATGTTTACAGAACATGCTATAAATACAATTCACATTCTAAATTATGACATTGGGATCACTGGGTCAAGAAATTTCTCAGTGTTTTTTTACTGTGAGATAACACAGTGCCTCCAGTGTTATCTCTGAATTGCAAAGGAGGGTGTGAAAGGGGATGCCCTTTCATTCTGTTGCATAGTTAATTGAGGGGTTTCTGGTTAGGGGTCTTTCCTGACACATACCTTATGGCTTGGGATTTCACTTTTATGGCACCTCCAGTTGCCTTTACAAAGGCTTTAATGACCTGTGAGGTTCCTGTTTCCCAGGCTGCTTGCAGGCAGGTTGCTTCTGCAAGGCCTTCTGGGAGTCTTGCTCAGTTAGCAGAAAGCAAGTTGCTAGAGTGGCTCAGGCATAAACATGGTTTGATTCATTCAGGAGGCAAATCTACATACATTGTGAGAATTCCCACAACAATCACTTATACCCACACTGAATGCTAGCAGCTCAACAGTTGTGCACCTGTACTGTGCTGCAGAAATAGCCTCTGTTCCTCCATTGTCATCTGTTGAACAGGGGGATTTATGTATTTATTAAAGTGTTGATTGGCCACCTTTCTACCTTGTAGGAACTCAAAGCAGCTTGCAATGTAAAAAATAGTAAACTACAATAAAATATATAAAATATTTTATATTTTATATAAAATTGCCAGTAGGCTGAAGAACTAATTGAATGCCATCATGAATAAAAAATGTCTTCAGCTGCCCTGTGAAGTCTGAGAATGAGGGGGCCAGGCATACCTCCCAGGAGAGGTTGTTCTATAACCAGGGGACTGCCACTGAAATGCCCTCTCTCATATCTCCACCAGACAAGCTTCTTTGGTCAGTCTGGTGGACCTCTCCCTGTGATCTTAGTTCCCAGGCAGGAAAGTATGGGAAAAGATAGTCCTTCAGATACCCTGGTCCCAAGTCATTTAGGGCTTTAAAGGGCAAAAACAATGCCTTGAATTGGGTTTGGGAGTGGATTGGAAGCCAGGGTAGTTGCTGTAGGATTGAGGTGACGTGATCATGGTAACTGGCCTCAAGCAGTATAGCCACAGCATTCTGCACTAGGTGCAGCCTCAAAACACTCTTCAAGGGTAGCCCCAAACAAAGCACACTGCAGTAGTCCAATCTAGATGTAACTAAGGCATGGATTACTATGGGTAGATCAGACTGAGCCAGGAATGGGTACAGCTGGTGCACCAGCCAAGGCTGTGTGAGAGCATTGTGAACCAAAGCAGCCACCAGATATTGCAAGGAGACTGCTGTGTCCAGCTGTTCTCCCAAGTTGCAAGCCTGGCTTTCTAAGGGGAGTGTAACCTTAACCAAGTCAGGGGAAATCTCAAGTCCCTAATCTGCCCTTCTACTAATCCAGAGAACCTCTGTCTTGTCAGGATTAAGTTTCGGCTTGTTCACTCTCATCCAGCCAATTACTGACTTCAAACACATGTTTAGAATGTCAGCGTCTTCTTTAGAATTAGGCGGAAAAGTGTGGTGTAGGTGTGTGCATTTTTTAAGGGAACTTTTGTTATGGGACGAAGTGTATATAAGTTGGATGTAGGCAGGGGTCCGTTGCGGCCGGAGCGAGGTGGAGCACAGCTCCGCCAGCTCAGGAGGAGAAGTAGGGCAGCCATGGGCTGAATCAGATTCTCTGATCTGATTCGGCCCGCTGCCGAATTTTGGCGGCAACTTTAAAAGCGGCTGTAGGGGAGGGGGTTTGAGGCAGAGGCTCCAAACTTGCAGGGTAGCTTCTGGGACCTCTCCCCCATTCCCTCCATTGTTCTCTATGGTGGGAAAAAAGTAGCATTTTTTCCCACCATAGAGAACAATGGAGGGGATGGGGCAACCTGTTTGGGGGCCCATAGAATTGGACCCCGTGGTCCAATCTTTTTGAAACTTGGTGGGTATTTCAAGAAGAGGCCCCAGCAGCTATCCTGCAAGTTTGGAGCCTCTCCCTCAAACCCCCTTTCCTCCAGCCCCTCATATACCCTATGAGTTTTTGCCATTGATTTCAATGGCCCATAGGGTATAATGGGGCTGAAACTGACATTCCCTTTCTGACACACTTCTGGTGATGTCAGGGGACGTGGCATATGCTAATGAGTTATGCTAATGAGTTATGCTAATGAGCTCCTGCACCTCTTTTTCTACGAAAGGACCCCTGGATGTAGGAAATGTGAGTAAATGTAGCTGTAGGAATGTGTTTTAATTGCTATTTGGCTGAGACCTTAATAAACAGTTTTTGGGATTTGACTTGGAGGCATTATTGAACAGACATAACAAAAAGAAAGGTATAGCAGTATATCATCTGCATATTAGTGACACCTCAGCTGTAGTTGCTTTAAGAGTTTAGGTTTTTAAATTAACCAGAGGTTGTTGTCGAAGGCTTTCAAAGCTGGAGTTTATTATTTGCAGGGCTCATTTCGTAGCAGGAGCTCCTCTGCATATTAGGCCACACATTCCTGATGTAGCCAATCCTCCAAGAGCTTACAGTAGCTCTTGTAAAGGAGCTCCTGCTACAAAATGAGCCCTGATTAGTTGTAGATTTTCCGGGCTGTATGGCCATCTTGGCATTGTAGTACCTGACATTTCGCCAGCAGCTGTGACTGGCCTCCTCAGAGGTATAACACAGAAAGATGGAGTACTCTCTGTGTCAATGTGAGAAGAAAAATGATAGGCAGGTAATTTATATCTACTCAGGAAAGTGGGGTAGGGCTGAGTCATTATCTTGTAGGAGTTTCCCAGGCTGTGACATGCTAATAGAGGAGCTTTCCTGAGGATGCTAATGGAGGAGCTTTCCTTTCTTTTGCATATGGATTGGCTGTTGAAATTCTAATCTTATCTGTAGTGCCGTTGTAAGATGTAGAGCATTTTGTGTTTTTCAGGACTGGAAACCATGCCCTGTTTATTTTTAAACTCTCTTCTTTCCTGTTGAAATTGTGTTTTATGTTTATAAATTTCAGAAGCTTCCCTGTGTAATCTGACATGGTAATTGGATGTTTGTCCAGCATTTCAGTGTCTTGGAATAAGGTACTGTGCCCTGTATGAGTTAGGACTCAAACAGGACACAGTATGTTATTAGTCTTAAAGTGACTTTCTTCGTTTCTCCAAGATCAGGGACAGATGGTGGCACTGGGAGATACAGTGTCAACTAGGTACTGCTTAATATATGGGGTTCCTCGGGCAGTCCCCTCCTTGATGTTATGTGCCCCCTTGCCCAGTATGTGCCCCCTTGCCTAGTTGGTGCAGAGTTTTGGGCTGGGGTGCCATCAGTACGCTGGTGACACCCAGCTGTTTCTGCTACTGGACGGCTGCCCAGATGTCTCCCCGCATAATTTGGCTGAGGACATGGAGGCTGTGGTGGGATGGTCAAAACAGAGCCGGCTGAGGCTGAATCCAACGAAGACGGAGGTTTTGTGGCTGGGGGGAGGTGGGGCTGGGTCATAGACTTCCCACCGTTAACGGGGCACCACTAACACGGGCACAATCTGTCAGAAGCTTGGGTGTGGTCCTGGATGCCTCCTTAACTGTAGAGGCCCAGGTCAGAAATATTGCCAGATTGGCATTTTTCCATCTACGCCAAGTGCAGCAGTTAGTCCCTTTCCTGTCGCACCCTGACCTAGCCGCAGTAATCCATGCAATGGCCATCTCCAGGTTTGACTACTGTAACTCGGTCTATGCTGGCCTTCCCTTGAGAGTGACCTGGAAACTCCAGCTGATCCAGAATACTGCAGCATGAGTCCTGACAGGAATGCCACGGACAGTACATATACAACTTGTGCTGCACCAGCTGTACTGGCTTCCAGTGGAGTACCAAGTCAGATTCAAGGTGTTGGTGTTGAAATTTAAGGCCTTGAGCAGACGGGGACCAGTGTACCCTTGGGACGATCTCCTGTGGTATGTCCCTGGGAGAGCATTACACTCTGCTGAGGGTAATCTGTTGGTGATCCCTGGCCCCAAAGACATCTGGCTGTCCTCGACCAGAGCCAGGACTTTCTCAGCCCTGGCTCCGACCTGGTGGAACTCTCTGCCAACTTCCATTAGGGCCCTGTGGGACTTAATGCAATTCCGCAGGGCCTGTAAGGCAGAGATGTTCCGCCAGGCTTTTGGTCGAGGACAGCAATGGTTTCCATCGTAGCTAGCACCCTCATCTTTTCTTCCACCTTGCCTGCTTTGGCCTCCTCCTTAACCTGCTCATGAGATGGAAGAACAGCCCAGAGCAGGTTTTAGATTAAATTATAGACGCCTTCTGGAAATTGTGAAATTTGGGATTAACTGATTGTTGATTTTAAATTGTAATTTTTTAATGTTTTAATCTATTGTAAATCACCCAGAACCCTGTGTACTTAGGGATGGGGTGATTTAAAACTTCAATAAACAAACAAACAAACCTCCTGATGACTTCTCCCAGAATTAAACTTTGTTGGTCTTAAAGGTGCCACTGGACTCACACATTTTTCTGTCAGTTTTATGTTAAAGGATAACATAAAATTATATTTTTCTAATAAATTCAGGGTTGATACCTTTTTCTTCAAGCTACCCCCATGTGCTTCTTTTATTACCATCTTCTTTCCACTTCTTTTTCTTCTACATTATCCATTCTTATCAAACAGTGTTGGTCTAAATATGGGGTGAAGGAAGTGGGAAAGAAAAAGAGCCCATCAAATTTAAATAAGTTTAGTCAATTGAATTGCATAATTATATTTGTGAGGCTTTAATATTCTTTATTGGGCAAACCATCTTTGCCCAGGAGGGGAAACAGGGTTGGAGCTCAGTTGTGAACTTGAGCCATTTCTCTAATATTAAAAAAAAAAAAAATTTCGTTCTAGCGATGCTGCCTGGTTTGATGGTGCTTGGCTAAGCCGTATTAAAGAAGATGTTGGTGACAATTGGAGAATAAAGGTAAACAAGAAAGCTATTCCACAAATAAACAATTTTTATACCACTGGAGAAAGTTTGGTTTAAACTCTGAAGGGGGAAGTTCGTTAGACCAAGGTTCTTGTTTGTGCCCTCCAGCCAAAGACGGATTCACATGTGCAGAATTCACCCACTCTCTGTTCTTGATCCGACTGCTGCCAGGGAAGAATGTGTGTTCCGGCCGCCAGAGCTAGAAGACCAGCTGCTCATTCCCACCCACCTTTGTGCCTGAGGAACTTTATGAAACTCAGCCAGTGAAAAGTACTGACAGCATAATAAGCAAGAGATTTTTGCTGTTTCTACTTTATTTTATTTATTTTACTTCATTTATACCCTGCTTTTCTTCCCCATTGAGGACCCAAAGCAGCTTACATCATTTTCTTCTAAACCATTTGATCCTCACAACAACCCTGTGAGGTAGGTTAGACTGGAAGTGTGTCACTGGCCCAAGGTCGCCCAGCAAGTTTTCATGGAAGAATGGTGATTCAAATCTGGGTCTCCCAGACCCTAGTCCAACACTCTTACTACAGTGTGCTAATTAATTTTTTGTACTGTCATGTCTGTTGGATGTGACTCTTATTGTGTGGAGTAGAAATAAAAAAGGCAGTTTTACATGTATAACAGTGCAGTCCTGAAGGCTGCCAAAATGGGGCTGCAGCGACATCCCGCCTACAAGATGTTGCAGCTATGATAGACAGGAGAACCAGCCAAGCACAGGGTGACAACCACAGGGCCACAAGATTAGAGGAGAGGCGAGCATCAGGGCTATACACCACCAGGTCATGCCCATGGCGCACACTCCACCCCCTTAAAGGCACAGACCACCCACTACATAGAATGGATGCAGCAGTATAAGCAAAAGGGAAAGGGGGGCCACTAGCCTACATATCAGGATGGACCCAAGCAGGTCCCCCCAAAAGTAAGTCTGTGAAGTAAAGGGGTGAGCCCCAGGAATGTGGCTCAGGCATAGCATAAAATACATGTGGCCGGCCACAGGTGGACAGTGGTCAACGTCAGGGGTACCTTCCACCTGAGCCTGGCTCTGTGCAACCCCTGTGCTGCTGCTGGTAAGTGGAGGGGACTGCAGGGAGTGGTGCAAGGTCATGGATCTCCAGTGATAGATCACCAGTGACTGCAAGCAGCCCCTGTATTTGCACCTGCCACCCATCCATGTCCCTTGTGACATCTACCAGTTGCTTGGGCTTCCCAGTAGCCATCCCTTGAGCTGTTGTGAGGCCTTCCAAACACTGCTGATCCCAGGCCACAGCATCCTTCTGCTTGTGCTAGGTCTTCAGGTGTTCCCTCTCAGTAGCTTCCCACCTTTATGAGAGAGTGGGGAGATAAACTGCAGTTGGTGTGGGCATCATATTGGTGGGGCTGGGAGTGGTCCGAATTCCCAGTGTTACAAAGGACTGCACAAGCTGCACCATCCAGGGCTGGTGACCCCAGCAGCCTCCCCCAGTTACTCCGTTCCACTGCCGTCCTTGGATATGAAGTGCACCTTTCTGTGACGCTTCATCTTCAGCTGCTTACCAAAGTTCATCATGAATCAAGCTCAGTTCATCAGAGTGGTTTGTGAGCCAACTGGCACCCATTAAACCAGTCAGTTTTGCTCCCCTCCCCTGCTTCCAAGCATGTGGAAGTGAGACCAGCCCTTGAAATGACTGTCAGCCATTTAAACCTAACAGCCTGGTAGGTCTGCCTATCAGCTGTTAAGTTTAAGTAGCCAGCAGCCATTAAACTGATCAGTTTTGCTCCCCCACTTCTAAACAAATTCGTCCCTTGGATTCCATTCCCGCGCTGCCCTTGCTTGCAAAACCCAATTAAATGTAGTCCAAGTGGCGAATTCATCTGAACTCACTGCTTGGACTTCATTCCTGCACAGCACCCTCTTGGAAAACTAATTTAATGGGAACGTTCCCTTTAAATGGGTTTTGATAGTGGGCGCCACATGGGAGTGGAGTCCAAGTGGCGAATTAACTAACCACTTCGGGGTGAATTTATCACTTGGACTCCACTTCCGCACAGCCCCCACTGTCAAAACCCATTTAAAGGGAACCAGTTCATGGTGTGGTTTGTGGGGCTCCATGAACTGGGACAAACCTCCCTTTCCCCGATTCTTTCCCATCCCTAATCTCCAGTGCCCAAGGTCCAGAAGACAACTGACCCAGCCTTCATGACTTTTCTTGATGAGAGCATGAAGGTGCTCCACAACACTGGCAAAGAAGGTCAAGACAAATTAGCCATTGGCGGGGCCTGTATCTGCTATGCACAGGGCAGTGGGTGGGTCTCAGAGCACCGTCTAGGTCTTCATTGGTAAGGCAGTTTGATAGCACTGTAGTCTTTTATAGACCTGTAGTTTTTGTTTGTAATCTTCAGCTGAGCCTGATCTGCTTTAACTATAAATAGTATTTTGTGTAATTCATTTCAATAGGCTGCTGATACTTAAACGTTCGCGTGTGATTTTGACTCCATAAGGAGAGTATAGTGACAAACTTCAAGAAAGTCTAAAAAACAAATTCTTAATTATAACCAAGTTTTTTTTTCTTTTGAACATTCACAGGCCAGTAATTTGAAGAAGGTTCTTCAGGGAATTATGGATTATTATCATGAGGTATGAAAAGGCCTGCAGTCTGTTTAGAATAACAACATTTTTAAAATTCAAACTCTTAACCTGAATTTGTAGCCCATTTGCTATGTATCATGAAATGTTATTGTACAGTTTACATTCCATGTTGACTTAAAAATAATAGAACATTATACATTTAAAACTTGCATGGGTGGGGTTGCTTACGTATTCTGTGACTAAGTCATTTTTACTCTTTAGTCCATAAAATTAATCTGCAGTTCATTTTATCAGGAGATCTAAAACATCTAAAAGGGAAGGCTTTTTGTAAAATATGTTTATGAACAATATAAATATTTTCCATTTTGTGTGTGTGTATGTATGTGTATATGTATATTTGTGTGTGTGTGTGTGTTCATGTACTCCCTACATGTGTGGGTTACCACGATGCTTAAGATAGGGAGACATATCTTTTTTATGGACAGCCAGTCTTCTGTTCCTAAGAAAGGTATTGCATACAGAAATTCTGCTGCATTGCCTTTTGAATTTCAGCTACAGCCACTTCTCTTCTGGCATATACTGCTGCATCTCTAGCAGAGTTTCTAGCATTAAGTTTCATCCAGTGTTATTTGTCTGTGAACTGACTGAGGACTCTGAGGCTGCAGTTCTCACCCCACAATTGCCCTATAACCAACTTGCATGCTCTCAGTCATCCAGTGATGACAGATGATTTAACTGATTAGATAGAGCTCTTGCGCATTTTTAGTTTTTCGTATTCATGTTTCTTTAAATGCTTATTATCATGCTAGTGTATCTTTGAAGATGTATATAAAATACCATTGACACATGTGTGATAGAAAAGTAAAAGAGCAATCCTAAATAGGCCTAATCAGAATTAAGTGCCATTTTATTCAGTTGGGCTTACTCCCAGGAAAATATTCTTAGGATTGCAGCCCAAGTGTTCAGTCCTGCAAATAAGCCAAACAGCTTTCTTCCCATGTTTGTTGTAGGTTCAACAGATATATACCTTCATAGACTACATGTTTTGGCATTATAAAATTGTAAGACAAAATTCTTTACAGTTTTTGGGCCAGCAGATTTCAGAAGATCTCCTTCCTGATTTAAGTCGGATATCTGAACATTCAGATCCTGTAGAACTGGGCAGGTTACTGCAGCTTATTCTTGGCTGTGCGGTCAACTGTGAAAAGAAACAAGGTATAACATGCTGTCTAGTTAAAAAAAATTCATGTGAATTAACTGAGTGGCAGATTTGTAGTGAGAAATAGATTGCATAGAGATATTATGAAATTGTTTGCAGTGATAAAACTGTCCACTCCTCCTTATGAGGTGTTCAATACACTATGCATGAGTAGTTAAATGGGAGCTTAGTTTAACAAATTAAAAGTATTTGAGAAAAACTCAAAACTATGTTTATTAGCCCAGTCCTAAGACCCCTGTGCAGCACTGTGGCAGTGCCACTAGTCTGTATCCTACGTCTGCTCAGCAGAGCGGCAACAGGAAAGACATCACTCCATGATGCATAGAACACAGCAGTTGCACAAGAGTCCACAGCAACCTCACTGCAAAGCCACCCATAAAGAGTGGTGTGCCAGTGACATCCCCATGATAGGCAGAAAGAAACAACCAACCAGTGCATGCTGGTGTGCCTACATCCAATGCTCCCTCTAAGCTGTGGAGTCTTGTGAGTAAAAATTCTACTTTGTGAGCTTCTGGCATTAAAGTTGTGAGCGAGCAATTTGACTGCTTGCATACATTAATTAGCTCTGGAGCCATCTTTCCTGAGCTAAGACAAAAATGTGTGAGCCAGAGGCTAAAAAACTGTAAACTAGCTCACACTAACTCAGCTTAGAGGGAACACTGCCTACATCTCCTTGATGTCCTACACAGAATACAGCAAGTGACTGCCACTAAAACAAGCATCATGGCATAGCCAGGAGGAGCCCTAGAAAGAGCTCTGCTGGTGTGGGTTCAAGTCCCCTCCTACATCCATTTCCCTTTTACCTGAGGCCCACAAAGGGAAGGAAATATGGCTATACTCCGAATACACTACTTACACACTCCAGTAGCTCACTCTGCAGAGGGAACCCCACTGGCACACTTAAGACTTCTCCAGCACTCGGATGCAGGTTATAAAGCTGCCAGTGCTTAGGAGCACCAGCCTTTTGCTAGGTAAGCAGAATGCAGATCCTGGTGCAGAAACAAGGCAACACACAACTGCATAGTCACAAAGGCATTCCTGCACCTGTCAGGGTCATGGGTCCTGATTTTGCTAAGGGTATGTTGGCATATGGGCAGAATTCACCACTTTTATTTTATTTATTTATTTATTTATTTATTTAATTCGATTTTTAGGCCGCTCTCCCTACACAGTAGGCTTTGCTAGCAACAGGCTGAGCAACAGCCAAACCAGAACCCCAAAGTCTCACAGCCAGGAGTAATCCTCTCACCAAACACTCAACTAGGCATACAGGGCCAACACATACCATAGGGCATGAGGAATCCCCAGCTGCCCTGACATCAACACCATCCATATATACTAGGGCAGGGCCTTGTTTTCTAAAAGATATTGAATCCACTATTCACATTATACTTTATTGTCACATTATACTTTTATAGGGATATTCAATCTTGTTTTATTATTCCATTCTTAAATGGTAAGCACTGGCATTCTGATGACTCAATTACTCACTTTCTAATGGTGAAACAATGGAGGCTGTTGCAAAATATTTACATTATGCAATCAGAAGTCGTGGTTTGAATAGCCAAAGTGCAAGTGATTGATGTATCTTAGTATTTTGTTGTTCCCCATAATTTTTTGTGCTCTCAATGCCACTAAAGGTGTGTCGTGTCATACTAGGGCAGGGAGGGCTGCAGAGAAAGTTGAGGAGGCGCAGGCTTTGTATAAACAAGGCCACTGGTTGAAACCTTGCCTGTGGAATCCCAGGCACAGCCGAGGATTTGCCCCATCAACCACAATGACTTGGGATGCACTGCTTGTACTAACTGGCGGCCTCACAAGCGCCTCATTTTGGCCAGCACTCCCATGTGCATCATGACCTTAGTACTTCTACCTGCTCCCTTTCATCCCAGCAGCCTGTCCATCCAGCGATCTCTCTTGTCATGCTGGCTGCATTGACTTATCACATGCCAGCAGAGATCTGGGGTAATGTGAAACATCAGGATTCTTCTCTTGCTATCTTGCAAGAGTATTCCTGTTCAAACATTGAACTACCCCCTTGGCTCCCTTTCAGTGTGACTTGTATACTTGTAATGAGGAGAAAACAGATCCCTATCCACCAAACCTTAAACGTACAGAAACCCAGCTGTGAAGATGTGCACACACTTATTGAACAGCATCAGAAATACTGCCACAAGAATGGGGTTGCCAGCTTTCTTTTTCCAGGAAGGCTTCTTTGCCTTTGGAAAGTGCAGGATCACAGGTTGTGCTGTCCCTGTCACTGTATGGCCATGAGTGGGTCAACTGTACTGGTTGTACAACTGGTTGAGCATCTTGAAATGGTGCAGAATCCAGACACAGCACAGCACAAAAAGATGCTCTGCCACTGAGCCACAGCCCCCTTCCTTTAGCATACTGAAAAAAAAGTAAAGGAAATTTAAAAGTGTATTTCAGGGTTCCTTTCATAGCAGTACGTATAAATTAAGTCTTCATTTGCCTTAACAAATGAAAATTTTAAGTGGAGTAAATGTTTCAGAAGTGAACTGCTGGACAAAGATCTTTTATATTATGTCTTATTGCAAAAAAACAACAACCAACGTTGCAAATTGGTTTGCCTTGTAGAACATATACAAGTTATAATGACACTAGAAGAGTCTGTCCAACATGTTGTCATGACGGCTATACAAGAGGTAAGCATGAATTTTATACGTTTAAAAATGCTGTCAGTTCTTTATCAGGGTTGCCAGGTCCCTACTGGGGGTGAGGGATCCCTGACCCCCAGCTCCCATTTCCTGCCACTGCTATAAGCAATAGCGTAAGAAGAGTTTTAAAAAGGGCCATCAACCTGGAAGTGACAGCAGTCCTCCCTAAGAATCATTGGCGTGATGCCACTTTTGAGATTTCCTGGAAGTGATTTCATGCCGTCACTGACAGCCACCCTTGTGTCGTCTCTCCCCTTGCCCCGTCTCCTGCTGGTTGCCAGGAATGGCCTTGCAACCCTATTCCATATTCGGAAATCAAATAGATCAAGAGCTCTCGGGCTATAGCAATGATTAAACAATTGGTATTAATCAGCTAGAAATCTGAAGGTATCCCCTCCACTCATACCTGGCTGACCCAATTTTCCTTACAGTGAAAGAAGAAAATACGTACAAAACATGTACCAGATTGAAAATGTCTTTCAAATATGGACCATTTTCTTTGGGAAAGATAATAAATCACTCCTGGGCTCTTGACTCAATCCCACCCCACCTTTTGCTTTACCTTTCCTTCTTTTCTCTTTTGTTTGCTGCTTAGTCAAGTTGAGTTGCTTAGTCAAGGGTTGGTTGTGCTGGAGACATGCGACAGGGGCTATGGCAATTCAGGAGTAAAAGATCTATAGCTGCTTATTATTAAGTATATTGACATTTTTTGTGAATACTGCTGTTTTTCTTCATGATGGAGATACCAAATATTTGTCTAAATATAGATGTAATATCATGTGCTTGTTTTTTCTAGAGAGCTCCTAAAATAATGTAAATAATTGAAAAAACAGTCCAATCTTTTTACTTGATCCAGTCAGACTGCTTATTCTACTCTTGCATTTTGAAGAAGAGAGCAGTTATTTAGAAGGATAAGCAGGAATTATTTATGGCTTGTAACTGTTACCTGTGTATATGGTTTTTGGGCCAGACTATGAATAATGGCACAGTAAACCTTTCTACATAAGAGAGTTTAGATTGCACTGTTAGTGTCTTCCCAAGGACAGTCGTAAACTGAGTTATGTGCTTCTAAGCTCATAGACTTCATTGGACTTAGAAGGTTGTATTTTTGCGTAGGACTGAGGAGTAATTGTAGCTTTGTCTAGGCTACAACTCCAGAAAAGACCATGTGCTGAGTTCTATTAGTTTGAGTCCAGGTCACAGGTATTCTTTTCATCTATATACTATTATCTACCTCTGGCCACCATCTGCAGGTATCTAAATCTGTGGATTGGGGCCACATGGAGGCTACAGAGTTTTTTCTACACACATGGGGCACTTAGCAGAAAAACCTGAAAATAAAAATAAAATACATGGGAGATGTTAAATCCTCCAAAATTAAAGTAGCGTTCTCTGCACAAGTGCAGTGAACACACTGTTGACAGCAGGACAGGGGACCTAAGCTAGGTTTGGTGACAGCGGTGCCAGCCACAAGCCCCACCAGCAGCAACTCCAACCCAGCCACTATGGCAGAGGACACCAGCTGCTCCAGCCCAGCTGCGGTTCCCTCCCACGAGTATCACGGGTTCACACTTGTAGCATACCTAATTGTAACTAAGTTGTTAATATTTTTTGTTGTAGTTAATGAGCAAAGAAATAGCTGGCTTTGTTGCAAGTGACTTGTCTGGTGATCTAGAACAACAGGTAATTATGATAAATAATAAGTGAATATCAATGGCAACATTTAGGTCTTTAATGATTTTCTACTCTAAATTTATAATTACTTTCCAATTAATGGACTTAATACTGAGTGTACCTATATTTGTTTGAATCTAAAGGGGAGGTCTTCACTGAAGGAAATAACTCTTTCAGCTCTGCGTTGGGCACTGCCCAAAACATTGCCTGGGAAGGCATAGTCAATTTCAGGTTTTTTACAGCCAGTGGATTGATCCTGAATGTCCCCAGTGCTAGCGTAACTTAAAATACCAATTTTGTAAATAAATGGAATTCAGATTAAAGACTTCAAAGATATGGTTATTGGACTTTTATAGAATTAACTCTGGAAACAACCCGAATAATTAAAGGTGGGGTCACACTTCAAATAATATGCCACGTGTCTATTAAACATAATTTATTTTGCTCAGGACCTGGCCATAGTTTTCCCACTGGGCAGGGTGAGTGGGTGGGAGCTGCTGTTGCTCAGTATGTAGGCAAGAAACAGACTAAGGTTTTGTGTGTCGCTAAATAACTGAAAGTGATAATTTCATTTTCAAGCTGAAAAGAGCATTGGAAGAGCTTAATGAAGTACTTGCAGAAAAAGAAGAACTGAAGCAAAGATGTCAAGAGCTAGACCTACAGGTAAGCCTGTGGGTTTTACTCAGGTGCTTTTTACAGGGGTCCTTTCATAGAAAAAGAGGTGCAGGAGCTCATTAGCATAACTCATTAGCATATGCCACGTCCCCTGACATCACTGGAAGTGTGTCAGAAAGGGAATGTCAGTTTCAGCCCCATTATACCCTATGGGCCATTGAAATCAATGGCAAAAACTCATAGGGTATATGAGGGGCTGGAGGAAAGGGGGTTTGAGGGAGAGGCTCCAAACTTGCAGGGTAGCTGCTGGGGCCTCTCCTCGAAATACCCACCAGGTTTCAAGAAGATTGGACCAGGGGGTCCAATTCTATGGGCCCCCAAACAGGTTGTCCCATCCCCTCCATTGTTCTCTATGGTGGGAAAAAGTGTTACTTTTTTCCTGCCATAGAGAACAATGGAGGGAATGGGGGCAACCTGATGGGGGCCCGTAGAATTGGACCCCCTGGTCCAATCTTCTTGAAACCTGGTAGGTATTTCGAAGAGAGGCCCCAGCAGCTACCCTGCAAGTTTGGAGCCTCTCCCTCAAACCCCCTCCCCTCCAGTTGCTTTTAAAGTTGCAGCCGAATTTCAGTGGCAATTCAGCAGCTAGCTGAATCAGATCAGAGAATCTGATTCGGCCCGTGGCTGCCCTAGTAGCCATTCCTGAGCTGGCGGAGCTTTGCTCCGCCTCGCTCCGGCCCCAAAGGACCCCTGGCTTTTTATAAAGGGAGACTCGCTGACCTCAGTTTGCTGACTGTGCAATCCTACGCAGACTTACTCCATTGACCAGCAGGCTTAGACTGGAAATGAGTTTAGATTGAATTAACTGCATAGGATTGCACTGTAAAATCATATTTCTGTCAGACAGCTAGGTGTGGTATTCACACACTAAACTAAAGATACCTATAAATGGTCTTTATGACAGTTTCAAAATGTGTTGTTAACAATACAATGCCATTATGTTAACTGATTCTTCTGTGTCCACTAATCTGATGCAACATAAAATTTAGGATACAGCTCTGTGAAAGCATACTTCTAGTTTAATTCCAAGCAACAGTTTCTTCGCAATCCCTGACAGAGTCCTTACACAATTTAAGCTTTTGTAGGCACATCTCCGTTATGACAAAATGAACCCTATATACCACTTCTGCCATGTCATTTCCCATGCAGTCCTAAGCAGAGTCACACCATTCCAAGCCCATTGAGTTCAATTGGTTTAGCAGGGTATAACTCTACATAGCATTGCACTTTGGTTTGTCTCCTTTTGTTATTACTACAGCACTTCTGTTTGTTGTAGAACATCCCATAGTTTGATAGTGCTTGACTTAACAAAAGCAATATCTCGTTATCTTTTAAAGCAGACAAAGGTGTCCTCCAGCCTAGAAAAAATATGTATCAGCTTCTTATAACCTGGAAAAGGTTGTTCCCTTTAACATGGGATGGATCAAGGGGAAAAGGCTTATGGAGCAGAACTTTGGGACAAATGTGTTGGCATTTGCATTAATATGAAAAATGCAATGTGCAGTTCTCCTGGGAGCTTTTAGATCCCACCTTATACTGAAAAGGTTGTACATCAGGTGGTGCTTGCATCCTTGTGCACAGAGTTTCAGTGCTGTTTTCTTGCTTTGGTCTAAGCGTCAGTATAATGCCATGACTTAATGCCATCTGGGCTGTGTTCCCCGGCCTGTGTTTTTCTATGCTGGTGCAGTGGATCAAATAAAGGGATCATTTTAAGGAGTGTTTTTCCTGTTTATAGCCCTGCAGTTATAGAATACTTTGTTGTTAGATACTTGCCTGGCAGGATATCTCTGTGGTTTTAGGAGATTAGTGAAGACCAATTAACTCCATTGGGCTTCTGGCAAAAGCTGATAACTGGCTTTGTCTGTAAGGCACATTTGTTTTTGGCTGTGTCTCATTGTGGAATGTTGGTGCGTGATATTTTCATCTTATTATTCCTTTGTTTTAGGCTAGTAATTTTATTATGTTTTTATGAATGGATTATGTTTTGGCTATTATAAAAGGCAGAATTATGAATATAAAATACAAATGCCTTCTTAAACACTGCAGACTTGCGTAAGGCATTCTTTATGCCACAGTTCTCCAACCAGAAGCCAAATGGGATTTGTTCTTAAGGAAACTGACCAAACATTGCATAAGGCAGAGGTTTTTATAACAAGGACCATAGCTGACTGGTCCAGTGCATCCTCTGCATACCCAAACTGTCTGGTTCAATTCTTAGCATTTCTGCTTAGAGAAAGCATTTGAGGACTCCTGCCAGTCAGTAAAGATAGTACTGGGCTAGATGGACCAGGAATGTGACTTACTATAAAGCAGCTTCAAGTTTTCTTGTGTATGGGCATTGGTTCAACACTGGAGCACCTGATTTGAATGCAGAAGGTCCTCGGTCGGTCCCTGGCATTTCCTTTAAAAGGATCAGGTAACTGAATTTAGGTAAAATCTTCCTCTGGCTGAGATGCTTGAGGGCTTCTGCCTGTCAGAATAAATGCTGAAGCAGTTGGACCAGTGGTCAAACTCCATGTAAGGCAGCTAAATGTGGGGAGAGTGCTATTACTCAATGGAAGAGCATCTGCTTAGCATGCGGAAGGTTCCAGGTTCAATCCCCAGCATCTCCATTTAAAAAGATTAGGTACTTGGTGATGTGAAAGACCTTTATCTGAGATTCTGGAGTGCTGCTGCCAGTCTGAGTACTGGCCCCGAATAGACCAGTGGTCTCATTCCTTGTAAGGCAGATTCAAGTGTATGTAGGTCCCATTCCCGAAACTGGCTTTAGGTTCCTTTGATGAAGGAAGAACAAAGGTATCAGCTAAGATAATAAGCGTTCATACAGTAATAACATCTACAAACCACCCTGTGTGCTTAGGGGAAAGATAGGAGAGAAATTGAAATGATATCCCTAAATTCACCCTAACTCATATTATGTTCATGACTGTGCTTAAGTGTCTCCAATCTAATAGATAGGAAAAAAATTATTTGATACTACCAAGTAGGGCCACTCAGATATTTTCATATATTTAATATATATTTTTAATTGAAAATCAACAAAAATGGATGATTCTTGGTTAAACTAATTGTTAATAAATTCACTTATAAGGTCTCCTATGATACTTTACAAGAATATAAGAAAGGTAGGTTTATTTTTGTTTCAGGGAAAAGTAATCCAAACAGTGTATTGCATCTAAGTACCAATGAACTAACATGACATGCTCTGATGTTATGGTATGATACTAAAATTAACACAGAGGCTTTCACTAGCAAAAGCTTGAGGCTCTCTTCTTTTAATCTGTTGCTCTTTTATGACTGTCAGTATACTTACAGTTGTGTTCCCTTTTTCTCTACTGGCGACGTACTCAGAAATAATTACAAAATGCATGTTCTCCCATGTACAGTGCTGTATAGATATTTAAATGCTATTGGCTTCTGGCTTCTGGAATTGCTTTTTGCCAAAACCATTCACTGCTGAGTTTTAGTCAGTGCCATGCTGCTTTGTGTCTTCAGTTTACAAACTGGAAAGCTTTCCCCACCTATATAAGTTATAGATTCCCCACTGTGTGTCTTGTTTGGTTTCTCCTTCCAAAGCAACCTAGAAACATTATCTTTTTCTTATAAAAGACAAATTGGACAGCCATAGTTCATATCTTCTTTGTCATCAGCTGCTACATAGAGCACAGAAGAAAGTGAGCTGTGTGAGGTAATAAATCTGTTAGAAAAAGCATATAAAGGAGCTTGCTCAAGTAGAACAAAGTGTCAGGATAAGGCTATTTTCTACCCCATTCAAGGTTCTATTAAGGAGTTTTGCACAAGAAAGCAAAGTACCTTCCTGTGAATAGTATGTCATCTTTGGAGTCCAGTCTGGGATGAAATCTGAAGCAACCATTTGAAGGTTCGTAAGGCTAGCCTTGCTGAAAAATATCAGTGGTCCATGTAGACAAACATTCTGTTTCACACAGTGGCCAACCACATGTCCAATCAAGAAAGCCTAACAACAGAGTACAGAGTCCCAAGTGTCCCCCCTTTTTTGCCCCTGACTCCTCACCTCTTGGTATTCAGACAGTTACTGGTTCTAAACATAGAGGTTCCATTTTGTCATCAAAGCTAATAGTCTTTGATGGACGTATGCTATATGAATTTGCCTAATCCCCTTTTAAAGTCAGTAAAACAAGTGGACATGAGGACATCCTATGACCGTGAGTTCTACAAGTTAATTACTGTGATGAAGTACTATCTTTTGTCTGTCATGAATCTACTACTGATTAAACACATTGAGTGCTCATGAATTCTAGTATTATGGGAAAGAGAGAAACAGTAAGTCAACTGAAAATTAAATCAGTACTTCCTAATTAATGCATAATAGTGTATATAAATAAGTACACTGTCACAATACGAGGTAACAAATGACCTTTTACTTTATTGTCCTTCATCCATATTGATATTATTTGGATGGGGTCACTTTTCTCAGGCATTGGCTGAATATCAGTACATTTTGTTGGATGATTTGATGAATCAATACTCCTAAAGTAGATTCTGTATCTCTAGGTGGCTGCCCTTCAAGAGGAAAAGAATAGTTTAATGTCTGAAAATGAGGTCATGAATGATCGATTGGACCAGCTGGATGGCTCTCTTGATGATACAAACACTGCGGTTACAAAAAAGTATTTTCATGCACAGTTACAACTGGAACAACTGCAAGAAGAAAATTTCAGGTATGGATTCATGGCTTGTATTAGCATCCTCAATCCCAGTGACCTCATGGATTAGTTAATGCAGTGATTGTCCAGCTTTTTCACTTTTAAACTGAGACTGAGCTTTGCCCGATTTCTTCCGCATCTTGTCCATCCTATTTTTTGAGGATCTAAAATACGTGGGGAAAATCAGGTGAAGCTGCAGATCAAAATGGGGCTGCGCAGCACCTAGTGGGAAATTGACACATGCAATCGGGGGAAAGGGAAGAGCGGGGGCGGAGCAGCGGCTTGTGCGAAATCAGTGTGACTGTATTTTGAGGAATCTCTATTTTCCCCCTCCCCAGCATAAAATGGACTTTCACACCAGTTAACACTGAACAAGTTTATGTTTTACTTTTTATGTTTAGTATATATATATTGGCCAAAGGGGTGATGGCGTCTCTCTGGGAGCCAGCCTGCCTGCCCTCTGCTGCTGCCGCCGCTGGCCAAACTGGCCCTGCAGCTGTCAGTTGAAGTGTGAGGAGGTGAAACCTGCGTCATTGGCCCCCCCTCCCTCCTGCAACAAGATTGGGGACATTTGCTGAGCTGCAGCTGCCAAAGGAGAGAAACAGAAAGAAGTGGGGTTCTGTGAGAGGGGAAAGACAGACACAGAAAGAACAGGGAATTGTCTGTTGGGGGGAGAGAAAGAAAAAAATGGGAGATTGTCTGAGGCAGGGGCGTCGACTTTTTAAATCCCTGGGGGGGGCCCTAGTGGCATGAAGCGCGTATGTGCGTGCCGGGATGATGTCCCCACTGCTGCCTCTGCTTAGGGATCTACCCCGATGGATTGTCCATTCCATGACCTTTTCTGTGGGTCTCTCTTGAATTATGGAGCACACTCCCTGGAGAAGCTTAGCACATATATAAATCTATATATAGATATAGATATAGAATTACACACACACACACACACACACACGGGTTATTTCGTAGAAAAAGAGGTGCAGGAGCTCATTAGCATAACTCATTAGCATAATTTATTTGCATATGCTACATCACCTGATATCACTGGAAGTATGTCAGAAGGCAAGAAAGAAAGAACGAAAGAGAGAGAGAGAGAAAGAAAGAGCTGGCAGAGACGGGACAGCTACTAATCCAAGCCTCAGGAATACCACTATTCTGGGAGGATAGCTTCAGTAGTGGCTGAAGCCTTCAGAAGGCTGATCAGAGGAACAAGGACCTTTCCAGGGGATTTGGTCATTATGCTGCAGCCATGACACAAGCAGGCATTCCCCCACCGAGGGGGGGGGGGGGCTGGCACCAACTCCTGGAGCTGAGCTTCCCCGAGCTCCTGCTCGAAATGACCCCTGTATATATATTTATATTAAATGCCTGGTATAACACTTTCTGCTAGACTGTCAGACTGAAACAAGTTCCTTACTGTTTTTTTAATTAATTGCTGATTGAATGAATTGCTATGGATCTCAGATATTTCTGCTACTTTTGATTTTGGCAATCTGTTGTTTTATCATTTTTATTGGTTTTATTTTGTACAATTTAAATGTCATTAACTTTGTGCAATACTGGTAAAAAAGTGATATAAACTTTTTTCTCAATATTTTATTGAATTTTAAAATATTACAAAAATAATGCAAAAATATACAGCAAAATTATACAGCTCATATAATGGAACTTAATATCAAGTTGGTAGTACATAAAAGACCAGAGATTGGCAGGGGGGGGAGCGGGAATCACTGCATGGAGGTTGAGATACAGAACATAGTACCCAGTGCATAGGTTTTATCACAAACAAAAGTCATTGATTAATTTAGGAATTTTCTGTTGGGAAGTCAAAATATAAACTTAAAACAAACAAACATAATCCCATCAAATCTGCAGAAAAGCCATATTTTGTTTTCACTTTTTTTGCTTGTCTTTAGTTACCA
Organism: Lepidodactylus listeri; assembly: GCA_029233225.1. Taxonomy (NCBI): domain Eukaryota; kingdom Metazoa; phylum Chordata; class Lepidosauria; order Squamata; family Gekkonidae; genus Lepidodactylus; species Lepidodactylus listeri. The sequence goes on from JARCFY010000002.1 coordinate 98,138,059, forward strand.
CATGTCTTGTGAGTAATAATCAATTTTTATAATGTTGAGACCCTGTAATGCCCTTTTTATCCATTTCTCTTGATGGTTGCTTATTAATGAAGTACAAAACTGCGTTTTTGAAATGTAGTGATTCTAGAGCAGCTGTTCAGTGGATTGCGGAAAGAAAATGTGTATGCTAAGTTGTCCCTTGTCATATTCTCTCTCTCTCTCTCTCTCTCTCTCACACACACACACACATCCCTTTGTGCCAAAGTTATTAAAAATGTTTTTATATTGCCACTATAGGTGTAAAATATGTGCGCAGTGCTGCATAAGTATAAATGTGTACTATTAAAGAAGGGAATAATGTGAAGCATTTTCTAGTAATTCCACTATGTTTTTAAAAAGGCTTGAAGCTGCAAAAGATGATTATCGTGTTCATTGTGAAGAGCTTGAGAAACAACTGGTTGAGCTTCAGCATCGGAATGATGAACTGACTGGTTTGGCAGAAGAATCCAGGGCCTTGAAAGATGAAATTGATGTTCTTAGGTATGGTGTGAATTGTTGCCACACATAAAGGAGCTTCCCAGCATATGGTGAGGTTGCCCAGGTTTCAGGCTTGAAATTTCTTACAGCAATGTATAGTGCTTCATTTCTTGTAAACAAAGAACCAAAATGTTACAATATCAGATAAACACAGCAATTCAGTTTCAGTGTAATACATTTTTTTAAACAAATAGATTTAGACCATAATCCTGGAGCCTCTTATTTGCAAATATAATTGGAAGTTTCCAAAATTGTTGAGTGACATTTGATGTTCTGGTACTAAAAATGCAAAACATACCAGTAAACAAAGAATGGGTGTAATGGATTTTTGTTTCTATATTTTAATTTATATAAATAATATGAAATATCCCTATGCTTTGGTTATCATGTAGATTATTACAGTTTTTCCATATCTGAACAAGATGCCATTCGACTCAAGGTTAAGATGTAAGACATCTTACAGACTTCCTAAATAACAGTGCTGTTCTAAGCAGAATGATTTTAGTGGACTTGAAAGGATGTCACCTTGTTTAAGCTGGCACTGTAAATGTTGCACTGCAATATCAGGTATCCAGACTTCATGAATCTTAATTAATAATAGCAAGTGAAGACCTATGACATTCACACCTGACTAACCTGTTTGGATGGGAAGAGGAAAGGGGCTCGGTCTTCCTTTCCCTCAAGCTGATCTTGGGGCGGGGGTGGGTGGGCGGTGGAGTGAAAGAGATTGGGTTCAAAGTAGGATTGTCAAATCTTGGGAACAGAACATTGGGAGGACAGAGTTGGGGGAGGGAGCTCAGCACAGATGTGATTCCATAGACTCTACCCTCCAAAGCTGCCATTTTCTCCAGGGGTCCTGACCTCTGTAGTCTAGAGATCAATTATAATTCTGGGAGAACTTCAGACCTTACCTGGAGGTTGGAAACCCAGCTCAGCCTAAAGAAACTTAGTTTTGGAAGAGGAATTTGTAGTTCAAGCAAGTTAAACCTCATCCACAGTCAGGACTATCATATTTGTGCTAGTTTATGCTACTGGGGATATTCTCATGAAGTGTAGGAAGTGTGCATATGCCTTCCATCTCTACATCTGAGTTAGAGGACATGGTGCCTGTGGGGTGGGAGTAAGTCAGTTGGGTTTCTTCGCCCCCATATTTTCCTATGTATAGGAGACCTCTACCATCAGTAGATAATGTCTGTGAAGGAATTAAACAGTTTCTATAATTTTGAATTGATTCTTGTTTAATGTTGAAAATAGTAGCCTGTGGGGGGGGTGGGAATGTTCAGTTTCAGGCACAAAGGTTGTAAGTCAGTCTAGGAAATAGAAACCAAAATGAAGTATCCCTGTAGAGCATTGGAGAATTGAAACTTAAAGCTGCCTTTAATGATTAATCAGGATCTGGGAGGGAGTGCCAGATATAAAACTTATAAACAAGAGAACCAGAAACAAAATAAGGACACATCAAAGCACCAAAGAAGAGAGCTGAGGAGAAATCTTTGCTAGGGACTGGCTGCAGCAAGGACAAGAGACTGACCTGAGAAAGGAACAACGCTGAACTAAAGGAAATTGCTGTGCTTTAGGGTCTGCCAGGATTGTTAGGTTTAGCTGGGTATGTTTTCCTTTTTAACTTTCTTATCCCAAATGCTTTTACAGATTTTTTTGTAAATCGGTTGGGTCCTATAAGAAATATTTCATGTTATAAAGAAAAAGCTGTTGGAAGCAACCAAAAGGAGAGGATGGAAAAGACTTCTAGTTAGTGGTAGTAGAAAAGCAGTAAAGACTACTGGAGGAGAGGAGTTGAAAGGGGGGCCACAGATTTGAAACTAGGGATGCCAACTCCAGCTAGGGAGATTTCTAGAGATTTGGAGATGGTGTCTAAGGAGGGCATAGTTTGGGGAGGGGAGGGAGGTCAGCATGATGTGATACCATAGAGTCTGCCCTCCAAAGTTGTCATTTCCTCCAGGTGAACTAATCTCTGTAGTGTGGAGATAAGTTGAAGTTCCAGAAGAACTCCAGGCTCTGTCTGGAGTTTGGTAACCCTGACAGATATTATTCTGGCTCACTTTTCCTGGGTCTCCCAGTGAAAGCTGCTGCCCAACCTGTGGCGTTCTTCACTGTTACCACCTGTCCTGAGGTTCCACATATGAACAAACAACTTAACTAATAATATAAAATAATGGTGACCATGGTTTAAATGGCTTAACCCACAGTAGTTGGGTTGCCAACCTCCAGGTGGAACCTGGAGATCTCCCAGAATTACAATTTATCTTCTAGTTGGATAGCCATGTTAGTCTGTCTGTAGCAGAAAGAGTCCAGTAGCACCTTAAAGACTAACAAAATATGTGGCAGGGTATGAGCTTTCATGAGTCACTGCTCACTTCTTCAGATACCTTGCCACATAATTTACTTCCAGACTGCAGATATCAGTTCTCCTGGACAAAATGGCTGCTTTGGACATAATATGACATAATAATCTGCTAAGGTCCCTCCCTGCTAAGGTCCCTCCCCTCTCCCCTCATCCATAAGCAACTGTGGATGTACTACTGTTGGTTTTTGTAATAACCATTCTTGAGTACAGAGAAAAAATATGTGATGCCCGGTATCTTAGGGAGCAATCATAAGCAGGTCTAACTGGAAGCAAGTCCCCAGTTATCCAGTAGGTCTTACTCCCAGGAAAATGTTTTTATGTTTCAAGCCTTATTCATTTATCTTCAACGCAAGCTGACATGTAAATGAGGACCCATAATATTTCAGATGGGAGGTGAGTGTATCAGCCCCATAGCCTGTATTATTCTATGAAAAATTGAATGATTGTCAAAATAGTTTGCTTTTAACGGCACTCACTTCTAGACAGCCCCCAGAGTCCTAGTTATCGGAGTCAGGGAAAATACAAAAATGTGTGCAGTGGTCATTTGGTTCTGAGTAAGAAAAACTCTTTGCTCACTCTCTGTTTTGCCGCTACAGAACAGTTGCAGATAAGGCAAGTAAGCTGGAATCAGCTGTTGAGGTGTACCGTAAAAAACTGGAGGATCTGAATGACTTTCGCAGACAGGTGAAATCTCTGCAGGAGACAAATATGATGTATATGCATAATACTGTTAGCCTAGAGGAAGAGCTAAAGAAAGCAAATGCAGCACGTGCACAGCTGGAAACATATAAAAGACAGGTAAGAAATTTGCTTTTCTTTACATCCAGTGGATTACTCTCTTTCCTCATTATTGCCATGGTTTGAAAACTTGTTCTCCCTGATTTAGATGTGATCCGAATGCATACTTGCCAAATCCAATCCTTTTTTTCTTGCTTAATGAGGCAATTTCCTGTCTTGCCACTTATTTACATTTTGACATGTTATTGTTTATTTTTAAAAGTGAATTAGTTATGTATGATATCTATGGAAGGGTTAGTAGTCACCTATCTGTGATTCAGGGCAGTGGGAATAGCTTGGATGTGAGAAATGCACATTTAAATCTATCCATCCTGCACCTTGGTAGCAATCCAGAAGTTTGTATGTTCTGCTGCATGTGTGGGTTGCATGTTCACTTTGATGTATTTACAGATAGAGACTTGCCCCCTCCCAAAGTGAGAGAAGGCCAGGCTACAGTTGTGGGAGTTCTGCACTGAAGACTTTCATGGCAGACTTGGAAATTGAACCTGGGTGTCGCACAACCTACTCAGACATGATGTGGTGTTCATTGTGCTGTAGAAGGGAGTTCAGAGCTAGTTATTGGAGCTGCTGAAGAAATTCTGTGTTAAATGACAGTAAAATTCTGCCTAGACTCCTTCCTTTCACCTTTTCTAAATCAACAAGTGTCAAACTTGGTTTGTTTTCCTGTTCACACAAGGTCCAAGAGCTTCACAAGAAACTCTGCGAAGAGTCCAAAAGAGCTGATACACAGACATTTGAACTGAAGCGACTAGAAGAAAAGCATGAAGCATTACTTAAAGAGAGAGAGGTGGGGCATCTGTGAGTGTAACTGAAATACATTAGTTTGTTTTTCTTAAAATAGCTGAACATAGGTAAGATACAGGAACAGTGATGCCTGATAACAAGGACATTTTCTGTTAATAGAAGACATGGAAGTCCCTAATTACCTGGCTTTGGCCAGAATATAAAGCAGAAGGAGGATGTACTGTAGTAAGCATTTCTACAGCATTAAAACAGCATTACTAAACATGGCAAATACTTCTGCTGATGAAAGTAAATTGTGTATTGATTTTTTTGTGAGCTCAAACATCAAAGAGTTGTTTAAAACTGGGTTTGCCAGCATGGTTCTGCTTGGCCAAAAGCCAGAATTAAATTGGCCCGATCTTCTAATGAGGTCATTGCTGTGAGAAAATCATACAGCATCTTGTGGAGCACTCAAACAAAAGGGCTAATAGGGAGTTAAACGTAGAACTGTTGCAGGAGGCGAAGATGGGGGGAAGTGTGCATCTTTTGCTTGGTGATGTGCGTGGTTCTGAAGCTTTATTGTAGATTGAGAGTCTTGAGGTTGGAGAGCATCAGGCTGGAGAACAGGAAGTGATTCCTTAGAAAGGGCCTTCTTCCTTGGTTGATGAACCAGTATATTCTTGTACTGGAGGTACCCCCGTGGGGCTGGGGGTGTAAAATCTGTGTGTGTGAGAGAGGACAGGCCTCGCTTGCCCACTCCCTTCCCACTGTACTATGTACAGTGCAACTAATCACCCATATATTTATTTCTTGAGGTACAGATAGTGGCTGTGTGTGAGAGGCCTGCTTCACACACCTGCCCTCCTCCCTGGCCAGCTAACTTACTGTAGCCTAGTCAGGAGTTTCTGGTATATGCTTGGAATGGCCCAGCACTGGATAACCAAGCAATAGTCTATTGTAGCCGCTTCCTGGCAGGTGGGCAATTTTTGTCCTATCTTGCCCATTTGCCTTCATAAAAGAAATTCATCTCTACCCAGTGTGCAATATGAGAAGTTAAGTTGCTTCATTTCCCAGGAAAGAATGTTTTTTCTGAGATCAGGCTCTCCCTGACTGTAAATCAAAGTATTCTGCACCTGTTTATCTTACGGGGGGGAGGTTGGATTTTGGTAGCTGTAAAAAGTGTTTTGACTGTGTGATGACATGCTTACCTAGAGTTGTGGTGGTAGACGTCATGCGCTGTCTAGATAGGCTGATCGCTATTGTGAGGGATGAGTCAGCAGTCCTGGTGCACAGTGGCAGGTTTTATTGGGAACTGTAATTTTTAAAAAAAAATTAAATTATATACAATAGAAATAAAAATATGACAATTGTGGCAGGTCTACACATACGCTTCTATAAAAGATTTCCAAATATCTAAAAATAATACTATGCACAATTGTCATCTGTATGCTACATGTTCAAATTCTGACAAAGTTGTAAGGTCCTCAGTCCATTCAGTTATGGAAGGTGGGCATTTATCTTTCCAGGGTTGTAACTGTAAAATGTAGTTGTGTGGTCTTGGAGGAAAGATATAGGTTACTAGGAAGAAAATTTACATTACTAGGAAGACGATTAAATATCAAGACCTAGGGTTGCCAGCCTCCAGGTGGGGCCTGGGGAGCTCCTGCTTTTACAACTGATAGAGATAATCTCCCCTGGAGAAAATGACTGCTTTGAAGGGTGGACTCTATGGAACTGTACCATGCTGAGGCCCCTCCCCTCTCCAAACCCCGCCCTCTCCTGGATCCACCCCCAAAGTCCCCAGGTATTTTCCAACCCAGACCTGACAACCCTATCAAGACCTCAGAGGGACCTTCTCAGGATTGCTATCAGTCCCATGCACAGGGCCACCTAGGCAGACAAAGATTAGTGTTCTCTGTGCAGATGAGGAAATGGTGCCAGGAGTAAGGGTTGAGATTTGTTAGAAAGTGGGGAACTTTCTGAGGGATGCTGTACCTATACAAAAGAGATGCTCTTCGTTTTAAGCAAAAGGGAACCAGGCTTGTGGTGCTTAATATCAAAAAGGTGGCAGCAGATTTTATTTATTTGTTTATTCGATTTGTATCCCGCTCAGCTCCACAATAGTGGGGCTCAGAGCGGGTCATGTAATTAAAAAATTGTAATTAAAACATACTAATTTAAAACAATTCCAAACAGTTACAGTTTATCAGATGGCACATAATAACACTATGACACTTTCCCAGGGGAATAAAAAGGGGAGGAAGAAGCAGAAGAATCTGTATAGGTGGGAATCCTCCTGACCTCACCCATATGCTTGGCAGTATGTTTCTGTTTTAAAGGCCCTTTGGAACTGTACCAAATCCCACAGGGCCTGGATCTCGCTTGGTAGTGCATTCCACCAAGCTGGAGCCACTGCCAAAAAGGCTCTGGCTCTAGTTGAAGCCAGGCAAATACTCCTTGGTCCTGGAATCATCAGTGTGTTGTTGTTCAAAGAGCGTAGTGCTCTTTCAGGGGTATGCCAGGAGAGGTGGTCCCAGAGATATGTTGGTCCCAGACCATGAAGGTTTAAAGGTTTAAACCAACACCTTCAACTTGATCCGGTATTCAATCTGGAGCCAGGGCAGCTGGCAAAGCACTGGTTAGATATATGCTCTAATAGGGGTTCCTGTAAAGACACTCACCATCACATTCTGGACCAGTTGAAGTTTCCAGGTCATTTTCAAGGGTAGCCCTACGTAGACCAAGTTACAGTAATCTTAAACTAATACCTGGGGGGGATGCCAACATGAACTGGAGAGCCTCTGGTTTGAGATGACTCATACCAAAGGAATGATGTGATAAACTCTTGGGAGAATATTGATGGGACCAGGCTAGAACTTCAGAATGAGAGTAGGGCAGTAAAGGAGAGTGAGGAAAGCTAAAAACTTAGGGAGGCAGGGATTGTTTGGAGAGGGAAATAAGATACAAGTGCATATATGCTAATGTTAGAAGCGTCCAAACTAATACAGGATAGCTGGAGTTCTTGGTGCTAAGCAGTAATTTAAGTATAGCGGGCACTATGAGAAATCTAATAAAATGGCGGAAATTAATGGGATCCCTGGATATACAGGACAGGGAGGGACGTGTTATTAGTGGTGTTGCTCTGTATTTCAAAGAGTGCATAGAATCAAATAAGTCTGTAAACATTAGGGGAATGAACTCTTCCATGGAATTGCTATGTGTTGAGACACCAGGCCCTATGGGTTACTTACAAGTGGGGGTGTACTGTCATTTCCCTGATCAGAACCCTGAGTCAGTTCTTGAGAGGGAGAAGGAAATGAGGTAAGTGACTTAACTGGAAAGTATTGTGATGCTAGGTGGCTTCAGCTACTCTCACTTTTGACTCAGAGGACCAAAGATCCATGGTAATGTGAAGCTTCCTTACACCATCTGAGTATAGTTTGCTGTGACCAGCAGCTGCTCTCTAGGATCTCAAGCTTTCCCAGCGTTTTCTGACTTGAGATATTAGGGATTGAATGTGGGACTTGCAGCAGGCATTCTGCCAAGAAACAGCCTCTAAGGGCTTCATTCAGGTGCAACTTCTCTTTGATATACCGCTACTTTGACTAAACATTTTAAATTTTATTTTCAGAGGTTGATAGTACAACGTGATGCACTGAAAGAAACAAATGAAGAACTTAGATGTTCACAAATGCAGCAGGATCACCTCAGCCAAACAGGTGCTTACTGGCTTTTCCCCCTATACTTTTCCCTGTTTATAATTCCATGAACTAGAGAGAGCCCTAGTGATGTGCAATCTTTTTCAGATGCATCTGTTGTGACAACTCATGAAACTCTTGCTGCTGAAATTCTTCCTGTGGAATATCGGTAAGAAAAGCATTAGCAAAAACCATAATATCCTACTAAAGTGGGTTTTTGGGGGTGGCCGGGAGGATATATTGTGGCTGAGTTTTGTCTAGTAATGTCCTTGAAGCGCTGACCTGTATGGCCTGACTAGTCCAGTGTCATCAGATCTCAGAAGCTAAGCATGGCTGGACCTGATTTAGTTCTTTTTAGCACTTGGATGGGAGACTACCAAGAAAGTCCAGGGTTGCTGTGTAGAAGCAGGCAATAGCGAACTGCCTGTTTGTCACCACAAGTTGGCTGCTGTTTGACCGCACTTTCCACCATCAATGGTCTTGAAATTGGAGAGTTAGCAGGCTTTAGTAACACTTCAAAATCAGTCTGGAATCTGGATTATTATGGGATTTGCTATATAGATTTTTAATGGTTGGAAAAACTGCTAACATTTCTATGAAGAGGTCCTAGAATGGAATCTAATGAGAGTAGGTCGTTTTAACTTCCATTTTAGGAAAAAATGTCTCCCCTTCCATAAAAGAGATTTTTGATAATGTGAGAGAATTTTCTTGTAACAGGGCAGCTTTTAATTATCCCTGTGTGCTTACAAGTCTGTCTGTACTTCTTAAGCAGTCTTCTAATTCAATGCTTCAGTATTAGAGGAAACCAACAATATAGCATATAAGCAAAGTGAAAAATATACTTGTTAATTGTACATTGTAACATAGCTTGCCCAGTTCCAGATATTTTTTGGGGAAAGATACTGAAGTAAAATAACACCTTCTGGACAACACTTCAGTCATAAACTTTCTTTCTAAACTTCAGAGAAATGTTTATTCGGCTACAGCATGAAAACAAAATGCTCCACTTGCAGCAGGAGGGGTCAGAAAACGAACAGATTACGGAACTTCAAGAGAAGCTAGAAAAAAAGCATCGGACAATAAATGAACTAGAAACGGAAAACAGGTAATCCCTTCTCTTATATCCAGTATTTTGAAAAACTTGTGTGTAAAAAGCCCTACTAGGTAAAACAAAATATTGAGAGGCAGTATGCAAACTATCAAAGAGCAATTCTTCAGTCAACAGAAATGGATGACTTTTATCTATTTTCTTATTCTTCAGTCCTTGAGACTTGTGCTTTAGGAATCTGAGTAAATTAAAGTGCAAAACAACAAGCCTAGGAGGCAGACTTTCTTTTTTAGTTGTGCAAATACCCAAAGACATCTGTTTTTTCTAGTTTCTAATTAGTCACCCATCATCACTCCACCCTTCTGCAGATCCACTAACATCCACACCATGGTATGCCAGAAGCCAAAAACAGGACTAAAAGGGGGGCAGTAGCTAAAGAGAGTCCTAATCTACTAGGAGCCTTTTCATTCTTTACAGAGCAATTATATCTGATACAGCTAAACCATTAGTAAAGTGGTATTTCTTGCAATAAATATTTAAAGTGTCTCAGCCTTCCCATTCAAGCACATGGTCACTGCATTTTCCACAAGCACACAGCAGTGTCTTCTGCAGTGGTTGTGGCTACTGCCAAAAATGCAAAAAGGAAAAAATGCCTGGTTATAGTTGACTGATTACTGTGCAGAGTCCCTACGCGTTTCACCATGCAGGCATTGTCAAGGGGAATCAGAGGATTCACCTGGTGCTGGAACTGTCCACAGCAATTAAGTTCTTGCACTAGGTGAATGCTCTGATTCTCCCTGATGAAGCCTGCACGGAGAAACACATAGGGACTTTGTACAATAATAATTCAGTCAGCTTTCACCTAGCATTTTTTTCCTTTTTGCACTTTTTGCACTTTTGGCATATTGCATTTTTCTTCATACTCCCTAAAGTAGCCCTACTACAAGCATGTTCTTTCCTTTTCAGCCCTTAGCCTAAACAAAAAGATACTACACTTTCCAAGGGTACTATCAAAATTGTCTTTTACATTATTTCCAACAACCATGGTCGTTTCAAAGCATTACTCTTCTGCAACAAACAATGACTATCCTGCTTTCTTTATGTTCTTCTCTACATGTAACTGGTTGGGGATTTTAAAAAATGTTTCCTAATAGACTGAGCAAGGAGCGCATTGGAGAGCTGCAGCAGCAAATTGAAGACCTCCAGAAGACCTTGCAAGAGCAAGAGTCCAAGCCAGAAGGTGATGGGGTGAGTGCAGATATCGGTGGTATTTTCCAAGATAAAACTATTCACTATTTTTCATCTGAGAATCATGATCTTGTCCAATATTTGACTTTTAGTGAACATGTTATGCCTTGTGACTGGCATGTGCTGACAGCTGACCTTTTTAAAAACAGTGAAAACACAAGCACAATGCTTTGCATTCACCATAAAAACAAGCCATTGTTCAGGAGTTCTTAGGGGAGGGCCTTGAGAAAGGAGGTAGTGAGAAGGGCTGGATACAGAGCTGGGTTTTTATGTGAGACTCCAAGTCACTGGAACCTTGTTGGGTAGCCTTTAGCAAGTCATTCTTAAGTGATCCAACCTCACAACGTGGTTGTGGGAATGAATGAGAAACTTTGAATTGCTTTGCATACAGTTGCTGTTGTTTATGCTGTGGACTTGGTGGGTGGGTGTAGAAGTGGTCATAAAGTATTAAACTGCTATCTATTTATATTTCATGCATTTCCACTATAGGATCTAATGTTAAGCACTGATGGGAACAAGTTACTGGAGCATATGTGGATTGTTAGCTCGACCTAATACATTTCTAAACATTTTAACTTGTTTTTATAGTCAAGCAAGTTGAAGCAGAAGATAGCAGCACATATGTAAGTTTTAAGAATTAATTTGTACATATTAAATCTACCAAGTATATATCTACATGAGAGAGAAAGGGAAGAGAAAGCGACTTGACTATGTCCTCTTGGCTTTGCAGTGCTAATTTAGAAAGGAAATGATCCTTAGCCATGAGGAGGTCCCACCATCCTCTTATCAACTCTCCCTATAACACAGTTTATCCCAGTTACTTATTCAGTTACTTATATTCCACAGCCCCAAAGATCTTGGGGTTCATAGTAAATAGCTCAATGACAGTGTCAACCCCTGCAATAAAGAAAAAGGCAAACTCTGTGTTAGGGATTATTAGGAAAGAGACTGAAAATAAAGTAGCCAATATTATAATGCCCCTGTATAGCTCTATGGTGCAGCCTCATTTGCAATACTGTGTGTAGTTTTGGTCACCATATTTCCAAGAGGACATCACAGAGCTGGAAAAAGTACAGAAGAGGGCAACCAAGATGATTAGGGGGTTGGAGCACCTTCCCTTTCTGGAAAGACTGAAGAATCTGGAGCTTTTTGATTTAGAAAAGAGAACGCTAAGGTGTGTGTGGGGGGTATGACATGATAGAGATTTATAATATTATGCACAGGGTAGAGAGAGTTGACAGAGAGAACTCTTTCTCCCTCTTCTGAAATAATAGAACTCAAGGGCCTCCGACGAAGCTGACGGGCAGTAGACTCAGGATGGACAAATGGAAATGCTCCTTTACACAGCAACTGATTAAAATGTGGAATTCACTGTCAAAAGATGTAGTGATGGCCACAAGCACTGACAGCTTTAAAAAACGATCAGACAGATTCATGGAGGATAGGTCTATCAGTGGCTACAAGCCATGGTGACTAAAGCGAACCTCCATGTTCAGAGGTAGTCAACATCTGAATACCACTGCTGGGAGTCAACATCAGTGGAAGACTTTGGCCTCTATGCCCTGTTGTTTACCTTCCATAGGGAGTGATTGACCACTGTGTGAGCCAGGATGCTGGACTAGATGAACCACACTGGTCTGATCCAGGGCTCTTCTTATGTTCTTATTTAGTTTTACATTTGAACTCTCCCAAAGTGTCCTGTTTTTTCTTAGAGATACTGTCTTGTCTTGTCTTAGAGACAAATAGTGTTGCTCCCACTCAGGGTTGTATATATGGGAAAAATTGGTTTCTCATCTTCACACCTTTAATTAAACCTTTTCAGTTCTTGGGCCTAAACCTTTAGGCCTATAGAGCCTAAAATATTTGCCACAGAATTCTCCCTGGTTTTTGTTTTTTTCAAATCATTGAATATTTTCAGTTTTCTAAGTTCTTGTTCTGGAAATGTATGCATCTGATTTGATAATTTAACATGTGTGTTCTAAGGCAACTCAGAGCATTCATCTTCTTTTTCACAATGATGGCCCATCATTTTAAAACGTCTTATAAAAATATAAGCACCAGTTTGCTTCATATCTTTCTGTTATAGTGTGTTCCTAAGTATATGAATAGTATGATCTGATCCCTGTATCAATATATCTGAATCTTTCAGGGAAAAACTGAGCGAAGTCCATGATGAGTTGCAGAAGAAGGAGGCTCTTCTTGCAGACCTCCAACCAGATCAAAATCCAAATGGTAAATGATTCCATAACTGGTACTTTGGCTACATATTAGTTTGGAACCCCTTTTAATGGAAGGCACTAGTGAGTGGTGTTTTCCCCTGTGTTCCCCTAAGCCCCAGCAGTCCAAACAAGATGCCTGGTGTCACAAGATCTACACAAACAGCTGCCTTCATAGAGCTACATTGGAGAGGAACAAGGGGGTGAAATCATCCCTCTTCTGTCAATGGAATTGCACTTGAAAAAGGGAGTGGTTATTTCATTATAGTTGTTCTCACTGATTCCTACGTAAGCCTCTAGGCAGTTTGTGTGTTGGTGTCTTGTACTGCCTGTCTGTAAAACAAATAGAAGAATGTATTTTATCTTCTCTTCCTTTTCATAATTTAATTTCTATTATCTATGATATAATTAATTTTTTTTTTAAAAAAGGCTATGTAATACCCTGGATAAGAACAACCAAAATAACACAACATGGTGTGTGAATATTCAAATCCTGCATAGCATTTTTATCAGTCATGCTGGTTTTTGTATTTGCAGTTGGAATGTTATGAAAGCCAAAGGCATACAACTTGATGCCATCTCCATCCAGCATGACCCAATCTAATTAAGTCTGCAGGCTGCAGGGTTGAGGACCTGAACTCTCCCTCCCCCCACATGCTTATTTTAGCATCTAGGTCTTGAAAGTCCTTCCAGACTGTTTTGTATTATTTGTTTAGTACTGATAACAGGTATTACATGGTTTTTGGCTTTGCAGTCTTTGTTAAATGATTAGTTGCAGTACATGAGTGAGTGTGTGCTGCAATTCCTGAGTTTTGCCCTGGAGCTGAGGCTGAATAGCTAAGAAGAAACCCACAAGCCATGCTTCCACCTGTTAGGCAACTTGTTTTATTGATGACTGGGAAGTATAGCACTCTTTTACAGGACACAGCTGTAGATAGTTTTGAATCCCTGTAGAAAACGCTGCATCCCAACAGGACTTCAACCTCATTCCTTGTTTCAAGCTAGATAAGACATATTTGTGTGCTGATAATCTCATGGTGTTTTCCACTAAATAGCACAAAAAATTGAAGAGTTGGAAGCAGCTTTGCGAAAGAAAGATGAAGATATGAAATCAATGGAAGAGAGATATAAGATGTACTTGGAAAAAGCAAGAAGTGTGAGTATTGTGGTTTATGACATCAGCGGATTTATTTTAGAAATGTGAAGCTGGAAGGTCCTCTTTCTCATGCCCAATTCCATTGCATTTAAAGGATTAGTTTGACACCTTTTGGTCAGACTTCCCAATTCTATTGTTTCATGGTTCACTCAACAGTATTATGTTACCAAGTGCTTTCAATATTTGCCAGACTGGAAAACACTGGGTTATTTTGCAGCAATGCATCCCAACATATTTTACCTTCAAATTCATTTTCTGGCTGGATGTAAGGCTAATAAAGGTAAAGTCCAGAACATTTTTAATGTTCATTTTCATGCAGGTGATAAGGACCTTGGACCCCAAACTAAATCCAGCATCAGCTGAAATCATGTTGCTGAGAAAACAGCTGACTGAAAAAGACAAGAAAATTGAAGCACTTGAGGTAAAAAATAATAATTTATAAGACCCTTAACAGTTTCCTCTGGAAGTTACAACTAATTTGATTACAAAAACTAAGTATGTGGAGGCAAGTCAAAGAAGATAGAGATAATCAAAATACTGTGTTTATTTTATTTATTTATGCATTTGAAAATATCCGTCTTTCCATATGTTCATAGTGAAAAAGAAGAAAGAATCAACCCAAAAATATAGAAGTGTACAATAATTATAGTCTACAGAAATAATTCCCAGAAGACATAACTATCAAAATCAATCAGTATATGTCTTATAAAACAAAACCATCTCCCAAACCTTACAAAAAGGTTGGTAAAACATGAGATCTTGCCATAGTAAAGCAAACCACTTTGGGGGGAGGATACTGCCAGAAGAGGACAGGGATGGTCTAAATTGGTACCTGAATTCCTACTGAGAGAACTGTTCCTTCAAGTACACAGGTCCCAAGTCATATGGGGCTTTAAAGGTAGGACGCCATGACTTCAGATTGAATGTAGAAGCAAGTAGGCAACCAAACAAGGTTTTTCAAACTCAAATGCATGCCATTCGGGACCTTATCAAAAGCTGAGCCACTGCATTCTGTAGCAATTAAAGCTTCTGGCTTGTCATGCAGTGAGGCACTGTGTGTGAAGCATATTACAGTAATCCAACCTAGGGGTAACACAAGCATGGTTCAGCGTGGTCATTTGCCACCCCAGCAGGAATAACGAGACAGACAACAGTCTTGGAATTAAACAAGGGCCACTTTATTAATTTACAAAACATTGCAGCAACGGGATAAACCAAACCTAAGCAAGCCTGGAACAGGCAAGGCAGGCGTCATTCCCTGACCTGCCTCCTTGCCCTTGTAGGGCGGGTCACCCCCAGCTCCGGTCTTGAGCCATCGATCTAGCTCGTGCCTGGCAGCCTGGCAAGCTGGTTGCCACCTAGGAGCGCCTACCCCTGAAGCCTTAAAACTTGCAGGGAGGCGCCGACCTAAGAGGTTCCCAGAGGCGATCATCATTCCCTACCCTGGGCCTTAAAAAACCCGAAGGCAGTTCCTGAAGACCTCCTGTTCCCTAACGGGATATGCCATGGGGTGCTCACCAGTTCCATTTACTTGCTTGCACAACCTGCCATAGCCAAGGCCAAGCCTCTGCTTTGGCCTTTGCTCCCCATTCCGTGATCAAGCACTGACCGAATCCCGTGCTGCAAATCCTGTAAAAATATTCCATTGCCCTTGTCCGACAAATGCACCCCGTCCGGCCTATAAAGGTCCGATAATTCGACCCGTATATCGGGGTGCTGTAAAAAGACCCCCAACCCAGATTCCATGGCCCTGCGCATTTGCCTGTTGACCTTCCGCCTGGCACGGTCAATACACCTGGGGTCCCCCAAGTTCCTCCACACCTTGCGAGGTAGAATGGCTGACCAAACAACCTGCACGCCTGGCCACCTTGCTCTTATCCTCACAAGGTCGGCCTCCGCTTGCACCACAAGGGCCTTGCCCTTCATCAGCCCCAAATCATTACCCCCCAAGTGTATTACCAAGACCTGAGGCGGGATCCCTCTTCTTTCTTCAAATAGCAAGGGAAGGAGCGCAAGCCACCCCATGCCCCTCCTTCCCAGCCACTCGACAACTGCCAGTTCGATAAGGCCCAGTTGAGACCCAATGGGTGTCCTCCGGGCCTGATAAGCTGCCCAAAAGACCATGCTATGGCCGCAAACTAGGACACGTCGTCTTGTCTCCCCACTAGTAGCACCTGCAAAAGGAATTTAATTAGCGACCTAAGTTGGTAACGTTATCTACCTATCCCTACCTATCACTAAAGCAAATCAACCTAAGTCTTGCAAACGCGAACATAGCTCTTATAACAGCGGGACCGCCAGCGCCCAATTTTTTGAATCTCTCTGCTGGGGTACCCCATTGCTGCCGCCGTTGACGCGGCCCCAATTCGAAATGAGTGGGTTCCAAACCGCACTCCACCCAATCCTAATCGCTCCAGTGCCTTCCTCGTCACACTCCAAAATTGGAATTTGGTGAGAGGGGTGCCGTCTGCATGCCGGAACAGGTACCCATGGCCATCCCCACGCTGTGCCAAATAGCTGCGTAAGGCCAGCACTGGGCATAACTCTGCCTCAGAACAGCGGTCCATCTCGATCACCGAACCCCTACCGTGCTGATCCGTTTTTGATCGGCGCAGCTGAATTCTAACTCTAGCATCCGGGGAAGAGATGTCCTGCCTCTCCAGGGCGGTGCCAGAGATGTCCCGGCGAGAGCCCGCCACCAGCTCACTGACCCGCAGTGCCCCAAAAAAGGCAACCAAAGATGCTGCCTGAAACAAGGTGGCCTCATAGCCATTACTGCAGCAGTCGACCCACTGCACCCTGAGCCCCCGCAGCACCACTGGAGTCAGGGGCATCCTGGTGTCCGCTACCCTGCCACTCTCCCGGGACCAGCCCTCAAGCATCTGCCGAATTCGGAAATCGCCCATTGCCTCGTCCAACCCAGCTGCCTTACTGGCATAGGCTTGCCAGTAAGCTTGCCCCTGATGGTGTGTGCCGCCAGGCCCTCCTTTCTCAATGCTACACAAAATTGCATCAAATGTGCCACTGGTATGGGCCAGAGTTGCTGAAGACCGACCTCCTCCCTGAAGGACAGGAACTGCTTACCCGCCCTCATGTAAGCTCTTCGTGTGGAAGGGGCAAGGGCCAAATGCATTGCCCTGTCGGCCTCAGCCCTCCAATCCTCCATACCTCCTCTGGCAGCCGTACTGGAAACTGGTCGGCTTCTGGAGCTAGCTGACGGAATCTCATCATCTGTTTGCGAGAGAGAGCATCAGTGACCCCGTTACTGACCCCCGGGACGTGTCTGGCCCTAAACATGATGTTATAATGCAAACACTGCAGTGTAAAGGCCCGCACCAGAGTCATGACCCTGGGAGACCTTGATGTCAAGGAGTTGATAACTTGTACAGTGGACAAGTTGTCGCACCAGAAGTGGACTGTTTGATTGGAAAGTTCTCCTGCCCAAACCCATACTGCTACAACAATAGGAAAAAATTCCAGGAAGGTCAGGTCCTTGACCCATCCCGCCCGGAACCATTCCTGTGGCCAGTCCCCTGAGCACCAATGCCCCCTAAAATACACGCCAAACCCTGAAGAACCAGCAGCGTCTGAAGCAACTTGCAGCTCCGCCTCCAGTAGAAGTTCTTCGCGCCAGAACGAGACTCCATTGTATGACTCCAAGAATTGCTTCCATACAAGGAGGTCCTCCCGCATCCCCCTGGTAACCCTGGTTCTATGGTGTGGGAGACGAAGGTTTGCCAATGACTCGCAGAGTCTCCTGACAAAGGCCCTCCCGGGTGCCACAACCTTACATGCAAAATTGAGATGGCCCACCAGTCGCTGCAATTCCAGCAATGTAATTTTTGACTGTGACAATGTCATGTCCACCAAAATCCGCAGTGCCTCCAATTTGTCACTAGGCAACCTGCAGCATTC
This sequence comes from Lepidodactylus listeri, assembly GCA_029233225.1. NCBI lineage: Eukaryota > Metazoa > Chordata > Lepidosauria > Squamata > Gekkonidae > Lepidodactylus > Lepidodactylus listeri. Next base: position 98,155,742 of record JARCFY010000002.1, read on the forward strand.
CCCCAATGTGTCGATTTCTATTCCCAGGTAGGTCAAGGTGGATGCAGGGCCCTCCGTTTTTTCCTGAGCAAGAGGAACACCAAGTTCCTCTGCCATAGTAATGAAACTAGACATGAGGAACCCACACTGTCCCGTACCCTTCCTACCCACCAACAAAAAATCATCCAGATAGTGGGCTGTACTATCGAGTCCCGTCCTGCATCGCAAGGCCCATTCCAAAAATGAACTGAACCTTTCAAAAGCAGCACAAGACACTGAGCACCCCATGGGCATGGCCCTATCCATGTAGAATTTTCCTTCAAAGGCAAATCCTAAGAGCTCGAAATCATCCGGGTGAACAGGAAGGAGGCGGAATGCCGATTTGATATCACACTTTGCCAGCTCCGCCCCCTTGCCACACCAATGCACTACCCACATTGCCTGATCGAAGGATGTGTACCTAACGGAACATAAGTAGTCTGGTATCGCGTCGTTCACCGATTCCCCCCATGGGTAGGAAAAGTGGTGAATGAGGCGATACTCACCAGGTGCTCTCTTAGGCACAACTCCTAATGGGGAAACCCTCAAATTTTTAACAGGGGGAGAAGAAAAGGGGCCAAGGACTCTACCTTCCTTGCATTCCTTAGCAATTTTTTCTCTCACTATATGCTCCATTCCGCAAACTGATTTTAAGTTTGGAGCCATATATGACACCCGAGTCCCTTGGTAAGGTATCCTGAAGCCACACCAAAACCCCTCCAAAAGGTAAACCCGGTCACGGACACGAGGGTAGTTCCGCAACCAATTGTCCAATACCATTAACTTAATTGGGCTGGGCCCCTTTTTCAGGCATGGGGTTGAGACCACCTCCTCCCCCTCCACGCTTACTGCCCCTACCACTCCCTTTACCCCTCGGCTTGGGGCAGTTGGCAAAGGCGTGGGGGCCAGCGCACAGCGGACATTCGAGTTGAAAAGAACATGCCTTGCGGCCGCAGGTCCCTTGGGAGGTGAACTCCCAGCAAAGCGGGCGTCGCTGAACCGCCTGCCCCGCGTGGGCGCGGGTGCCTGGCTGTACTACAGCTCTCCTCACAGAATGACCGCTGTGTGTTCTCTCCCCCACTAACGATTTGGCTGGGGACATTACTTGTAACCATAACTGAAGGTGGATCTGATCCCACCTCATTGCCGGATTCATTGCCGCACGCATGCGAAATTGTTCATCATATTGTGACCATGACGGGCTTGGGAAATCAGTAAATGCCTTATAAATGATGTCCATATACTGGAGCATCACAGAAGCCCGCCATGGGTGGTGTCTCACTATCACTGCTGCATATATTAAAAATCCCGGGTACCAGTTTGCCCAGGTTCTATCCACTACCCTCCTTTTTAAACGCTCCTTTTCACGTTCATCGAGGTCCTCCTTGTCCTTCCTCTCTAACTCCCTGTACAATAATGAGAACACATCCACGAACTCACCCCTAAGGATCTTCTCCTTAGTAGCAGTGGACAAGTGATCCCCCAGAGGAAGTGCTGCATCCCCGCTTGGTATAGCGCCTGCGTGCACAGAATCATAAGAAGCAGCACTGGGAGAACCCCACCCAGGCCAAGGTCCCTGGTATGGAGGTGGGGCCACAGGCACCCCCGAGGGGCCACTGACTGGTGTTGGGTGCAACCCTGGAGTGCTCTGAGGGTAGGGGCCCCAGGGCCAGCCTGACCCTGGATTTCCCCAGCTGTCTGCCTTACCTTCCTGCCTTGGTGGCCCCTTGTACACCTCAACCTGTTGTTCATTCCAGCCCTGGACGTGAGAACCAGACGGTGCCTCCTCCACATCCTCCACCGGTGCGGGCCCCCCGCCGTCCTCCAAGAACGCCAAGCGGGCCAACACCTGCGCTTGAAAAGAAACATTAGCATCCGTCCTAGCCCTTTTAGCCCCAACCCCATCCCGTGGTGTACCCCTTTCCCTTTCCAGGGCCTCCAACCGCCGGAGAATAGCCACGTTGACTGGGTCATCGTCCTCATCGTCTGGTGTAGGTGGAACCGGACGCGCAGGGGGCCGTTTTGGAGCTGGCTGTTTGCCCTTAGGTTTGGGAGCAGGCTGTTTGCCCTTAGACTTGCCTTGTCCCTTTTTTGAAGCCATGGCACCTAGCAACGGAACTGGCAACAGAGCGATAACCAGGACAAAAACAAAACAACCAGGCTATTAGGGAATGTGAATGCTTTATGGTGAGACCAAAATTGCTCTGCTTGCAGGCCGGTTGGATACTTAAAACAGGCGGACCGGCACCTGCAGCCGGGTGGGATCCTGAAGGGTCCTTCTGGCAAAAGCCCCCCCCCCCACTAAATGGAGCAGGCCCGGCCTAGTTTGAGGGGGCCACCGCCAGCCAACTGGGCCGCCCCTCCAACCACCCACAACAACCAATAAGTCCAACTGGGCCTATTGGAGTGACAGGGGGGAGGGAGAAAAAAGCAACAACAACAGCAGCAACACCCCTTTATCCAAGCAACCCTTCTGGAATACAGGCCTGAGCCCGTGGGTGGGTCCCTGCAGGCCGCCGCCAGCCGTATCAGATTGGGCAAGGGGGAGGGGGAGAAGCACCTCCCGGCACCCGATATGCAGAGGTACTTGGGGGAAGTGAACGATGTACTCTCTGGCACCCAATATACACCCCCCCCCAAGGAGAGCGGGCCCGAGCTCGCTAGTGGGCCGATGGGCAAGAGGGACTCGCTACACGTGAAAAATTCCCCCCTTCCTGGCAAGGACTGCTCCCAGCGGGGCCGGTGACTGTTAAAGAGGGAAGGAAGCCCGTCTCACACAGAGGGCGGGCTCTCAAGCGGGCCGCCGGCGAAGAGAAAAAGGAAGCCCCGTCCAACCTCCCCCCTGCGCCCGGTACAGACCGCCACCCGGCTACCGATACTGCCGCCGCTGAGGCCTGCCGCCGCCGAAGCTTGCGCTGCTGTGTCCCTCCGCAGCTGGCGCCGAGGCCTTGTGCTGTCGCCCCATTCCCTTTGTCCCGCCGCCGGCAGGACTCCCCGCTGCTGACCCCGCCGCCGCGGGTCTTCCGCTGCCACTGGGTGCTCCGCCGCCGCGGGTTTTTGCTGCTGGCCCCCACGTGCTCCTCGCAGCCGCCGCTTCCGGGTCCCGCCGCCTAAAAAGAAAACACTCCCTGCCGCCGAAACCGCCGCCGCCTGAGTGAGCGCCATCACCGAGGCCCGCCTCGCTGGTTGACCGCCGCCGCCGAGGCCTCCCGCCGCTGCTCCTTCACTGCCGCCGAGGCCCGCAACCGCCGATGCTGCTCCTCAGTACGTGGGCGAGCACGTGGACCCAAGAGGGCGAGCGAGAGCGGGGCTCGGCCTTTTAAACAGGCCGGCCCCGCCCCCCTGGCTGCAAGACGCTGCGCGTCCTCCCTGTTGCTGCCCCGCCTTCCTGCGGCGCGGCAAAGCAGCACCCGGTCGCCATCGGCGTGGCCGGGCGTCCGGGAGCCCAGATCTGTTAAGGCAGGAAGGGAAGAATACCTGTAGACTAAATGCAGATGATAAATGATAGTGTGAATACCCAGTTCTGTTATTCATTGATATGTATGGATGCCTTAGAAAAAGATGTAAACTTCGATTATTTAAGGAGTCAGCTTTGAATCTTGAGGATCATACAATTTTTTTCCACATGCATCTTACAGTTATAAATTTCTTCTAGGGAGAATGTAAATTGGCTAAGATACGTGACCATGAAGAGAAGTTAATTGTATCTGCGTGGTATAACAAGGTGAGTTGACCAGTCGGTGGGCAGGTGAGAGAGAGAAGATCGTGTGTGAACATGAGGAAAATAAATATTAATACTTCCCAGAATAGAAATAGTCGTTCCCATCACCCACCTACTCGCTTCTGGCTGCAGAGGCAGCAGCTTCATGCAGGTTCCAGTCAGAAAATTGGATTTTGGAGGCTGTCTGTTTAGTTATTGTTTCACATTTTTAAAGTGAAGAGAAGATGCAAATTGTGCCATTTAGCCTGCACTGGCTACATTTTTCAAAGAAAACTATGGCACATTCTTATTTTCTTGGTGTAGCCTTGCAAATTAGAGGTGCCAGACTGAACTTTTGAATTACACTGGACATCTGCAAAAGTGAACACAATTTTTAACAGTTTCAAGACAGAATGTAGGGGATCATGTGTCTAAACAGCTGATCTTGCTTACTTCTAGAGCATAGCATTTCATAAGCTGGGCATGGAATCCAGACTGATAAGTGGGAGCGGCACCTACAAAGATCCTACTTCTGGCCTCCCTGGGCACTCTTTCCTTGCACAGCAACGTCATGTCACCAATACCCGAAGAAATCTCTCTGTTAAAGTACCTGCTGCAGCATCGGATTAAATCACCAAGGATATTTGTGCACTAAAGTGTCCTTATATTATTTTGTAACTCTGTTTTAAACGACCTGATAGATGAAGAGGTTGTGATGCTGGGCATCAGTTATTTTACATGCAACATCCATGTGTTGTGCTGGTAAATTGAATTTAGCCAGCTGATAACACAAGGCAATGCATATCTGTCAACTTTTTCTTGATTTTAAATAGACTTGAGGTACATGCTCGTAAGCACAACTGTAAAGGATTTATATCTGTCTTCATAGTCTCTTGTATATGAATTCCAAAATTTGGCATCATATTGAAAATTCTAGTTAAAAGCTGCTGGTCTAATTTGATTTATGGGCAGCAATTTTTATATAAATGCCCCACTCCACAAAAAGAGTATTTTTTCTGAGATGGTTCCATTTTATATTGAAGAATGAAAAGAAACTGAAAATCGATCGCAGTTATTTTTGACATCAATGGCTCGGCCTCTAAGCAAAATGTAACCAAAATGATTTACTGACTTGAGGATTTGATTGTAAGGCTGCAGTCCTAGGCACACTTACTTGGGGCTAAGATTCATGGAACATCTCAAGCATAATTGAGCTCCCTTTCAGTAGGATGAGGGTTAGGATTTTGTAGTGACTACTTAATCACAGTTTAGGGTAGATAACATAAAGAAAATACTTCCTGTTTTAAAGGTATGAATTCAGCAGAGCTGGAATAGCTGTATATTTGTTATATTGGTGATGTTGCTGATTATGCTAGATTTTAGGCTCTTGCATTATTTTAGCATTTTTAAAAAGATGCAAACTCCATTACTCAGATCTGTGTGGTACATAGAATGGACCTTGAACCATTCAATAGTTTTGGATTATTTGAGCCATGTATATCATCCAGGAAAGATTCTAACCTTTATGTGAGGACTAGGCCGTGTGGTCATAAAGCTCTGCTCAGCAGCCCACAAAGTTGATGGTTCATGACTTGGGACAGCCCCTGTTTGAACAACGGGAGTGACAGCTAAGGGGCAAGCTTGGGTCTTAGAGAGAAGTATGTTGGTGCTAAGTGGTCTCTTGGCTCCAGCAGTTAGTATGTTAGTTAGAAGGCTTCAGGCCACTGGGTGGTGCAGGGGATCTTTCCTTGTCATGCAGTGGCCTTTATACTGTGATCAACTGCAGGGAGTGGAAGTTGCTAGTATGTTCTGCTCTTTAGGGTTGGGTGTGCCTGATCCCTTGGATTACACTATAGCCACAAATTGGATCATGCTGTAGGTTAGCAACTTTGTGTTTACACCCTTTTTGGACAAAAACTTTCAATAGACTCTCTGGAATAAGTAGCCTAGCAAAAATCCCCTGCTGTTGATTTTGATTTCTATAAAATGCTCCTTAGTCTGAAATATTATTGTTAACATGTTGATACGATTGAAATTACCATAGTTAAACAAAACCAGTAGGGCAGGTTCTTGCAAAGAACAACAGTTCTTCCATTTATCTCTGTGCAGCAAGCAAATACTGGAGTATAGGATGCTTTCTGCAAAAGTTCATGACATCATAAAATTCTTTCTGTAAAGTGATACTGCAAATCTAGAATAAAGGGTACATTTTTTTGGCAACCTGGTACAACCTGGAGGCGTAAAAGAGAATGTGAATGCAGGTTCTTGGTGGATGAGCACATTTGTTTTAAAGGTAGACTAGGCAATGCTTAAAAACTCTTCAAAAACCCAATATACAGTAACCTGAATGGGATGATATTTTTGTTTCTTTGTTTTGAAAATGATCTTAATGCAATTATGAATTTTTAATATAAATTAATCCATACACCTCAAATAAGATGAATTCTGTCACTTGGATTAGAGATTTGTTTTTGGTGGTGTTCTGGTCAAATGTCCTAACATTATACTAAACTACAATTCAGACCACAGTTCCCTCTAAGCTGTGCTAGGGGCACTGATACACAACATTTCAGAGGCCAACTCAGAGAATTTCTGCTTCAGCTCAGAAACAGTGGAGGATAGGGGCCCCTTCTTCTGGGGCCCATAGAATTGAATCCCCTGGTCCAATCTTTTTAAAATTGGGGGTGGGGGGGGTTGAGGCAAGGGGTGGGTACCAATATAGTAGACTGGGGAGGGTAGACCTGCTCTCTGGAGGCCAAGTCTATCCATATAGTAGAAAGAGGCAGGTAGACCTGTTCTCTGGAGGCCTAGTCTAGCCCGGTAGAGGTCATCATTTTGTGTAATGAAATTTGACTTGATTCTGTTTTCTCTTATAATGTTTAAATTATTCTTAAAATAGTTTAAAAGAATCCATTCTGAGATTTTTTACAAGGTTATGGAAATAATCTTCTAAAAATAATTTGTGCAACAGTCAAATGTAGACTTGGTCACAACTTTAATGCTACTAGCTTTTTTTTACTAGCTTTTTTTGCTCATGAGGGAGAGTTTTTGCTCACAATGCTGTGGAGCTTAGAGGGAACTTTGGTTCAGACTTTACTAATTTTTGCATTCATTAAATTGGACTTAAACTATTTGTGGCAGTAATTGCAGTACTACATGCTTTTGTTTTAGATTTTAGTCCTAAAAGTATGAAAAATACTCTTACAATCTGATGATACACTGCCCTAAAATACCAACTGTTCAAGTGTGTTACTGAGCAAGACTTAAGACTTTCCATGTCTCTGTTGACTTACCTGTTGAGTTTTAATATCCTTTTTATTGTGCTGAACTTACTACATTGTGTTTCTGGGGTGTCTGACTGCTCTGAATTGGTAAATGAAATAATTAATGCAGATGCTGTAGCATGATGCTTAGTGTTTTTGATACCGTAGTATATTTTTGTAATTCAGTATGACTCTTAACTGCACTGAAGAACTATTTCATCTCCCTAGGTGAGGTTTCACAAGCACAGTAGATTTTAATGGTTTTAATCATTTTCACCAATTTATTCTCCTTGGACTAGAATGTCATGGTCATAATCAAGTCCATCTAGGTATGTTTATGTACTGTCAGAAGTAATGAGATTTACTTGTTCCTTGAATTTCGATAGGAATGAATCAGATCTAATTTTGATCTGGATTGGAACCCAGTAAAATCTTTATACCAAAGGGCCAAAATATGGCTTTATTTTCACCAACATGGATTACTTTTCTGTTTTGCTGTGTTTTGATCGTAGACAGTAATAGAGACAAAACAGAATCTAAGGGAAAAGGCCATGTATCTTTGAGAAGATAAGAGGGCTAAACCAGGCATGGCTCTAAACATGATGCTGCAAAAAAAAAGGTTGTTGGGTAGCATGTTCCTGTCCTTCCCCTTTACCTTGTGTCATGGCATCATAATGTTAAGTACTGGCTGCTAGCGACTGAGCAGGGAAACACTGCATATTGTAAGGTCATTACACCAGGTAAAATTCAGCTAGACGTTATGAGGGGAATTAGGGAAGAAAGTTGATGTGTGATAGATGCATACTTACTGTCATATCTAGTTTGGCTCTGATTTTAACAAAATATTATCATTTTCCCTGTCTTATAGCACCATCTTCCAAAATACTAAATTTCACAAGCATTATGCTAAAACTGGCTAGAACTGGCAACAGACTCTGAACTATGTTGGTGCAATAATTGTTTAAAAAGCCAGATGCAATTGTATTCATTATCCCAAATCACCAGTTTGCTAAAGCTTTCTCTCCTCTCCCTCTACACTGATCGTTATCTTCAGTGTCACAGCTCTGGCTAGGATGTGCATGCATATCACCCAGCTTTTAGATTCAGACATTTATCCTGATGAAATGCATTTCCAATACCTGTGCATGCACCATTCCTCTTATTGGACTGACATGTCTCTTGAGACATCACATCCTCAGTGTGAATTGCTGAACATGGAGAAAGTATATCAGAAAAGCAATTGTATGTACCAGCTATTTGCAGCTGACTTTGTGTATACTTGGTACAATGCTAGTTTTAAACTTGAACTACCTCCTGTGAATAATAAAATTCCAAGATTTGATCACCAGCAATTCAATTCAGAATTTGACCCTTCTTGTTTTTAAATCTATACAGTTAAGATGAACTGGGATTTTCCTCTTGCATTTATTTTGAAAATATAGTACATTTTAAGGTGGATACTTGTTTAGCAATGAATTTTATCTCTTTGTATTATCTTTCATGTGGTATATTTTGATTGGACATAATACAGAGTAATTTAATTATCTGTACAAAGCCTATAAAATACATTGTGTTCACATGGTTTCAAGGAGTGCAGATATAAGATTATTGTAAATGAGCTATTTCTCATTAAATTAATAATTATTTAGGAAAAGATAACAGACTTATTTCTCTTTCCAGTGAAAGAGCTGAAATAATCTTCGTTCTTTCTAACTTAAGTATTCAAAAACAGTGTTTTTTTATTGACGATAAGTTCAGGACAGAGTACAGTTCTCCAGGCAAGACTCCTCCATAACTCTACATTCATATTTTAGTGGGGTTTGGGCTGGAGAAATGCTTTATAATTTGCACATATATGGTAGTCATTGACAGAACCCATCCAGCACCCCTGATGTGCAACCTTTCCTTATTTCAGGAGGGAATGGTATAAAACGTGGTGCTTAACAGATTTCCCTTTCTCAACTGCATGGCTATTGTAATTAGGTTCAGAAGCACTTTGTTAATAATTGCCACTGTGTGAATTCATAAATTAATAATGGAGAATGTGATTTAGTAATTGAAACTCATGAACATTTTTGAGGTTCGCTTTCTAAAGTTCTATGCTTATCAGAATAAACCATTCAGTAGATTTAACTGAAAGTTTCACTTAAGGATGTACACTACTTTTTATTAATATGGAATAAGTGAAAGTTTTTCCACACTAAGCATTTATTGGAAGCCACATAATTGTTAGCAATACTAATGTATTCATAAGGAGAAACAGTTACTTTTATTTTATTTTTTCCAGATTAGACTTGTTGAAGTCTAATTTTTAATGTGTATGTGTCTGTAACTGTTCAAAGAAATGGCAATAAATTGCACTAATTTGTAAACATGGCTTTCCTTTTTATTTGGTGAACATTCTTTCATATTCACATAAAACCTTTTGACTTTAATTTTGTGATCTGTTTATTCCAAGTTCTGTACTTGTGCTTTCACTGATTGCTTGCTTAAGGCTACTAGTCCTAAGGTTTTTCACCTTTCATGGGATCAAATTCCACATTTTTTTGGTTTCAAATATCTATGCAAAGCAGCTTCCCTTTTCAGTAAGCCTGAGGCACATCCAACAGCCATTTTCCTCTTCAGACATAACTGGGAGCTGTGTTAGCTTCCCAGCTAACAACAAATATAAGAAGGGCTGTCATAGAGTATCAGGATTAGGGATGGGCATAAACCCAAAAAAGCAGTTCAATTTGAAGCAGCCCCTGAACCAACCCAAAAGGACTCCACCTGAACCGAGCTGGTCCAGTGAGTTTTGTTTCCCTTTTCTCCCAGTCACGGTGAACTGCCACTGGGAGAAAGGGGGTGGGGACCACCCTGGAAGGGACTTCCATTCCACCTGTAACCTTTGTGAGCCACCTTGAGCCAGCTAACGCTGGCTAGGTGGGATATAAATCCCAATAATAAATAAATAAACACCTTATTCCCAGCCGTGGCTTGCCATGACCAGGAGAAAGGGAGGATGCCTGGGAAGGGTTATGTGGCTGCCAGCCATTTAACCTGTTAGTTTTGCTTTCCCCTGGTTTTAAGGGGGGGGAGTGAAACTGAAGGGCTTATAGCCCTTTAAACCTAACAGCTGAGTGGATCCACCAGTCAGCTATTACGTGGCTGCCAGCCATTTAACCCATCAGTTTTGCTTTCCCCCCGTTTTGAGTGGGGGGGGGATGCTGCATTGAGAAGGGGATTGGACTAGATGGCGTATATGGCCCCTTCCAACTCTGTGATTCTATTATGCTATTCTCTGAGGGGGGAGCAAAACCAAAGGGTTTAATGGCTTGCAGCCATTTAAACTTAACAGTTCAGTGGGTCCACCAGTCAACTGTCAGGTTTAAATTGCTGGGCATGAACAGCTGAACCAATCTGGCCACAAGACCAGTAAATGTTCTGGGAAGGTGTCTTCCCTGAATATCAGTTTGCAAATTTTGAAATGGCTCAAGTTTGGGCCAAATTTCAGTTCATGAACTGGTTTATTCCTGTCTCTAATCATGATATTGAGTAATGGATATAACTCCTTACAAATGACAGATCAACGGTAATACAAGTGTTAATTGCTTAAAAGTGGATACAGAAAAATTAGTGACACAGGTGTTTATTAAGAAAGTAAAGTGTAAGTAATCTTTAAAGAAAGAACAGAATTTGTTCCAACATAACAGACATTATTGTTTGAGGTACACAAGTCTGAAATTGCATTCTTCCAGGTTTTCCTTTGAAATGGAAAACACTGACAATTTGTGATTAGTCTGAAATAGATTGATTCCTTTTTATGAACATTAGCTAAAACTATGGCAAGATGTACTCTAGGAAAAGACTTGAATTAAAAATTTCTAAATTAAAAGTATTTTTATAGACCCACCAGTTTCTGAAGGGTTTATAAGCTCATTCTGTTCCCAACCATTTCACCTTCCCCTATATTTCAAACTATTAGCTAGGGTTAGTGTTTATGTTCTCTAGGACAGTAGGGGTTTTTTTAATGGAGTTAGAAGGCAACCTTGTGGTGTTAGTGGCTGTGGTGTTAGTGGTTGAAGACCATGTGGGAAGTTAAGAAAGTTGAATGTATCTCAGTGATTTAATAACTAGTCCCTTAAAACCAGTACACATAACTTCTGATTTGTGAAATCTTCACATGTTCAGTCCTCCACTTGTAAGGGTGTTTGATTTTAATTAACTGAGGAACTCATTTTTGAGCTTACCTGATGAGCCCCCCATGTAGTTAGAAGACCCTACCACATCTCTGTGTTACCTCATTGTCCTGCTTATATTATCCACACAGGCATACCCTCCTTTATTATTACATATATTATACACATTGTCCGTAAATGTACAGCAACATATAATGAATAACACTTTTGATGTACAGGTTTGTTGCATTGTTTCCCTTTCTCCATTTCATTTTAATGCATCTCAGTACCTGAATGTCTCTTAAAAGAGAAGCTAGAACTGGCCTTTAGTATAGATGACTAAGGAGAAGGGATGGAAGAGTATGGAAAAGTCTGTGAATTGTTGTTGTTTTTTGGGGGGGGAGCCTCAATTGCTGTATCTTTCCCATAAATTAACCTGGGTTTCCTATCAGAACAAGCACGTACCAACATTAATCATAACATACTGATTACCCAGTGGCTGATATCATAAAAACAATATGCCGTAAGAACAGGATATGAGGGAATATATAGAAGTTACGTAGTTTCCCAGAGAACAACACAGAAATTGTTTCCCTTAGAGAGGCAATGTATAAATGTGGTAAGGCTGGGGGCACAGTGTGAGTCCCATTCTGAAACCAGCGCTTTAGATAACATCCTTTGGAGCCTGAAAAATGAATTTCTGGAGAAGTGCGATGAAGAACAGAAAAAGCTCCATACTGGAAGACGAGGGAACTGTGTGAGTAAAAATTACCTGGATGTCCATTTTGCCATGTGTACACATTTTGCAAACTACAGACACAAAGTGAAAGAATTTATATGGTAAGGACTCTTTCTGTTCTCCTAAATGCTGGAGAAATGCAGCTGTTCCTCAGACATAATTATTGGCAGGTGGGAAAAGCTACACCAGCTCTGTAATAAGTTACCAGACATGCTGGAAGCAGGGAGATCCCTAAGTCTCTGCGTAGTGCCAGATATAATACTCCCAAATAGTCAATCAACTGTTACCTGCAGAGAAAGGCAGGAATGTTTTTTCTTCCTGAACTGACCATTTTCCAATAAATGGTCAGAATTCCCACTTGCTCTTTGTGAATAGCACTGATATTAAAAAGGCAATTAAAACAGTTCCCAGAGAAAAAAGCAGTACAAAGCAAAACTATGTTAAAATTTCACAGACCTTCTAGTGTAAGAACATAAGAAGCCAATGCTGGATCAGGCCAGTGGCCCATCCAGTCCAACACTGTCACACAGCAGCCAAAAATACCAGGTGCCCTCAGGAGGTCCAGCAGTGGGGCCAGGACTCTAGAAATCCCAGGGGTCATTTCGTAGAAAAAGAGGTGCAGGAGCTCATTTGCATAACTCATTTGCATATGCCACACCCCCTAACATACCGGAAGTGTGTCAGAAGGCAACACCCACCCCTCAGGCTCCACTCCACAGGTGAGTAAAACTGACCTGCTCTTCCTCCATTCCCTTCCCCATCCAATACTTTGTGCAATAAAAATAAGCGTAAAGAACACACCCTCATTCTCTTCCTGCTCCCTTGAAACCACCAGGTTTCAAGTAGACTTGAGATACCCAGGACATGTGCACAACCCATCCCTTTCTCTTCCCCTCCCCACAATAAGACACCCTGTGAGGTAGGTGGGGCTGAGAGAGCTCTTTTGAGAACTGCTCATGAGAGAACAGCTCTGAGAGAACTTGTGACTGGCCCAAGGTCACACCAGCAGCTGCATGTGGAGGAGTAGGGAATCAAACCCAGTTCTCCCAGATTAGAGTACAACTCCTGACCACTACACCAAACTGTTGGGGTAGAAGCTGCTGAAGGGTTGGTGAAATTTCTCCAGTACTTATGTGCCATGTGCCCAGATAAAAAATGGTATACTTAGAAAATTTATATGCCACCTTGAGCAAGTCTCTGGAAAAGCAGCGCACAGTCATAAAAGGAACAATGATAAAATTATCAATATTAAAACAAAACATTAAAAACAATAAAGACCCTAGCAGGGCTTTCCCCGGGGCACTGCGCCTCTGCACTGCTTGGGGAAGCCGAGGAGGGGGCGGGGCTTGGTCATGTGCCCGCCCCCTGGGCTCCTCACTCCCGGAGCTGCGCTCCTGTGCGCTCCCGCTCCAACGGACCCCTGAGAAATCCTCCCATAGTTGCCTCCCCCAAGCACCAAGAATACAGATGTAACGCCCTGTAAAATATATATTACTTTTTATCTACCCACCAAGATACAAGTCCAGACCAGAGTGTACATTCAGATAGTGTTATCAGGAGCGTCGTCTCATGGGGGCAAAGGGGGTCGCTGGGCTGGTTCCACGGTCAGGAGTCAGGAGATGCGGAAGCACACTTGACCTCAGATCTGGGTTGAGGGACCAGTTACATCATCAGTCCAGGCCCAACCTCGCGGTTATTCTTGAGATTGCGGAAGGATGGTGGTAGCTCCTATTTTCTCTCTCGGGCCATGCCCACTTCGTCCACTTCTCTGGTCCTTGAATTCCATAAGTGCCAGGTCTCATCCCCCCCAGTTGGCATTCACTTCCCTCTTTTTGAATCCTCCCCCCCCATCCCAGCCCTGCCCCCTTCCTTTAGAGGAGGGTTGCCGTGGGATTGGCCCATTCTCCTGTCCCATCTGTATGTTCCCATCCAGCCTCCTCCTGGTCCAGCCAGCGTTGTTGCGGGTACTGTCTGGGCCCTCCCTCAAGTCCCCCCTTGGCCATAGGGGTTCCTTGGGCCAACTTGGGCAGGAGGAGTTCAGGGCTGCCGGGGAAGCCTCATATGGTTCCCAGTTGGAGCCCATGCTCATCCCCTTTGGGGGTCTTCTTTGACCTCTGAGCCCACCCAGGACTTGTGAGGGTCCAGCCCTTCAGTTTCCTGGTCGGAGGGAGGCAGGGAGAGGAGGGGTTCCAATCCAAAACAATTTCTGAAATATCCCATTTCATTTCAGATTGGAAATACCTGACAAGTTCCAATCCAAAACAATTTCTGAAATATCCCATTTCATTTCAGATTGGAAATACCAGAAATGAAACAAGACACTCCCAAAATGTTGGGATGGCTTTTCCTTTGCTTCTCTGCTGCCTGTGGTGGGTTTTTTTTTTTGAGGGGGGTGTTCACCAGAAAACTGGCAGGAGAGGGAGAACAAGATAGTTCTCCTACCCAGTCTGATCCTGGGGAAAGATCAGGGGGGCTGTTGTGAATGACTAGGCAATCCTCAGTGGACAAGAAGATTCTGGGAGAAATATAAACTGGTTGGTCTGAGCCAGGGCTTGCTGTGGTCCATTGCCATTAGGTCTGTTTGGCTTCATGTTTGGGGGTGCATTGAAAATAAGGGATTGTGCTAGAAATCCTGAAAGAACAGGAATGCAAGTTTTTGAATCCTCCAGAACCATTCATCAGGCTGGGTGTTTGTTATTAACAGCACCCTCCCCAAAAAGGAAGGGGGGGGGGATGTTTCAGGCCACAATCTTGTGGCCTTCTCATAAATGGCTTGAAATGTCTCCTCCTTTCTATGTGGTGTGTGTGTGATAATAACAAATGTCCAATGTGTTGAAGAGCTGTGGAGAACTCGGAAGCTTGCAATATTTTATGCAATTTTGTGTGTGGCTATTGTTTTTGGCCAGTACAGTTACCTGCAATGTTTGAAAACTTAGCAGTTTATCTTTCTGCCTGGCCAGACTGTCAGTACTAGTAGCAGCAACTCTGGGATGGCCCTAGTTTTTTTGTCAAAGGAGAAAAGGTAGCTGGGTATCTTATTAAGGGATTCTTTGAGTAGGAATTCTTGGTCAAAATGTTTGGAATATTGGAAAGTCTTTATTAGAGAGGGGGGATTAAAGTTCCTCTAATTTGAGAGCAAGGGGTGAAGGGTTTTTCAAGGCAAGAAGCAGCTACTGAGGCATAACCAACCTCTTGCAGATATGCAGGCCCCTGGCTGTATAGGGCTTTAAAGGTAAGCACTAGCACCTTGAAACACATCTGGTACTCAATAGGCAGCCAGTGCAGTTAGCACAGCACCAGGCGGATCCACGTCTGCACAGATGAAGTCAGCACCCATGCTGCTGCGTTCTGCACTGGCTGCAGTTTCCAGAGCAGAATCAGGGGCAGCCCCATGGAGAGAGAATTACAATAATCCAATCTGGAAGTGACCATTGCATGGGTCACTGTTGCCAGATCCCGGGGAGTGAGATATGGGGCCAACTGCCTGATCTGTCTCAGATGGAAAAAGGCAGACCTGGCAGTGGTGGCAACCTGGGCCTCCATAGTTAGTGAGGTATCCAGGAACACCCCCAGGCTCTTCACCTTTGGCATCAGCACCAATAGGGCCCTGTCAAAGGTTGGAAGCCCAATCCCTGATCCCAGTTTCCCACAATCCATATACAGGACCTCTGCCTTTGATGGATTCAGTTTCAGTCTGCTCTGTTGTAACCAATCAGCCACGGCTTTTAATGCTCTGTCCAGATTTTCTGGGGCAGAGTCCATCAGCAGATAGAGTTGGGTGTCATCCACATATTGGTGACAACCTAGCCCATACTTCCAGATAATCTGGGTGAGGAGGCACATGTAGGTATTAAACAACATTGGGGAGAGAATCGACCTTATGGCACACCACATTCTAGCAGGTGTCGTTGAGATAATCCCCCCCAGTGCCATCCTCTGTCCCTGACCTTGGACAAAGGAGGTCATCCACTGCAAGGCAAGCCCACGTATCCCCACATGATGAAAACAGTGAGTTTGTCCAACATACTAGGGAGACTCCCCAGGTATGGAAAAAAGGGTTAGTAAATTAACCAAAAGAAAACCTCAAAACCCAGCCTGATGGGAACTTAATCTACTCCAGAAGAGATAGAATGCTGAGAATGGTGGAGGGTCAGTTGAAGTCGATGGGGGGATCCAGCCTGTTTGGGAACGTAGAGAAATCTGGGAGGAAAACTTTGGGGGGGGGTGTTTCTTTTCGAATTGTTTCCCAGTGTGTCATTCCTCCTGAATCCACAGCTTGAGTGTTTGGGGGGAGGGAGTTGTTTAATTATTAAAGTTTTTTTTAAAAGCTTATTCGGATGATGTCTCATATTTACAGCAGCTGCATGTGTTCCTGAAAATATCCCCTCTCTTTAATAACACTTGTAAAATATTTGCACTTCCCCTTAAGAAATAATAGTTTCAGTAAAGTTAACTTTTCACCTAGTTTGTATCTGTTTAAACTTCACAAAATTTGTATCTGTTTAAACTTTACAAAATTTCATTTTAGAAGGCACCAGTCATAATGAAGAATTAAATAGAACTGATGGTGGAATTAATCATTATCAAGTCCAAAGCTTTCATAGAAGAATCTTCAGTATAATGTGCAAATGATGCTCCCTTGTGGTTTAAGATTGTAATTGCAATGCTGATCATCCTCAAGCGTTTCAGTTGTTTGTTTGTTTTTTAATGGAAATAGGTATTATTGATTCAGTTTCCCACATGTTATCTATGGTAAATCATTGGCTATGGCCTTACTTGGAGCTGTGCACTTAAGATCACTGATTTTAATGGAGCTGTTGGGGTTTTGCTTGAAATTGTGAATAACTATTTAACTATTTAAACATAAATCAGCCAGTTATTTTGTTTTGGTGAATTACAAAATTGACAAAATCTTTACCAGTTTAAATTCAAGTATTTTTAAAAAAAGTTATGCCATTCAATCTGAATGTTTCAGCCAATATTATATTGTTTTTTTGCAGCAGAAGTTCAGAGACAATTTATATTAATGAATGCTATTTTATAGTCATTCAATTTCCAGTTCTTTACTTGACAAACGTATCATGCAAAATGTCATAATATCAACTTATGTCGGGGAAACTTTATCTTGAGCGGTTACATCTATTCCCACAAGGAAACCCATGCCCTTTACTCAGCCCTGAGTAGTCACAGTGTATTTGCTCAAGTGTGAAAACCTTTAGTACAATCTTGCAAGACAGGCCTATCATTTTAGACAGTTCCTCTAATATGTTTCATTTGTACATTCAAAACAAATGGTGTGTGTGTGTGTGTGTACAAGAACCATGTGTATGGGGAATAAATGATTAGGAAATCTCCACCCTTCCCAAGTTAAATATCCCCTTCCTGAATAATATAAACTCATGGGATCTGGAAAAAGCCAATTTACCTTCCTCCTCCTATTTTCTTTCCTCCAACTTTAACCGATATTCCTTAATTCCTCCTCAATTGTGTTCAGTCTTTATAAAGTCAATGATTGGGGGGGGGGGGTGTTCTAAATTTACTAAGTATTAATTTTTGTGCATGGCTGGTAAGCCTGCTTAATATGCAGAAATCCCATCTTTACTATGAGTGGTCTATTTTCATGACACTATCAACAGACACTTGAGCATCAAGCTTGGTAACAGAAGAAACAAAGCTTGATGTCTGCAGTTGGGCATAAACTGTTGGAACTGGGGAGGCTGAGAATTTTGATGTTAATGATGATCTCATTAACACACAGGTCAGTCCCCTTCACAGGATCACATCAATGTTTTTGCTTGAAATTGGACTCCTATGCAAGGCAAATCACCTTTGTGCCTGTGGTCCTGCACTGCAGGGTCCGACTCCAGGCCTTTGTAGAATGCTGTATTTGTAACTCATCTGTAGCATCTTGTAGCAGTGTTTGCACCTACACAATCTGTGAAATAAATATTACTCCTCAAAGAAGAAGGTGCATCCCTGGGGTTATCCTGGGGCTAGGTAACAAAAATTAAAATGACCTACATACTTGTCAAGCACAGAATCATTCACAGTTGGCCCCCTCTTTGCACCTGCAGTTGGATTAATCAGATGACATACAGCATACATGCTGTTTTTTGCACCTGTGCAGTTGGCAGCATGTATCATATTGGCACAGAACTGGTTGAAAAATCAACAATACTGTCATAATATTTATTACTATTATTTTATATAATAATGTTATGTGATGAATAGCAGATGAGGACAGGTGTAACAAAGAAGAATGTGATTGTACGCACACTCCACATACACCCACCCACCCACCCACCCACCCGCAAACACATTCAGGCTCATTGGACACAAGTGATCTACGCTGACTGTTTAACTGTGATGACTGTAACTTTTGAGCAAGCTGCAATCTGAACTGGATCCCTACTCCTGCTCCACCACTCCCACCTTACTCCAGCAAGTGGTTGAGGGGAAATGGGGCTGGAACAGCGCTCCATGATGTAATGACAATCATTTCCAGTCTCATCTGGAAGTGATGTCACAGGACACTCTAGGATTCACCTGAAAAACTATATGGTTTTACAACAGAGTTTTGAGTGAAACTTAGGGACAAACTAGATGAGATGGTGTTAGCTGAATTGCCTTATTTCTTAAATAAGCTTGGGGGAATTATGGTATTAAAAGGCAATTGGCATATAGTGTAGGGACATAACCTGTGTATACCAGAGTCAGAATTCCCAGAGCCTGTGAATAGACTAGGAGACCATGTTGATGTGATGATTGGTCTTTTACTTAATAATTATCAATCATACAGAATTGTCTAGCACACATACACACACAATACAGATCTAGGAATAATTAGGCAGGAAAAGACAGTGACTTTCGCATTAGCAGGAATATCGTTGGTGGGTGATACTTTACCTGTCTGGTGAGATGAGTAAACCATGAGTAAACCATGCAGTGAAAAGAGAAGCAAAAGAAAGGGGGGGAACCTGAAGGGTGGGGTGGGGGTGAGAGCTTCAAGAGAACTGCATGTAGCCAATTTTGTGACCTGAGGCAAGAGCCGGGTGGTCCCTGGTTACCAGGAAATGTAGAGGACAAAATGTAGAGGACAAAAACAATACCTTAGGATGGATAGGACAAAGGAAATGACGATTGGACAATTTAGGGTTGATGTGCATAAGGGAGTGACACCTCTTGGGGCAGTTGTGAAATAAGGGAAGGGGGAAAGACGGTGCTCTTTAACAACTTGATGCTTGTCATGGGAGTTATCTGGATCGGTGGCAGGGAGGCTTATCACATCTTTTGTTTCTGGCTGGGCAACAGTCTTTGTTTGAGGATGACTCAGGAGGGAAAGGAATGGCCTGCATGATGGAGAAGCAATCCCTTCATGGCTTCCTTGCAGGAACATCTGGCCTCTGTCAGAACATGGCTCCTCTGATCTGCTGCTGTTTCTGTGTTCATGAAGACAGTGCTTGTACAGATGCAGAATGGAGCATGGGCAGAAGTCCTCTGTAGTCTTGGGTCCAGGTCTGGCTTGGCATGCACCTTTGGCACAAGGCTGCCCTGGCTACAGTATACAGTCCATAGTCCAGTATGGGGCACTCAGCTTAGGAACACAACTCTGTCCATTGCCCTGGCACCCAACTCACAGTCCAGCAAGGCATTAACAGTGCAATCTGGAATGGCTTCTTGGCAACAATGGAGTCCCCAGGTCTGACTTGGGAATGCCACCTTTTTAAGTCTAATATGGGAGATTTAAAAATACCCAAAAGGCCTGATCACCCACAGCATGGAAGGACATGGCGCTCCTGTTACTCCCTCCATGCTTTTTCAAGCACCAAAATGACTGGGGGAGCAGCCATTTCAGCACTCTTAAATGTGTGGGAAGGGGAACAAGATTGTGCCTTCATAACCTTTTAAAGTCTTTAAAATGATGTCAAAGTTCCTGGGTTGATCTTCTCCAGTTTTCCTCTTACCCTTATCAAACATGTATTTTGCCCATGCCGATCCTATAATCCCCAGAACAGCATTTTTGGTGGTCTAAGGGACCCATGTCTTCTTCATCAGCATAAAAACTGGCTGGATCCAATCTAAATTCTAGATAGAAGTTTGGATGAGAAACATGAGATGGATGATTCTGTACAAGAAATCGGATTCAGAAGAACTGTAAGAAGCAACATTGTCAGGAGAAGAACCTTTTGTTTCCAGTAAGCTCCCAACAGAAAAGTCAATTATTGCCAGCCTCTTATACAAAAGTGGGACAACTTTACACCAGGTCTCTCTCCCATTGCTGAAAGAAGGAAGCAGCGCCACATTAAGACATATGGAGGCCTTATGTCAGGGGTCCACAATAGGGCTGCCAAGTCAGCCCAGGGGGCGGGGGATCCCCCGCTACAGGGGTCCCCAATCCGCTGGCCCAGATTCGGCCTGCAGGGGAAACCCAACCCCCGAAGTTGTCCGGTCAGGATGACTGCCCCAGCGTGATGATGTCACCGGAAGTGACATCATCACGCTGGGGATGTTGCCAGGGTTACGCTCTAGCAATCACCCCAAAAACTCTATGGTACCATAGAGCACTTCGTGTGCACGCCAGGAAAACCCCGGAGAAAAGAGGACTCCCCCCCACTGGGACACTGTAAGCACTTGGAAACCCTAGTCCACAACCTTTTTGAGCCTCTGGGCACCTTTGGAATTCTAATACAGGGTGTTGGGTGCAACCACAAAATGGCTGCCAGGAGGAAAAAGCCACACATACACCCAGAGGAAGTCAAAGTGTAGGGGAAAAGAGGGGTAATTAAAAAAATACTCTGGGAAAGAGGAGTGAGAGAGAATAAAAACAATTGTGTGGTGACAGTGGCTGCTGAAGCAATGTTATTTTAATCTGCCCAGCCAATCAGATCTCAAATGGCCATTCAAAAGCCATGCTGGGCAAAATCACCACATACTTTCTGAAAACACTTGATAGGTACAAGGAAAGGTATTAAGAGACACCATTGCGGCCTTTGGAACCATGTTGGTGACCTCTGCCATAATCTATATCACATTTAAGAGGCCTCATAGCACCCCCACCACCAAGTCTATTCTTCTACTATTAAAACTTAGGTTTTTTGTGGGGGGTATTTAGAGACTTCTCATAATCTGAGGCCCTATCTTGTATTTTACTTAGCTTGTGTATAAATTTAGCTTTGGGGGGAATCAAGGACAGGTTTGCTGGGGTGTTGGTTTCAGTTTTGACATCTTACTGGACAGTGCAGACTCTGCTGACAGGGATCCTATCTTTCTGTACCCCATCCAAGTGTCTCTGCAGTGTACTTTCCTTTCCTCTGATCTCTACCCGTACAAATGTTACACATTTAATGAATAGAATAGATTCTATTTTGGGGAATCTTATATTACAGCATAGGCATCAAAATACTACAGTCCTATTATTAAAAAGCACCTTTCTGAGAAGGAAAGGAGCAGCCAAGTTTTCCTTTCTTTGCTGTGTGAATTTAATTAAAGCTAAAATGTCATTCACGTACATATCAGAAGCATTATTCCAGGCACAGATGTCTGTCTGGTGCCAATATGCTGTTTATGTACTTATCTGTCTAAAGCACATGGCCATGTGCATATGCCCTTCTGGCACAGACGTGGTGTAGTCTGAAACTCATATTAGGCTGTTAATGAATAATATGCATTTTAAAAGGGGGGAAATGGAGAGCAGATCTTTTGGAAAGAGCTTGTTTTAGAGCTACCTTTTGAATTGCAAAAGCAGAAGAATAGGATTTGCTGATATGCTGGCATCTGTGGAGGCCTGAATGGATGTCTGCAGTGCAACTGGATTTTTCACAGGTTTTGGAAGGGGTGTTTTTGGCACTCTGATTATTCTAAGTCCTGGTGCTGATGATGTATGGGAGTGTGACTGTTGCTGAGGAATGCTGAAAAGCCAGAGCAGATGTTTGGCCTGTTTAACAGCATGAGTTCTAAATATTCAAAATATAGAGTAGAATATTCAATTGATTTTGTACAGAGGCACTGTGGGCTGCTCTGCTGCCTCTTCTGTCTCCAGCATGCTGTGATCCAAATCACTAGACAATGTAAAAGTTCAACCAGACATAAACTTGCATAGTTGCATTTGCAAAATATGGTGGCCTGAAAGGTGGCCTTGTGGCTTTAATCTTCATTAAACTTGCCGGGGAGTACTTTCATGTTTGGTGGCATCCCTTTCTTCCCATTGCCAAAAAACTCAGCAGAGTAGTTCTTGCCTGCCATGCAGTACCCTTAGAATTACAGCAACCTTTTCTCCTTCTCCTATAATACCAGAACTCAGGCAGCCAATGGAGCATATAGCATTAATCTGAGGGCAGGCAAACAAAAAACTGTATGGAACTCACTGCCACAGAACTCTAGCTGTGACCACTAACTTCAAAAGGAGGTTGGACAAATTCCTGGATGACAGGTCAATCAGTGATGGCTAAATGGAGCCTTCATGTTCAGAACCAGCGTATCACTAAACACAAGTTGCTAGGGACAAGAACAGTGGGAGGTTTAGGCCTCCATGCCCTGAATTCAAGACCTTCTGGGGGCATCTGGTTGATCATTGTGAGAAACAGGATTCCGAACTAGGTGGAATATTGCTCAGGTCCATCAGGGCATTTCTTATATTTTAAACTACATGTAGCCGGGAGGAATTCACTGCTAAGCTCTTTTCCCTAAGGCCAGACAGGTTTATTGGACATAGAACAGGGATCAGAACCACTGCTGACATGCTTAAGGGGTAAAAGGGCAGAGGCCCATAGGTGTTGACTTTCTAGGTACTGCAGTTTTTCTCTATGCAGTTTACAGTCACTATTAAAAATAGGCAGAATGATGCTGAGGCCAAAGCAGACCTCAGGATGAATCTTACACTTGCTCAGGGCTAGTTCCCATCTCTAAAATGGTGTAATGTTATGCTGCAAAAGAGAAGATTGGTAAAGTACTCTCACTAAAGTCAGCAGACAGACTCAGACAGCTGAACTACTGGCTCCCTCTCTGCTTCCACACAGCCACCATGAAATTTAGGAGTTCAACTAACTTGGCAGCCAGCCATAGCATCCCACCAAGATAAAACAGGAGCAGGCCAGGTAGCAATCAGGCAGCAGCTAGGGAGCAAAGCATTTACATATATAAGCATATAATACACAGCTACATTATTCCAGCATCATGTCCACGTAACTTTTAGACCAAAGAAGGGGGGTTTGGTAAGGGGTACATCGTTGAAAGAGCAATTTGCCCCAAGCTGTCAGGGTTCACAAATAACTGGGAAAGGACAAATTGCTGATTTTTAAAAAAAATCCTTATAGGGATGGTACTTCAGGATTCGAAATTAGGGATGCAAAATCTGAACTGAGTGTACGTTTAATATAGCTGTTGTTACCAAATTAATGACAATCAGTAGTAATGAGGGATACTCAGTAATCCTCTGTGCTGGTGCCTTGCTGATGTTCATCCAGTTTAACAAGGGCATTATTAATCTTGCAACCAAAGAGGTTTGTGCAGAAGGTATACCCATTCTTTTGATGTCGCTCAAACATTCCTCCCTCTCTCTACGTGAAACTTTTTTTTTTGTTCAAGCCCAATTCTCAATCAAGCTGAGGGGGATTTACCCAGCATTAATTATTCTTGACTGATATATGAAGAATGACACACTTCCTTATTAGTGCTTCATTCACCTAGCACTGAACCACCAAAGTAGTCAAAACTGGTAGCAGGACTGAACACTTTGGAGATTTGCTTCAAACTGACACAGGGGTCATGTTGTTATCTAAATGCCCCCCATACTATTGTTGAACTTTTTGTAAAGCAGTTTAATTGTCTTGGCTTCTCACCCTGTGAAACTTTTGCTATTTGTTTGCTTATTTATTACACTCATAGCCTGCCCTTCCCTGCACAGCAAGGCTCAGCTTGTAAAGATACTAAAAATTCTTTCAAAGGGAGCCATCATTTAAACATTCCCAGGTTTCTATGAATGGCCAGGGGAGGGGATGAGTTATAATAGTTAAATTGGCAGAGATTGAGGTTAAGACCATAACACTAGATCACACAATGTTTTGTGTGATACAGTAGGATACAAGATGGTGAGGTATGTGGTGGGCAAATATTGAAAAGACAAAAGGGAGGATGAAGAGAACACTGTGGCCCCAGGAAATTTTTTATTAATAAGTCAGTTTTACAACATTCATTTATCACATCACACACATTATAAGAACTGTAACAGAAAATGGACAAGGTAAAAAATTCAAAAGGTAGCTTTGTCAGAATGGGGCTTTATCAAACAGGCTGGCATTTGCAATTACATAATTAGAAATATTTCCTCAATTGGGATCACACAAAAGACATAAAAAAGTAATATATAAAACAGCTGACTAATGAAGGCTGTTGAGAGTATCTCAGCACATTAAAGATTCATAAAATATGTTCTATTGCATCTCAGAGAGGTGTTCAACAGTTTCCTATTGAAGATTAGCAACTGAATTTACTTAGGGCCACTTTAAAGCACCAGTGCTTCCAAAGAGCAATACCGACACATAAATAATGCAAAGCCAGGGCAAGAAAATACATATTTCCACATCATTGAAATAAAAAGCCAAAACTCTCAGAATTACAGGGCTTGGGTTATCCATTTAAAAAAAATTTTTTTTAAAGGATTTTCTGGATTCTTTGGTATTGTATCTATATTCCTTTCATTTGTCTATGCTCAAAATTTCATATTCCCTTCAAACCTTGGGCCCATTCTTCATTTAGTACCCCAGATCATCCATCTATTCATGTATATTTTAAGTAGCAAAACCATTACTCTGTTAGAAGAAATTCCTTTCAGCACTTGTAAACATATTGAATATAACTGTGAGACGTCAGGAACAGATGGGGAAGTGGGGCAAACAGATGGGAAAACTTCACTTCCAAAAAGAAAAAAAAGATTGATATGTAAAATGTAAGCTACTTCAAACAAATATTTCATTATTAAGGACCTATGGGATCCTAAAATCCATATCAGAACTATAAAAGCCATGTATTCTATGCTTCTAAAGGACAGTATGGAGTAAGTTCTATTAGGTAAATAAAATACAATTGTTGTTTTTCCTGTACTGTAGCTTGTCTTGGAAATAACTAGGGATGGGCAGGAACCAGAAAAATGTGGTTTGTGTTGGTTCATGGTTCGTAGCCGAACCACAAACTAAACCAGGAGGTTTGTTCACGAACAGAACTAGTTCATGGTTCGTGGCCTTGCAAACCCCGTTGAGAGGGACCACAGTCCCTTTAAACAGGGTTTGCAGAAAGCCTGAAAAACAACTTTTTTGGTCTGTCTTTTGCAGTCCCTGTAAACCTTCACTGCCACTCAGCTGTTTTTGCAGCTTTTGCAGGGGAAAAAAATCAAAATTTTAAAGGGACTCAGAGTCCCTTTAAACCCCTGCTTCTGCTCTATCCACAAGCCACTATAAACTGCTTTAAAAGTTTGTGGAAGTTCATGACAAACTTGTCACAAATGACCTGTCACAAGCTTCCATTCACAAACAAACAGGGCAAAATTCATGATGAATTTTTCTTTGTGGTTTGGTTTGTGCCCATCCCTAAAGATAACTGCCCCTTCCTCAGTTCTACAATATAAGTGCAGTACATTAGAGAAGCAGCAACCCTTAAATGATAGTCTTCTTCATGAAGACCTAGAATGGAACTATCACAGCAAAAAGCAGTAAATTCAGTTAAGGATTATTCTTTCACAGAAACACAATATTGGATGAGTTAGATTAATCCATCATACCATCCCAGAAAAGGCATGTCTTACTATCCATCATGAGCCTTAAATGACAGTGACATCTATTCTAATTGTTTATAAATTTGAAGTGAAGAATATCACCATGATCTATGACTGCACTGACCTAACTAGCTGCATAGTAGTCCAAGTACCATAAGGATGCCTATAGTCATGGCAGACAGTCCTCTCTCTGTCCAGTTTTGTGTGGTACTATTGTTTCATACTCTGTTGCTATATGGCTACTGGTGATGGAGCCCAGAAATGAGGCAGTAATTAAGAACCCAAGGCACTTTGAAATATTACTTTTATGCCTGGAATTAATCCAACACTTTTCAAGCTTCTTCAGCTCATGTTCTGTATACACATGTATACCTAAATGCTGTATACAAAAATATACATTTACAAGTGGTGCACCAAGGACTTGTGGGGGGCATCTCATTTCTGCTCCCCCACTATTTCCTCCTTCTCTTCGCTGAAAGCCCCACAGCCTCTTCCCTTTTCCTGCTTCTTCCCTCCAACCCACCCACCATCCAACCTTTTTTTTATCTACCTCGTCTTCAGCTTTCTCTCCTTCCCTTCCCCAGCAGTCTCTGCTTAAGAAAACTTTGGCCTAGTTGCATGGTACTGACCACTGGGCCAGGTCCAATTGTGCAGCAGAGAACCTGCAAGGACTTGTGGGGGACACCTCACTTTCCCCTGTGTCTGGCTCACTTTCCCCTGTATTTATTTCCTCTTTCCCTCCTCCTGACAGCCTCCATATCCTCACCTTTCACTGCTTTTTTCTCTCCTTCACATTCGTCAACAAACATACCTTTCATCTATCCTCCCATCTTCAGCTATATTTATGATTTATTTACTTCATTTACAGCCTGATTTTCTCCACAGTAGGGAACCAAAACTTGGACCATCCTTCTCTGGTTCAAGGTTACCCATTGAGCTTTCATGGTAAAATGGGGATCTGAACCAGGGTTTCTCAGATCCTAGTCTGAAACTAACCACTATACCATGCTGGCTTTTGTGGGGAAGCAGAGCAGTAGCAAGCAGCCAGGCCTGGGCATGTCAAGCAAGGTGCATGGTATGAAGTTTACTGGTTTGGTGGTTGCTGGCACACCTGGCCTCACTGAGTCCTCCTTCAAAGGCCAAAACAACTTTGGAAAGGGCCCTGTCCCCTCCCTCAGACTTCTACTGATAGAAACCAAGTCCTGAAGGCTGACAATATTGTTGCAGTTGCCTAATGAAAGCTGCTGAGTGCGTTTGTTTCTTAATGCTACAGGTATTGCTTTTGCCAGTTTGGTGTTGAGAGCCAGTTTGGTGTAGTGGTTAAGTGTGTGGACTCTAATCTGGGAGAACTGGGTTTGATTCCCCACTCCTCCACTTGCACCTGCTGGATGACCTTGGGCAAGCCATAGCTCTGTACCAGCTGTTCTCTCAAGGACAGCTTGGGAAAGCGCTCTCTCAGTCCCACCTACATCACAGGGTGTCTGTTGTGGGGAGAGGAAGGGAAAGGAGTTAGTAAGCCACTCTGAGACTACAAGTGAAGAGTGGGGTATAAATCCAATCTCTTCCTCTCTTCTTCTTATTATTTGGGGTTTCCCTCCCACACCTTTTTAAAAAAGATTTTAAATATTGCTGCAAGCCTGAAGCTTTTTCCAGGTTTGTAAACCATCTCTGGCCTGTTCATGGTTCCAGTCTCATATCCAGAGATCTGGCCCTGTTGAGAATTAAAGATATTAATGCATTTATTTATTTTAAATATTTATACCTCATAGTTTAGCTATGCCAGCTCCTAAGGCAGAGCTGTACACTATATATAAAACAGGTCTTTTTCAGGATTATTACTCAGTTAGGGTGAATATTTTGATCACTCACGAAAAAGAGCTGAGGAAGCTCTAAACATGTCAGGTCTATGCCAGTGGGTATTTGCATCTTGTTTCTGGCAGCAAAAGTGTACCAGCCTAATATCACTGGTCAGCTTGTAATGCCACAAGCAATAATGAAGTCACACCACATTCTGAGTAGTGTCTGATGCCACAATGCTATTAGTATCAGGTTGCTAATCAGATTTCAAAATGGGAAAGTATACTAGATGAATACATAAAGTTAGGATACCCATAGCTTCCCTTTTGCCCATCCACTTCCTTAATACAAACATAACCTAGAATCAACTTCTCTCAGTATCATTATGACAAATATAGAGCTCAATATGGAAAATAACTCCTGGGAGGCTATTGTCAGACTATGAATTGTCTCTTGGCAGGGTAGCAGTAGCTGCCTGCAGCAGGTTGTTTAAGACTCCTTCTGGTAGAGAAAAGCAGGGTACAAAAACCAACTCTTCTTCATAGGATTCCCTGGCCCCACCCCATCTGGCTTTTCTCTAATCTCCTTTCACCTGCTCCATTTGGGAAACTACATAAGGAAAGGGAAGCCTTTCATCTCCTTTTCCCTTGCTGTCTGTCTCCCTGCCCTGCTCCTTCCCCTTGCTGCTTGGGGCTGCTTCTAAGCTTCTCCCATGCCCCTCTGCACCTCCGTTTGGTTCCCTGCCTTATTCTTCACTGTGTCAGAGCAATCTGCCTGGGTCTCAGCCACCTCCCTCTCCTGGCCTTCCTCCCATCAGTGGGTCTGGGTCCCTGCTCTCCTCAGGTCAGGCAGCCAGGGCAAGGCTGAGTTGGGATCAGCCATTGGCTCCAGGCAATTCAATAGTCTGAGCATGTGTGTATGTTGAAAAATTAAGAAGAAATGAAAACTTTATAGATTCTATATCAATCAGAATGACAATATACAAGCAAACATAGGAGAAAAGAGAAATGCACTCATGAGTACCATGTTACAATTACTGGTTACAACTCCTTTAAGTAATGCAGCAGAGGTTCCAAAGGCATGTCTTGACCAGGACGGGAATGTTGAAATGCTTTGTCAATTTTCAGTGGACTTAGGCACAGATCATAAATTTGGTTGTAGTTATGGATCAAGCGTTTGGCTTTTTCCCTGTTCAACTTGCCTGTATATAATTACAAAAACAAACAAAGTTTGTAAGCTGGTATGTTTCTCCCCTAAAACCTAGCCCATTGTAACAATGACAGACCTAAATACTGAGTAAATGCAACTCCAAGGAACCACAAAGTCCCTTGGTAAGTTTTTTTTTTCACCCAAGAAGAAATATCTGTTTATATTCTGAGACACCAATAATTGGCTGTTGTTTAACATTCATCTCAGTCAACCACAGATGAATATAAAATTAATTTCAAGAGCTGCCAACTCCACCAAATATTCATCCATGGGAATTCTTGCCTGTATTTTTGATATCAGACAAATAAAGTGCTTTCTCCAGTTTCCTGAATCGGTCTATCCAGGCATCTCGTTCCTCAGAATCACTGGAGTCAGGTGTATCACACTTTTCTTGCTTCCAAGTCTTGGCAGCCAGAACACTCTGCTCTTCTTTAGCCACCTGCAAATAAATAAATAAATAAATAAATGAGATCTCAAATTCAAAAGTTTAACGCAACTTTCTGTTCAAGGGCAGACAGGGAGTGAGGAATCATAACAGCTTCAGTGTCATCTTCATATACAAGATTGCTTTAGCTGCTACTCAGAAATGGACCCTGTATATTCTTGCCCATGCTCCTAACCTCTTTGACAGCCTGAATTGTGCTGAACAAATTTGCTTTCTACTTTGAAGTAAGATTAATATTTTCAGGGACAAGCCTGTATGGTTATCTCCATTAGTTTTTGATTGTGCGTATTGTCATTTTTGTTGGTTTCAGTCTCATTTTCACTGTTGTTAAGGATGATTCTTTTGCCTTTTAAATCCCATTTTAAACATTTATATGCACATAACATTATACACCTTTTATGCCATTTATGTACAACATTGTATTGCTTACTAGATTGATCATCTTATTTACTGAACAAATTTACATTGTGTAATCCACCTTGATTCTCAATGAGAAAAGCAGACTATAAAGAAAATAAATAAATATGCAAATAGTATACAAAAATGTTGAGAGATGCATATATGCATATATCGTTATTAGAAAAACTTGGTATGATGAAATAAAAACTGGGTGGAAATAGATGTATTTCCTACAAGTGAGAAGCAAAATTGAAAACTGATATTCAAGCTGAACTAGGAGGCTTGTGAGAGTCAGTCTCATGCCTAATCATTTTACATATAGGCCCCAGAGGCTACTGAGGTCTGGCACCCAAAATCGCCTGACTTGCCCCGGTCCAAGAGAGGCCCGGTTGACTTGCACCAGGGCCAGGGCTTTCTCGGTGGCGGCTCCTTACTGGTGGAATGAGCTCCCGAATAACATCAGGGCCCTGCGGGACTTGTTGCAGTTCCGCAGGGCCTGTAAGACGGAGCTCTTCCGCCAGGCTTTCAAATAGGAGCCGCCATTGGGGAGAAAGATGACCATACCATCTCCCTGGCCCTGTTGATTGCACCCTGCTGCCTTTACCCACCAGAGCGCTAGGAAGTCGCCATCTTGTGGAACTAATGTAGTTTTGTTTTAAATGTTTTAAATGTTTTATACTGTAAACTGGTCTTATGCTTTTATATGTTGTTAGCCGCCTTGAGCCGGCTGAAAAACTGGCAAGGTGGGATATAAATGAAACAAACAAATAAATAAATACATACATACATACTTTGGTGTGGTATGAGTAGATGAATATGGGATGGATTTCTAGGTACTTTGTCCAGATACAGTGAAATGCTTAAGTTTTGAGTATAATCATTTACAAATCAGGGCTAAATTAGGCTTTACCAAATGGCATAGGGGGTATTTCCCCATTCTTGGCTGTTATATATGCAGTCAGTACAGGTGGAACAGCCAAAAAGAGGGAAGTAACTCCCCTTCAGTGCCATTTCTGGAAAGAAAAAAATTACATGCCAGTAAAGGCAAGAGTTCCCACAGCTGCTTGATAGCTTCAGTGAGAGAGTGTCCAGTTCAGGAAACCCAGATTCCCTCTTTTAAAAAAGGAATGTCTAGTTTGACCCTCAGATTGTCTTAATAATAATAAACCAACCAAAATGTTTTTGACAATACCTGAGAGTCATCTTCATTTTTTCCTCCTAAAATGAAAAATGGGAAATTGTTTTATGCAGTGAAAAAAGTAGGGTGTCATTTGCCTGGAATAGGGTTCTCTAAGACATATATGAGGATGTGAATTTCTAAAATACCAGGTGGTAGTTAATTAATATTTTAACACTGACATTGGGCATATTCAACCTTGATTCTATTTTCAATTTCCTTCAGCATTTCAGCAAACTGTTGAAAAAGGTAATATTGCCACACTCCTTTGAATTACTCATAAAAACATCTTACCCAGGTACAGAAACCAGCTTTTGTGTACATGTCCTAAACTGGATAACTGAAGAACCATGAGCACAAATAGGTGCAATGTGCATTTTCCCTAGCCTAATTCAGCAGCCAATGCTGCGTGCAGATGGCCCTAGTCAGAAACGCAGTAATAGCACCAATCTGGAGAGGGGCTAGATTTAGAGGTTTGGCTTGTATCTGCACTGGGCATTGCTGGTCACTAGTAGAGTTTCTGCAAAGTGCTGTGTGAGCTACTTGTGTTAAGGCTGCCTCTAGCAGACACCTGTTTAGTAAAGACCTAAGTCTCAATTTCCTCCAGTTCTCTATTCAGTGATGTTTTCAGTACTTCTCCCTCACCTCACCAACCACTCCTATGTATATTCCCATATTTGAAAATCATGTGAAAGTTTATTTTTCCTTATTTCTGTATCTTCTAAAGATTCTCTCAGAAAGCATGTTACTGCAGTATAAGGTTGCCAAGTCCCTCCTGGCAACTGGCAGAGGATGGGGGGGGGATGACTTACCAGGAGAAAAAGCAAGGCCTACGCCACATTGCAAGGGAAGAGATGTCATCATGCTGCAATGCTTCTGTGATGCTCTGGTCTTTGGGCAAAAACTTTATGGTAAAAATGGCTTCTGCCATAGAGTTTTCATCCAAATACCAGAGTGTTGCTTGGACACCACTGGTGTGATGGTTTGACTTCCTATGCAACACCAGCAACCTGGCCTGGGCCTTACACTTTCTCCTGCTAAATCCTCCGCTGGCCAGCTAGTCAGTGGCTGGGGACAGGTCCTGGCAGCAGGGGACCCCTGCCTCCACTGGAGGGGGTATAGCAACCCTATTGCGGCAAGGCTGCAGCTGGGTAAGTATTAAGTGTAAGAGGGACTGCTCAGAGGAAGTATTGACACAAACTTGTTCTTAGGAAATGAACATACACTTTCAAGGCTAGATATGCAGTAGACTCTAATAGTATAATGTCTTGGAACTGGGCAAGGTACAAAGTATTATCTCTGCAATAGCAGGAGCGGTCTTAGAGATTCTGCAGGAGGGTTGCCAGTTGTGGGCTGGGAAATTCCTGGATATTTAGAAGTAGAGCCTGGGGAGGACAGGTTTTAGGGATGGGAGAGACCTCAGCAGCATCCTGATCATTCTGAGACAGTAGCAGTTATTGTAATTGTCTCACCTTAGTGTTTAGTCACCTCCTGAACGTTATGGGGACACCTAACAGAGTGATCTGTAGAAACTGGGGATATTTCAACAGTTTTCTACACAATGCTAAAATGCGATTGACTGCTTGCTGTGGTTAGATTTCATCAAAAACAGCAATGATGTAGCTTACTTCTGTATACAAGAAAGGAAGGATCCACCCCATCCTGGACTTCCTTCAAAAACTCCACAAATGATTTCCACCTGCATAAAGAAAACAGCTCTAAATTAAATGCAGCATTTGAAAATGAACAGGCAATTTCATGAGATTCTCTGTGATAATTTCTCATATTATGCCTATATTAAGATTAAAAGCAAACAAAAATAAAAGCATTAAAATAAATGCCCTATTTCCTTGTTCTTTTGGCCTTTGGCTAGTTCTTTTGTTTTTGCTTTGTATAGGCCATAAATTCTCTTGTACTTTTTTTTTACCATTTATTTTTCCTTATTGTGTTCCTTTATCTTATTCTATTTACCTCTTTCTCATGTACTTTCATTAGTCCTTCATTTACTACTACATTAGAAACATCTCTCTTATTCTGGTTTTGATTTTAATTGTCATTACACCGATTTGATCCCTATTTTTAGCTCTGTTGCTTTTCCTCATGTCCTCTATTTAACTGATTTCTGCTATTAATAAATCCTTTTCATGATGCCTTGAATTCTCACATATTCTTGGTCTTTTGTTCTCAGTGAAACCCAAATACATCTGTGACCCCTGCAGCTTGTCTTTTTGACTCCTCTCCCCTTCCCCCCCATTTTGGTGACAGTGCTGGAGTCAAATATGTTGTTGAAGTGCTGGAGTTAGTTTTCTTCTTCTATCTGTTGCTGTTACAGATATGCATTTGGATACTGACTCATCAAAACACAAACTAAAAAACTTCAAATTGTTAATGTAATTATTATAAGCAACCCAAACAACAAGAAAAAAAATAACAAATAGAAGTATTCAAAAATCTTTGCCTCTAGCCTTGTTCTGTTGCCTGCTTGTCTTAGAATTTTCAGAGTTGGGATGGGGAGACTGATTCAGCAGATATGTAACTAATGGAGATATTTACCATTTAGCTGTTATGCTGATCTTGCCATTAAAAAGGATGTGCCGAGAGACCGGTCTTTGTCAAGGGGCTCCCCTGTTTGGGGTGGGCTTTGATTCTATGTAAGAAGTGATTTCTGATTGCTTTCCTGTATCCTCTGGTGTTGAAGCTGCTAGGCACAGGATGTTTTGTTCATCCACTCTGGCATATTGGCAATACTGTAGACTTGAGAGGAACACAGGAGAACGTTATATTCAGCCCCAGTGGTATGCAGCACTGCCACTGTAGTGGACAGATAATTGCTTGTACCATCAAGGTGGAGGGAAAGAGAGAAGCAAATACTACACTTGCTCCCCTCCCTCCCCAATCTGAAGCAGAATTTGTCCTCCCAATAATATATGTTCAAGAAAGAAAAAGAGAGAGAGAGAAAAAAATTGACCAAGGGTCAAAACTGCCCAGATCCATGATACAGAAAGATCTGAGATCTCTCAAGATCTCCAATATTTTCTCGCGCTTATTAATGTGTAATAAAAGAGGGAGTGGGGTGGGGCTGGGATGACATGAGTGAGAGGAACTAAATCTTTCCCAAATTCACAACTTATTTCACCTCACCATTTTTCTTTCATTATTTTTCTCCCAGACCAAGTCACTTCTGGTATTGCAGCAGGGGAGAAACATGTGGAAAGAAATGGAGAACAGTGAGCTAAGGAATACACAGATTTAGCTATTGGCAGACTGCAGCCACATGTGGCTAATAGTATATAGATTTATGTATATATTGCCCACTCTGCCAGGCTGTCTGCTTTCTATAGTTGCCAAAAGGTGTTCTTCCTCCACGGGGTGAGCAGTACCCAATTTCATCTCAGCTGGATATCGGGGGTAGGGGGAAGGACTTACAGTAAAAATGGGCTTCCCATTGAATCCATTATAATTTTTTAAAAATGAACTGAATAACTAGAACAAGGGATCTTCTTTTCCCTTTTCTACCAGTGGAAAATCTGGTTGGATTGGTCTTGCAGTAATGCAAGGATATGAGCTAAGATCCTCATTGATGAAGCTGTGTGGGATGAAGGGCAGATTGCACAACAAAGGAAGAAACAACTGTATGTTAGACATTAACCCTTTGATTTAAAAAAAATGCAGACAGAAACCTCATTTTTTAATGTTAGGAAAATCAAAGGATATTAGAGAAATCTGTGGTCTCCCCTTTCCAGTTGTTCTTCAGTTTATCTTTGCATCCTACTCTCTTCCTTTGACAGCTTAAAGAGAGGGTATTACTTTCTGCAGGGGGATTAATCTCACATGACTGTAATCACTCATGGCAGTTTATTGATCTTAAGCACATTTAATCACAAAATGGCTCAGAGAAACCAGACTCTCCTAATTACCGAGGAGTTAAATTCACAGTGGGAGTGCAGATGCTTAACTAAACTAATGATGCTAGCACATACACAGACCCTTCAGTTTTATTCTCTTTATACTGGATTTTTTTAAAAAAACTTTCACACATTTGAGTATGGGCAAACTCTGCTAAATATGTATGGCATTATTTGCATGGCCTTAGCAAACTTGAATTTGAAACATTAAATTACATTGCAGCAATATATCTAATTCTCAATGTGGCCCCATCTGTGGATACTTAAATCTGGAGACTGGAGATTGGAGATATGAACAGAGAAGACAGATCTTATTACAAACCTGAGAAAAGCCCCAGAGTTGTAGAAAACCCTGAAATCTTAAAAACCAACTAACAAGTGGGGGAGTTAAAAACCTCAAAAAAGATAGGTCTGCCTATAGCTTTAAGAGATGAAAACCTTCTGTGGCCATTGCTAGGCAACCACAACAGCTTTCAAACTTTGATTTCTGTCAGTAAAAGGTGGGGGAAGGGGATAGGGCCCTTCCCAGGGCTGTTTTGGCCTTTGAGGGAGAACTCATCAGGGCCAGGCCTGCCAGGAACCACCAGGTGAATGAATCACTACCACATGACTTGCACATCTCACCCAAACACTCTGCCATGGTGCTCACTGGGTAACCTTGGACTAGCCACAAATTCTCAGCCTAACCTACTTCACAGGGATGTTGTGTGGTACAGTGGAGGACCGTACAATAATGTGAGCTGCTTTGGGCCTCCATTGTGGAGAAAGGCACAGTATAAATGAATGATAAATACAGCTGAAGATGGCGGGGCAGATAAAAGGTAAATTGGTTCATGGCTGGGGAGAAGAGAAGGAAGCAGGGAAAGGTGAGGATATGGGTAAAAGGAAATAGTGGGGAAGGGGGAAATTAGATGCAGTCTCCACAAGTCCTTGCAGGTTCTCCACTGCAGAACTGAGCCTGGCACAGCTGGCACCATGCAAATTGTTTTCCCAAGGAAAGGTTGCCAGGGGAGGGAATTCTTAACACGACCCTCATCTGTGGTACTTAAATCCAGAGATCATGGTTATGGAAACTTCTACAAACCTGAGAAAAGCTTCAGGTTTGCAGAGAAATCTGAAATCAAAACAAATAAGCAAAAGAACACTGAGGGTAGTGCTATCAGCCATTCACAGGCAGCCTGCAGATGAGGGAAGGGGCTAGGATTGGGGGGGGGGGGGGGGAATGACATCACACTGTTGGTATAATGTCTTTTCTGGCAAATACCTGAAAGTGATGTCACATTGCCAACATGACTTTGATCCAACACTCTAGGATCCTGATAAACCTCCATGGTAAAAACAAAGAGTTTTATCTGAATCCTAGAGCATCATGTTCGCACCACACTGGCAACATCACTTCAGGGTAATCTGGGGCAGATTAATGTTAGATGGGTGGGTGGGAAGGAGATAAGGAAACAGGGAAAGCTGAGATATGGGGGCTGCCAGGAAGAGAAAAAGAGGAAATAGTGTGGAGGGTACAGGTGAAAGTGAGAGGTCCCTCCACAAGTCCTCATAGGTTCCCTACCATGCAACTGGGCCTAGCCCGGCTGCCACCATGCATCTCAGCCCCACCTGGAAGATGGCATCATGCAACTGGACCACATTTTTCCTAGGGAGAGGCTGCCAGGGTGATGGAAAGAAGGAAGGAAATATGAAGACAGGGGAAGAGATGAAGGTAGATTGGCTTATGCATAGGAAGAAGAAAAGGAAGCAGGGAAAAGGCTATGGAGGTTTGCAGGAAATGAGAAGAGGTATAGCGGGGGAGAAAAAATGAGATGCCCCCCACAAGCCCCTGGTGCCCCTCATACCCCTCATAACATTTAATGCAAAGCTAATCTGACATAAATGTAGAGTAACAGCCAGGATTTTAAAAAGTATTCCCTGGAGAGATCTGAAATACAGGCTAAGCACTTGGGAAATGCACAGGGATAACCATTATACTGGTCATTCCTATTCTCAGATGCATATAGTACTGCCAAGAGAATACTAGTACACAATATTATGCTACAGGTCCATGACCCAACACCTGAAGGCTACCAGAGAAACAGGGAGGAGCTGACTGAACAGCAAGGATTGTGTGTGTGTGTGTGTGGGGGAACATCTGTCCCTCACAGGATCAAGTTCTTACATTTCAGCTTATGCACCTTACAAAGCGGACAAAAATGTAAGCTTTGCAAATGGGCAATAACAGGCATCATTATAAAAACGAATGTGTCAGAGATATCACTCAGACCTCAAAATACTGGCAAAGCAGCAGAATGGAATGTTTTCTTGGTGGATGTTGCCAGTACCATATAGGAAACTTGCAGCCAGGAAGCACATGAAACTGAAGCCAGTACTGGAAGGGTTTTACAAGCAGGACAAAATGTGCTTTTCTTTGTGCTTCTTGAGTGCAATGCTAACCTATGCAAATAAAAGCAGAGGCAGTAGCTCTCCATACGTAATGTAAATGTCCTGGACTTTGATGTGGAGACACAACTTGTCCCTTTGTGCCTGGCACTACAATCTGACCCAGTTTGCCAAAATAGCTTCTTTCAGACTACTTGTGCCAGTGCTTCTTTTCAGTTTCACATCAGAGCAATCTGCCCCTGCAACTGCTTACAATGGCCCATCTCATATAAGTTATTTGTAATAGCCGACAGGAGTTGGGGAGGTTCTGATTCAGGACATGTCAGTCCAAAGTGATGATAGTGCAGACACCGAGGATAGTATTCGTAGGAGCATAATAGAACTTGGGAGTGAGAGTAAGATGGCAAAGGAGGGCCATGTGCACAGACAAAGAGGCCAAGGGAAGTAAGGGGTTGTTGGACAGGGAAACATGTTATAGGTGTTTAAAGAAGCCTCCAAGTCAAGATGAGGGAGCTAGTGCTAAATGACAATTTAGATATAGAGGGTGTCTTAGAAATGTGGAGGAATGGGGAGAATCCATGGGATATGGTCATAGACAGGACAGGGAGGGACATGGGGAAGGTGTTACATTGTATATCAAAGAGAGCATAGAGTCAAATAAACTATAAAATATTAGGACAATGAATACTGCAACAGAATCGTTTTGGGTGGAGATACTAGTCCCTAAAATTACTTAAAAGTGGGGGTGTACTGTCCCCTTTCTGATCATACCCTTGGGGCTAATCTCAGGCTGAAGAAGGAAATAAGGGAGGAGACTACAACAGATAATGTTGTGATGCATTGGTGATGTTGCCTGGCGATGCTCTGGTATTTGGGGCAAAACTCTATGGTTACTATAGAGTTTTGTTCAAAATTCCAGTGTCGCCATGTGGCACCAATGACATGATGATGTGGCGTCATTGTCGCTTTTGGGGCGGGCTTCCCCAGGGGAAGAGGCCCGAAAATCAGGAAATCCCCTGCCCCCAACTGAGGAATGGCATCCCTATCCTAACCATCATAAATGACTGCACTGGAACAGGTGGTCACAGATCCATTCAAAGTAGTGGTGATCTTGCATTTTAGGACTCAAGCACATCCAATGAAAGTGATGGCCAGTAGATTCAGGACAGTCAAACATAAATACTCAGCAAATGATTAAAATACTGAATTAGCTGTCAGAGGATGTAGTGATGGCCACAAGCATAGAAAGCTTTAAAAGGGCATTAGACACATTAATGGAAGATAGGGCTCTCAGTGGCTAGTAGCCATAGTGACTGAAGGGAACTTTTTCACATTCAGAGGCAGTAAACCTCTGAATACCAGTGTCAGGAGGAAACATCAAGGAGAGTCTTAACCTCTATGTCCTGCTGTTGACTCCTTAGAGTAACTGGTTGAGCACTGTATGAAACGGGATGCTGGACTAGATGGACTACCGGTCTAATCTAGCAGAGTTCTTTTGTTTTTAATGGTAAAGGAAAGCAAGAATGATTTGGGAGCAGAATCAACCAGGTGTTCTTTGTTCCTCAGGCAGGAGCATGTCCCTGCTTACAATATTACAGTATGAACTGGCCCTGTACAGGATGCTAATTTCATAGGCAACAGGGAAGAAAGAGCACATATTTTCCATATCTGTTAAAACTCTCACCGTATTCTGCCCCTTCTACCAATGTCATAGATGCTAACCAAAGTTTCCAGAATGCCAGGAGGAAGAGTTAGTTCATGCTTTTTGCAAATCAGCTCTGTCTGCAAAAAAAAAAAAAGACTGCAGCATGTTTTTATTAATTATTTTCAAATGCATTTCTGCTAGAGCAATCAAAGTACTTTAGAATTTAAAATGACTATTTAGATTCAATACAAAAGGGTGTCAGAAGGAAAAGAATATAAAGAAAGCAGTTCATGGGAAGCACGATTTATTATGAGTTAGAGAAGTGCTCATCAGTTTGACCAGCTGTATTAATGTCAGTGGGCATATGCTTCTGAAATGCTGAAATGTTCCAAACTCTGGCAACATAGACATGTTCCAATTAACTATGATTTGTTGCCATACAGGCATGCTTGACACGTTTGTTATAGGTTAGCAAGATACCTGTCAACAGTATAATTTTGGATATTTTTTAATGAAAGTCAATGCCTTATATTTGTGGTCCACAAAGAAAATAAAAAGGCTCCAGTTGACAGCATCTGTCAGCTGAGAGATAAACCCATCCATGACAGCTATATGATGGGGAATGCAAACTGGGAAGCAGGAAGAGGGGAAGGGGCCCTCTTCTCTGACTCCTTGGAATTCTTGTAATGGTAAATTTCCAATGTGACCAGACCAAACTCTGTAATAATCAGACTATGTGTTCATACCTGATATAGAAGAAGAGGGTCACGACCCTACAAAATCAACATGAGCAAAATATATGAACTGGGGTTTGTGTGTATGACACTGTACTTGTTTTAAAAACAAAACAAAAATGAAGAAGAGAGAAGAGAAGAGATTGGATTTATATCCCACCCTTCACTCACTTGGAGTCTCAGAGCGGCTTACAAACTCCTTTCCCTTCCCTTCCCCACAACAGACACCCTGTGAGGTAGGTGGGGCTGAGAGAGCTCTGAGACAACTGTGCTTGAGAGAACAGCTACTACAGAGCTATGGCTTGCCCAAGGTCATCCAGCAGGTGCAAGTGGAGGAGAGGGGAATCAAACCTGGTTCTCCCAGATTAGTTCTCCCCACGCACTTAACCACTACACCAAACTGGCTCTCTCTGCCTGTTGTTATGTTTCAAATGCGTATCATATGAGATTAAGCCAAATACTACTTTTTAGGTTAATTGCTGGATCCACCCATCCGTTCATGTCACATGGTTTCATTTTTTTTAAATGACATGTTAACACTGTAGGTGGTACATTAAAAAAATAGTTGTTATAGTGATTCAGCATTTTTAACATTCAGAATCAGCACTCACCATTATGTTCATGTCCCTAAAGATTACTTCTCCAGAATTCATACTTTTCCTTACTCAATTATTTCTTTGAGATATGACATATAGTGACAAGAAAGAATTTGACAGCCAGATGTACTAGAAAATCATTACATTCTTTTACTGTAAGAAAGCACCCTCTGAATAACACCTACAATGAGCTGTGAGTTTATTTACCTCAGACAGTGAAAGAAGACCAGAGCAACTGCTGTCTTGTTGAAGAAAACTCAGACTTAGTTTTCCTAAGTCTAGTTCTTTCTTCTGTCTCTTCAGTATTTGCTTCAAGACTTCGAATGCATATTCTGGAGTCCAAGAGCTAATGGAACAATAATGTATATAATGAATGGGGCAATTAAAAAGATCTCATTGTATTATTGTTACAGCCAGTTATTTAATTCACTACTATTTTGCATAATAGCTATTGCCAGCACTGGTGCCTCAACTTAGGCTGATGTTCTGGTGCTATATCCTCAGCTGCCTAATACTAAATGTTTTTGAAAGGGGCACAATATCAAGGTAGTCAAAGTTAGGCCTGGTCCAAGCCACCCCCTCCAAGCCATGGAGTGTTGAGAAGATGGTGCCCATCTTCCTAGCCCTCTGCTAGGCCACAGGGAGGTGAGAAGATAGCACCTTCTTCCTTCCCATGCTGGGCTGCAGAGAGAAGCTGCTCTCCCACGCCACTTTTTCCTTGGTGGGGGGCAAGGATCAGCAGCAGGGCACAATGGTGCCCATCCTCCTTGCCCCATGTGGCATGGCAGGAAGCTGCCATCCTCCTCCTTACCCCTCATGGTGAGTCCACTTCCAGTGCGCTTTGTAACTGGATGCTTGTTGAGTGAACTGGCAAAATCCAGTTGGAAAGTACACTGAAAGTGCATTGAAAGGGGATTATTTAGTGTGTATGACCACAGCCTTAGTGAGACATGGCAAAGGGAAGGAGGAAAAGGGCTGGGCCCACATCACACCCCCGATGGAGGAAGGGAAGGAGGGTGCAGACTTCCTGCTGGCTACTCACTGGGGCCAGGGGTTTCTTCCGGGACAGACCAAGTGCCATGGACATGCTCCTTCGGGGAGTAGACAGACTGTTTTGCCCTTTAAAAATACTTGGAATTTTAAAAATTATAATAATAAAACATTCCAGTGATTTCAGTGACATTTATTTTTGTGAAGTGGATCTTATATAGCATTACTAGTTGAAGGAGAATTTCTTCCACCCTTTCCTTGGCAGCCTGCTGTGCCTCTTAAAATCATGCACCTGGGGCCAGTGTACCCTGGCAAAACTGTGAGGAGTGAAACGGGAGGGCTTTGCAGTGGAAGGGAGGAATCACTGAAAATTGCCTTTCCACTGCCTTCCACAAGGAAACAGAATTAAGATCCAAGCATATGTTTAGAATGTAACTTCCCCATGGAAAATTGCGACGGTGCCCACAGGTTCACAAACGGTGGGGACCCCTGTTATAAAGTATGAAGCCATGTAGATCCATGTATAGCTATTAGTTCATGCTGTTAATGTGGGGGCGGGACTCATTTCTATAAGGCCCACCATGGACTGATTTACAAGTTACATTGGGAAATCTGTGACTGGATTTCCCAATATATATTTTAATGTTACAAAGCAGTTACAGGGAACCCTATCTGAATTGGGGCCACAGTGCAAAGCAGGGGAAAGGTCTGTTCTTACTATTTTTCTGATAGTAATTGTATCTGTCTTTTTCCCCTACCAGAGCTAGTAGTAACTTGGGGGTGGGGGGGCTTTCTGTTGCGAAGACATTATCTGGGAAAGAACTCAAACATCTTTTATTTCCCATAATAGTCCTTTGATTAGAGTTGCCAACCTCCAGGTGGTGGCTGGAGACTTCCCACAATTACATCTGATTTCCAGGAGACAGAGATCAGTTCACCTGGAGAAAACGGCCACTTTGGAAGGTGGACTCTGTGGCATTATATCCCATTGAAGTCCCTCCCCCCAAACCCCACCCTCTTCAGGCTCCAGCACCCCCCCTATCTTAGGGCTGCCAAGTCTCCCGGTAGGGTGGGGGAAACACTGATTTTTAGTGCTTACCTCCTGCTTTTCCAAAGTTGGCCACCAGGGGAACAAAATGGCTGCCTTAAAAGGGAAATGTCTGCAGAGAGCCTGCCCTGCAGTAAAAAGCCTCACCAGACATTTCCCCTTTAAGAAGTCAGCAAGAGAGCTTCCACAGCAAGAGAGGTCCGCCCAGAGATTAAGGAGGGACTGAAGGAGCTGCTTTTGCATGTGGCTGGCAAGGTGAGTTTCTCTTCCAGCTCTTTTCATTCTCTCTCCCTCTTTCTTTTTTCTGTCTGTCTGTCTGTCTGTCTCTCTCTCTGTCCCCATCCAGCAGAGGTCTATCAGTGGCTATTATAGCCACAAGGTCTAAATGGAAGTAAGTGCCTCTGCCAGTTTTTTTCCTTCTCTCTCTCTCTCCCTCTTTGTTTCTTTTTTCTGTCTGTCTGTCTGTCTGTCTCTCTCTCTGTCCCCACCCAGCAGAGGTCTATCAGTGGCTATTATAGCCACAAGGTCTAAATGGAACCCTTTGTCTGGGGCAGTGATGCTCTGCATTCTTGGTGCTTGGGGGGCAACAGTGGGAGGGCTTCTGGAGTTCTGGCCCCGCTGCTGGACCTCCTGAGGGCACCTGGTATTTTTGGCCACTGTTGTGACACAGAGTGTTGTACTGGATGGGCTGTACTGGATGGGCCGATCCACTGTGGCT
Source organism: Lepidodactylus listeri (assembly GCA_029233225.1). Classification (NCBI taxonomy): domain Eukaryota; kingdom Metazoa; phylum Chordata; class Lepidosauria; order Squamata; family Gekkonidae; genus Lepidodactylus; species Lepidodactylus listeri. The sequence goes on from JARCFY010000002.1 coordinate 98,198,435, forward strand.
TCTCTCCTGTTCTTATGATATGAAAATCATATTTAGCACTTGTGTAGCACTTAGTGCTTCATATTCTGCCGAGATGAGGAAGGATTCAGTAGGGCCATTGCTCAGTGATAGAGCATCTGCTTGACATGCAGGAGGTATCAGCCTCTTCAGCTAAAAAAGGATCAGGTAATAGGTGACATTAAAGATCTCAGCCTGAGACCCTGGAGAGCCACTACCAGTCTGAGTAGTCAATACTGACCTTGATGGACCAATGGCCTGATTCAGTATTAGGAAACTTCATGAGTTCATGTGTCAGCATGTGGAAGCAACATCACAGGATGTGACATCACAAAATGATGTCACTTCCTTTCTCCTGGCTCCACCCCCAAAGTCTCCTGGCTCCACCCCCAAAGTCCCCAGATATTTCCCAAGTTGGACTTGGCAGCCCTACCCTATCTCCATGTATTTCCCAACCCTGAGCTGGCAACTCTAGCTTTGATCCAAATAGCCAGACTCAGTAGCTGCTTTTTTAACATTTAAAAATACACTAGAAGAATTAATCAGGAATCTCTTATGGAATGTATTGTTCAACCCAATGACTGTTTCTGTTTCTGTCTGTAAAATCAAGTCCTCTACTTTCTTAACAGCCAGTTTCAGTATAAGCAACAAGCTCTGATAAATCAAAAATTATAGCAGAATCATTATAGCTGCAGGTTATATATCATAAATAGGCCCAAGGCTATTTTAGACGAAGCAGGGCATGTTTATTCTGCTAAAATTCCACATGATTTCCCACCAATTAAGTCTGTGTTTCTGGGAAATAATGGATCAGTCATTATGAAATTTAATTGTAAAATACTAGCTTTTTAAACAAATTCAGAGCCAGATTCAGCATCCCTAGCCTAAGGCCAAAACTAAACATGCAGGTTTTTGAAAAGGTAGGCCCAGTTTCCCTGAACCCAACTCTGGTTCTAGAGTTGCCAGCTGGGTTGAGAAATATCTGGAGATTTTGTGAGTAGAGTCTGAGGAAGGCAGGGCTTGGGGAGGTATAATACCATAGATTCCATCCTGCATAGCAGTCATTTTTTCCAGGAAAACTGATCTCTGTCACCTGGATATGAGTTGTAATAGTGGGAGATCTCCAGCCACCACCTGGAGGCTGGCAACTCCTTCTAGCTCCCTACATCCACACAGCTGTTGCAGGGAATGACTGTTACAAAAGAGAAGAGCCTGTCTGTGCTCAAAAAGTAGCCATGAGAGGAAGGGCTCCTTCCTTTCCCCCAAGCCATTTTCCTTTGCCAAAACAGTACTGGGAGGGAACTATATTCCCATTTTGCTGCTCCATGTATGCACCTAGAAAGCAGCAAAAAATGTGGAAATAACTCTCCCCTGGTGCTTTCTTTGTGCAGAAATCCACTCAAGGGAGAGAGGCAGGAGCACTGCTCCCCAGTGGCAGTAGTTCTGAACCCAAGCAAGCTCTCCTCTGTTTTTTAACAGCCCTTCCCTACAGCTGATGTGTGGCTGTAGAGATCCAGAACTGGGTCTAGGGAACCAGGGCCCAGCTCTTTAAAGTTGGCCCTAAGTCACATTTGGAAACATGAGATCAAAGAATGTAATAAGAGGCTTTGTATAGACCAGTGGCCTTTAACCTAGGTGGCAACCTAGGACTCACAGAATTGCAAGTATATTATCGGTTAGCACGTTATAGCATGATATAGGAAGCCATATGACATGAGTCAGTCAGGCCACTGGAAATGGAGAAGCCAGAGGCTCTGAACCTGCATTAAAAAGGAATCCTGAGTGACCTTGCCTTGCCATCTTTTGCTTCTCTCAACATGCAAGGTGTGGCACCCGTGATATCTATGTATATGGACTAGGAGCAGGTGCTTCCAGAAGCAGGGGTGAGGGTGGAAGGCAGGTCTATTACAGTTTGTAACCCAGTGGGTGGGGTTTCATGATCCATCTGAGGATCCTGACCCAGGGGTTCCAAAGCACTAGTATAGACTCTCTACACAGACAATCAAGGTGCATACAGATGGTATCTGAAATCAAGAGTCTTAGCACATTTTTGCTGTAAGGTATAAACTTAGTCCTCCCCTTCGACTGCCAGGCAAATCTCACAAGTCCTTATCAGTGAGTATATTGCTGATAAAAGGGTCTGTTTTACCAGCTTCTGGAGGGCTGTCTGGCTATTCTGTTTTTTAAAGCACAGCAAATGTCTTCATATATTTGAAACTTTTAAAAAATATACTCTTTAATGCCATTTTGATTGTGAGAGCAAAACCAGAAATGTAGGTAGTGCTCATCTGTTTACATGGGAAATGTGGTCCTCAGTTTTTCCCCATCCAGATAGGGATATACTGGTACAAGACAGATGGAAGTTTGCATACAGATGTTTTCAATGGTGCTTAGCTATATACATTAAGAGAAACCTAGGCTCTAGGGCTGCCCAGCTGACACATATCATGCAAACTCTCCCCCCCCCCCCCCCGCTATGAATGCATATATCTTTTCAGTCTTCCTTTGCCAAGGTCAAAGGAAGTCTGCCGTAATTTTCATTGATAAATCTTAACAGTCTGCAGTGTAGGTGTTCACAGACCCAAAATATGTTTCTTTAGCAGGGAGTTGGGGGAGGGGGGTGCTGAGAGAGAAAATCTGTGTTCTTCAGTGCTATGTAAAATGATTTCCAATGTCATAAATAAGCCAGCTTTTCATTAGGAACTCATCAAAGCGGATTGTTAATGACAGCACCTATTAGATCATAACCAGAAGGAAGCTAAGGGGAGAGGAATTTTTTCCCCAGCAACGTTGCTCATTTATTGACAATAATATGTATATTGAAAATTAAAATAGAACCTTTCACTGTGATTCTTTGACTTTTGTCTCTTCTCTGGAAGGACTTGTGAATTCTGCATTTTATTTACGGCCACTAGCGTCAAACAGTGGACCAATTTTTCATAATTTACCTAAAAGACAGGCAAAAAAGTTTAAATTCAAGAGATAATTTAAAACAGGGTTCTAATACTTGAAAAATCAATTTGTGAAGTAGCAAATAAATATTGCTGTTATCTGAATTCACTGAAACTATCTGTGAAAAATTTAATAAACAAAAATGGTGTATTCTCTATTAATTATTTTACAGTCTTTAAACCAAAGAATCTGGAATCTATCTTAATGTATAAAGGAGACATCTACTCAACAAATTTAAATTCATTTAATAGCTATTCCCATTTCCCAAGGAATTAGGGAACTATGTCTCTATAAGAGAGGGAACTAGAGATTGCAACAAGCAATTTCTCTACAAATTAGAATGTCTTCAATTCCTAAAGGTGAAGCTAGGATAGTTAAAGTAGAAAAAACAGATGCAAGTCTGCAGTGTGCGTGTGTGCACATGTGTATGCATATATATTCCCCCTAAGTGCACTGAGCCCATAGAATCTGCATCCGGATGAGAATTCGTGATGGACTGTTCAGTGTTGCTGCTTCTTTTTCCTAGAAACTGAAACAAAATAGTAGTGTTTATGCTTGTATAGCTGAATAAATCTTGTTTTCAGATTTGGACAAAAAGCTGCACCTTTATTTTGAAAGTTAAGAGTCCCAGTGACCCATAATATTAGCAATCAAGTCTAAAACAAGACTTCCCTTATAATTTCCTGTTTCCCTTATAATTTCTTTTTCTCTGTGCATTGGGTCAAAACTATTTGTTGTCACCCATTTGAAATGTTGTATTAACATACCAGTTCTCGGTCATTTGCCTTGGAAAAGGTCTTGAAAAGAAGTTTGACTGTTGGTAGTTGCAGAGGGATTTCATGCTTTAGAAGAAGGCGGCTCAGCTGTGACTGAGGAAGAAGCCCTGAAACTCTGGGATCCAAAACCTTACATGCTTCCTGCAGTTTTTCTAGTGTAGTCAGACTCAAATGATATGTCTCTAGTTCTTTTCTGAGGAATGTCAGAAGAGAATCGTCTTCAGATGTCTCAAATGGTTTTTGCACAGTGTCCTGAGAAGTAATTGTTTTAAATATATAAGGAAAAGTGGTGATTAATGTGTTTGCATTTAAGTGAATTCCTTTTAGTGTGTGTGCGGAAAACTTATGAAGAAAATAAAAAAAACTGTATAGACCAATAGCATTCCAAGATGCACAGAGCCTGGGGAGGTTCCTGATGAAGGAAATATACCCAAGCTCCTACCATTTTATTGCAGTTGGTAGGTTAATAAAGTGCCACCTCTTGTTTCTATACTCACAATTGTTAGTGGAGACTGAATCCTCACTTCCTTCATAAAAATGCATCAAAATGGTGAGAAATTTTTTAAATAGTTTACTCTTTGGGGTGGATATCTCACAAGCTCGATGGGGTGGGTGGGGGAGTCTCCACAGCAGGTGAAGAGGACCCACATTAATGTCTAACACGACCTAATGACACTACTTTTTGAAAGGATGTTTAAAATGGATGAAGGGGGTAAACGATTTCTTCTTGAATGAGAATGCCAAAACATCACTAACTTAGATTTGCATGGATGTAAGTCTTGCTCATTTCAACAGAATGTTTCCCATCCCGTAAATGTCTGCTTGGAACAGTAGCTTTAACATTTTGTAAATTTGGGATTAGCCTGGATTTGTTTTCTGTATTATAAAGAGCACTGCCAACTCCAGGTTGGGAAATTCCAGCAAACTGAGGGTGGAACTTGGGGAAGGTAGGGCTGGGGAGAGGAGGATGCTCAGCATGTGATGCCAGACAGTCCACTCTCCAAAGCTTCTCCAGGGGAACTGATCTTTGTAGTCTGGAGATCAGTTGTAATTTCAGGAGATTTCCAGGCTCCACCTGGAGCTGGCAACCCTAAATTATAAAACATCCTAGTATTAAAACAAACAAGCAAGCAAGCAAACAAACACCCTAATGATCACTGCCAAACAACTTAGACTGCAAATTACATAAGCATGGGTTTTAATAATCCCATTACTTTACCTGCTGTCTTTCACGTTGCCTCAAAGTCTGGGCTCCCATAGATGGCTTTTGAAGGGAGTGCATATAGGACAAAGATTTATCTCCAGATGGAACAGAGACACAATGTGTATTTGGGATGTTTAAACCCTTGGGTAACAAACATACGATTAGAAGGAATGCAATAAAGGAAAAAAACCTCTCCTACTTCAAAATAAATACTGGCATAGAAAAGTTTCAATAAGAAACAAAAATACAGAAAAATACAGAAAATGTGTCAAATAGAAAGTATTATGAGTTGGATTCTACCAGTATCTCCACTGGTGCAAGACAGAATAGGGGTGATCTCATCCAATTTCTTATCTTACTACAACCTCCATCCTGTATGGCTTTTCATCCCTGCCATTCCACAATCACCAGCATGGCTATTTTGGGGATACAGAATGGCTCTCTCTTCCCTATTCTATCAATGGAAAAGTTGATAAGATCCAGACCCATATTATTTATATGGAAACCAGTACTATGCTTGAACCAGGAAGACTTGAGGTCAAACTGTTCCTAAACCATGAAGATCACTTCAAGGAAACCTAGGGTGCCTACCTCACGGTCTCTCAGCTAACCTGCTTCACAGGATTATTGTGAGCATAAAAATGGGAAAATCTACATAGATTATTCTAGAATGATCCTTTGAGGAAGATTGGGATACATATGCAATAAATACATATGATGATTTTCTTCAGCTATTAATTTAAATTTTTCATTTTGTAATAGCACCGTGATCTCCCAATGTATGGATATAAGATAATGTCATACTAAATAAAATAAGTGCTTCACCTAGTACAGGAGTATCTAACCTGATCAGAGGTGTCAACTATCAAGTTAGCCCCAAAACAGATACAATCAAGGCTAAGCAGCCCTGATCAGAGGTGTCTTCAAAGAAATGGGTTGAAATTAAAGAGGGCAGGCCCGTAGCCAGGATTTTTTTTTAGCCAGGGGACATTTAAGGTTTTTAGGGGGCACTGGCTAATCAAATTAAAGGAATACCCAGCTCCTTCTCTGCATCCACCACCACTTGGGGGCCCTGGGCTGGAATGGGAAGTCGGGGGGGGGGGGCTTGCCAGTAAGTCAGGGGGCCTAGCTCTGAGAGTCAGGGGGCCTAGCACTGTAACTATGGGCCTGGCCAAGGGGATGTGTTGGGGTGTTGGCCATGCACTGGAATGGAAGAGTTACCCATGGCAGATTCCCCCACTGTTTCTCTGGGCTTCTCTGGCAGCTCCAGCCTGTCCTATGTTTCATGGACAGAAACCCACTATTTTTTAAGCTGCTATTTCCCTATTAAGTATGCTGTGTTTAGGATTGCAGCCAGCACCTGATACGTGTGTACTTCTTCACTGTGGGATCTTACTCCCAGATAAGAATACAAAAATCACCATAACTGCTTTGATGGGAGAAAGAAAAGCATTCTTTATTCCTGGTGGTGTATACATATTGGAAGTGAAAGGAAGCAGATATCTTGCTCCCCTTTCACTTGTCTACATGGTCTGTAACTCCAGTGGGGGGTGGGGGGTGGAGATGGCTTTAAAATGCAAAGTTTCAGCCCCTCAAAAACTGAAGAGCCTCTTGCAGCAGCAACTATGGTTATTTTTCAGACTTGGAGGAAGGGATTCCTGAGATTTGATAGATATAAAGATAGTGAATTAAAGAGGGAGCTCAGTTGAACATAAGGTTGGTAGTTCTGTTATCCCTGACCTGGATAGCCCGGGCTAGTCTGATCTCGTCAGATCTCGGAAGCTAAGCAGGTTTGGCCCCTGGCTACTATTTGGATGAGAGACCTCCAAGGAATACCAGGGTCATGAAATGGAGCCAGGCAATGGCAAACCACCTCTGAATGTCTCTTGCCTTGAAAATTCCATGGGGATCTCTATAAGTCAGCTGTGACTTGATGGCACTTTCCACTCCACTCCATTTCAGTATAATTAAAACATGAGGCCTATAAATCTGATGATTACTTCAGCAGAATAAGGCTGACTTTTCTCTATAATCAAATGACCCTTCAAAGCTGAGCCACAACCGGCTACTGCTTTGAGTGTCAGAAAAAGTCTACCTAGCACAGATTCAGGAACTGAATGGCTTTGTCTCCTACTTCAAACAAACATTAATTTCTCAGCAGCCCTAACAACAGAACTAGGAGTTACAAATGGATGTTTTTGAGTCTAGCAGGGACTTGTGCAGCAGTGGTGATATTACATCTCTTGTGTTGTGTGAATTGCTAGAGCCTGCTGAAAGAAAATAGACAAGGCTTGAGAGCAGGGTTGCCAACTGGCACCTGGCAACCAGCAGGAGCCTGTGGAGCAAGGGACAAGGGGGTGCCATTAGGTGATAGTGTCTGAGAAAAACCTGTAAATGACTCTCACCTCTCTACTAATCACTGGAACCTCTATGATAAAATCATGGAATTTCCAGCAATTCCTAGAATGGACTAATGTCACTTCTTGGTTTTCCCATGGCATCATCAAATGGTGATTTTTAATTTTTCTTTCCTTCTGCTGGCTGCTGGAGTGGTAATGGGAAAGAGTAGCTGGGGGATAGGGTATTCCCCCACCCTGGTGGGAACCTGGTAACCCTGTTAAGAGACAGAAGAGGGGGTTCTCAGCCATTCACAGACTCAGCTCTGGAGGGGGTAATGTTTTACAGCAAACATATACAAAAAGGACTAAAAGCTGTACATTTTCCAAATGCTATGACCTCATTTCTGTTAACTTCCTTGTTATATAGCTCCAAAGATATAGTTGTGTTGCTTTAAAAATTAAATAGAAGACTCATGGTGCTTTTAAAGATGAACAAGTGCTTAATCTAGCTCAAGCTTTTGTGGACTAGGTAGAGCCCATTTGTCCCTAAAACTCGACCTCAGCCTGAGGTTCTGATACAGTCAATCAGGATATAATTAGAAGATTCTTCTTTGAAGTCATAATTCTGATTAGGCCACAGACACTGCAGAGAGCCACCAGGACTTCAGGACCAAGTTCTGTATTATGCAGTAGGATCTTTTCCCATAAAAATGGCACTTATGTGTCAGCATCAAAGGTTCACTGATGCACTCCCCATGGAAACACAGAACAGTGTTTATTCATCTCATGATTAATTTATACTTATACTTCTTTGATTGATTTTATTACTTTAGTGACCTAAACTGAAATGTGGAAAATGTGGTTGCTATATTTTGGTGCAGAAATGCATCTGATCTAAATTATTGAATAACGTGTAAAAATATCTGTGGGTGGTTACACAGGACAATGTGATTATTATTTTCAAAATATATTAAAATGGATTCAGACTTGAACTTTGATAAGGATTAAACTACATGATGCTGGAGTTCTGAGACTGAAACTTTAAATGTGTTATTTGGCCTTAACAAGCAGCTGTGAGGAAGAGGAGCACCATATAGATTGTGGTCAAAATTGATTCCCACACACATGTACAGAATTACAGAGAAGAAATGTAAAAAGTAGAATTAAAATACTATGAAATGCAAGTAGTGTGGTTTGTGATTATGTCTATGTAAAACTTAAACATGGTAACCAAATATTCATGTTGCAACTGGTCACTGCATCTTTATCTTGGGTATGTTTGAATTATAAATAGAAACCCCACAGCCTGTTCTTGCATCTCATGGTCTTTTGCAAGCAAACCATGCTCTCCTAGTTCCCATCAAAAATATTTGACAGCCCATGTCATGTAGTGGTTAGACTGGGCAAGGAGATTCAGGGTCAAATCCCATTTCAGTCATGAAGTTTGCTTCATGATCTTTAGTCAGTTGTACTCTCTGCCCCCCTCAGAGTGTAACCTAGCTCACAAGTTTGTTGTGAGAGTAAAATGAGGAAAGTAAGAACTATATATGCTGCCTAGGGTTGCCAAGTCCAACTCCGGAAATATCTGAGGACTTTGGGGGTGGAGCCAGGAGACTTTGGGGGTGGAGCCAGGAGACTTTTGTGATGTCACTTCCTGTGATGTCACTTCCTGTGGTGTCACTCCCAGGTCAAGTGGCAAGTGATGTCACTTCCCCTTTAGATGATGTCACTTCCAGTACACTCTTCAAAATACACAACAGAAAGGTCTAAGATCCCAAGGCTGAACACTGCCAAAAACCAGAACTACACCTTCATGCAGCAGAGTCACAACTGTCTTTTTAAAAAATCATGACTAGGATCCAGAGTGCTAAATTACATCTGAATACATGTATTGTGCATAATCACATCTGCCCAGGGGCTGCTTCTAGATGAGGAAAGGACAATTCCCAGGGCTTTTTTTCTTCAACAAATTTTTTTAAAAATGTTATAAAGTTCATGATTTTTCGGAATACGTATTGAAAACTTCCATTTCCATCTTGAGAGTTGTGGCACCTCCCGCCCACCAAACCCTGAAAATTCCAAATAGCCGTATTGGCTTAGCTGGACAGTGTTCCCTCTAAGATGAGTTAGTGTGAGCTAGTTCACAGATTTTTAGCCTCCGGCTCACACATTTTTCTTAGCTCAAAAAGGATGGCTCCAAAAAAACCTAATTGATGCAGCAGCCAAATTGTTCGTTCATAACTTTAATGCCAGCAGCTCACAAAGTAGAATTTTTGCTCACAAGACTCCACAGCATAGAGGGAACATTGGCGCTGGAGCTGGAGGGAGGAAAATCAAAACTCATAAGAACATAAGAGAAGCCAGTGCTGGATCAGGCCAGTGGCCCATCCAGTCCAACCCTTTGTGTCACACAGTGGCCAAAAATACCAGGTGCCCTCAGAAGGTCCAGGACCCTAGAAGCCCTCCCACTGTCCCCCCCTCAAGCACCAAGAATACAGAGCATCACTGCCCCAGACAAAGGGTTCCATCTAGACCTTGTGGCTAATAATAGCCACTGATAGACCTCTGCTGGATGGGGACAGAGAGAGAGAGAGAGAGAGAGAGAAAGACAGACAGACAGACAGAAAAAAGAAAGAAAGAGAGAGAGAGAGAGAGAAAGGGGGAGGGGGAGAGAGAGAAGGAAAAGAGTTGGGGCAGGCAACTTACCACAGCAGGGAGAGCAAGGCAGCCTTGCAAGCCAAAGCCAGGCCTCTCAGTACAAAGGGTCTAGCCTGGGCGGGGCTTTCTCTTGCTGGCTCTGCTGTTAAAGGGGAAGTGTCCTATAAGGCTTTTTCCTGCAGGCTCTCTGCAGGAACTTCCCCTTTAAATGGTTCAGGCCTGGCTGGGAAGGGGCGGGGCAGGCTCGGAAGCCAGCTGGAACTGCGTTCCCTGCGTTCCTGCTGAAAAAGAGCCCTGCTTACCAGCACACACTAGGAAGAGACTGGAGGACTGAGCAGCCATTTTGTCCCCCGCCGGCCAATTTTGAAAAGGCGGGGTGAGGAGTTAAAATCAGGGTTTCCCCCGCCCTCCCGGGGGGCTTGGTAAGCCTAATGCTGCCCCAAGTTCCTTGAGCTAAAAACCCAACCTTGGATTCTGCATAGACAAATTTATTTATTTATTTATTTATTTATTTATTTACATACTAAAATATTTGTTAGCTGCCTTTCTCCCTTATGGAACTCAAGGCTACTTACAATATAAATAAAACATTATAAAAAACACAATTATAAGAATCCATAAAAATCACATTTTAAAAATTCCAGTTAGGTCTGCCAAAAATAAAAGCTAAATCAATCAAAATGCAGTCCTAAATAACACTGTCTTCAACTGCCCCCTGAATATCAACACTGAGGGGGGCAGGCACACCTCCATGGTGAGGTTCTTCGATAATTTTGGGGCTCCTGCAGAAAAGGCCCTCTCTTGTCTACGCCCAACGAGTGTCTTTCATTGGTAGAACAGTCAGGAGGGCATTCCCTGCAATCTTAATTCCTGGGCAGGGATATATGGGAAAAGACAGTTCTTCAGATACCCCAGTCCTCAGCCATATAGGGCTTTAAGAAACAAAACTTACACTTTGAACTGGGCTTCGGAGCAGACTGGTATCCAGTGTAACTGGTATAGTATTGGGTCTAATATATTGGGGATATATGCCCCAACTAGCAGTCTAGCTACAGCATGCTGCAGTAGTTGCAGGCTCCAAACACTCTTTAAGGGTAGCCCCAAGTAGAGCACATTGCAATAGTTCAGTTTAGATGTAACTAAGACATGGATCACTATGGTTAGTAGGCCTGCCAGACCCCCCCAGTTTGGTGGGGGTTGCCTGATTTGGAGGGGTTCCTTCCTGCCCGCCAGCTGGTGGGCGGGGGGAGGCCCTGCCCCTAAGGGCGACCACCCAGCTTCCCTCTCACCTCTTCCCAGTAGGGTTTAAAAAGACCCTTAGCTGCTGGGGAGAGGCAGGAGCTGCACGCCAAGCCCCAAATTCGGGGCTCAGTGTACAGGCCCATGTGGCCCCTCTCCCCACCTCTCCTCAGCAGGGTTTAAAGGGACCCTTAGATACTGCTGGGGAGAGGCGGGGGCTCAGCATGCAGGCACACAAGCCTACCCTTCCCACCTCTCCCCAGCAGGGTTTAAAAAGACCCTTTAGAGGCTGCTGGGGAGAGGTGGGAGCCTCCACGCCCCAACATGGGTGATGTCATCACACTGGGGATTCCCCACCCCCTCCAGTAATGCCCCCCAAAGTCCCCCACTGGGGACTTTGAGGGACCTGGTAACCCTAATGGCGAGATATGACTGACCCAGGAACAGATGCAACTGATGCACCAGCTGGAGCTGGGCAAATGCATTATGAACGACAGCAGCCACCTGGTTTTCTAAGGTGAGTGCTGTGTCAGTTATCACTCCCACAATGCAAGCATGACTTTTCAAGGGAAGTATAATCCCACCCAAGGCAGGGGAGATCGGAAACCTCTGTTCTACCTTTCTACTAACCCAGAGAACCTCTGCTTTATCAGGATTAAAAGATGCAACATCTCCCTTCTGTTGCCTCTGAGCATTTTATAGTTCTTTGACCTTTGGCTTGCTATGCTCCACCCTTGTGCTTGACCAGAATCATGCAAGGGGGCTACTCTGAAGCTTTCTTTCAAGGGCTGTTTTTGCTTACCAATCGACTCCTGGGGTCTCTTGAGCATATTTCTGAGCTCAATAGCATAGCCTCATTTAAATTAAAATAAGTTTGAACTCAGATAACTTGACCAGGTGAAACATGGTTTCCCCCCAGAGCTGATCTGTGGCTCATCTCAAGGTCAGAATATGCAATTTAAGTGCAATAAAAGCAGTTCTTGAAAATGAGACTTAATGCCAAGCATTAATCAGCTTCGTTGTTATTTATGAATAGATTATGAGAGGGTGACTTCAACAAACACCAAGTAACAAAGAGCTGAATCTTGAGAGGTTCATAAAAACAGTACAATTTTTCTCCCTACCACATGTGCAGTAATTTTTTTTAAAAAAACCCTTTGTATACAACCTTTTAAAGGGCTGTGTGTGTGAGATTGTCTTCCTGTCAGGTAAATATGGTACACAGTACATTTTAATTGAAAAAAAAATGTGCGAGGTGTAATGTTCAACAGTCTGTTTACTGCTTTATATTAGTTCCAGAATATTAGAATCTGGAGCAGTTCTACTCATGACTGCTATGAAGGACTCTTTTATGCTTTGTGTTCCTTTACTTGTTTCTCCTGAATAAAGTTACTCTGTGTTGATCCCAAGAGACACTCTGCATATTCATGAAGCACTGCAAAATCTTCCATGAGAAAAAGTATGAAAATCAAGAATGTTCTATGCTGTCAAGTAATTTGTTGCCATTTGCAATCTTTGCTACCTTACTGTTTCACCTGTTAGGCCATTTACAAAAAAAGAAGAAGAAAAACCTATTCCTGTTTATTTTGCAATAAATTAATTGTCCTCCAGTAAAGGTGTTAGTGGAATAAAAAAATTCAACCTAGGAAGCAACTTACTTTGGTTTCCACAAATTGGTCATTGTTTGCCTTTGCTTGCTGAGACTTGTGTCCTTCCTTTTCACCTTTGTTCTGTTGTTCATCATTTAGCCCATAATTGATTTGTTGACAAGGAGGCTTATTGAGACCTGGAGGGTTTCCGTGTTTCTGTCTTGTATGACATGGAGGTAGTGTTCTGAACATGGATTGAGTTTCAGCTTTCATACCATCTTTTGCTTTGCTGTCAGGAACAAGTGTGCATCGTACTCATTGATACCTAGGCAACTGATCTATCGTATCTTTTTACATTACGGAGCAGTATTCAAAATGTTTGCTTAGACGTTTTTTGACCGGGAAGAAATACAGTAGTTTTATCAATGAGGTTTATGAAGGGACAGTTGGAATTATTATGAATGTAGTTTGGAAACACAATATTCTCGAAAACAATCTCAGCACAATTCTGTTTAATTTTGCTAAAACAATAACTTCAATGAAATCATAGTTTATGGATCTCACCATTTGTGGAGAATAATAATCTAAGAATGATAACAGAAAGAGTTTTTAAGTCAAATACAAATATAGAAAAAAATCAGCCCAAAGCCTGTACAAAAAGAATTGTTTTCACCTGGTACTTAAAACGACACAGGCTAGGTGCCAGGTGATATATATGCAGGGAGGGAGTGGTATAGTGGCTACAGTGCCAGACTAAGATCTGAGAGATCCAGGTTAAACCCCCCCCCCTCAGCCATGGAAGCGTGCTAGATGAACTAGGGCCTGTAACACATTCCCAGCCTAACCTATCTCACAGGGTTGTTGTGAGGATGAAAAGGAGGAGAGGAGAATAATGTGAGCCTCTTTGGGTCCCCAATGGGGAGAAAGGCAGGGTCTAAATGAAATACAAAGAATAAAATAGACAGGGCACCACCAGAGAAGGCCTTGTTTGGAGTCGTACCTTCTCACTTCATAAGGTGGGTTCTCATGGAAAAGAGTCTGAACCTAAGATCTTAACACTTATCTATTTATCATCATCACTATCATCATCATTATCATCATTCAGGGGTTAGCCTTACAGTGGCTTTCCTCGTTTCTCCAGAATCAGGGACAAAGGGTGGTGGTAGGGGATCAACTCTCCCAAAGATATCCGCTGAATTGCAGTGTTCTGCAGGGAGCAGTTCTTTCCCCTATGTTATTTAACATCTTTATGCACCCCCTTGCCCAGATTGCATGGAGGTTTGGGCTGGGCTGTCATCAATATGCAGATGATACCCAGCTCTATCTGTTATTGGGTGGTCAGTCGGCCTCCAGTCCGGGTGATCTGGACCTGGCGTTGTCAGCTGTGGCTGGATGGTTCAGACAGAGCCGAATGAAGTTGAATCCAACGAAGACGGAGATCCTATGCCTAAATTGGAGCGGACCAGGGTTGGGGATCCCTCTCCTGATCTTCGGGGGGGTGCCGTTGGTGCCGTCAGCGGAGGTCAGGAGTTTGGGAGTGCTTCTGGACTCCGCGTTAATGATGGAGGCCCAGGTAGCAGCCGCTGCGAGGTCAGCCTTTTATCATCTGCGGCTGATCAAGCAGTTGGTCCCCTTCCTTGAATGCAACAAACTGGCGACAGTGATCCATGCATTGGTCACCTCAAGGTTGGACTACTGTAACGCCCTCTACATGGGGCTGCCCTTGTGCCAAATCCGGAGGCTGCAGCTAGTGCAGAATGCTGCAGCGCGGCTGTTGTTGGGTCTCCCTATGTGGGAACATATACAGCCCGCCTTAAAGGCACTGCACTGGCTGCCTATAGCGTACCGGATAAGGTTCAAGGTGCTGGTGCTTACCTATAAAGCCCTATATGGCCTGGGACCTGCCTACCTGAAGGACCGTCTCTCTCCATATGTTCCCCAGCGAGCACTACAGTCCGGATCCCAAAACCGACTGGTTCTGCCTGGACTGAAGGAGGTGCGGCTGGCAATAACACGGGCCAGGGCTTTCTCAGTGGCGGCCCCGCACTGGTGGAATGAGCTCCCGGAGAACATCAGGGCCCTGCGGGATTTGATGCAGTTCCGCAGGGCCTGTAAAACGGAGCTCTTCCACCAGGCCTTTAAGTAGGGGCCATCTAGGGTAAACATCTTAGCCCTGGCCCAGATCCATCTGCCAGTCCCATCTGCTGGCAATTCCATCTGCCAGCCTGTGTGTGGTCACACAGGGATTACATATGAATGCTGTCTGGACCCACCTGTGGGTAAAATTGAAATGCTGCCAATCTTGTATAGAAGGTGGGTATGTGATTTTAATGTTTTATGTGGAATGTTTATTTAAAATTATTGTAATTTTAACTTATGTTGTGAGCCGCCCTGAGCCTGCCATTTGGCGGGGAGGGCGGGATATAAATCCCAATAAATAAATAAATAAATAAATCATCTCATTTTAAAAGGACCCAGTGACTTAGAATAAAATGGAAACAGTATAAAAAATTAGCATATTACAATTTAAATATTAAGTAAAAGACATTTGCTGAGACTAGATGGGTGGCAATCTGAGAAAAAGCCTTTTTCACTGTGGGACCAAAATTTTGGAATGCTCTCCCTAGGCAGATTCATCTGTCTCCAGTGTCTTTTGTTAGCTGGTGAAGATTTTTTTGGTTCATCTGGCATACCCCCAATAACGGTAATTGCCCCTCCTTCCAGTATTATTCGATTATGTGTTTTTAATTGAATTTTATGTTTAAACTGTATTTTAATTGTTTAAATGTTTTAGTTTTTAATGTTTGCCATCTTGTGGACCCTGATTGGGTGTAATGGTGGCATAAAATGAGCTAAATAAATAAAAATAGATTTAGATCATATTGTAATTTAGTGGCCGTCCACAATTACTTCTAAAGTTAATGACATAATTCCATTAACAGGATATTTTTCTCAGAAATTATACTTACCTATCAGGTTTTTCTACCAGGTATTTGACATATTTGCTCCCAATGATCTTTATGACAGTCTCATAATTTGCATTGAAACCATAGGGGATGTTTTTGATAGACGCCATTGTCTGCAGACTTTCTACAGAAGACCACGTTCCTGTAATTTCAAAAGGCATCCCTTTACCAATTCCCTAGAAAGGAATCTCTGTCTCTTTCTTTTTAAAAACAGAACTGAAAATAGCTAGTGGCTCTCAAATGTTTTCGGACAGGAGTCTAACTCATTTCATTGGCTCCTTAACATATATTAAATTAAGGATCTCACCCAACAGCATGAGTTAGAGAGGACTCAAAAGCAAATGAATAATGTAAAAAAGGAAGCTTAGGGTAATAAGGAGCACATGCAAAAAAACACAGTTACAGATAGTTGGGTAATTTCTACTGGATATGAAGTTTTTTGTCCTTATGGAAATTTGTCTTTATCTAGGGTCTATGTGTCACTGAAATGATACACCTGCAAGCTATTCCCATTTTAGCCCACTTCACCCAATGGCTCAGCTTCAGTAAGATCTATATGGATCTCATCTGAGGAGTTAACTAATTCCATTTCAGAAAGAAGAACCAGTCTGTTATTATTTGGAATCAGTTCAAGTTCAAAAGGTACAACAAACACTCAGGTTCTGCATCCTCACCTGACTTTAAGGAACTTATTTTTAGAGGCCTGAGTCAGAGCAGCTGTAGTTCTGAGCGGCTGCAGTTCACTGAAAAACAGGAATGATTCTTCATCCCTGTTACATAGGTACTGTAGTCCCTGTAGGTACTGTAGTTTGTACTTTTCACACAAATTTCCCATCAATTTCTTTTTTAAAAACATTTTTTACATGTTGGAAACATAATGCCTCTGTACTAGGGTACTTGGAATGACAATGCCTGCAACTGATAATGCACAATTTTCAAATAATTTGGCCAATGAAATCTTTGATGGGGAAATTGTCACAGATACAAATGCCCAAATGAGAATTCCCTGGCAGACCACGGACCTGTTAGACTTTTCTGAAAAATTCCTGAGAAATTGTTAGTTCCAGAACCCTCGGTCTGATGCTGAAACTCTGTAAAAGAACATCAAGGAGAAAAGGAGATTCTTCAAGACATCTTTGTGCTCAGTGCAAGGAACGAGACATATGACTATTGGCCCTGGTGCATAGTTCTCTGGACTAGTGAAGTACTTCTACAGTGAGACCAGCACTTCATTTTGAATTCCTGAATGTGCCCATATTGAACCATCTGAAACTTAACTTATTAAACCTTTTATAGTACTTCATTAATCAAGTTCATAGGCAGCAAAAGTACCATTTTAAACAAGTATTTTCTACAGTCTTAAAAAGGATTGGGTGTACCCACCTCTGATGAGTTCTCCGTACTGACTTGCCTTTCTCTAAAGGCAAAAGGTTTCCAGGCACAGCTGCAGCCACACAAGGGTGAGCGAATGGCTTTTCATTCTCCACTGGGATAACAAATCTGCTGTAACTAAGGACGCAGTGCTGTTGCTAGGCTGGGCAGAGTGTGTCACTCTACAATAAATGAAGCCAGCAGGAGGCATGCATTAGCTTCAAAATGATGAGGCGGGAAGACTGTTTGTCTGGTATATGAACAAACTTTGGGTCCAGTGGCACCTTTAAAACCAACCAAGTTTTATTCAAAGTGTAAGCTTTTGTGTGCAAAGCACACTTCAGACATTTTGTCTGAAGAAGTGTGCTTGCACACGAAAGCTTATAGCTCAAATAACACTTTGTTGATCTTAAAGGTGCCACTGGATTCAAACTTTGTTCTGCTGCTTCAGACCAGCCCAGTTACCCACCTGAATTTTGCCTGGTATATGTTATTCCAAATGCTCAGAGAACATGTGGAGTTGTGCACCAATGTGGAGGCAACCCTCAGATGTTTCAGCAAGATGATGAAACTGTGGACATTTAGAGCATGCAGAAGAATATACACAGTTAAGTAATCCAAATATGCATAGTCAAAGGTAAATGATTCAAATAAGTCAATTACCAAAAAAACACACAACCCAAAATTTCAGTAGAAGATGACAAAAGCAATTTCAGGGACTCAGCCTACTATTTCAAACCAGAAATTTCAGGTGGCAAACTAAGAGTAATAATGCCAAAGCCCTGGGACACAGAATGGAATATAAGTCAGAAGGGAGCAATATTTCCTAGTTGGAGATATATCATGATGGCTTAATAATATTGAATTTAACAAGGACAGAAGAATTACAAGCCTTCTTACTGGAGGTTAGGGTTGTAATATTGGATTTATAAGGCAAATAGGTTAAGTTGAAGTGCTGAATGAGCAGAACCTAAACACAAGGGGATACAAGAGGAACAGGGAAAGATCTTTATTATAAATTGGCATATGTACAAGTCCATCTAGTAACGCTTCAAATTAAGGGATTTACAGGAGCCAATATTATTTTGCAGGTACGATGGATGTGACAAAACATTATCACTGGTGTCTTTGTCCACCTGCAAATAATGAGTTGTAAGTAGCACATGGATTTCCCTAGTCGTCAGCTCCATAGTAATATTAATATTTAGATGAGATCCTCCTGCAACAGGTCCTTGGACAAGCCATGCTGGATCAGTACTTTACCTTCCAGGACCTGATACATTTCATTGCATGATAACCATGGAACAGTTTTACTACATGGACTGTTTGATAACAGGCAATTGGTCCAAATCTACACCTGTCTAAGAAAACAGAATTAAGCCCTGTGTCTTGTACTTTTTCACATCAAAATATAAACCGATGGATTACCTTATTACTTAGCTATGGTACAGTTTATATCAGTCAAAGGCCTGTTTTGCAATAGCTCTAGGCAAAACTTCATCCCAGGTTCCAAACCTTTTAATTAGAAATGAGACAGAGAATTGGAGCCCCCTTGCTGCTTTGTTCCCTGAAATTTGCATGGTTATTAACACACAAGCTCCATTTTTAGGAAACCTGGTAACGCTGCCAGGTTGCATGTCAAGGAGAATCAGAACTTTCATATCAACGCCGCATGGATTTTCCTTCTTCTAAACTACTGTGCAATCTGTAATTTTTAACCTCGCAAGTTTAAGATTGTACCTTAACATTTGTGGGAAACAGATGGCTCCTGCAAGCTGCCAACCTGTTGTTAAAAATGTGTCTTCCAGGAATTGTTTTCTACCCGTAGTTGCTTAGCATAATTAACCTTTCACGTGATTTAATAAACAGGAACAAACATTTGCCATATCATAGTAATAAAGAGAGTCACTTAAGGACGCACAGGATTTCTCTCTCCCTCTCCGGAGTATGTTACAGTTCTTTTATATTTCTTCATATGGCTTTAGAAAATTTTCAAGACATGGATCCGCTAATTAATGGTCACATGGCTCCAATGCTCATTCACACAGGATCATGCTTTTTGCTAATATAAAGCATTATTTCACTCAAAAATCAATCAGCAAAATGTCAAGGCAATGGTAGGACAGCTTAATTAACTGGGTTCTTGGCTTCTATACTGGAACCATATCCATATTTTTATTGCATACCACTTAGTTAACCTTTTATTTATTTTTTTCTTGATTTGTTTCACCACACTGAGAATCAATATACTGTTATTTTTGTGTATAACATTAATATGGTCTATTTTAACACTGCATAGATTTCTTTTACTATATATCATAACAATTCTGTTAAAACATGAAGTCTTATTCAAAGGTTTTTGTTTTTTTTGTTTTTTTAAGAAAAGCAAGTGCAAGCATGCCAGTGACAATGGTAGGACTGTCAGGGGAGCAAATTCCATTTTATACCTTTCTCACCATTACGATGCCTCATATATTTCTAAGTGATAGTAAGAAAGTCTCATAGTGCTTTGACCTTTTCAGTATTCGGAAACTTTACTGACTGGTCATTTCTGGGTGGAAAGAAATTTAGCATATATCAAAGTGATGGGCACTGCTGACAGATGTTAAGTGCAAGGTATTATTATTTTATGATTTCACTAATGAAAGGAAGGAAAGGAGAACTGAGAAAGCTCCCATTCAGAGACTGGCTGGGAAGAAAATGGTAAAAGTAGATGAAATATAGCAAACATAGATTAAAATGTAGCAGACTAAATCTCTTGGGCAGAGTTTTTGCTTAGGGCTACGATTTCAAACTCATTCTGACAAACTGAATACATGAAGAACAGGATTGCTTGGTTTGCATGACTGTCAGACAAAAATGAATCCCCCTCCTAAAACACATTCAGAATACTTTATTTAATCATGCTTGTTTCTTATAAGTGCTATCCATTAGTGTGATTATGCAAATTGGATATTAATGATTCATTTCTAATGCTGATGGGAGTCGCAACCCACTTGTCTGGTATGTACCATCTCTGGTGCACAGTGGACTTTGGGAATGGGCAAAGGGTCTCCCAAAATGCAGCTTGGCCTTTGAGCCTTTAAATCTTTTTCAAACAGCAGGACTTGATGTTCATGGTTCTCAAAGCCACAGAAAGCTCTGAAAAAGGATTAGACCAATTCAAAGGCTAAATGGAAGTTACATGTTTGGAGACTATGTGCCTCTGATGAATGAGCATGAGCCCCATAGCCATTTCAGGGTGTGTGATATCTACTGGCACCAGCCACTGTTGCTCCTTTGCTGTCACCCCTTTGAGGTTTTCATAAGCGCAAGGAATGACACTTCTCCCTGTAACAATGTGTGGGAAATTTTTGAGTGAGTTTGCCATGGCCTCATATCAAGAACGGCAAGATAAAATGGGCTGAAAAGTTTAAAGTAGCCAGTTGTTAATTGTCTTTTCCATGGTCTATAATGGATTTGGGACCAATCGTGCCTTTTGCTTCAGTTCTAACACAGCCTGTGTCCAGTCTAAATCCTATCAATGTCTCAGTAAATTTATCATTCTCCAGAGTGAATGTTGTTGGGAACTGATTTATCCAGGAGTCTGACAGGAATATTCCTCTGCTTATGCAAATAGTTAATCAAGGCAACAGGCACATGGGCCACAACTGATGGGAGACCAAGTTCATCCTGTAGCAGGGCTGCTGGAATACCCTAGGGCAGAGTCAGAATCCTCCTTAAAAAGGCACTGGGGGCAGTCTCCATTTTCATGATGATTCCACCATTTCAACCCCATATTTCAGCACCATACAAGTGTTGCGCCATGGCTTTTCTCTGGAGCAATTTCTGAATGGGATCAATCAAAAAGCCTCCTTTCGTATGGTAAAATTTTAAAATAGCTTCAATTGTTCTCACAACAAGAGAGAAATGTGCCTTCCAGGAGAAGGTTTCACTAAAGGTTACCCCGAGGTACTTAAAATTTCTGTGTCACTGAGTCTGAATGCTGTCATCATAACACTGATATTTACAGGGCCTTTCCCCAAAATCCATCACCTTAGTCTTGGTATAATTAATACTCAAAGCTATCTTTATATAAATAGCTATGTCTTGATAACATTCTCCTCAAACCAATGCAGGTAAGAGTCAGTAGAACCATGTCATCTGCATATAAGGAGATGAATATTTTCCATGAGTCTAGTGATGGAGAAAAAAGCTCTGGCCCTAAAAAAATCTCAACAATATCATTAATGTATCAATAAATTGACAACTTTTCTAGAGAAAGCCAACTTGTCACACTGGTGGAAACCAAGAAATTAAGTTGGCTAGACCCCATGGATTCTGATTCTGTGAATGAAAATTAGATGCTAACAGCTGGTTATTTCAGTATAATAGAATAATTACAATCCAGCATAAAGTATTTTGTAGGTTTATCAGACAATCTTCCAGGAAAATTCTTTAAAAATATTATGAAGACTCTGAAGTCTAGTTTTTGTTTCCTTGCTGCAATGCAGATTCAGTTTTAGAGGATGTGGTCTATTGATAGTCAAACAGGAACCCAGTTTTAGCCATTTTCCCTTGGTTGAATTGCAAAATGGCTTTTCAGCAATGTGAAGGTGAGAATTTTTATTCTACTTACAAAAGATAAATTATTAGCCATATATTTTCACTAGTGAGAGTATAGACAGAACTGTGAATGTGTTAAGTATTGAGCCGGGAGACGATAAATCAAATGCAGGCTTTTATTCAAAACATCATTCAGCTCAGGGACGGCTCTAGCAAGAGCGGCACTCAACTTATAGTGTTCCAACAAATAACTATATACATTGTAACTGGAAACACGCAGTCTCATTGGACCTAAGCAGGGCTCTGCGATTGGTTCCTTGGATTGGCTTTAGGACCAATAAGGAGTCTTTATTCAGCAGCCAATAGGAATGAGGGAGTTAGGATACCAGAGCACTGACAATGCAATGCAACATAACATAATAGAACATAACAGTATATGTCCAATTCACTCAACATAACAATTGGTCCTGGTAAAGTGATCATCAGATTACTGCACCTTGTAGTCCAGATAATTTACAACATGAACCAAGAACAATTTTTTAACCTTTACTGAAAAATTATCCTGACCACGAGAATTCAGGTGATTGCGTCATTGTGTAGATAGCTATAAGGATGTTGAAATAAAACTTTCCATAAGTTTTGCATGTGAGTCACCTTTTGTTTAAAGGTTTGTTCACAGTTCAGTTGTCTCCACTGCCTAAATGGCATTCTTGGTGTATCAGTCCTGGTGTATCAGTGTAGCTTTGTGGAGATGAGGAATCAAAGGATGCAAAACCATTTCCCCCCATGATTTTGGAAACTTCTGAAAAGTGGTAACTCACACCTCTGTGACAGGAGGCATAATCTGTTCCCCTTTCAGGTACAGTGAAATTTTCCTTTTAACATAAGCCATCTTTAGGCAGTAAGCACCAGTGCCTCAGTAGGTTTAATTAGTAGAACAAATACATTTGTTGGGGTGCAAAATACCACTTTGCAACACACTATAAATATTTCAAGTTAACAAAAATATTCGGTGGAATCTTTTTCCTGTCAGACAGAACAAACTCATTTCATAGGACTGTGCATAATTGTTAAACATTTTGTAGTAAATGGGATCAAACCTGGAGCTGTTAAAAAGTCCATATAAATAGAGAAAAGAACATTATCATCTTATAGTTTGCTCCAAGATGATGATTGGGGGCGGTATATTTAACTCTAATGTAAAGTTCCATCTGAAAGGCTACACAAGTGGAGCATTAGTTAACTGCACATCTGTTAACAAGTATAAAATTGACACCACATCTGTCTACTGGTATGTGTAAAACACATTGGATGGAACATTTGGTAGAAAAGGATAAAAGTAAGGCCTAAGTGAAATTAATCTCCTTCACATTCTATAACTGTGAAGTTACATTTAAAATTTGCATTGCATTAGCCAGCTGTACCTGAAATTAGAATGGATTTTCAAACTTTATTTTTTTAAAAAATTGGCTGTCAGTAGACAAAGAAGTCAGTACTCCTTAAGATATTAAATCTAACTATCATTGCTTTCCCTATCTCTTATGCTGCAAACTACAGTTTCAGCCACCTGCTTGATCCCAATCAATCAACTGTTATAGGTAGAGACATTATATTGACTTGAATGGTTCATCCAGTTCAAGTCATTCTTAGCACCATTTTGCAGTTTGTTCCAGCTCCATCTTGGTTCCACTTCCAGGCCAGGCTGTATTGTACACACATGATTTGTGTGTGTGTGTGTGTGTGTGGGGAGATAGTTAAAGAAGGATGTCTGGATTCAAACTGCCTTTCTGCAGGAGGTGTCTGGCTGCTAACAGTGCTGCCTCTCCCCCCTCTCTGGAAGGGGCCGTGTGTTATTGTGCCCAGTGTTCCCTCTAAGCTGAGTCAGAGTGAGTTAGCTCACAGTTTTTTAGCCTTCGGCCCACACATTTTTGTGTTAGCTCAGGAGACTGGCTCCAGAGCAAACTAATTTATGCAGTAGCCAAATCACTCACTCACAACTTTAATGCCAGTAGCTCACAAAGTAGAATTTTTGCTCACAAGACTCCACAGCTTAGAGGGAGCACTGCCCCTAAGAAAGGCATGCTGCCTGGAAGGACTGGGTGCGTCCAATCTTCCTGCCTTCCTTGGCAGGCACAGACATTCTTCCCACCACTTTATATTCTCTGCTTCCGCTCAGTAGACTGGTGGGAGAGAATAGCGGCTGCTGCATGCTGCCTCACTTTCCAGAGGGAACAGTGATGGCTTCTAGAAGGAGCAGTTTAGAAGAGGTGGCAGGTAAGTAAGGAGTGGATACTGCTTTTAGCAGTGACAGTGGTGGTGCCTGATTGGGTGGGTGAATAAAAGACAATGGGGACTCAGAAGAGTGGCTGCTGTTCACTAGACTCTCCACTCCATCTGTGTTGCAGATTGCTATGGAGCCACTGGACAACATTTGGCCAAGGGTCTCCATTTCATGGAACTGGCTGTGCTGAAATCCATGTCCTTTGTCACACTGAATCCAATGGAAACTGCGTAGTCAAAACTTTTTTGCTTCATTTTATCAGTGTATCCTGACCTGAGTTTCATTTGCCAGTCACCCATGTTCGCTACCCCTCCTTTCATAGACTTAGCTGACCTGGCCACATGAATCAATGTTTTTGTAACCTTCTATTTGATCTAATGTAATGTGCTGTAGATTGGGCTGTCCTTCAGGATGATCCAGAGAGTGCAGCTGGTTCAGCTTTCAGCAGCCTGATTATTATCATAGCTTAGGCCAACAAGAATCTCTGTTATCTATTTTAGAACAGCTGCATTGGCTGCCAGATTATTTCCAAGTTCAGTTTATTTATTTATTTATTTATTGAATTTGTATCCTGCCCTCCCCGCCTCTTGGCAGGCTCAGGGTGGCTAACAACATATACCATATACAATAAAACCATAAAATACAAGATAAAAGCATGACATCTGTAAAATACTGTGCTGTATCTTCCCTGCTAGATGGCGCTGCTCACCATATCCCAGCAGCATCAACCGGTGCCGATGGTCTGGGTGGTGGTGTTCGATATTTGGGCCAGGGCAATAAGATCCTGGTGTCAACCCCTACTTGTAAGCCTGGCAGAAGAGCTCCGTCTTGCAAGCCCTGCGGAACTGTGAAAGGTCCTGCAGGCCCTGATGTTCTCCGGGAGCTCATTCCACCAGTACGTGGCCGCCACCGAAAAGGCCCTGGCCCTTGTTGCCGCCAGTTGGGTCTCCCTGGGCCCTGGTAAGACCAGGTGGTGTTGGGAACTCGAACACAGTGCTCGCTGGGGTACATACGGAGAGAGACGGTCCCTCAGGTAAACAGGTCCCTGGCCATATAGGGCTTTATAGGCAAGCACCAGCACCTTGAACCTGATCCGGTATGCTATAGGCAGCCAGTGCAGTGCCTTTAAGGCAGGCTAGATGTGTTCTCCCATAGGGAGTTCCAACATCAGCCTTGCCGCTGCATTCTGCACTAGCTGCAGCTTCCGGATCTGGGACAGGGGCAGCTCCATGTAGAGAGTGTTACAGTAATCCAGTCTTGAGATGATCAACGCATGGATCACCATAGCCAGGTCATTGCATTCGAGAAAGGGAACCAACTGCTTAATCAGCCGTAGTTGGTAAAAGGCTGACCTTGCATTGGCTGCTACCTGGGCCTCCATCGTTAACGAGGGGTCCAGGACCACTCCCAAACTCCTAACCTCCGGCACTGGCACCAGTAGTGCCCCATCGAAGGTTGGGAGAGGGATCCCTGAACTTGGCCCACTCTGACTCAGGCATAGGACCTCTGTCTTTGTCAGGTTCAATTTCAATCGACTCTGTCTAAGCCAACCAGCCACAGCCTTCAGGGCCAGGTCGAGATCTGCCGGACTAGAGTCTGACTGGCTGCACATCAACAATTCAAGGCGCTTCACAGCCAGGGACTATCTTTTCCCATATTTCCCCAGAAGCCAACTAAGAATCTCAGATTATCATCTACTGGCTGCGCCCCCACTTAAGGTAGCCTACCTGAACTCAGCTAGAGACTGTGCTTTTTCTTTCATAGCCCCCACCCTATGCAATGGACTCTCTGAGGAAGTAAGGGAGCATAACACAGAGTTCCCATTCTGCTCTACGGGATCAGAATGCTATATATGCCCTCAGCTCAGCTTCACACCCTCTCTTCTGGTGGGTGTTGGCAGTTAGACAGAGAGATAGGGGACTTGTTAAAAGCAGAACACATTTGTTTATTCCTGATTGTGAACACTTCTACCCTGGTGGGGCTTGGATTTTAGGTGCACTCAGGGCTCTGAGCCACCCCATCTCTCTGTTCATGCCAAGCAGAGGGGCTTAGCTAATGGGTACCTTGGCTGAGGATCCACATTTTATACCCTCTCACTGCTCCTGATTGTGAACACCTCTCCCCTGGTGGGGTTTGGGTGTTAGGTGGACTCAGCTCTGAGCCACCCCATCTCTGCTCACACTGAGCAGAGAGGCTTAGCTACTGGGTGCTTCAGCTGAGGACCCACATTTTATACCTCCCATCCTGCTGAAAATCTGGGGATGTCTGCCTTTCTGTCCTTCAGAACCTGCCTTTGGAGACTTGGGGGTGGCTCTGCCAGCTCAGCTTATGTTTTCATTCATCTGCTGCATAGAAAAATACATCCCAGTTGATGAATGTGCTCTGGACCTGTGTATTTCAGCCTGTGGGGGAGGGCTGTGAGAGTTATGGGCATGCTTCCCTTGCTTGAGGTGTGTGTAGGGAGCCTACTAAGCTGCTGTGGGGTTACTCTGGGGAGCCCCTGTTGAAACTCTGGGGATGTCTGACTGATAAGTATTGGAGTCGGGAGTCCATGGAATAGTGAAACAGCTAGATCTTTATTGCTGGTCCGGATGAAGCATACAACCCAGGGCTCCAAGCCCTCCTTTTATGCTGGTCAGGGACAATCCCCTGACCTCACCCAACTGGCCTGATAGGCTATTAGAAGTCTATTTACATTTCATAGGTTCCCTGGGAGAAACCTAGGTACAGGATTGGTGGCCGGTTTGAATCCACCTGGCCTTTGTTCTACCTGGCTGAAGCTCAGGTAGTTTCTTGGCCATGTGCTCTGGCCATGCGGTCGCAATTAAGAGAGCACATGGCGACCGCATGGTCAATACATAACACCCCTCCCCCCATAGTCCAGAACCCCTCTGCACACATAGTCTTTGAGATAGTCCGGGCGTCTGCGCTCACGTCCAGAGCGCCGGGGGGTTGTAAGGCGGGGCGTGTTGCTAGTGTCGGCAGGTTGCGGTGTGGGTAGTTGTTCTGCTGGCGGGGCCTGTCTGCTCGGGGGTTGTTCAGGTGTGGATGGTGCGACTGCTTCGTCCGCGGGCAGGAGCGGCATCTCTGCAGTCTCCGGATCAGGGTCTGGCGCTGCTTCTGGAGTCGTGTCGATGTCACGGTCTGTTGGTGCAGGGAGTTCGGGGGCCTGGGTATCATCGTGGTTCTGGGTATGGCGTCGAATCTGGTCAATGTGCCGTTTCCAGACTACGCCATCTTCCGTAAGGACCTCGTAGGAATAAGGCCCTGTGACTCGGACGATCCTCGCGGGGAGCCATGTCGGACCCCGCGCGAAGTTCTTTGCGTATACGGGGTCTTCGGGAGCGAATCCTCGGGCAGCTGGCCGGTCCTCCATTGTCGGGTTCCCCTCGATTGCTCGGTCGGGATGTAGGCGGTCCAAGATGGTTCCCAGTCGTCTTCCCATCAGACGTTCGGCTGGCCGGCGCCCGGTCCCTGAGTGGGGTGTGTTCCGTTGGCAGAACAGGAACTTGTACAGCTGCTCTTCCCAGTCGCCATGCTCCATCTTCTTTAACGCGTCCTTCGTTGTCCTCACCATGCGCTCGGCCTGGCCGTTGGTTGCGGGGTGGAACGGAGCGGAGCGGATGTGGCGCAGACCGCAGGCTTCCACAAACCGTTGAAACTCGCCGGAGGTGAAGGCGGTCCCGTTGTCGGTCACGAGAGTTTCTGGCATTCCGTGTGTCGCGAAGATCGGCCAGAGACTTCTTAAGGCAGCGTTGGTGGAGGTCGAAGCTACCGGCACTACCTCAAGCCACTTGCTGTAGCTGTCAACAACGATAAGAAACAACCGGCCCTGGACCGCTCCCGCGAAGTCTAGGTGCAGGCGGGACCAGGGCTTGTTAGATTCCCAGGATCGGACAGGAGCGTGTGGCGGATCTGGCCATGACTCCTGGCATTTGGTACACTTCTGGACCCGCCCCTCAATGTCTTTGTCCAGGCCTGGCCACCATACGTAACTCCAGGCCAGAGCTTTCATGCGCACAATTCCCGGGTGAGCCTCGTGGAGGGCCTCTAGCACTCGGGGCCGCAGGGGCCCGGGGATCACCACTCGAGATCCCCATAGCAAGCATCCCTTGTGGGCCGATAGTTCGTGCCTGCGTGCCGTGAAAGCGGCAAAATCTGGTCCCGGTTTTTCCGGCCACCCCCTTCCCACCCAGTCCGAGACACGGGAAAGGATGCGGTCCCGCCGCGTGCGACGGGCCACATCTGATACCTGTACGGGGCGCTCCGGTAGGTCCTCTAGGAGCGCGACGTGGAAAGCGGGAGCCGGATCAGGGTCGCAGGACGGGAGGGGAAGATGGCTGAGGGCGTCTGCATGACCCATCGCCTTCCCCGGGCGATGTACCAATTCGTAGGAGTAGCCTGACAAAAAAATTGACCACCGCAGGACCCGCGGGGACAGCATGTGAGGGGTCTGCCTGTGGGGGGCAAGGAGACCCAGCAGCGGCTTGTGATCTGTGGCCACGGTGAACGACCGTCCGTAGAGATAGTCGTGAAATTTCCTGACGTCAGCTACGATTGCTAGGGCCTCCTTGTCGATCTGGGCGTAGTTCCGTTCTGCCGACGACAGGGTCCTGGAGTAGTAGGCAACCGGTACCTCCTTTCCGTTGGGTAGCCGGTGTCCCAAGACCGCCCCAACGCCGTAGGGGGATGCGTCGCAGGCCAGGATGACAGGGAGCCTCTCATCGAAATGCGCTAAGACCGCATTTGAAATTAATAAGTCTTTGACGGCCCGGAAGGCTGCATCATGCTTGGGACCCCAGGCCCAAGCCGCTCCCTTGTCCTGGAGATGATGCAGGGGTTCAGCGACCGCCGCCTTGTGCGGAAGGAAGGCGTGGTAGAAGTTCACAAGTCCCAAGAACGCCTGGAGTTCCGCCTTTGAGGACGGGCGGGGTGCACCTGTAATTGCCGCTACCTTCTCCTTTGTAGGGTGAATGCCGTCTGCGGTGACTTGGAACCCCAAGAAGGTCACCGAGGAGACTCCCAGGGTGCACTTGTCTTTTCGAACCTTGAGACCCGCGTCCTGGAACCTTTGCAGCACCATCCGGAGGCGAGCTGCGAACGTGTCGGCGTCCGGGGCGGCGATGAGGACGTCGTCGAAGAACGGCTTCACTCCTGGAACATCTTTTAGGAGAGAATCCATTAGATTTTGAAAGATTCCGGGTGCTACGCTGACCCCAAATTGGAGGCGTTTTACCTTGAACGCTCCCTTGTGAGTCACAATCGTTTGTGCCTCGGCCGTTGCTTCGTCTACGGGAAGCTGCTGATAGGCTTGGGCCAAGTCTAATTTTCCAAATATTTTGGCACCCGCGAGGGAGGCCAGAACATGGCTGACCACCGGTACCGGGTACGCGTGGTCCTGTAATGCCTTATTAATTGTACATTTGTAATCCGCGCAGATGCGGACTTCCCCATTAGCTTTGAGGGGGGTCACAATGGGAGTCTCCCACTTGGCGTGGGAGACCGGCTCGAGCACCCCTTGTGCCACGAGCTTTTCCAACTCTGCCTCCACTTTGGGCTGGAAGGCGAGTGGTGGCCGGCGGACGGCCACACGGATGGGCCGGACTGCCGGGTCCAGGTCGAAGGAAACCGGGGGTCCTTTATAGCAGCCCAATGAGCCATTGAAAACGGCGGGAAATTCCTCGCAGATGGATGAGAAGTCAGTAGAGCCCATGCGGTGTATTCCGGTCCACTGCACTCCGAGCGGCTTGAACCAGGCACGACCTAGGAGACTGGTTAGATTGCGCTCCACCACGAGAAGGTCCAGCAGGCCATTAAAGGCATGGTACTGGACCCGGACCCTGGCTAGCCCCTTAATAGCCACTGGGTTTTTCTGGAAGTCCCGGAGGACCAACCCAGCCGGCAGCCGCAGAGCCGCCCCCTTCGGGCAGAGGCGGCGGAACGTAGCTGCGGACACAATTGAATATGCTGACCCTGAGTCCAGTTCCATGGAGCAAGGAACTCCCTCTATTCGGAGAGACACGGAAATTGCGCCCGGGATGGGCTGAGGCAAGTTCATTACCGTGGCCGTGGGAACGACACTACCCACTTCTTCGAAGTTCGCTGCTGGGGCACGGTGGCTGTTCCTCAGGCGGCAGGCCCGGGCGAGATGTCCTGCTTTCCCGCAGGCGCGGCAGATGGCATCACGGAAGTGGCATGTCCATCTGTTGTGGGGGTCCCCACAGCTGGCGCACGTTGGGGCCTGCCTGTTGAGGGAAGCAGAAGAGGGAACAGAGACAGATGCTGGGCGCCGGCCCTTGGGCCTGGGGACGCCGGGCTCACCCTTCTTCGAGCGTGGTTGCATCCGGTGGACGTCCTCTTCTTCGCTTGAGTCGGGTTCGGGAGGAGCCGCCTGGTGGACTTTGGTGGCTGCCTTGTCCTTTTGCGTTGTCTCGAAGGCTGCTGCAGTTTCGAGCATCTTCTCCAAGGTTGGCTCCGGCATTGCAATGAGGCGCCGGCGGAGCTTGGCTTCCCGGACCCCTCCCATGAAGGCGGTCTCCACGTGGTCATCCATGTGGCGGAATTCGCAGCCCACGGCTAGTCGACGGAGTTCAGCCAGGAAAGTGGTGGCTGACTCCCCCGGCGGCTGCTGGCGCTGTATGAACTCCCAGCGCCTGGCCAGTTTTGATGGCTTCGGGGCGAAGTAATCGCCGAGGGTCTTGGTGAGCACATCGTAAGACACCTCGGTGGGGTCTTGCGGGGCTAGTAGGTTCTGGGCCACCCGCATGACCTCCACCCCTCCGGAACTCAAGAGCCAGGCACTCTTCAGGTCCGCATCTGTGATTCCGCGGACCTTAAAGGCACAACCCAGCGTCTTGAGCCAGGACTCCCACGTCTCGGGGCGAGACGTATCGAAAGGGGTAATTGGTCCCGGAGCGTTTGCCATATTTACCAGAGCAGGAGCGGCGGCGGCTGTTTGAGCGATGTCCTCGTGTCTTGTGGCAGTGCCGGGGAGCGCTGAGGCTTGGCGCTGTCTAGTGCCGGAGGATTGGGCTCAGAGTGGCTTGCGGCGATGCGTTGGAGCGCTGGAGCTCGGAGATGCCTGTGGCCGGCGGGATGGAGCTCGCTGTGCTGCTGTGGTCTGCTGGAGAGTCGCTCATCGGGATCCCATCCTCGTCGCCACTGATAAGTATTGGAGTCGGGAGTCCATGGAATAGTGAAACAGCTAGATCTTTATTGCTGGTCCGGATGAAGCATACAACCCAGGGCTCCAAGCCCTCCTTTTATGCTGGTCAGGGACAATCTCCTGACCTCACCCAACTGGCCTGATAGGCTATTAGAAGTCTATTTACATTTCATAGGTTCCCTGGGAGAAACCTAGGTACAGGATTGGTGGCCGGTTTGAATCCACCTGGCCTTTGTTCTACCTGGCTGAAGCTCAGGTAGTTTCTTGGCCATGTGCTCTGGCCATGCTCTGGCCATGTGCTCTGGCCATGCGGTCGCAATTAAGAGAGCACATGGCGACCGCATGGTCAATACATAACACTGACCTTCTGGCCTTCAGAACCTGCCTTTAGAGACTTGGGGGTGGCCCTGCCAGCTCAACATGTGTTAATATTCCTTTGCTGTGTAGAAGAATACACCTCAGCTGATGGGTGCACTAAGGACCTGTGTTTCAGCTCAGGGAAGCTGTGAGAGTTGTGGGCATGCTTCCCTTGCTTGTCTAGTGGGGCTGGGGTGCCTGCCAAGCTGCCATGGGGTCACTTTGGGGAGCCCGTCAAAACTCTGAGGATGTCTGCTTTTCTTTGCTTCAGAACCTGCCTTTGGAGACATGGGGGGGCTGTGAGTGTAGGGGAATGCTTACCTTGCTTCCAGTATCTGGCTGGGGAGAGTTGCCAAGGTGAAGTTTCTCAGTGAGTTTGGTGTTACTGGCTTGTTTCTGAGCTGTTCCATAGACTTCTGTAACTGCAGCTTTTCCAGAGAGAGCACTGGGGAGACTTTTTCTGGGGGGCGGGTGTAGGGTTGCCAAGTCTGGGTTGGAAAATACCTGGGGACTTTGGGGGTGGAGCCAGGAGAAGGTGGGGTTTGGGGAGGGGAGGAGCCCCAGCATGGTACACCGCCATAGAGTCCACCCTTCAAAGCAGCCATTTTCTCCAGGGGAGCTGATCTCTCTCAGCTGGAGATCAGATATAAAAGCGGGAGATCCCCAGGCCCCACCTGGAGGCTGGCAGCCCTAGGCGGGTGTGTGTGTCCATAACTGGGATCCCAGAAATGTAATCTGCCCCCAGCTTGGAGAGATTGTAGAGGAGCAGGTGGAAAGGTGAGTTTCCCTGTGTGTTTGTTGTGAATAGCTTGCAGGGGATCCACTCTATACATGTTTGAACCTGTGCCTGACATTTTCCCCCAAAGCACTTTCCTAGGGAATCTTTTTTTTGTGTGGGGGGGGTATAACTCAGGCCCTCTGCATCCAATCTGCACATAACTTGGAGGGGTTGTAGAGGAGCATCACGGGAAGGTCCCCTGTGAGCTTGACATCTCTAGCTTGCACAGGGTCCATTCTATACACTCCTGAACCTCCTGAAACAGCACATCATTTGGTGTAGTGGTTAAGAGTGTGGACTCTAATCTGGGAGAATTGTGTTTGATTCCCTACTTCTCCACATGTAGCTGTTGGTGTGACCTTGGGTCAGTCATAAATTCTTTCAGAGCTGTTCTCTCAAGGGCAGTTACTGAAAGAGCTCTCTTAGCCCCACCTACCTCACAGGATATCTGTTGTGGGGCGGGAAGGGAAAGGGACTGTAAACTGCTCTGAGACTCCTTCAGGTAGTAAAGTGTGGGGTATAAATCCAATCTCTTCTTCCCCAGAAAGCAGTTTCCTGGGGGCACCTTTTTTGGGGAGGCATAACTCAGACCTTGTAAATCCAATCCTCACCAAACTTGGAAGGCAGGTAAAGGAGAGTCAGCTGGAGATCTCCTGTGAGTTTGGTGTCTCTTACCGGGGGGGATTCTACTGCATCACAATCCTCATGAACCTCACTGGTTTGTTTGGTTCCTAAAAGTGCATGATGGTTTGTGCCTCACAATCCAGGTACACCACAAACTGGTTTGTTCCCATCCCTATCCTTTAAATGAGGTGTAAGTTACACATTTTTTTAAGGGAAGGAGATTATTTGGGGGTTTGCTGTGCCATAGCACAAGCTATTTACAAGCATAGACAAATATGAAGTGATACAGTAGGCAGGGTTTGTGCAACTAGTGGATGCTGCTCACGGGCTGGTTGAGGTGCTACATCAGCAGAGTAGCTTGTGCTTGTTGTCACTTCTCAGGTTTGTGCCAAAGCCATCTAGGCAGGGCCTCAGCAGCCTGCCTTTGACCCAGGAGGGTGGCATAGGAGAGGATGCCATGCCACTGCCATGCAGGTCCCAGGTGGTTTGCAGGGGCACTTCCTCTAGAATGCACTTTGCTTAGCCAGGCCACAGGGGAGGAAAATACTTGGGATGGCAAAATGTCCTGAGCTGCTCCTGATGCTTCCTGAGCCCTGGTCTTCAGCCCAAAGCTGCATTTTGAAATTTTAGAGGTCTGCATTTCTATATATCAAGAGTCCATGCCTGGATATTTTAGACTGTAATAGTTCAAGGAAATAAAATTCCGGCTTGTACATTCCCCTATGTAAGAATACCACATGACATATTGTTGATTGTTACAGCAATTCAAACAGACTGTGAATGAGCTGAAAGCTCCAGAATCTGCATGGCGGGAGGGGGGGGATGTTCCTTTGTTTACTTATCAAATAGTCACACGGTCATGTTTGCAATTTAATTTTCAAGAAGGTTCAGCCTGTGCTTTTTGCTCCTGAGACCTCTGAGTCGTCCTTGAATTTTATTCCATCCAGTCTAGTGGTATACTGCAAATCCTGATAATTGGTTTAGGATTAAAATGCAGAGCCTCAGCACTCTTTTGATTAACCAGCAGCCAAACAAGTCCACCCCCACCTCCACACTCCCAATGATTACCACCAATGAAAAAGATAACTGTATAAAGGCAACCTTGGATTCTTGCAATAATCTATACAGTGTACAGTTTTTACTAAAGATAATGGCAACACCAAGGATCATTCTAATACTAGATTTTTACTAGGAATGCCACAAAAGTACATTAACAAAAGATTCTGTGGTGACTTCAGCAGAAAGCATTTTGAGGGAGACTTTCCCCTTTAGATATGTACCTCTCCCTCAGACACACAAACCTCTTTATACACAAACAAAAACATGCATTAAAATGATGCATTTTCAAACAATAACATGCACATATGATATTGAATTAATACATAAAATTAATTTATCCAGTATGTAAGTATTGAATGTCAGCAAGGATAAAGACAATGAAATTAAAAGTCACTTGTGACAAAACTGGATTTTTAAAAAAACCAATGCCTCTTATTTCATCACCTGAAATGTTTTTGAGGGCCAAACTGCATTTCGTAGAAGATTCATGATTGGAACTTCCAGTGATGTCTTTGAAATTAAAAGCTACCCAAAGGTATATCTAAATTAGACTGGGCTGTTGCAGTGAGTTGTTTTTTTTTCTAACACTTCCTTCTCCTAGCACTGTTTCCCCAGTAGGAATTGCCTTCCAGAGCAGCTATTACGGAAAAATACATGATGCTCTTGTGTTTTTTCCCTATTGTTTCTAATGAAGATAATGGAGGGAAAGTTTAAAGCCACCACCACTATCACCATGGCCCTCATTTAAATTGGAACCCTCTGTACTTGTATTTTGATGTTAAAGAAAACACCAGGATATCTGATCATGGTTCTTCCACATAACATGTAGTTTGACCCTAAAGCTCATGTTCGTGAGAAGAGGTTAGAATCAGAAGAACCTTCCTGCTATGACCTGTTCCATTGAAAATATGAAGGTTTATATGCAGAAGGATTAACTTCAGTGTCTCAAAGGACACTTTATGGATGCATCCTTGTACAAACACTCCTCAACAATGGAATGATGACACAATCTTATAACTTAAACATTTCATAATAAAAGGCAACATAAACAGCTTTGCAATGGTTTCTGTTCTTAATTTTTACATAGACCTTCCAGGGACATAGAAATTTTAATTGGTCCGTACTATAGTTATTAACATAATGCCTAGTCTACTTCACTAGGGTTTCCATATTTTGTTCTACTATTAGATCAGCACTTTAGAGCTGAAATTAATAATGTGTAATGAACAAACAGAAGAGATGCCACAGATTTGGAAGATTTTCACAATTAAATAATTGGTACAGCTGGCTCTCCCTTTCCCTCAACTGTGCCAGATTATTGAAGTACAGTTCCCATGCATTTCTATTATATATTGCATATAAATCAAGAATTATACAAAATGCATATTTTCAGTGTCTTCCATTGTTTTAACTTTTAATTTTGAATAAAGCGATTTATTAGATCTCTGCCTTTTATATCACTGAAATATCAGTACCAGCACAATTCTCACTATCTGTGAGATATATATAACATTAACATAAGCTGAAGTATTGCTAGGCCTATTGCTGTGGCCCATTTCCACTGTCTGGAGAGGGTAGAAACAAGTAAGCCTGCTTAGCTGTCATACTGTTGTTCTCTTGTCAAAGACTTGTGTTATGTTTAACATGTAAATCTCTGACTCTGTAACATGCTAAAACAACATGTCAGATGGAATTCTCAGTTCAAAACGTAGATACATTGGTGATATTTTTTCTCCTCCTTCAAACTGTTTTGAAGTCATTTTGCAACTGGCAGCTTGGATAACTATAGTGACTCTTTTGACATTTGTACTGGCTTTGTTTCTACCAGTAAATATCTTGTACCATTAAACTATTCTTATATTTTTAGGGTAGTGTCAAGTAATGAAGGAACAGAGCAAATGTATCTTCCTTTCTGCCTTTGTCTACATTGGCCCCGATCACATGCAGAATTAGCTGCATGATAGGCACAAATGCCATGTGGATTTTAAGGGCACGATCACACCAGAACATTTGGCAAGCGTCTCACACCCATCGGCAGCCCATTTCTCTCCGCCGAAGAAGCAGAGTTAAAAGATACTAGGGAAAGACCAGTATCAAACAGGTTTGCTACGGGCCACAGATGAACTTTCCCAGTGTGATTGCTCCAGCGCGCACTCATGGTGTCGGGGATAGTCTGATCAGGCTATCCCGATGCCATGCCATTGGTTTTTCCCCCCTTCTCAGCATGCACATCATCACATACTACCATAGGAAGCCCTCAGGGCAGAGATGTGATTCATTGATCCCCCATTGAAGTGCATTGGGGAAAAAGGCAACCCCCCCAAAAAACCCTAACTCACCCATGATTGCGTCTGATCATGCAGTGGTGGGCTGTGCCCACAGTTTCACAGAACTGTGTGATTGCGCAACTGCAGGTCAAATTACTCCAGAGCAAATAGCCTCATCCCCCCCCTGGATTATCTTGCTTGTGTGACCGGGACCCTAGTCTTGCAACCCATTTCCTCTGTGTTTGTATGAAAGCACATTTCTGGTCTGTGGATGTGCTTAGTGTTGCTTTTCCTCCTTTAAAGTTTTGGAAAGTCACTGATTGGTCATCACTCCACACCCAGCTGTCCTTTTCACCTTCTTCTTTTAGCCCTGAAATTGGAGACAGTACAATGTGAATTTAACTGCCTATCTAGCTATGCTTCAGTGTGCTGACAGAAATTACATTACACCTCTTATAGTCTTAAATGCAATCATTGCTAAAACAGATTTCAAATGTATATGGGCAGATGCACATGACCACCCTGTTCTTAGCAGATCCATGACTGCGTTGAAACAAATAGGGAAATTATTCTGGAAAGGGAAGAGATCAGCTCAGTGGAAGAGTAAATGTTTTGCCTGCCAGGTTCAGTGTCTGGCATCTTTAGGTAAAAAGAAGTGAAGGCAATAGGGCCTTTCCTTAAGACTTGAAAAGAGTCACTCTCAGGTTGAGAAGACAGTACTGGGCTATAAGTGTGTCCCCTATCATTATGGGAATAGAGGACTTTTAGGCTTTCTGCTGTAGGGACTGAAGCACAAGGCTCCGTGGGAGTGGGCTAGGGGTTTTGTGTGACCTGGTCATTCTATCAGTGGGAAACTAGGAGCAGCCATTTAAATCAATACTGTTTCCTAGTCACAGGATTTGGCTGTAGCTGCTATTGTTTTCCATTCTTGCTAATCTGACAGCATCTAAGCAAGAAATTCAGCATCGTGTTGAACTGTTGGTGGAAGCATACCCAGAAGATATTGACCTGAAACTTATTGATGAACTTTTGTACTTTCACCTGCACATGAAACAAAGCCATAGGCTTACAAAAGAGCGCACTCTGTCTCATACAGATCTTTATCAAATTATATACAAGGAAAACATTCAGATGGACTTTCCTAATGTGGAAGCAATCTTGCGGCTATTTCTTAGCTATTTCTTAGCTTTATGGTCACTAACTGCTCGAGAGAGAGAAGTTTTTCAGGACTCAAAAGAATTAAAAATGAATTAAGGGCCATGATATCTCCAGAGAGGTTGTCTGCACTGAGAATTCTGTACACTGAAAGTGACAAACTTGGACAAACAAAATTAATGCTTATTCCACAAAAGGTTTACAAAGTTCAGTTATTGCAAAAGTTTTTCAGTGTTAATTTTAACATTTATGCATTTTTTCCAATCACTATGATATTTAACAATATCTTATGTCCTTTAGAGGAGGAATTGTGAACTGCAGAATTTTAAATACCCATCACCATCCTTGGCTTCACTCAGTTTTGTTTATAACACTCTTCCATCTATATATCTAGTAGCCAAAGTGCCTCCTGAGTGCGGATATCTAAATCCACACATCTGGGGCACCTAGGGGGCAAAGAGATTTTCCTGCACATTTGGGGCAATCCTCAGATGTGCAGAAAAATCTGAAATCTATAAAAAACTATAGGGGGGATACTTCCCCCCAAAGTAAAAGACCGTTCCCTGCACATGCACAGAGAATGCCCTGAGAACTGCCTCACTGCCGTTGCTGCTGCCACCACCACCGGGGAGGAGCAGGAGAAATCTTGGTGGGCCGTCGGTGGTGAGCCGCTCAGCCCTCGCTGCTGCCAGGGAGAGAGAAGACTTGGTGGGCAAGCCAGGCCTCGCTGCCGCTGCTGCTAGAGGAGAGGGGAGGGAGAAGTCTTGGTGGACTGAGCTCAGGCCTCACTGCCGATGCTGAGGGGGGAGAAGGCTTGGCGGGCCTGGCAGCTGAGAGCCGCATGGGCCTTGCTGCTGGTGCCAGGGGGAGAGAAGGCTCACCTGCGGCTGCTTCCTTCTCCTCCACATAGAGCTTCTCCTCCCCCCCGTGAGTATCGCGGGTCCCCCTTCTTGTTTTCTTCTAGTCGTGAGGGTGGGGGATCGGGAGGGGCCTCACAAGTGGAGTAGCCTAGGGCCTCTCTTCATTTAAACCTGGCCGTGTTTATAAATGTTAATATTTAACATTTTAGTGCATTCAAAGCACTTTGTTTACATTATTTCAATAACCTTTATGTCAATGCTCAAGGTAGACTAGTATGCTCTGTTTTAGTTGGGGGTTAGGGGAGTGAGGCTGAAGGACTATGGCTTGCGTAAGATCACCCTAATGAGTAAGGCTGTCAACTCTGGTTTAGGAAATTGCTGGAGATTTAGGGGTGGAGCCTGTAGAAGGCAGGGTTTGGAGAGGTGAGGGAC
Organism: Lepidodactylus listeri; assembly: GCA_029233225.1. NCBI lineage: Eukaryota > Metazoa > Chordata > Lepidosauria > Squamata > Gekkonidae > Lepidodactylus > Lepidodactylus listeri. The sequence continues at coordinate 98,237,049 of JARCFY010000002.1, forward strand.
CTCAGTGGGGTATAATGACATAGGGTCTACCCCCCAAAGCAGTCATTTTTGCTAAGGGAACTGATCTCTGTAGTTGTCTACCTTGCATTGAACTCAGGGACCTATCAGGCATTGTGGGGACTATAAGTAGGTTGGTCACTTGGCTGAGTTATAGGGTAAGGAGAGCAGAATTGGTAAGCCAATCCCCATTTGGGATAGGGGGTCTTCAGGAACGGCCCACGGACTTTAGGGTCCTGGGCTGGGAATATGATCTCCTCTGGGAACCTCCTGGGTAAGTGCCCCCTGTGGTTTCAGGGCTTTGGGGGTAGGCACCTCTGGGGGGGGGACCTGTCTGCTGGGCGCCAGTCATGGGCCAGAGCAATGGCCATAGACTGGAGCTGGTGACTTGCCCATAACAAGGCACAGAGGGTTTGCTGACTGACACCTGCCTGGCCTATTCTGCTCCCATTAGCTCCCTTGCCGTTGTTGTTGATAGTTAAATAGTAAATAAAGTAGCCCTTGTTTGATACCAATACACAGTTGTCTGTCTCGTCATTCCGAATTGGGGGGCAATAAAATTGTAGTAATTACACAGATTTTCTTTTCATGGAAAACACCTGAACAAAACAAAACATTCTGAAACTCTTGTGAGGTACTGTGGAAATCTGTAGTTTCAGACCTCCGCTTGCTTCCAGTTCTTTCTCGATGTTTTGGCTAGCATGTTTTGTTTCAGTTTGGTGGAACTCCTCTCATCATAACTATCCTCCAAGGTTTTTGATGCAAGGTCAACTCTGTTTTGTGCCGGAGTGGGAAGTATTAACAACAAGTGTGACTAAATCATTTCCTTGTTGTCCACTTTAATTTCCACTTTTTCAGTAAACATGGAAGCTAAAGACCATAAATGTGGAATGTTAGGATGGCTTTTCTAAGGCAAAAAGCTTAACACCTTTAAATAAAGTGGATTAAAACAAACCAATTAAAAAGGAGGTGGCTAGCCTTCAGTGAAGAAGAAGAGTTGGTTTTATACCCCACCCTTCACTACCCGAAGGAGTCTCAGAATGGCTTACAATCACCATCCCTTCCTCTCCCCACAACAGACACCCTGTGAAGTAGGTGGGGCTGAGTGAGAGAGTTGTGACTGACCCAAGGTCACCCGCCTGGCTTCATGTGGAGGAGTGGGGAATCAAACCTGGTTCTCCAGATTAGCGTCTGCTGCTCTTAACCACTACACCAAACTGGCTCTCAGAGTCAGTTTGCAAGCATTGGTTGGATTAGAACTCTTCCTTATAGACTGTTTTAAGTGGACTGCTATTTCATGGTGGTTTATTTAGTAACATTCGGTGGTGCGCTGGTTTTTTAAAAGTACATCTTTTAAGATTTCTGTTCAGCTTTACATAGAAATGTGATGTCTGATCAATATCTTTTACATTTTATGGCCTTTTGGACCAACCCTTTCTTTTTCTTCTTCTTTGCTTCATACGAGATTTATTAGCCAAAAAGGACACAGTTCAGATCAATGGGGCTTTAAGCAGGGTTGTTTAAACCTTTCCATTCACTCCATGTTCTTGGTCTAAGTTAAGGAAAGGATTATGGAGGTTGCAATAAACAAGCTGCTCTTAGCCAGGTGGGGAAAAAATACTGTTACAATAGCTGTATTTTTCTGCTGTAACATTAATAGCTTCATGGGGCAGAAGTGCTTTAGATTGGTAAAAAGGCATGGGAAGAAGGGTCATGCATGCTGTCCCTCAGTAAACACCCTCACTCTGAGCGCTACTACGCCAATCAAATGAAATGCTGAGAGATCTGCAATTGGATCTTCTTTGCTTTTTAAAGGCTAACAACTTCTTGTGAAGCCCCCAGTTTGGTTTAGGGCCTCAGCATGTGGGAAAAGGAGAAGTTTAAACCTTCTAGCTCCAATTGAAACTAACTTCCCGTGACCTTATTAGCCCTGGAACACCTAATATAACAGCACAGGAAGGAAGAGGGGGTGAAAACATGGAGTAGAAAGGTTAAATCTCCTCCAAATCAGGTTCCTGAGTGCAGCACTTACTATTAGATGTTTTTTTAAAAAAAATCTCTCAAAAGGACCAACCACAGGTCTCCAAGTGTCTCTTGACTGATGAAAGCCACTACTTGTCCCCTGGATCCCTGTTGGTCATGGTTGCTGAAATCATGTAAGGATCACATCAGTGAGGCCCTGATGTTCATAATAAATCAGTCACTGACTCATGGCACCTTTCCCTAGTCACTAAAACAGGCAATCATCTGTCCACTACTTAAAAAACCTTCACTAGAGAAAAAAAAATACTGTAGCCAATTATCATTCAGTCTCTAATTAGCCCTTTCTCAGCAGTCTTCCCGAATGAATCTTCTGCTGTAGGCCTTCAGTCTGGCTTCAGGCCAGGTTGTGGAATGGCGCTGATGGCATTACTCAGTGATCTTTGTTTGAATGTACACAATGGCCGTGCCTCTCCAATACTCTTTCAGCAGCATTTGACATTGTAGATGAAGCCATCTTGTTGAGGCTTTGGCTATAGAAGTAGGAATGAAAGGTTCTGCCTTGGATTGGTTTAAATTAATCTTTATGGGCAGATCCTAGTAACCCACCAGGATGAAACCCAGCTATCATCAGTGTGGGACTTGTCCTAGGGTTCCTCAGGTCTCAATCTTATCCCCCATGCTATTCAATCTCTATGTAAAGCCCTTAGAAGAAATTAATTGTGGATTTGGAGCAGGCTGCCATAGGGTTGCCAGGTCGTACTCGTCTGCTGGTGGGGGCTCCTGGCTTGCTCCCCGGGTCTTCACCCAGAAGTGACATCATTGTTCTGGGTACATTCTACAGGGGATGCTCTAGCATTTGGCTAAAAATTCTATGGTCATCATAAAGTTTTTAGCCGAAAGCTAGAGTGTTCCCCACGCCATGGGCATAGATTTTCCAATTTCCCAGAGGGAGGGGGCTGGGGCTGGGCCAGAAACATTACAGGCCATTGTCTCTGGGGGAGCACTTCCTGGGAAAGTTCAGGGGGCTCCAGCTCCCCAGCCCCCCTGAAGTTGATGCCTATGCCTCTGCTGGCACAATAGCATCACCTCTGGGTCACATCATTGCACTGGGCGCAGCAAAGCTATTCGGGGGTGGGGCTCCCCCCCACCAGCCAGCTGGCTGGTGGTGGATTGGGGCCTCTAAATTTGAAGGAAACCCCACCCCCATCAAGGGGTTGGCAACCCTAGGCCATTTCTCGGATTGATCTGAGTCACAATTAAGTAATGTATGGACTGGCCATCCAAAGACTAGTCCTCCCTTTTTCATTCATTCAAATGGACTAAGTGTACAATCCTAAAAACATGTTCTTACGAGTGAACCCCTCTGGACAGAATAGGACTCACTGCTGATGAGACCTGCTTAGAATTGTTGCCTAAGCCCTCTAAGGCTGTTTTTACATCTGACTTTCCCGCTGGAATCATTCTAGTTCCAAAAAAACCTGCCCACACCTCTGTGCGGTGTGAAACCGTGCTGCTACTGAAATGTCCAAATCTACTAATTGCCCTCCTGTGGTCAAGCTAGTATTCAACTGGCTTTATTCTGCTTTAAACAATTGCTGTTGATTAGTGCACTTAGACCCCCTGGAGTGAAATTTCACACCACTGTGAAATCAGCACAGGAAAAGACAGCAGTCAAACTACTTTAGAGGGGAGGTGTAAAATGACCCTTAGATGCAGAGTTATTAAAGTCTAAGCCCACTGACTTCGATGGATTTGCACTAAAGTAACTCTGCCTCCTGAGTTAACAAACAAACATTGCAGTGCAGGCAAGGGCATAGACTTTCCAATTTCCCAGGGGGGGCTGGGGCTGGGCCAGAGACATCACAGGCCATTGTCATTATCTATGGAGGTGGAGCCATGTGGGATTTAGGGAGGGGCTCCCCAGAGCTTCTAAATTTGCAGAGTGGAATGACTCTCTAGCACTCATTTGTTACAAGGACTGATAGCCGCCCTGAGCCCACTTGCGGGGAAGGCGGGGTATAAAAACAAAAATAAATAAATAAATAAATAATGGAGCGCAAAACAATTGAAACTCCTGGACTGAATTGAGACCTAGGTTGTTCCTCTCATTAACAATGCCTGCTGTTGTTATATGGCATCTGAAATCACTTCACTCTTCAAGATATAAGGAGAGATGGACTCCCATTCTAGCTGTATCTGAAGAAGTGAGCAGTGACTCACAAAAGCTCCTATCCTGACAGAAACTTTGTTAGTCTTTAAGGTGCTGCTGGACTCTTGTTCCCTTTCACTAATAAGGAATGCAAGCTGTACTGTTACGTTTCTTCCCCTTCCCCATCTGTTAGAAATGGAAAAGGGGATCCATATTGTTCTGCCCCTTCCAACCACACACTTATTCCCTCTCCAAGGGTTTTCAGAAAGCTACATACTCTTTTCCAATCTCACTTCAGTGCAAGTTCCCGTCCTCAAACTCATAAAGAGATCCAAACACTCTCATTTTGGGTAGAATGACACCCCTTCCCTCCTCCATCTGGCTGTTGTGCATCCTACATGAAGCAGGCAGATGCAAGCCAATGCCAGTGGTCTGCATCCACCAACTCACACAGCAGAACCAGAGCTTCCAGTTTCAGCACTGGACCTGGGGATCCCCTGGAATTACAGCTCATTTTCAGACTACAAATATTAGTTTTCCTGAAGAAAATGGATGTTCTGGAGGGTGGACTCTATGGCTGTGATCACACACACTAAATAATCCAGTTTCTATCCACTTTAATGCACTTTCCAACTGGTTTTTGCCAGTTCACACACAGTAAAATCCAGTTGGAAAGTGCACTGAAAGTGCATTGAAAGTGGATTATTTAGTGTGTGTGATCACAGCCTGTGGCATTATATCCCACTGAGGTCGCTGTCCTCCCCAGGCTCCATCCCCAAATCTCCAGGAGTTTCCCAACCTGTATCAGGCCACCCCTCTCTCCCATTCCCCAGAGATGGACAATCTTAGGGCGAACCTGGCAACCCTAACTAGGGATGTTTTAACGAGGGAGGGAGGGAGGGAGGGAGGGGAGAGTTGGAAAGAAAGCAAATAGATGGGGAGAGAAGAAGGAAGGAAAGTAAATAGATGGGGAAGGAAGGAAGGAAGGCTTTGTGGCACCAAATTAGTTTTTAAAAGATCACAAAATTACAGGGGTTTTTCTGTCTCCTGGACTCACCAGCAACCAGGCAGGCAGGCAGAAGCCTCCATGTGGAAGCCAGCTCCTTCTCTCCCCTGCTCCCCAAAAAACTCAAAATGAACTCAAGGGCTTTTTTCTGCACTGGGAAAAGCAGCCAGCCAAGCCGGTTCAAGGCTCCATGTGCATGCTGGCTCCTCCACCCCCCCCCCCCCGATCCTCCAGCATGGCTGCCCAGCTCACCCCCACCCCCGCTGCCCCAGCCATCTCCAGTCCTCCTCCTTACCTTGGCTTTCTCTGCAGTCTGTGTGCGTGGGAAAGCAGGGAAGCCACTTGCAGCCTCCAGGCTCCAGCTGAACTGAGGGCTGCTGGGAGCCTAGGGGGTGGGGCTTAGCTTCCAGGAAGCAAGTCCCTGCCCTGCCTGACTTCCCTTCCAGTCCCAACCCATCCGACAGAAAGTGGAGGGAAAAAACCCCTCTGCTTTCAACATGGGGGGATGTGCAAGGCTCTGGTTACCTCTGGGGGAGGCTCAGCACCTCCTGGAAAAGTTCAGGGGGGGCTCCAGCTCCCTAGCCCCCCTGAAGTTGATGCCAATGAGTGTAGGTGAGCCTATGTGTGGATTTCATTGGCTCAGTTGGTGGAGTGCCAATAACTGGGAGAGCAAGATAATTGTGAGCAGGACTGCAGCCATTGGTGTTATCCAGCACTTTGTTATCCAGACAACTCTGTGAGTGCTTAACCCCCTTTCCCAAACAGTTCCATTTTTCCTATCATGATCAATTCCACTCCACCTCCCCTGCTGCTTTCTTTACCCTCTGATGAATAATGTGGAGTGCCCATTTTTCTTCCAGATCAGAAACTGCCTCTACATTCCTTGTCTAATTTGGCCTTTAAGTTGTACTCCCCCACTTTGTGCCAAATCTTCTGCTGAGAGCAAGTGACAAGCTGGACCTTTTGTCAGCACTGCAGCTTTTAGAGAGGGCTGCTGCAAACCTGGAGCCCTTTAGGATGCCAGGGAGTGTTGCAGAAGAAGCCCGGCAGCAGTCACAGCAGCCTGAGACAAGCTGTGTGTGCAGCTTGTTGAGCAAGAGAACCCTCCTCCCACTGTCTCACAGGAGTTGCTTCCCTTGCATGTTGTTGGGGAGTAAAGTAAGAATAAAGTAAGATGACGCTTGTCCATTACAGTATCTTATTTGCTTTTTTAAACACAGCACTACTTTGATAATGTTCTGTCTACCTAATTTTTGAATACAGAATAAAATTCAGCAATCATTGGCTCAAAGCATGGTTAACATCTGAATAATCAGAATCACAGAGTTGGAAGGGGCCATATAGGCCATCTAGTCCAACCCCCTGCTCAATGCAGGATCAGCCTAGAGCATCCCTGAGGAGTGTTTGTCGAGCCGCTGCCAAAAGACTGACAGTGAGGGGGAGCTCACCACCTCCCTAGGCAGCTGATTCCACTGTTGCACAACTCTTACTGTAAAAAAAGTTTTTCCTAATATCCAGCCAATCCCTTCCCACCCTTAATTTAAACCCATTATTGTAAGTCATATCCTCTGCTGCCAACAGTAACAGCTCCCTGCCCTCCTCTAAGTGACAGCCCTTCAAATACTTAAAGAGAGCAACCTTATTTCCCCTCAGTCTCCTCTTCTCCAGAGTAAACATTCCCATGTCCCTCAGCATTTCCTCATAGGGCTTGGTCTCCAGGCCCCTGATCATCCTCATCACTCCTCCCTGCAAGCTCCATATTCTGTCCACATCCTTTTTGAAGTGAGGCCTCCAGAACTGCACACAATACTCCAGGTGTGGCCTGACCAATGGTGTACAGTGGGACTATGACATCTTGTGATTTGGATATTATACCTCTGTTGATACACCCCAAGATTGCGTTAGCCTTTTTTTGTCATTGCATCACACTGGCTTGCTCATATTTATTTATTTATTATTTTATTTATTTGTTTGACTTTGTTCAGTCCACCCTTACCCCAAGATCTTGTTCACAAACACTGCTACTCAGAAGTGTATCCCCCATTCAGTATGCATGTTCCTCATTTTTGTTATCCAGATGTAGAACTTGGCACTTATCCTTATTAAATTGCATCTTGTTCACATCTGCCCACTTTCCCAGTGTGTTCAGATCTCACTGATTTCTGTCTCTGTCTTCTGGTGTGTTCACTGCTCCTCCCAATTTAGTGTCATCTGCAAATTTAATAAGTAGCCTTTGTTCTTTAGATGCTTGCAGATCAATCCCTTTAAAATCTGCTCCAGTATATTCCCTGGGACAGAGGTCAGACTGACTGGCCTGCAATTTCCTGGGTCATCCCCACATCTGCCCTTCTCCAGTCTTGTGGCACATCTCCCATCCTCCAAGAGTCTGGAAGATGATGTACAAAGGTTCTGCAAGCTCTCTAGAAAGTTCTTTGAGCAGTCAACGATCCCCATTCCTCACCGGTGCTGGATAACAAAGCTAGTGCTGGAATTGGTTATTTCTTAGCTCTACTTCACTATGCTAAAGATTCTCAATTTTTTTCCAATCTGATGCAGTGCTGTTCACTTCCTTGTGAGATTTTGATTTAATGCAGCCGTTTTGTAAAAAGGAATGAATGAACTGGAAGATCAAGAGCTGTTTAAAACCTTAAATCAGCTTTTTAGATGTGAAATGGAGTGGACAAAGCTGGACTCAGTTTTGCTAGCTAGTTAAAATTGTATAGTCAGGATGCCAGAAGTCTTAGTTAAAAGCCCGTTCTGCTTTGCTCACAGTCAAGTTATATTTTGATTTTCAGAGTGGGGAGCTTGTATGCTCATGTCCCATAACAGCCCTTGGGATAAAAAGACTTCTTGAGGCATTTTCTGAGAGAAAGAACAATGTCATGTGCTTTTGTTTTTGGCAAATGAAATTTTAAAATGTAGCTTGAAAGCCTGGAGACAAGTGTCCTGGGACTACAGTTACATCTGCAGAAATCTAGTCCAGATGTTCTCCACCCATGATCCAGAAAGGTGACAGGGGAAGTTACCTTTCAGTTGCTTCTCTTTTATGCCCAGACATTTCTTGTGTTTAGACATGGTTGGTGCACTGCCACTTTTTCACTTTTTCACAATACAAAACAAAAATATCCCATGGAAATAACAAACAGCTCAAGGTCTAATAATACAACGGTTTACTTAAAGGCATATGTCTCAGTATAACTTATTAAAGCACTAATGCTTAAAACTTTTTCAGCAGAGGCTCAGAGAAAATCATGGATCCTGATGCAGAAACCATAAATCCCAAAGAAACATAATAACCCTATCAAAATGTCACAGGTACAAAATGCTCAAGAATTGTACCACTTGATTGTTAGCATGACACAGTGTTGTGTTTGAACAGAATACAAATCCCTGGTCAGCAGTGAAGCTTACCGTTGGCTTGAGGAAAGCAATACTCTCCCTGAAGTTTACCTCATAGAGTTGTTATCCATGTTATAATTTGTGGGAAATGGTGGGAAAGAAAATAAATAGCATTAAAGTAATAATTTCATCAAATAATAATGTAACTATCTCAAGCAGAAGGAATGCATGTCTTGCCTGTCACAAAATTGCTATTCTTTCTATCAGTTTTATCAAACTCCATAGAACATTCTGAGACAGACAACATGAAATTAAAGAATTAAATCAGATGTACACCATGTTTAACAGATTAATGCTGTGATTGCAGATTAACACTTGAGTTTTGATTGAGAGTCCATCCTTTGTTTCCAGTAGGTGCAATAAAATTGGTTGGGAGACTCTGAACCACTAGCAGCAGATTTTCCTTAGTATATTCTGCTGAGGATTTACAGCCTTTATATAATTTTAAACATAGTTTTGTGGAATATCATGATTTATAATATGCACTGCACTTTTGAGGATATATATCTTTCCTTCCACTATCACCAACGTTTTTCTCCTTTAAAAGCTAATTCTCCTTTCTTTGTGCTTGACTATAATGGGAGAGGTTCATTCTTCATGCCCAAACCTCTCAGAGGATGATCAAGCTGATTTTGTAGGTGAAAAGGTAGAAGAGATAAGAGCTCTCTCTCCAGTAGCTTCCTAGATGTTAGAGGTCAGAGCAAATAGGCCTTCTTCTCCTATTGGAGTAGTTCCTTGATACTAAAATAATAAAGGATCAATAAAATTAAAGTCAAAGTACAAGGTTTTTAAATTTAATTTCAAGAGCAAGCTGCATAGGGTTCAAAATCCAGTCACCACTCCTCTAAAACACACTGGGGGCAAAATTTGTCGAGGAGGAACTGTAGATGGAAGTTTGCTCATCCCTTCCTTGCTATCACTTTTTTCTCTGCAACACCTCTTCACTTGCTTCCCCCCACTTGATGAAGGAGGAAAAGAAGCAAAAAGGGCTAAACTGTATGCCAATGTAATGGGAGCTTGTGGGTGACCTTGGGCCACTCACCCACTCAAATACTTCAAAGGGTTGTTGTGAAGATAAAATGGAGGAATGATGTAAACCTCTTTGGGTTCTCATTGGGGGGAACAGAGGCAGAGTATACACAAAGCAAATAAATAAAATAAATAAGTAAATCTTTCAGCATGGTTTGAAATGCTGGATTTGGATGCTAATGTCTCTGCTGCTGCATGAGCTTGGAATTCTGGCTGAGGAGTTTCACTTCTTCGTAATCCTCTTGGGTGGTGAAAAGTGCCATCAAATCGTAGCTAATTTATGGCAACCCTGTAGAGTTTTCAAGGCAAAACACGTTCAGAGGTGGTTTGTCATTGCCTCCCTGGACCTCCTTGGTGGTCTCCCTCCCAAGTACTAACCAAGGCTAACATGGCTTAGCTTCTGATATCTGATGAGATCAGGCTAGCCTAGGCCAACCAGGTCAGGGATCATCTTTACATACTACTTATTAGCAGGGCCTAATCAATAAAAAGTATACATACATATATTGGTTGAATATTGTTCAGGACTGTAAGTTCAAAGCTCATTCAGGTACTTATGGGGCTGCCACATCCTGTTAGTGTGAATTCTAATCTGTAGGGCTGGAGAACTATAATTTGGCCTATTGATGGTTTGGGGAAGGTTTTGATACTGAAAGGGACACTAAGGTTATATTCTAGAACTGAGAAGTACAGGATGGGAAGGGAATGTCCCACAAGCACCTTCTCCTTTTGATTTTTTTAAAGGAGGATAAATGGTGTGAACAGGAACGAAACTATTGGCAAGTATGAAGCTGTGATTCTCCTCCAGTATTCTCAGAGAGTCCCTATAGTGAGGACAGGAAACATCACCATCACCCTGAATTGACTCTACTCCATCTCATAGTCAAATTTTATTGGCTCCATGTTGTCATGCTATGTAATCTTTGGTTGAATGCCATCACATCATAGTTAAGAACATTTGAAAAAAATGGCACCAAAGCAGCATATTGGGGAACAAGGAGAGTACAAGATGATTAAGATGTGTTCCATCAAACTTTGTGCCTCATTACAAGTTCTTCTTTTGTGCTGGAAATTTTTGCTTCCCAGCAGGGATGAGTACGAACCGGGAAAATGAGGTTTGGTTCGTGGTTTGTGGCATGCCTGGTTTGTGAACCACAAGTCGTCACAAACTTTTAAGGGCTAAACAAACCAGTTTGGGTTGTGAGGTTCAGGATGCGGTAGAATGCCCCCCCCCCCCCGCATGCTAGAGACACCGAACTCACAGGGGATCTTTGGCTAAGTTTGGTGAAGAGTGGATTTTAGAGGATCTGAGTTACAGCCCCCCCCCAAAAGAAGGTGCCCCCAACCTCCATTGTTTCTAATGGAGGGAAAAAAACAGCAAAAAAGCAAGGACAATAGAAGCTCAGCAGAACAGAATCAAAGTCCCAGAGAATTTTTGCAGTAGGAACTGAAGGTAGGGGACATTTTTGCAAACTCAGCAGAACCAGTGCCACTACGGCAGTACAAACCCAACAGGACTAAGGTCAAACCAGAGAATCTCTGCACTAGAAACTGAAGGTGGGGGACAATTTGCAAGCCCAGCAGAACCAGTGCAGTGTACTAGTGCCCCGCAGAACTCAGTGCCATTGTGGCAATGCCAGCTCAACAGGACTGATGTCCAGCACAGAATCACACTCCAAGGGGGGTGGGCTGGAAGCCCAGCAGAACTAGTGCCAAGCAGAACCCAGTGCCAATGTATCAATGCCAGCTGAATCACAACCCAAGCAAAAAGGGGCATTTTTGAAAGCCCAGTGGAACCAGTACAATGTACAGAGTGCCCAGCAGTACCAGTGCAATCACAGAATGTCCAGCAGAACCCAGTGTCACTGGTACTGCAAACTTTAAAGGATTAATCTCAAATCCAAGTAAGGGGGGGTGGGATTTTGCAAGCTCTGTGCAAGTAAGGAAAGTGGACAAAAGGGGGGGGGACCTCTAGAAACTGCCAACAGTGTTTCCAAGCCTGGAGAATTCCACCATCCCTGTTGCTTTGAAGTTTGGTAAATATTTTGTTCGAGCAGAGACGGTCTGCCTGGAAGCATATCCAATAAGAAATTTATGTATTCATTCATGAATGGGCATGAACCTCCACAAACAGCTTGAAAGTTTGTGGAAAGTTTGTGCCAGTTGACCTGCCATGAACTTTGTTTTGCAAACCACAAACCAGCCAAAATTCATCATGAACTTTAGACTGTAACCCGGTTTGTGCCCATCCCTACTCCCAACACTGTCCACAACCAGCCACTTGAGTCATAAATATGTTTTGGGCCACTTGGGTTGTTAGCATTGTTTCCAAAAATGATGTGGGAATCTTGGTAAAGGTATTTTAAACCATGCAGAATCATTAATAATATCAAAATAAATGTATCTCCCTCATTATTGCATAATGTATTGGAAGGATAGGATCTACATTGGCAGGTAGATGTACTGGAAGAACATCTAGTACATTATTTTCATTACTCTCTTTCATTAACAAATCTTTCATTTCCCCTCATTACAACTTTCTAAGCAGTTAATTCACCCAGAAAGGCAATGATATTAATAATTTTATGGTGACTTATTTTGCAACATCAGCAAGAAACCAAAGTGTTATTAATAGGATATATTGACCTCACATAGTTGAGAAGGCTGAAGAAAATCTATTATTTAATAACATCTGTTCCTACTGAAGGTACATTACCTTGGCTCTTTTGCTTCTGAAAAAGAAAAATTGAGGGGGGGGGGGGGAGAATTGTGCCAAGTTGCACCTGATTTATGGCAATCCTGAAGGGTTTTCAAGGCAAGAGACTTTCAGAAGTGCTATGCTATTGCTTGCCTCTGTGTAGCAACCCTGGTATTTCTTGGTGGTCTCCCATCCAAATATTGGCCAGTGCTATCCCTGCTTAGCAGCCAAGATCTGATGAGAGCGGGCTAGGCTGGGTTATCCAGGTCAGGGCAAGTTTAGGGCACTGTTGGCCTGTTTAAATCAGGAGAGGCTTTCTGCAGTCAGTAGAACCAAATCATTTTACATCTACCATAGCCCTCAAATCATGTTTTCCCTTATTCTTACATATACTAAGATAGATTAAAGAACTTCTACAGTAATTAAAATACAGCTCTGAGGATGACTACTTATCTATCATTTGCTTACTGATTATGTCTACAACTGCTAAACTTGTATGGTTACCAGCTCTGGTTTGGGAAATAACTGGAGATTTTAGGTGTGGAATCTGGGTAGAGAAGGGTTTGGGGAAGGGAGGGACATTAGTGAGGGCAATGCCATAGAGTCCACTCTCCAAGGCAGCCATTTTTTCCAGGGAAACTGATCTCTGTCATCTAGAGATCAAATGTAACAGTGGGAGATCTCCAGGCCCTGCCTGGAGATTGATAACCTTATACATTTTTTTTGGGGGGGGTAATCTGTACATACCATCTGAGAGTTCTGCTCAGTTGCTCAATATTTTCTTTTGAATTTATCATCAGCAAGAATGTGGAGATCAGTGTGTCCATGATCAAGTAAGTGTTCAGTCTGAGAATCATCTCTCCTGGGAGAAGAACCATGATGATGATGATCAGTATTGACCAGATGTTCTTCCTTGGACATTTCTTCTTTTGCTTGCAATAAGTGAATGTTCAGGAGGCAATCGAATTTCTGAAAACGTGCCAGTTTTCTCCAGTATTTCCTTAGCATCATCAGTTTGGGAGAGAGAAGAAGAGTCATAGCCACCTAATTATTAAGAAAAAAACATAAAGAGAAAGAGCCTTGAAGCACTGGTGAGCAATCAAGTCCTTTGAGTATGGGAATGCTGCACTGTGAAGGTATTGGAAGATTTTTGCAAGCAATTCCTTTCTGCTGCCCTTGCTCTTTGCATAAGATATTTTAGGAATACAGGAAAGGTTAAGGAGAGGTTATAGGAAAGGAATACAGGAATGGTTAAATTTTCCACTCTGGAAAGCTGCTGAGGAACCCCTCCCCTGTACAACCCAAGAGATGCCGGCTTCATGGTGGTCTGTAGTCTTTGCAGTCCAAGGTCAAATCTAAAATAGAGCACAAATGAGATTAATGTTGCAATCTCAGCTTAATCTTCAGAGAACTCATTTTTGAAAGGGCCCCAAGCCAGATGCTGCAGACAAAAGCACAAAACAACAGTGCTGCTTTCCCTGCCAGTATAGTGTCCTGCTTTCAAATTCACCACTGCAATGTCAGCTCAGGTTACACTTCCCACTTTTGGAACTTCCAAGGACGAAACAAAAAGGTTTCTACAGGGCAGGGTTGGAAAGTTAGTTGTGAAGGAAATCTACACTTTCTAAAAGGTTTTTTTTTTTTTTTTTTAGCAAGCAACATTAAAAAAATGAGAATGTGAAGGCAGGTGGGGTGAGAAAGGAACATGAAAAGTTATCTCTTGGCCACAGGGTGTCACTCTTGACCCAAGTTTCAGTCAGTACATGTCATTGTCAATGGCAGCTGGAAAGTTGGTTTAGTGTCAAAATCATCAGGTGCTTCATGTCTCCCATAAAAAAGGTGGGTAGGTTAACATATGAATGTTTATACTCATGCATAGAAAATATAGCATATTGTTCATAAGACTGCAGGGCCTAATCTTTTCAACTGGGCACTAAAATTCAGCTGAAGATCGTGGTGACCACCATTTAAAAATATGAAACAAAGGAAGATATTTAAAACCAAGAACATATTGGCTCTGGGTCTAATTTAACCTCAGGCAACTTGGGCATCTGCTGCTGCTGCTACCCTTCCTTCTTGACTCAGTTATATGTGATCTCTATTAGTGAAAACATCTGGATCAGTCACCTTAAAAATACTTCAATTGAAACTATATCTGGGATCATGCAAAACAGTCAGGGAAGTTACCTGATGCATGGAACATAGTTTAAAGCTGAGAAAATAACTGCCACTAAGGCTATTGTTTAAAGGCTATGGTATGTATAGCACGATTATTTAAAGAACTGAATGGAGAAATGTCAAGGATTGGTTAGGTAAAATTAATTCAGTTAAGATAGCACCAAAGACTCCAACTGTATAAGAGAAGGAGAAGTAGCAAAGGAACATAATGCTTTTGAAGAAAGATATTTTTCATTGTGTAAAAGAACTCTGTGATTCCAAGGGTCAGTTGCAGTTAGAAACCTGTTGTCTGATGATTAAATGATTTGTGTCCCACTCCAAAAATAATTCAAGATGCAATGCCTGTATCCCGTATGAATGCTCTATCTTAATTCTGTTGCAAAAATTGCATGGCTTATTTCAGGAATTAGTGCCAGAATCTCAGAAAGAGAGCCAATACTAATGGCAATTACAATTTAATTTTAGAAAGAGTTTAAAACTGTGAAAGATACTTCTGGTTCATTGCTCTCAAAACAAACTTTTTGTTATTTTTTTAAAATCACAGTAATATTTAATATTTATAATATTTGAAGATATACTTCTTTTTACAGTGTTTACTTTTGCATTCTATATCCAAATTCCTACTTTTAACCAACACTGCTTAAAGAAAGGTGAACTGCAGTTTTTACATCAGGCAAACTCTGATATCTTAATCCCCATATTAGAAAGTAATTCCATTATGGCAAACTCTTTAATACAGACGTCATTTATTTATTTATTTAAAATATGTATTAGCCGCCTGTTTTCCATACAGAGCTCAAGGTGGCTTACAATATAAATAAAATACATAAAATACATAAAAGCCAAAAAAAAAATTAAAACTACAGTTTAGGACTGCTAGTAAATTAAATCAAATTAATCAAAGGTGATCCTAAATAAAACCATCTCCAACTGCCTCCTAAAGACTGAAAGTTAGGGGCGCCCCTGTGGCCAGCCTGATTCCTGCCTGGCTTTGCCGCTGCTGGTGGAAGACACCAAACCCATGTAGTCCCTGGGCTGGAGTGGTCTCCTTCCCTGCCAGCGCCACCTCCACCACCCCTGTCCTGGGTTCCTGGGGTGGGCCTGGCTGCTATGCTGCTGCCACAGCCTTTGGCTGTGACCCTGCTGCCTCTATGTCACCACAGCCTTATACTCCTTATACTGACTGCCTCAGCCAGCCACCCCTTCTCTGCCACCAGCCTCCTGGGTGAGTTCTCAATGGGAGATCCCGGGGGGGGGGATCCTCAGGCAATGGGGGGAGGATGCATGAGTTACCAGGCTCTCCCAGGTTGCCGGGCGATGGATGGGGGCTTCTCCCATTGAAACTGCACCCATTTCCTGGCTTTCTTGTGCAGTCCCTTTAAACAAGAAGGTCTGAAACAGCTGAGCACTGGAGAGTGATCTCAGTTTCTCAGTGTCATGGGTGTTGGCAACGGGGAGCTGATGGTGGCAGCAGAATCCACACCTGGCCCTACTGAAGCATCTGAAACAGACAGTTAGCCATCGCTGCCCGCATCAGTAACAGCTGAGGAGGAACAGCTGTCAGCAGACAGCCCTCCTGACTCGCCTCCAAGGATTATGTGATTAAGGGACCACCTCCACCAGGATCTGGCATCCCGGCAGCATGAAGCATGCTTGAGAAGCAGGCGGTCATTCAGCCCTGAGTTTTAGCAGAAGCGTGGGCGCGCACACCAATCACTAATTGGAAGCAACAACACAGGGGTATTTAGCTTCCTGCTGCAGAATGGTTTCTTGTGGAAGCAAACTATTCGAACTCACGATGCCCTTGCGCCCACCCCGTCTCCGCACAACCTCGTCCTTGTTTTGAACACTCGGCTCTCTGACCTCAGCTTTGATGACTCCGCTCCTGCTCTGAACCCCCGGCTGACTGACTCCGGCTTTGAACAACTTCTCTCTGGCTTTGAACTCTTGGCTTTCTGACCTCGGCTTTGAATGACTCAGCTTCTGCTCCGAACTCCCGGTTCTCCGACCTAGGCTCTGAACAACCTGCCCCAGCACTTGACACTCAGCTGTTTTTGCAGCTTTCTGCTGGAACAGAAAGCAGGAGTTTTAAGAGACTCAGAGTCCCTTTAAATCCCTGCTTTCTGCTGTGGCCAGAAACTGGCACAAACCCCACAAACTCCCTTAAAAGTTTGTGGAAGTCTGTAACTGTGGACCCATTGTAGACTTTGATGCCCAAATCACAGATAGGGCAAAATTCGTCAGGAATTTTGCTTTGTGCCCATACTTACATATGATAATTCAGAGATCTTTATTCCAATAAAGATAGAGTTTGATCCTTACGGTTGTAAATATGCATACATAGAAAAATACTGCATTCAACATTCTTTACTTCACAATACATATGCATATAATTGCAATCTTAGTCTGTAAAATCTAGGATTCACATGCAAGGATTTACATGCAATTAATGCATGGCGAATGTGACTTTGGTTACAGTCATAAGAAGATGCTGATTAGAAGACTGAAAATTAGAATACCCTGGTCATACTTGTTGTTGCAACGAACTAGAACTCACTGATCCCACTACCATACACTAAGACCGATTTCCCACAAGCAGCTGTGCTGTGGTTGCTCTTCCATTTGCCCTGGTTGCATTGGTCAATTTCACACTATTCACCCCACAGCCGCATTTTGAGCCACAGCTTCCCCCCATGTCTTCTTGATCTTCAAAAAACAGGATCGAGACGATGCGGGGGGAATTGGGGGAGCTGCAGGTCAAAATGCGGCTGTGGGGTGAATAGTGTGAAATTGACCAATGCAACCGGGGCAAATGGAAAAGCACAGCTGCTTATGGGAAATCAGTCTAATTGTATTGTGTTCAAAGTGTAGCAATGTGTAGCATATTAATCACACATTGTGGCAATTTGTGGGCTATTTGATGGAATAGAAAGGCAAGAACTAGAGTGGTCCTTTTTGAACATGCATTTAAAGACTTGTCTTACCAGCCCTTGGTCCTAGAATTTTGAAAGTCAGTTTCCTCTTGCAACCCAGAACAGCATTTTTAGGCTTATTCAGTATTATTTTGAATACTTCATTATTTTCTTCAAGGCCATCATCCTGAATGACAATAGTCCAAATCTTTATAGAAGCACCTGTTAAAAACATAACATCTAAATGTGTCATCTTTGAACACAGGCTTGTGCTCTAGACTGGATGAGGGTGAATATGCTTAGGCTCAATCAATCAATCAAGACAAAGTAAAAGTAATGATTGCATGTGGGGGGGGTGCTTTACAAATGGCTGGCTATGAAGACTATTTGAAAATTTTCCTTTTAGCAAGTGTTCTGTCGAAAGCATTTATTTATTCAATTATATATTCTTCCCTAGGAGCATATGATCTTTCTGGTCCTTTAATCTTACTGGCTTTGTTATCGCATGCTATTTCTCTTGTGCTTTGTATTTTTCATTTTATAGTTTTCATTTCTGTTACTTAAAAACATGTTACTGATGTGTACTGCTCTGAAAATAGTTCTGAAAAGCTGATAGTTTGTAAAATAAACATTTTTATTATTTATATTTCAAAATACTTATAATTTGTTCTATCACAAAACGTAAAATGAAGCACGATAAATAAATAAACTAATGATAAAACAAATAAAGTCATGAGTGATACATCACATTTGAAAATAGCTAATATACTGCAATTACTACTACGGCCCCATATCCTTCATCTCTCTGCCTATCAGGAGGATTGCAGCAAGTGCAGGAAATGTCCAGCAAAGGGCCATTTGGGTAAGTTTCTTTTCTTTTTTTTAGTTTTGAATAAAAACTTTTATTTTTTTCCATTGTTTTTTTTATACAATTAGCTTTTATACATATTCCATTCTCTATAAAATTGCATACTTAGTTAAAAAGGTATAATCATTAAATGACTTCCCACCCCACCTGCACCATCATATATATCGACTGATAAACATATATATAAAAATATTTGTCTCCTAAGGTAACATTTTGAGCTATTATAACTTTTATACATTTAGATTGATTATCAAAGTATTGGTTAAGGACGGTTTAATTTTGCGGTTAACCACACACTTTTGGGTAAGCTTCTTTATCAGATCTGTTCTTTATCAGAATTTTCTTTATCATTCAGATGGTAACATATGCTGGTTCATTAACACTCCATGGCCAAGTTCCTCATTTCACATTAACCCCCTAATATCCACAAGATACCTGCTTCCCAACATATTTCCATTGCTTGCTGAATAAGAATCAGGAAGTGATGGCTAACCCTCTAGTGAAGCAATTATGTGCTATTATTTCAAGGACCATTAAGATCTTCTGTAGTCCTCAGAATCTACATCCCTGGGGAATACTGTGCTAGCAGTCCTATTTACATTCAGTAAGATTAAATAAAAGTTTTCTAAACCAGATAATTTTCATGCAACATTGCTCAGAATCAGAACTGGAAAGGGAGGGGGGCATAGGGAAACATCTCACTGGATTCTTACTGGTAGAAGAAAAAGAACAGTAACAGTAACTCTTATCCCCGTCAACTCCCTCTTGGCATTACTCTTGTTGTCTTTTGTGTCACAAGCACATCTCTGCACCTGGAGCAGTAGTCTGTCTAAACAGGAGCCTGTCACATTCTGTGAAATAGCGTTCAAAACCCAGGAGACGATTTTGATATCCTTATACCCACTTCTAATATTCTGCTGCCACGAAGGAGTCTTATAGGCCAATTTTCAAAGCACAGTGCTGGCACCAGCCCCACTGAACAGAATCTGGCCAGCACCATGGGAGCAATTTTAGGATTGTAGGATCTAGATAGAACTTTTATTCCCATTTTGCTTTCACGTAACATTTAACCACATGCTTGTCCTATCAGGATTTTGTAGCACAGCAGAGGTTATTTATTTATTTATTTCAGAAAATGGGAAGGGACAAAATGAAACGTTAAAACCCTCCTACAATGAAATTATATGAATGATCACACTCGTTCAAAGGTGTTTTCTTTTCAGTCTTGTTACACTGCACATTGACATGCAAAACAAATACCGTATTTTTTGGACTATAAGACGCACCTGACCATAAGACACACCTAGTTTTAGAGGAGGAAAATGGGGAAAAAATATTCTGAACCAAATAGTAGGTAGTGGGGGGGGGGGGAGAGAAGAAAGAAAGAAAGAAAGAAAGAAAGAAAGAAAGAAGGTAGGTAGGTGGGGAGAGAGAGAGAAGGAAGGAAAAAAGGAAGGAAGAGAAAGAAAGGAAGGAAGGAACAGGAAGGGAGGGAGGGAGGAGAGAGAGAAAAGGAAGGAAGGAAGAAAGACAGAAAGAAAGACAGAAAGACAGACAGAAAGAAAGCCCCTTGCTTGGGCCCCAGTGGCTTAACGTCACTCAGGCCCAGCTCTTCCCTCCCTACCTCCCCCCCTGCAGCCCGGGAAAGGTGAGCGGGGGAGGGCGGGGGGTAGGTAGGGGTGAGAGAGAGAGAAGGAAGGTAGGTAGGTAGGTAGGGGGGAGAGAGAGAGAAGGAAGGAAGAAAGACAGAAAGGAATGAAGGAAGAAACAGGAAGGTAGGGAGGGAGGGAGAGAGAGAGAGAAGGAAGGAAGACAGAAAGAAAGACAGACAGAAAGAAAGGAACAGGAAGGTAGGTAGGTAGGGGGGAGAGAGAGAGAGAAGGAAGGAAGGAAGGTAGGTAGGTGGGAAGAGAGAGAGAGACAGAAGGAAGGAAGAAAGGAAGGAAGGAAGGTAGGAAGGAAGGAAGGTAGGTAGGTAGGTAGGTAGGTGGGGGGGAGAGAGAAGGAAGGAAGACAGAAAGACAGACAGAAAGAGAAAGAAAGAAAGACAGAAAGACAAGGTGTTTCCCTCCCCCCCTTGCTTGGGCCCGAGTGGCTTAATGCCACTCAGGCCCAGCTCTTACCTCCCTACCTCCCCCTCCCCACAGCCCAAGAATGGTGAGGGGGGAGGAATGGGGTGGGAAAGGTGAGCAGGGGAGGGAGGGGGCTACTTCCCGGGGCCGGCGGCGCTTGCCGCAGCCCTGGGAGGGGTGAGGGGTGAACAGGAGGGAGGGAGGGGGCTTCCTCCTGGGGCCAGCGGCGCTTGCCGCGGCCCCGGGAGCTTGTGCAGGGTTGTGCAGGGGGTGGGAGGGAGGGGGGCTTCCTCCCAGGTCCACGGCGCTTGCTGCGGCCCCGGAAGCTTCCGAGGGGGTGGGTGGGAGGGGAGCTTCCTCCCGGGTCCACGGCGCTTGAAATTTTAAGTTACTGGAGAAATACCCAATGGGCTGCCATCAGAGACAACCCGCCAAACCTATCTCCCTCTGTCAGGCTGGATGTTATAAAAATTAAAGGGGAGGGGGAACATATTCCAGGCCACAGTTTTAAAGGCCTTTTCTCAATGACTTCTCGGTGCTGAATGTTGGAGCAAGTACAGATAACATCTCTGAGCAAGAGGGAAAAACAAAAACAATGGTGCCTCTGCAGTTTGATTAAAAAGGCCAGTCGACGTCTTCTGATCTCTCTGATACCAAGGGAGATACGTTAAATCCTTTTTAAAGCAGAAAAAAACACAGTCTCCTTGATTGTCATTGAAGTAACAGTTTTGGAGAGAAGTTTAAGATGGTGTGCAAGGTGTAATGTCCAATCAGGTATTTTGACCTTATACTGTGGGTGAATTCCCAAATGCACAATTTCTAGTGCCAATACAAGTGCTACCTTTGCCTCTCTGTAGCTCTGCCACCAGGCTGCAAGGGCCGGTGCCAAGCCCGTGTGTGGCAGCTGCAACACTCAGTTTTGCTGTGATGCTGCCCCCATGGTCCACTAAAATGCAATGGGGCTGAGCAATGACGAGCTGCTGTCGGACGTGGTGGTAATTCTCTCTGACAATCCAGTTAGTGAGCTGTGGATAAAAGCCTGAGTCCCTGAAGGTGCTTTCACTTACAACATAAAATGTGCGGGACTGTCTCCTTCCATGAGTTCCTGTGTACCAACTATGGTCATCAGGCAGCCATCCACTGGCTATCCCATAAATTAGCCACCACCCTACCATCTGGCATTGACCAGAACCTGGGCCTTTCCCTTCATGGCTCTTTCTCTGTGAACAGTGTTCCCTCTAAGCTGAGTTAGTGTGAGCCAGCTCACAGTTTCTTAGCCTCCGGCTTGCACATTTTCCTCTTAGCTCAGGAAGGATGGCTCCAGAGCAAACTAATTTACGCAGTAGCCAAATCACTCACTCACAACTTCAATGCCAGTAGGTCACAAAGCAGAATTTTTGCTCATAAGACTCTACAGCATAGAGGGAGCACTGTCTATGAAATGGGTCCCTCCTCAGGTCCGTAGCCAGCGAGGGGGTGCTGCAGGCAATGTCCTCACTGAATCTTCACCCTTAAGTCGCTGCTGCCACCCTCTTTGCACAGAACACGGTTTCCCTGCCACCTTTGGAATAAGGCTTGAAGCTGGACTTGTTCTCGTTCGGTGGCTCCTTCAGTTGCTTGAGGGCACTGGAGGCGGTGTGGCTGCCCGATTCTTTGTCCGAGCTGGGGAGGCCGGTGACACCCATAACCTGGCTTACCGCTGCTGCCCCTGCGCTTGCAGCAGCTGGCCCCTGACACAGATGCAGGCTGGTACCATGGGGCCATCAGGCTCACAAGGCCCCTTTAAAGCGCACTGAGAAAGTAAAGCTTCCGAGGGGGGTGGGTGGGAGGGAGGCTTCCTCCCGGGGCCGCGGCGCTTGCTGCGGCCCCAGGAGCTTCACTCCATAAGATGCACACACTCCCCCCCCCTTTTGGGGGAGAAAAAGTGCGTCTTATGGTGCGAAAAATACGGTACATATTTTAGATTCACTAAATAAATAAGCTTAAAGAGAAAGCTCTTCTATTTCCTCCTCTCTCTTTCTTACATGTTCACATTTGCCAGAAAGCAGGCTAGTATTCTAAATCTTTATTTTCAGAAAACAACTGAAAAGACAGACGCTGCTGTAAATGATTTTCATGCTCATAAACGGTTCTCTGTACTCTATTTTGGGGCATACGGGACTCACTTGCGGGTGCAGCGTGGAAGGATCACCACAGAAAATCACAGAACCCAGTTGTTTCCCCAACCTTTTTACACTTGTGGCCATCAGGCCATTATGTGAAATGGCCAGTCTGCGTGCACCTTCCACATTGCCATCCAACTCACCCCCTTCCACTTTGTCACAGTTCGCAAGCTCTGGAGGTCACTACAATTACTCAAGAGAAGGAATGACTGGATGGGCTCAGCATGCACAGGCCTTCTAATCCATAGGTTGTCTTGTCACAGTGCCCATTTTCTAAGGGGGGAAAGTATGAAGATCACAATATACATAGATACTGCACCTGCAGTAGACTGGATTGAGCCTTTGGTCTTTAACTAAAAAGTCAGTTGTTCAAAATATTGTTAACAGTGTTGGCAAAGACAATCAACTTTTTGTTTTGATACCAAAAGTGCTGAAGATGTTAAAAATTCTGACATTTAAAACATTTAAAATGGCAGAAAAAAGGGCAAAATAGTTTAGGCAAATACACATGCACAGTCCCCTAGATGCCAATAAGGCAATATAACCTTATGATATTTTGCTAGCATGGTATACAGGGGAACAACATATTACTTTAAAAAGGCACACAAATTTCACCAAAGAAAACTCACGTTCTGCTAAAGGACACAATTCATAGCAGCAGGGCTCTTTTTTAGAAAAAGCCCAGCAGGAACTCATTAACATATTAGGCCACACCCCTGACAGCACAGCTCATTAACATATTAGGCCACACCCAATGTTACCAGAAGTGTGGTCATCCAGCCACATCCACCTTTTGCTTCTTATTCTGTTTACCTTGTTGTCAAAACAGTTTTGACAAAACCAATAAAAACATTATTTTCTGTCCCATCTATACAAAATCTTGCCTGAACCAATATCTTATGTCCAACAACTATTCCCACACTGGATTGGAATCAATTCCTAAAGGTTAGGTTCCCATGGAAATCAGCTTGCCTTCCTGCAGAACTAGTGCACTGAATATGATTTTTTAGGGTTGCCAACCTACAGGTAGGGTCTGGAGATCTCCTGGAATTACAACTGAGCTCCAAACTACAGAGATCAGGTCAATGGCTGCTTTGGAAAGTGGAGTCCATGGCATTATACCTTGCTTAGGTCCCTCCTTCCCCTAAACCCCACCCTCCACTCCCAAATCTCCACGGATTTCCTCAATCTGGAGCTGGCAACCCTAGTTCACTGGCAGAACAACACTAGGAGCCAATTTGGTGTAGTGGTTAAGTGTGCAAACTCTAATCTGGGAGAATCGGGTTTGATTCCTCACTCCCCCCCTTGCACCTGCTGGATGACCTTGGGCAAGCCATAGCTCTGTACCAGCTGTTCCCTCAAGGACAGCTTGGGAAAGAGTTCTCTCAGCCCCACCTACCTCACAGGGTGTCTGTTGTGGGGAGGGGAGGGGAAAGGAGTTTGTAAGCCACTCTGAGACTCCCTTGGGTAGTGAAGGGCGGGGTATAAATCCAATCTCTTCTTCTTCTAGGTTTGTGGATGCACTGGACGGGAGTAGTTTGTGGACTATTTTATTCAAGGTACAAAATTTTATTCAAGGTATAAAATTTCATGTGCCACCCACACTTCTTCAGATGGAAAAAGTGTGCATGCACACAAAAGCTTATACCTTGGACTCCAACTTGGGACTCCAACTTTGTTCTGCTGCTTCAGACCAACACGGCTACCCACCTGAATTTTTACACTATAATACTTTTTACAAGCAATTATGTGCCAGTGGTGTGGTTACCATGCAGAATCTGTCCCAAAAGTAAAATTATCCTGTGAACATGTGGTCTTTACCACATAAAAGTATCACTACCATCACAAGATCACCAATCGTTGGAAGTCAACTCCTCAGAAGCAGAAATCTCTCTTATTAGGAGGTTTAAGAACATCAACTTTGCTGGCCCATTAAAGGCAGATGTCAGCCCAGTGGCAGGAGAAGAGGGACAATCATCTTCATCAGAAACTCTGCCCACTTTTTAAATTTCACAAAACAGGCAATCTCCAAAGTGCTGCTGACCATGCTCATTTTTAGTTACATCTCTGTTTCTCTGCAGATGTCCCCCAAAGTCCCCCATGCATCAGTCAAGTGTTCTGTCAACACACACAACAATGAAGCTACTTTTTCAGATGTTTTCTCTTGCATGGCAGTAAGCACCAAACCACTTTAATACAGACTTTAGACACACATATATTTGCAAGCCATTCCCAACAAGACACAACAATGAACTCAGGCTTCAAACGTACTTTTCTTAAGCAGAAGATGCCATGAGAAAATGAAAGAGATGCTCAAAAATTAAAGATATTGTCAAAAGCAGCATTTCCTGGGCTCTCTGCTTTTTTACATCCCCCCTTTTCAATAATTTTTTAAATAAAAACACAAAGAACAAAATGAAACAGAAAGAAAGAAAGAAAGAAAGAGAGAGAGAGAGAGAGAGGGAGAGGTGGGAGAGAGGGAGAGGTGGGAGAGAGAGAGAGAGAGAGAGAGAGAGAGAGAGAAAGAAAGAAAGAAAGAAAGAAAGAAAGAAAGAAAGAAAGAAAGAAAGAAATGTAGGGGAGAGAGAGAAAAAGAAGGAAGGAAGGAAAGAGAGAGAAAGGAAGGGGGAGGGAGAGAGAGAAAGAGAAATAAAGAAAGAAAGGTGGGGAGAGAGAGAGAGAGAGAGACAGACAGATAGATTAGAGAGAGAAAGGAAGGAAGGAAGGTGGAGGAGAGAGAGAGAAAGGAAGGGGGAGGGAGAGAGAGAAAGGGAAAGAATGAAAGAAAGGTGGGGACAGAGAGAGAGAGAGAGAAAGACAGACAGACAGAAAGAAAGACAGAAAGAAAGGTGGGGGGGAGAGAGAGAGAGAAGGAAAAGAGATGGGGGAGGCACTTACCGGAGCAGGGAGAGCGATGCAACGTGGGCAAGCCAAATGCAGAGCCAGCCCTTTCAGTGCAAAGAGCCTAGCCCCATGCTTAATCTCTGGGCAGGGCTTTCTCCTGCTGGCTCTCTGTACTTAAAGGGAAAGCGCCAGGTGGGGCTTTTTCCTGCCGGCTGTCAGCAGGAACTTTTCCTTTAAGTGTAAACAGCTCAGGCCCGGCAGGGAGGGGGCGGGGCAGGCTCGGACACCAGCCGGAACGGCTTTCCGGTGCGTTCCTGCTGTAAAAGAGCCCTGCGTGGCAGTAAATCATGCATATATAGGACTGTGGTTAAGTGGTGAAATGGATGTGTTGCTTTGCATGCAGAAGGGCCCTGGGCATTTCTACTTACAGAGGCTCAGGTGACAAGTGTTAGAAGAGGCCTTTTTCTGCCTGAGATTGTAGGAAACCATCCCCAGTTAAAATTAAGCCAGCTAGACCTGACTTGTATGTGTGTGGCCATATTTATATATGTTTTTTCTTCCTATTTTATCTTAAGCAGTGACACATACTAAACAATGTTGTTGTTGTTTTAAATTTCAAGGAAATAAAAGAAAAATCTGAATCTTCAGCCATTTTTGGTTTTTGAGACTGGTGGATTGTGGCTGATAGGGCTGCCAAGTCCCCCGGTAGGGCAGGGGAAACACCGATTTTTAATACTTACCCCCGCTTTTTCAAAATTGGCCACCGGGGGACAAAATGGCTGCCCTGCCCTGCCTTAAAAGGGAAATGTCTGCAGAGAGCCTGCCCTGCAGTAAAAAGCCTCACCAGACATTTCCCCTTTAAGAATAGAGTCAGCAAGAGAGCTCTGCCCAGAGACTGAAGGGGCTGCTTTTGCAAGTGGCTGGGGTAAGGTTGCAAGGTTGCTGTGGTAAGTTTCTCTTACAGCTCTTTTCCTTCTCTCTCTCTCTCCCTCTTTCTTTCTTTTTTCTGTCTGTCTGTCTGTCTCTCTCTCTCTCTCTGTCCCCATCCAGCAGAGGTCTATCAGTGGCTATTATTAGCCACAAGGTCTAAATGGAAGTACGTGCCTCTGCCATTTTTTTTCCTTCTCTCTCTCTCCCTCTTTCTTTCTTTTTTCTGTCTGTCTGTCTGTCTGTCTGTCTGTCTCTCTCTCTGTCCCCATCCAGCAGAGGTCTATCAGTGGCTATTATTAGCCACAAGGTCTAAATGGAAATAAGTGCCTCTGCCATTTTTTTCCCTTCTCTCTCTCTCCCTCTTTCTTTCTTTTTTCTGTCTGTCTGTCTGTCTGTCTCTCTCTCTCTCTGTCCCCATCCAGCAGAGGTCTATCAGTGGCTATTATTAGCCACAAGGTCTAAATGGAAGTACGTGCCTCTGCCATTTTTTTTCCTTCTCTCTCTCTCCCTCTTCCTTTCTTTTTTCTGTCTGTCTGTCTGTCTCTCTCTCTCTGTCCCCATCCAGCAGAGGTCTATCAGTGGCTATTATTAGCCACAAGGTCTAAATGGAAGTACGTGCCTCTGCCATTTTTTTCCCTTCTCTCTCTCTCCCTCTTCCTTTCTTTTTTCTGTCTGTCTGTCTGTCTCTCTCTCTCTGTCCCCATCCAGCAGAGGTCTATCAGTGGCTATTATTAGCCACAAGGTCTAAATGGAACCCTTTGTCTGGGGCAATGATGCTCTGCATTCTTGGTGCTTGGGGGGCAACAGTGGGAGGGCTTCTGGAGTTCTGGCCCCGCTGCTGGACCTCCTGAGGGCACCTGGTATTTTTGGCCACTGTTGTGACACAGAGTGTTGTACTGGATGGGCTGTACTGGATGGGCCGATCCACTGTGGCTTCTCTCCTGTTCTTATGATATGAAAATCATATTTAGCACTTGTGTAGCACTTAGTGCTTCATATTCTGCCAAGATGAGGAAGGATTCAGTAGGGCCGTTGCTCAGTGATAGAGCATCTGCTTGACATGCAGGAGGTATCAGCCTCTTCAGCTAAAAAAGGATCAGGTAATAGGTGACATTAAAGATCTCAGCCTGAGACCCTGGAGAGCCACTACCAGTCTGAGTAGTCAATGCTGACCTTGTTGGACCAATGGCCTGATTCAGTATTAGGAAACTTCATGAGTTCATGTGTCAGCATGTGGAAGCAACATCACAGGATGTGGCATCACAAAATGATGTCACTTCCTTTCTCCTGGCTCCACCCCCAAAGTCTCCTGGCTCCACCCCCAAAGTCCCCAGATATTTCCCAAGTTGGACTTGGCAGCCCTAGTGGCCGAAGTATTTTAGACTTGGGTGTTGATGAGACTTGGGGGTGGGGGGATTTCCCTATTGATTTGCCAATTTGATTAATTGTACTAAACCCTGCTCCACTTCAGAATTGTCCTGATGAAAATGGCAGCACTATACACCTATGTTCTGAGCAAGCAGTGCTAGCAAAGTGAAAAATTAAAAAATAGTTTATGATAGAATAGTAAACCCCATTTAACCATCCAGTGTATGGCAGTGACAAATAAATTACATAGTTGTCAAGTGCTAAGTTGGTAACAGTAACAATAGTAAGTGTGTAATTACTGATTACACCATTTTCAATGAAGTAACACAGCAATTAGTCAACAGCTTCCATGGAAAAACATTGATTTTGCTGCAAATAAGCAATAAAGTCACACTAGAGCTGAGACTATTACATGATGCTAATAACATTGGCATTTGGCACATGGGATTATTTAGATCTCAGCTGTGGATCCGTCAGCAGACAGGCTTGCAGCATTAAAATCTATGAAGTTTTCATTCCTTCATGCACAAGAAATCAACTGAAGCACCATCCAAGCTGAAATACAAAAAATACTAATTCATCAAAGACTTTAAAGAAACTAACAGAAAGAGCTAGAATTGCATAGGGGCTCAGAAGCTAACTTGAGAACCAGGAAGTCCCAGACTGAAACTCATCATCAGATCACTTGGTAGCCTTAAGAAGGCTAGCTTCAGCCATCCTAATTGTAACATGGGGGCAATCATCGTAATCTATTTTACAAAGTTGTTAATGTAAAATAATGAATGTGCATTCATTTGAACATTTATATATATGTATGTATGTATGTATGTATATATGTATGTACGTATGTATGAAAAAATATGGTTCCAGTACTCATATATATGGTTGCCCCAATTTCCACCAGTTCCCCTCTTTCTCTGCAGCTCTGAACTCTGCTGTTACTGATGATTCACTCTCTCTTCCTCTGAATGGGGTGGGTTGGGACATCAGGATCAGGAGGAGCCCCCCACAAAGGGATTGGTACTTAGTACCAGTGAGTATCACCACAAAAAAAGTCCTGTGTGTGTGATTGTTTGCACATCTAATTCTCAACACAACCAGATCTGAGGATACATAAACCCATAGACCAGGGGTGGCCAAACTCGCTTAATGTAAGAGTCACGCAGAAGAAACATCAGATGTCTGAGAGCCGCAAGACATAAACAAATATTACACACATATTTTTTTATTGGGAAATATGCAAATTTGCTTTTTATTAACATTAAATAAGACTACCAGAAATAAAAACAAAAGGAGTAAAAACAGATATTGATAATGATATTTAAAGAGACAAATGCTTAATCCAAGCCAGCCGGGGGGGGGCGCTTTGAGAGCACATTTAAAGTTGCTTTCTTTTCTGCTCCCCCCGCCTCAAGCCTACCAAGGGAGGGAAACATTGCCTAGGGAAGGGAAGACCAGTTGGGGAGGCATGTCTCCCCTTCACTTCCCCAGCCACTCTGCCAGGAGCTGCATACCATGTGTGAAAGAGCTGCATGTGCCTCCCAAGCCACAGTCTGGCCACCCCTGCCATGGACTGAAGCCATGGATGAATAAGACATCTTTCTACAAACCTAAAAAATACCCCAAGTTTGCAGAAAAATCTGAAATCTAAAAAAACCCCAACCTCCAAACCTCAAAACCATTGGGGGTTAAAATGATAAAAGGAACAATTGTAGTTTTAAGAAACAGTTGCCCTCAGTGGCTATTGCTAGGCAGCCACAAAAGCTTTGCCAGCCTTTCAGGCTTGATTTCTGTTAGTAAAAGGCAAGCAGAAGGGGCAGGCTCTTTTCAGGGCTGTTTTGGCCTTTGACAGAGGACACATTGGGGCCAGGCCTGGCAGTAGCCACCAGGGGACTTGATACTATATGACTTGCATGACACACCCAAGCCTGCTGCTTGCTGCTGTTCAACAGCAGCTACCCCACAAAAGTCAGTGTAGTGTAGTGGTTAGAGTTCCTGACTAGGATCTAGAAGACCAAGACTGAAATCTTCACTATGTGGTGGAAACTCACTGGGTGACCTTGGGTCAGTGACATACTTTCAGCCTAATTTTCCTCACAGGTTTGGTATGAGGATAAAATGGAGGAGAGGAGAATGCTATGAGCTGCTTTGGGTCCCCATTGGGTAGGAAGGTGGGGTACAAGCATGGATGGCTTCAAGAGGGAATTAGATAAACATATGGAGCAGAGATCCATCAGTGGCTATTAGCCACAAGGTATAGATAGGAACTCTGGGGCAAGTGATGCTCTGTATTCTAGGTGTGTGTGTGTGGGGGGGAGCAAAAGTAGGAGAGCTTCTAGTGTCCTGGCCCCAGTGATGGACTTCCTGATGGCACCTGGTATTTTTGGCCACTGTCTGACAGTGTTGGACTGGATGGGCCATTGGCCTAATCCAATATTGGCTTCTCTTATGTTCCTTCTTATATATGGAGTCAATAAATAAATATAGCTGAAGATTGGGGGGGAATGCTTGTTGATGGGTGGGAAGGAGAGAAGGAAGCAGGGAAAGCTGAGGATATGGGGTCTGCCAAGAATAGAGAAAGAAGAAATAGTGTGGGGAGGAAGATATAGGGGAAAATGAGGTTCCTCGTACAGCTCCTTACAGGTTTTCCACCATCTGACTCACCCCAGCCCCACCAGTACCAATCAAGTTGGCAAGACTTTTCCAGGGAAAAGGCTGCTGGGGGGAGGGAAGGAGAGATAGCTGAAGACAGATAAAGGTAGGTTGGCTGGCGTGAGGGAAAATGAAAGGGTTATCTGCATAGGCACATGAGTTTAATTTGATTCTGCAGAACTGGTGGTGGTGGATGCCAGGAGCAGCTCCAGGTTTAGCCATGGCAGATGCTGGGAGCTGCTCTGGGTCTGGCAGCCATGGAGGCAGATGCTGGGAGCTGATCCAGGCCTGGCTGTGATGGTGGCAGATGCCAGGAGCCACTCCATGTCTGGCCTCAGAAGCATAAGCCAGAAACTGCTCCAGGCTTGGAGTGGCTCTCGGACACTGACACTGCTGCAGCCAGGCTCAAAAGTAGGTGGTGGCACCTGGAGCCACTGCTTCAGACGGAACTGCCAGTCAGTAATCTAATGGTCCAACAGAAATGAATAAATAAGTTCACTGAAACAGAAACAAAAAATGTAAAAAAAACTTTTGTCAGATGGAGAGGATAAATGTATGGATATTAATAATAAAATTTCTGAAAAATGAACATAAATGTGTATGTGTTGGGAGGAGCTGACTCCCAGGCCCAATTCAACTTTGCCCCAGCCACCCAAGCCACAGATGGCCAGGGGCCTGACTCACCCGTGCTTGGAGGGCCAAGAGAGGGAGGGAGCCAGGACCTGGGTAGAGCACTCCAATCTGGCTAAGGAGAGGGCTGGGTTCCAGGCAGCAGCAGGGAGGGGTGTGTTCAGAAGGAAAAGCTGAGCCCAGACTTGGGGAAGTCTGGGAAGAGAGAAAGTAGCAGACAGCCCTAAGCAGCCAGGGGAAGGAGCAGGGCAGGGAAGCAGGTGGAAGAGGGAAGAGGCAGGGGAGGCTTCCTTTTCTTTTTATAGCCTCCTGGGTAGAGCAGGTAGAAGGGGACTAGATCCAGGCCAGATAGCGGTGAAGCCATGGAGACCCATAAAAAAGAAAGTACCCCATCAACCTCAAGGAGGGATAGACTGGCTGACCCAGCTCCTAGAAGGTGAGAGAGAAAGCCAGAGTGAGCCAGTCCAGGGAAAGAAGATGACTAGGGTGCCAGAACTCCCTCGCCTTCCCAATTCTGAGGCTGAAATCAGGGCCTCCCCCCCCCCCCGCTTTTGTCTAGAGAAACAACAGAGGGTGGGGAGCCTGCCCTGGGAACAGGGGAGCCTGACAGTATGTATGCATGTGTTTGTGTGTGCTTGGAGTCCCAGACCTTTTCTTTTCAGATTTTTTTCCCCTGCTAAATACTGGCTTGTGAAAAAGAATCATAGTTATGTTGTTGTCAGGACAGATGTGGCAGGATGGAATACAGTCAAAAGAAAAGTAAGTGTTCTGGTTGTTAATAGCAGGAACAACTCTTTCTAGTATGTCCAATCTCAATCCAAATGGAATTCC
Organism: Lepidodactylus listeri; assembly: GCA_029233225.1. Taxonomy (NCBI): domain Eukaryota; kingdom Metazoa; phylum Chordata; class Lepidosauria; order Squamata; family Gekkonidae; genus Lepidodactylus; species Lepidodactylus listeri. Next base: position 98,268,757 of record JARCFY010000002.1, read on the forward strand.
CTTTGACTACCACAGAAGCAAGAAAATGAGCAAAGAAGCCAGCACAGCAGCAGAAGGTGAGCATGGAGGCACCGGTGCCAGCAATGAATAATTCTGCCAATGGTTGTGAAAGTGAAAGGATGCCAAAACTTCAGCTACTGAGGGGCAAATCTCATAGAAAGCATCATCCACATAGAGCATATGCATTTTCCCATGAAGTTGGTTTTTCAACAGGTGAACTACTGCTTGGTATTTCTATGCTGCCATCTCCCTGAAATGCTCTGCCAAATATTTTGCAAAATCCTTTCCAAGGTAGAGTTGCCCCATAACTTGAATAATCACAACTGAGGACAAAAACACATAACCAACCCAAAAGGAAACATCCTGTTCCCAAGTTAGCCATATGGCATACCATAGGAAGGATTTAGAGAGCCTGTTTTTGTATCAGTTGTTTTGTATCACATAACAGTTACATAAAAATGACATTAAAGAAAAAAATGGATTAGGAACACCAGCAACAAAAATGTGTGAAATGAAAAGATTCATAACAACAACATATGAAAACAAAAGGGAAAGGGGTATAAAATACATCACTGCATGACATTTAACAATGTTCTCTCTGTCCTTCACACGTTTGGTTCCAACTACCTTCAAAAGCGTCTTAAAATTTGCAGGTGGTCCTCTGGGTTTGGCTAAAATCTATACAGTGTCAAACAGCTTAATTCAGTGTGAAACCATCCACTATCCAGAGTAAATTTGACTGTCACCCATGCATTTTGACCCAGTGTTCACATAGACACTAATTCAGACCCATAAGCCTCCAATGCTGGTCTCATCTGGGATCCCTTTCATTATATGTGAAAATTATTTTCCCACTTTTCTTCAAGACACCATTATGGGGAATACCATGCTTACATGGAGAAAGACATCTTTTTGCTTTAAACCTCATGCTAGTTCAAAGAAAGCATAAGAACATAAGAGAAGCCAATGTTGGATCAGGCGAATGGCCCGTCCAGTCCAACACTCTTGTCACACAGTGGCCAAAAACACCAGGTGCCATCAGGAGGTCCAGCAGTGGGGCCAGCAAAGCAAACATCAGCTCCCCTGGACAGCCGCTAGTCTGTTCATCTCATTACATTAGAAAAAAATGCAGTTTATAAAATTCTACCACAGGAGAAGGAACCATCCTAGAAGAATGCAAGATGTCCCTTAATAGCAGTAACAGAGAAAGGTGACACTAAGTATAATGCTGAGCTCTTGGTTAACAGTTGTGAAGAAAAAGCCAGGAAGCTTGTCTTAAACTGAGTTTGACCATGTTTTAACAGCCAGTACTGTCTGCATACAAAGCAGATGCTCTGCCACTGAGACTTTGCTCCCCCATCCTTGTAAAACACCTAGGTCTCCCTTTCCCTTCTCTCTACTTTCCCACCCAGATATTCAGATAGCCGTTACTACTAATACAAATCTAAAGGTTTCTTGCACAGATTCCTGACTTTGAGGAGCCCCTTTGTCTGAATCAAAATAATGTATGTATGCTCCTAGAACCTATCAGGGCCCCTACGAGAAGGAAAAGGTATATTCACTTGGGGCCTGGTGGTCTGGCAGCAGCCCAGGCTGCAATTTACACTATCATTAGGGGTGGAAATGAGGCTAAACTGTAGATTATGCCTGAGGATATTTCTAGAAATTTGTTTCCTTATATCTAAGCATCTATTGTCCAGATCTATGAGATTTGCTGGAGCCAATCAGAAGCAGTGTTAGAAAAGCAATTTTAAGCTTCCAGGCCCAGCCTTAGGCCCTTCTCCAAAAATGATAGGCTTAGCTAGTGCAGTTAATCTAGGATGGTGTGAGTGAGACAGAGACACAGATAGATTTGTTTTTCTCCATTTGACATGGTCTATCATATCAAGAACTACAAATCCTAGAGTTCCTTGCCTGGTCACATGGTACAGTGAATGCAGATACAGCCTACATGAATGCATGTACCCCAGTTTTTAAGAAAGCCAGTGCATGTTCACCTTACAAATGAAAATGGTGACCAGTACATGAATAAATGTGGGGTTTAAATCACATGTTCAGCTGTGCATGCATTCAATATAATGTAAGAATTATTCAACACATGTATAAAAATATCAAGTGTACGCTGTAACTAGTGAACAGGGCTGGGCAGGATGGAGAGACAACTGGTGGGAAGGGCAAAACAAAGCACCCTAAGATAGTGAGAGCAAATTTCAGCTAATTTTTATGCCTTTTGATGGCTAGTTCGTAGTACAAAGTTCTTTCAAATAATGAGGACAAAAAGAAAATTTTAGCAGCCAGAAAACTCTTTCTTGAATTAGATGTAGCTCTCATTGCTGATATTATTGAAGACAGAAAACAACTTAGAGACCAGTCACCCAAAATTCTACAGAAAGCACATTTAGTAACAAAAGGCATGAGAATTCTAATGCAATTGCCAGTGAAGAGAGGGACAAAATGGAAATGATTCCATGAGGTATCAGAGCTTAAGAAATCATGCCCTACAGTTTCTGATGAACCAGAGTCTTTATAGAAGCCAGTTCGGTGTAGTGGTTACAAGTGCAGACTCTAATCTGGGAGAACTGGGTTTGATTCCCCACTCCTCCACTTGCAGCTGCTGGTGTGACATTGGGTCAGTTATAAATTCTTTCAGGGCAGTTATATCAAGGGAAGTTCTTCAGAGAGCTCTCTCAGCCCCACCTACCTCACAGGGTGTCTGTTGTGGGGAGGGGAAGGTAAAGCAATTGTAAGCTGCTCTGAGACTCCTTCGGGTAGTGAAGGGTAGGGTATAAATCCAGTGTCATCATTTTCTTCATTCAGAAAGAATATTTTTGAAGCAACACTGGATAATATCAACTGTGCATTACAGCACAGGTTCAAAGCAATCAAACGTGTTTGCTTTACATTCTATTCAGTCCTAAAATATGTGACACTAGAGTCTAGGAAACTGGAAGGAGCTTCTAAATGCTTCATAAGTATCCCACAGATCTTTGTAAGAATTTTCCTTGTGAAATGTACCTGGAAAAGAATATACACTACCCCCACTTATATTACTAAATGAGATTTGTGAGAAACAAGTGCAACTAATTTTCAGTGAAGTGTGCATAGTCCTATGGAATTTTTTTGCACATTGCCAGTGACTAGGACAGAAACTGAAAGAAGTTTCAGCAATCTAGCGTTCTTCAAAAACTGCAGGCATTCTACAGTGCAGCAAGAATGGTTAAGCTCCCTGCTATCCTGTTCTGTGTGAACTTGCAACAAATTAATTTTTTAAATGAGACTGACGGGACAATCTCTTTTTAATAACTAAAAAGTAAGAAAATAGTGAACTTGTAAGATTCTCAGGTTGGGTGTTATTAAACAAAAGTTGCAAAGGTAGGCATTTTTCAGAAATGTAGAATACATATTACTAATTTCAGAAATAAAATAAACTATTTCATGGCTCACAAGACTGAATGCCTGGGATAAGGGACTGTGTGGGCAGGGGAGCCCATGTTACAAGTTCATAGGCTCTGGAACCTACAAACAAGGGGCCTTGGAAAAAACATGGAAATATTTCTCCAATATAAATCCATCTTGATTACATGTACAATTACTATACTGCATATTCATGATCACCTAAAAATGTTTTGGACATGGGCCAACAGACACAGGTTGCTATGTGAATTTGATTGTGCTTGGGCTGGGGCGGGCCGTGGTCGGGGCTCCCTCTCCCGGCCTTTGACGGGGTGCCATTGGTGCCTGCGCCAGTAGTTAGGAGTTTGGGAGTGCTCCTGGATCCCTCCTTGGCTATGGAGGCCCAGGTAGCAGCTACTGCCAAATCGGCCTTTTACCATCTGAGGCTGGCGCGGCAGTTGGTTCCCTTCCTGAGTCATGCCGACCTGACTACAGTGATCCATGCGACGGTCACCTCAAAGTTAGACTATTGTAACGCTCTCTACATGGGGCTGCCCTTGTCGCAAATTCGGAAGCTGCAGCTGGTGCAGAACGCTGCGGCGAGGCTGCTGATGGGTCTCCCTAAACGGGAGCACGTCCAGCCAGTGCTGGCGGCACTACACTGGCTGCCTATAGCGTACCGAATTCACTTCAAAGTGCTGGTGCTTGCCTTTAAAGCCCTAAATGGTCTGGGTCCAACCTACCTGAGGGGCTGCCTTTCCCCATACATACCCCAGAGAGCACTACAGTCTGGGGGCCAACACTGGTTGGTTATACCTGGCCCCTGAGAAGCCAGGCTCGCTGCCATGAGGGGAAGAGCTTTTTCGGTGGCAGCCCCACACTGGTGGAATGAGCTCCCAGAGGAGATCAGGGCCCTGTGGGACCTGGTGCAGTTCCGCAGGTCCTGCAAGATGGAGCTCTTTCGCTAGGCATATGAGTAGGGGCTGCCGCCCTTTCTCTCCCCTTCCCTCATGTCAACTATTGATGAGGGGCCCAGACAACTATGCGGCCCGAGTGCTGTGTGCGACTGGGGATGGAAAATGTTGGGACTGATGGTACGCCATCTAAGTTACTGTAGTATAGCATAGTATATTGTTTGCATAATTTTATGATGTTTTAGTGTTTTAAAAAATTATTGTATTTATGTATCTTGGGAGACCAAGTCGTGTTAGCCGCTCTGGGCCTGCAATAGTGGGGAGAGCGGCCTAGTAGTCGAAAGTATAAATAAACAAATAAATAAATTGTGAAGGAAATCTGGGACCAACCTGGGGTTTTTATTTATCTAAGTCCTTGTACACTCCGCTATTTCCAGATAAAAAGCAAACCCCACCACCCCAATTCAATTAATCACTGAATCTAAAATCTGGATGTCTTGGGGACTAAAATCCTGCCATTTATTTGCAAAAGTGTACCCACTTTTATGCCAGTCATTAGAGACAGGACAGCAAAAAGACAATCACAGAACCTCATGCTAAATGAGAGTTGCTATTCTCATGCAAATCAAGAGCAAATTGAACATAGTGTACATCAATGTTAAACAATTAAATACAACCAGAAAAGATATATGAACTACTTGGCAGCTCCCCATTGGAAGACTGAACAGACAAGAGGAAATTCCTCCAGAGCAATTCCAGGCACATAATAGGGATTAGGCCGTGGATGGGGGTGAATAGACTTTTGATGTCTGCCTGGCAGACCATTAATCCACATGAGGAATACAACAGACTAGTATTGCTAGTTGACTTGGATTAGAAATGGAAACTTGAAAAGTAAGCCTTAGAAACCACAGTGAATCTATAAGTTCAGGTCTGTATCTGTGTGTACATATGTTCTTACAACTAGTTTCAATCTATTTGCTAAACTGTTAGAATTTTAGCAACAATTTATAACCATAAACACTGGCTTCTAACAATTTATAAATCATAGTTACTGGATGGCTACCAGTTTACCATTCATTTCACTGTATAGAAGTCAACTCTTATTAGACTTCAGAGAGAATGAGGAATTTCACACAGCCAATATGTTCCGTTTCAGGAACTCTACAGTAACGGTTTCTTGTGACATTTCACACAGAACCATACCAGTACTGGTTCCCTAACGGAACGTATTGGCCATTTCATACAGAAACGTGCCCCTCCTGTGGGGGAAGTGTTTCTGAGCCGGTTTACCTGGAAACCTCCTCCCAAGCATTCTTCAGTTCTTGTATTGGTCCTGAAATGCTAGGGGAGTGCTGTGTGAAATGCCCCCGAAGTGCTTCCTCCTCCAACGAGTGTTTTCATGCCTCTTTTCATCCACGCGGGCGATCTCCGGGTGATTTTTTTAAAGAGCTGCTTTAGAGCGCTATTTTGATGTACCAGGATATTGAAATAGCGCAATATCGCTCCCGTCAGAAAGACTGGGCTGGGAATACTAATCAGGCAGGTTCCCCTTCTGCAGCGAGCCAGCCGGCTGCCTCCGCGGCAGAAGCATGCCCAGACGTACTTGGACAAGCTCACCCACCACCAGGCACAGCAACCGAGGGGAAGCACCTCTGCAGAGGCAGAAGAAGACGCACCTCCAAGAACTTCAAGGCATCCCTCCCACCCCCCACCCTGGTCATTGCTCATGCCTTTTTGCCCTCCAGCTGTTGCCCTTTCATGGCTCACCACACAGCCCTTCCCAGGAGCCTGGCTGCCCCCACCTGTCACCACCTGCCGGCAGTCCCCTGGCGCGTCTCCTCAGCCAGGCTCTGAAGTGGAGGCAACTGCTGGGGCAGTGAGAGGAAGACAGGGGGGACCCTCTTTCCTCCTTGGGGAGCCCCAGCAGCACGCGGCACCCATGGCAGTGCTCTTTGGCTGGCTAACTTCTCCCTGCCTGCCCCCTCAGCTTCCCAGTGGAGCGCTTCTCCTCCTCTTCCTTGCCACCGGGGACTGGCAGGAACAGCAGCTGCTACAGCAGCAGCAGCAGTAGGGCCGGGGGAGTGACGGCTTGTAAACGCCCCACCAGTCAGCCTCTTCTCCGGACGCCCTGATGAAGGGGGGAGCCCTGTGACTCTCCTCACGCCCTCTGGTTGTCAACTTGGCAGGAACCAATGCAGAGGCTGCCCGCGTTTCAGCTGGGCTGTTTCAGGCAGCCAGGGAGTTGGGCTGCCTTTGGGTGGCAGGGAGCACTGTTTCGATATCCTGGTACATCGCAATAGCGCTCTAAAGCAGCTCTTTTTTTTGAAAAATTGCTCAGAGATTGCCCGCGCGGGCAAAAAGAGGCACAAAAAGAAAGCAGCAATCTGAAATGACGAACTGCTTCAGAGACGGCTCCTTACAGGTAGGGGAAGGGCTGTGTGAAATGGCCGTTACTGTACCGGTTTATTCCAAGCTGGTTCAGTAACGTTTTTAAAGATGCTGTGTGAAATTCCCCAGTGTGTTATGGGTTGAAGATGATAAGCGAACTTTGCTCATCAGCTTATCCTTTACTGAAATTAGTCAATGTTATTGTTTTTGTTTTTAAAATCTGAAGAAAAGGTAGACTGGAAGCTAGCACTCAACCTGCCATCCCTTTTCTTGAAGAAGCAGAAAATACAATAGAGTTTTAGATATTTAAGAGGAAAGGGTAAAGAAAGGTGGCTGAGGGGGGACATGTCAGAAGTGAGAGTACACAGCATGGACTAATGACAGAATTTCCATGCGCATTTCTCATGAGTCCTGCTTGTCAGTGTATCTAGTTCTCAACATGGATCCACTTGTGGCTATTTAAATATGGATACTGGAACCATGGACAGATCAGACAAATGAAAACCTAAGAAAAGCCCCAGGTTTGCAGAAAAATCTAAAAAAGAAAGGGTTTTTTTAAAAAAACCTTCAAAATGACAGAAGCAGTGCTTGTAGCTTTAAGAAATGAATGCCTTCTGTGGCCATTGCTAGGCAACCTCAGCACTACTTCCAGCCTTGCTTTCTGTGAGTAAAAGGCAGGGGGAGAGGCAGGGACTTTTTCAGGGCTGTTTTAGCCTTTGAGAAAGGACTCAATGGGGCAGGATCCACCAGCAACTACTGAGTGACTTGCTTCCAGCTGATTTGCATGACTCACCTGGGCCTTGCTTCTCACTACTGTTCAGCAGCAGCCACCCCATAAAAGCCAGTGTGGTGTAGTGGTTAGTTTCAGACTAGGATCTGGAAGGCCCAGATTTAATTCCCTCTCTGCTGCAGAAGCCAACTGGGTGACTTTAGGCCAGTTATACACTCTCAGTCTAACCTACCTCACAGGTTGTTGTGAGGATAAAATGGAGGGGAAGAGAATACTGTAAACTGTTTTGGGTCTCATTGTGGAGAAAGGTGGGGTATAAATGAAATAAATAAAAAACAAATATAACTGGAACTGCACAGTGTTCCCAGGGAGAGGCGGGAGGGAAGGAGAGGAAGCTGATGACAGGGTTCAAATAAAGGTAGATTGGCTGGTGGGTAAGGAGAAAAGAAAGCAGGAAAACAGGAAAGGCTATAGGGTCTTTCATGGAAGTGAATGAGGAAATAGCGGGAGAGTGGAAAATGAGACACTTGCAGGTCATCCATTTTGTTTTCTCATAGGTGAATAAATACATGAATGGAAATCATTATCTTCCTGTACAACTTGAAAACAAATAGTATGTTGATGGGACTGTTTAGTTCCAGGAAGTCAATGATACTCTGCTTCACCTCTTATCCCATCTGCAATATCTCTCCTTATATATAATTGAGTGCTTGTGTCCCTCTTGCCTCAATGTTCCACATGCTCCCACAGCCTTTGGGTCCCTCAGCTGCCACTCTGAAGGATTGCCAATCCCCAGGCTACATTCCCTTGCTGCGTTGCCTTGCTCCCACCCACAGAGCTTGCACCCAGTGTATTGGCCTCAGTCTGTGGGGAGCCGCTGAAGGGGATGGATGCTCTGTGAGGGATGGGTGGCCTCTGGCCTCCCCTTCACCAGGGTGGCCTCCATCAGCTCCCCGTCCTCGCACGCCTCACTTTGCGGTGCACTCATAGGGCTCCAGGAGGGGTGGGTGGCAGTGGCCCACACACTGCAGTTCATCCCGGCAGCCAGGGCAAGCGCCCTCTAGCAGATGGGGGGCAGCAGGCCCAACATCCTCCCCAGGACAAGGCCTGGCCTCCCGCCCACAGCAGCACTCACCTCACTGGGGCTCCTATCCTTTGGCAGCCTGGCATGACACTCAACTGAAGCTGCAGGGAGTCGGAGAGGATACGGCCGGGCCTATTTGTACTGCCCTTTTGCCAGGGCAGCCTCCATCTGCTCCCCGTCCTCACCCCCTCACTTCACCGTGTACTGGTAGGGCTCCAAGAGGGGCTCACCTCACCAGGGCTCCCGTCCTTCGGCAGCCTCGCATAGCACTCGCCCAAAGCAGCCAGGAGGCGGGGAGGATACGGCTGGGCCTCTTTGTCCCGCCTTTCCTTCACCTTCTTGGGGGAGTGCTTCCTGCCGCTGACCTCCCCTTCGGGGCTCCATCTCTTGCTTCTCTTCCTGCCTCTTTCCTCTCACTCATCCCCCACACCTCTCCTGGAGGCTCCCTCGCTCTCTTTGCTGACACGGACAGGCCGATGCCTTGCCATCAAGCGCCTGAAGGATCCCTCCACTTTCTTAACATCCACCACCCACCAGTTCCCCTTTCTGCCTTGCCTCTCTTTTGATCTCACTCTCTCCTCTTCATCCCTCGCTCTACTCTCTGCCTCTGGCCTGCCCAGCCTGTCCCATCTGCCCGTCTATCACTCTTTTCCTCCTACCGCCGCCTCTGGCCCCCCATCATCAGCACACTTACCTGGAAGTCCGACTGAGTACAATAAAACTTCCAGGTAAGTACACTGCAAGCAGAGCCTTTCCCCCATGGATCTCCCCTTGCCAGCTCTTCTCTCTCTAGGTCTGCCTGCCTGATTTCTTTCTGTCTCCCTCTCTTCGTCCCTCCGATTTTCTCTCTCCCCCCCTTCCCCCATTTCAGATTTCACTTTCGAGTTCTTCTGAGTCCACCTCACTTGCTTGCGTCTGTCATCCTGCCCCACTCTTTCCTGCCCACCCATCCCTCCCCCCATCTCTTTCTTTCCATGGAGTCTTCACACCCTCTTTCTAGAGCCCATTGCATTTATTTCCACAATGGGCCTTTTTACTAGTATAATAATACTGATGTGCCCTAAAAGTTATCCTAGGGATTACTGAGATGAATGTGAATTGTGAAATGTTTTGAACATTCAGAAGTGCCATATATGTAGCAAGTATAAGCATCATCAGTGGTATGGAGCTTTAGTAGCATTTTGGAAGTATGTTTCCTTTATAAAAATATTCCAATAGAAAGCTGGATAAAAAATAAACAATTTCAAGAAGCAAACTGCACATAAGACAGCAGAATCATGACAGATATTTTCAGTTTTTTGGGGGGGGGGATGCTAAAAGCAGCCATGGGAGGGACGGGATGACCAAATTGGGGGCCACAGCAATTTTTTCAGGTTCAAATCTGTATTTGTGCCATGGAAGCTTGCTAGGTGACCTTGGACCAGTCACACACTCTCAGCTGAACCTACCTCAGAGGGTTATTGTTAGGATAAAGTGGAGGAGAGGAGAATACTGTAAGCTGCTTTAGGTCCAAACTGGTGAGGAAGACAGGGTATAAACAAACAAACAAACAGATAAAGCAAGAACAGAGAGATGGTGCCCATCACCCCCACCCTACCCCATACAATACAAAGGTCCAGGTGTTGATTCCTCAGCAGCAAGAAATTGACTCTACCCTACCTTCTGGGACTGTGCAGTCTCTAGTGATTGGTTTGGGTGACCCCTTCCCATCCTTGGATGTCTCATGGTGCTTGTAAACATGGTGCTTATAAACAACAGCATCTAACCGACACAAATTACACCAACCCAAGTTACATCCTTACCAACACTTCAGAATCAAGTTTAGGTGTGTAACCCAACCCCACACCAGCACATATGAAACAAAGGGGGGGAGGTCCATTATCTCAGCCTATCCAATAAGAGGACTCCCCAAATCCTGCTTAGCCCCCAAACAATTGGCTAATCCCACATTGTTCCAACAGGAAGGGAAGGGTGTGGAGCTCTGCAGCAAAAAATCTCACCAAATCAGGAGAGAACAGTTTTTAATAACCTCTCATTTTTAGCCCTCTTGTTAGATATGGCATAAGGCAGCCTTTCCTTTTTCAGTGCCTCCAACTATTTGAGGGGGATGGGTGCAAGCCACCTCGCCACTACTTGGGCAGAAACATGCTTCTTAAAATTGTTCCCAGAAACACAGGGATTATTGAGGGAAACAGTCTTGGCCCTGCACTTAAGTCATATATTCAGTCATTATCCACATTCTAGATATGAAGTGAACTTTCTTAGATGGAAAAGACTCCCAAAGGTGTTGTTAGCACAGTAGTCTAAATTCAAGATGTTTGGAAAAGATGTGTCAGTAGGGGTGTGCATGAAAAAAAGAAGATATTTTTTGAGTTCGGGTATACCAAACCTGAAAAATATCAGTATGGGATATAGGAAATAATTGGTATTGCCTAATATATTTGATTCCATACCTGTATATACTGTATATTTTAATTAGCGGTGGGGCTGTCCAGAAGTCACAAGATCGATCCTTAAAATTAAAAATTCAGGAGGTCTGATCGTTAAAATTACAGCTATAAATTCATACAGAGATAGTATTTATATTACTGCCGCCCCTGTTCCTCTCCCCCTCTATGGTTTGCCATCACCAAGGGGCCCAGTGAACAGCGAACATCGAACATCATCTGGCTCTGTGACATTGTTGTGGGGCTGGGAAGGGTATGGGTAGTTGGGTTGCCATTGATTTTAATGGAGTTGTACTAAATTTCCTGCTGATATTGTTTTAATCTGTTTTATCTTTATTGTATTTATTGTTTTATGATTATTGGCATGTCCAAGCCACTCTGGGCCTACAATTGTGGGGAGAGCGGCCTAGAAATCCAATAAATAAATAAATAAATGATCTTCCTAGGCATAAATATACCATTATATGACTGACATACAATGCAGTTCTATGCAAAGTTACTACAGTCTCTAAACTCATAGAAATTAGTGGGCCTAGGCTGGAGTAACTCTGCATTGGATTGCACTGTTGGAGTCCCAAATACTCAGGTCATGCTAGTTAAGATTCTCATCAGCAGTATTGTGTATCATATTGTGGAGCACAGCTTTTATTACTCTCCTGTTTTATGTGAAGTGAGAAGCAGTGTTCAGTAGAAGAACTTTGAAGTATCTATGGCAATTATTCTCAGACTATTTCCTCCAATGACATCTGTATAGTATTTATAGTTGGGGGGATTGCCTCTTAGAAAACCATAGGGCTTTCAACAGCTCTGCCACAAACTGGGTCAGTGACAGGGTTGCCAGTCTTGAGGTGGGGCCTAGAGTTCTCCAACAGAGATCCTCTGGATAACATGGCAGCTTTGGAAGGTGGACTCTATAACATCATATTCTCTGCTGATCTCTCTCCATTCCCCTAATGCCACCCTCCCTAGGCTCTACCTCCAAATCTCCAGGAGTTTCCCAACCCAGAGTTGGCAACCCTAGTCAGTGACCTTGATTGTCACTTTGCATCTTTAGTTCCTCAGTCTTTTTCTTGTCTTTTCCCCTGCTAAAAAACAAAATAGTAATTTGCCTTTCATGACAGTCTTGCCTTTCACATAGTAAGGATCAAGAGGGCACAAAAATGCTACAAAATGCTTTTGCTTTTCACTTCACTTGTATTGATATAAGCAAGCCCACATAACAAAAGCTTTCTCAATGGAAAGTAGACCACAGACTCCCCAATTCCTCTTAGCAAAATGTTAACAGTGAGAAACAAATGCAGATACCTTCACTTCTCTTAGACGCATTAGCACATATCCTCAATAAAACTAATATGAGTGACCTATTTTGAAGGACAGACAGATGCTTTAGCAGACTCAAATTTTGGACACATTTCTTTTGCATACACTGACCCTAACACTTGACACTTACGTCTCTGGAACCATTGTGTTGCCTGTTGAAATTCAAAGCTATACGAAGTTACCTCCATGGAAGGATTTATATGTATTGAATATTATGCTGGTTTAAATCATCTTGAGTAAAATTTTGCACAACACTGCCTGTAGTAGAGAGAAACAGTATAAAGGGGGCACCTGCAAAATAAGACATTTAGCTGTCTTCCGAATTCTTTAAAACTTGAATTGTTTTAAGCTGTCTAACCCTATTCAGTATAATTACGTCCATCCATTATCTATTATGTTAAAAATAACAATTCTAAGACAAGGCAGCATCTGAAACAAATGTTTTAAGACAGTGTTCCAGGCTACAGAGGCTTGCAAATGTTAATTCAATTATTAGATAAACACTGAGTCATAGAATAGCTGAGCTGTACTGGAAAGGAGGCAAAAGAAAAGATGCTATCTTGAAGCTAGCTAAATCATTTCTGTTACATGCTTGTCTTAAATATAAATGCCATCAGCTCAATTGTGAACTATTATATATTTGTTTATTTAAAATGTTTGGCTTCCCTCTTTCCCAAGACCTGAGGTGCCGGACAACTCAAGAAACCCCCTCAAAAAAGTCTAAGCCCCACAAACCGGAATTAAAACTAACTAAGAGCATCTTAAGTGAATGTGACTGAGCACAGGTAACAGTACATTATTGCACTTAATCTGTGGCAGTAAAGTGAGCTCACTTCTCAGTCACCATTGCATCTGCACAATTCCATCTAGTGGGGCTTTTCCGGGTTGTGAAGGGGCTCTTATCTTGGCTCCTGAAAATATAGAGCTGGAAAACATTCAGGCCTACTTGATACATTATCTAAATAAAATAGCTTGCATCTTCCCTGACTTACATTCTACATTTGCTGCAGTTCAGTCTCAGGATATCAGTGGAGTGGAGTCTGGTCCTAGCTGTATGGTTGACTTTCAGTTGGTGAGTTCTGATGAAGTGGACAAGCTGCTCAAAAGTGTGTGGCCCACCATGTCTAGACTTGATCCTTGCCCTTCATGGCTGTTGGTATTAAGTCACGCTGGGTTGGGCAAATGGGTCCAGGAGATAATAAATGCCTCTCTGTGGGAAAGTGTAGTTCTAACCACCTTGAAAGAGGCAGTTCAGTAACAACTTCTGAAGTGGGGTACAATCCCTTGACCCCACTGAACTGAACAATGACTTCCTGGTGCCCAACATTCCATTTTTGGGCAAGGTGCTTGAGCAGGTGGTGGATATATTGCTTCAGGCAGTCTTGGAGAAGATGGATAATCTAGACCCATTTTAGTCTGGATTCAGGCCTGGGTTTGGTATGGGAATGACCTTGGTTGCCCTAATGAATTATCTTCACAGGGAGAGTGACGGGGGAGTGAATTCCAGTTGATTCTCCTGGCTCTTTCTACAGCATTGAGTATCATCAACTACTGTGGTATCCTTCTGGCTGGTTGACTTGGGAGGGGGATACTGGCTGATTGCAAAAGATGGTGATAGGGGACTGCTGCTTGGCCCCATGTCATTTATGCTGTCATCAGGGGATTTGAAGTAAGGGGTCACCAATATGTGGGTGACACTTAGCTCTACTTCTTTTTAACAGCTGAGTCAGATGGGTCTGTGGAAAGCAGGGAGAGCGGCTTAGAAAATAAATAAATAAATAAATAAATACATACATACATACATACATACATACATACATACATACTGAACAGGGCCTGCAGATGGTAATGGGATGGATAATAGCCAGTAAACTGAAGATCAGACCAGACAAGACCGAGCTGCTCCTGGTCAATGACAAAGCTACTCAAGGACTGAGGAGTCAGCATGTCCTGAAAGGGGTTGCACTCTCCCTGAAGGTTCATAACTTGTGGGCACTGCTGGATCCTGGCTTACAGTTGGAGGCCCAGATCTCTTCTGTGGCATATAATGCCTATCATGAGCTTCAGTTGATATGTCACTTATAAATGTTCCTTGAAGAGCATGATCTGGCCACAGTGATCCATACACTTTTAGAGACAGGTTACTTCTGACTCCCAAATACTGGGGACTATACAGAACAGGGGGACTTTGCTGATCCTGTTCCATCTGGCATCTGTGAAGGTACAGAATAGTGAGCAAGATACTTCATGTCAGTTCTTGTATGATATGAGAGTTAGGGCATTTTAGACACCAATGCTGACTTTCAAATTGTTGCCAAGCCTCCTGATATGGTGACAGGCCTCTCACCAGCAACCCTCATTGCCCTCCGCATCACTTGTGATACAAAGTCAAAAAGCTTTTCCAGCAATTCCTATAGTGATATGGTGTCACCTGTTGGTTTTCCTAGAAGTGACATCATGGCACATTTGACACTATGCACCATCTCCAATGTCTTTGGCCAAGTTCAGACTGGCAGTTTGGCCCAATATAGGCCTGCTTTGCAAGTGGATTAAGAAAGCCTGTTCACACAACCACAGCTGTCTGGCATTGCCGTGCCGCACTCACCCTGTCCTGAAGTGCTTCCATTCCACGTTAAAAAGGTACCTGATGAAACTGGTATCAAAAGCCGTCTGGGCGCACATTTATCCCACTTCTTGGCAGTGTGGATGCAAATAAACCACACATCAAGTGGTGCTGGTAATGTGAACCTGTTGATCTGGCTGCTGCACCCATGCACAGGTCAGCAAAACAGACCGAAGCCGCACACCACTGCGCCACCGCTGCCAGGGGCCACCCCACAGTGTGAAGGCTCCATTCCACCTCCTCCCTGGTATGGTCTCGCATCAGTCTACACAGTGCGAATGGAAAGCCCTGCAACAACTCGGCCCAGGTCTTTTTGCCCCGCTTCCCTTGCACTTCATTTTGCCAGTCTGTCCTTTCCCCCTCCCAAGCTTCCACTGGTTACCAAGCATGGCCAGTCAACCCTATTCTTAGCCCAAAGTTAAACAGATATTTTCCCAAATGGAATGGAGAAATCTAAAGGTTCTCAAATCTAATAACATCATTCCACCTTCACCCCCTTTATGATATACCAAAGAAATGTGGATTTTCTTAATGAAGGCCCCCACTTGGTTTAGAGTGAATGTGGACTAGGCAACCTGTTTAATAGAAAGAGCTACCTTGTAAACATAAGATAAAATGGAAATTTACAGTTCTACAATTATTTAAGCTACATACAGCAACAAAAAAGGGGCTTTTGTGAACACTAAAAACATTTCTGTGGTATTTCACAAGGCTGTATTTTATGGCTAAGAAATAAAATATCTGCATTTGGTTTTTCCAGATACCTAAAGAAAGGATGCTGACGAATACTGAAGATGAGCTCCTCATCTTTGCCATTAGCATCTGTGACTTTCAGGTGTTAAACTGTGATAGAGATTGCAAAACTGCCATCTTTCAGATTTTGTATAGTAGTTGGGCTTGTCTTTACAAGGAGTTTTAGGGGCAGTTTTATTTTTACAGTCTACCTGTTAAGAAGATATATTCAGGGTAATATAAAGGAGCAAAAGAAAGAACACTTATAGGGTTCCTTTTACAACTCTCACCTGTGCTGTGAATATTCAACTTGAATGGTAAACATGAGACCTGAAACTGATTTTTCCCTTCACTTAATATTTAATTCAATTGTGGTAAGAAGCTAGCCAAGAAGGGCAGATTCCCCTACTTACCATGTAATTCACTTTGCTATTGTCTGCTGATTTACCATTTAGAAAGCACAGAAGCAACAATACAGTTCTATGAAATCCATATGGCTGTAGGTTTCTAATTTAACTAACTATATTCTTCACAGAGAATGGGGAGGAGTTTAACTGTGAGTCTACTTGGTCTAAAGTAGGGTGTTGCTAGACAACTGATCCCTTCTATGCAGACATGGACTAGGAGCTTATCTATCAATGAAATTGCTGAGCAGTTGGGTTAGAACAGATAAAAGAAAGTACTTCTTCACCCAAAGAGTGATTAACACATGGAATTCACTGCCACAGGAGTTGGTGGCAGCTACAAGCATGGACAGCTTCAAGAGGGAATTGGATAAACATATGGAGCAGAGGTCCATTGGTGGCTATTAGCTACAAGGTATAAATAGAACTCTCAGTCTGGGGCAAGTGTGACAGAGTGTTGGACTGGATGGGCCATTGGCCTGATCCAACACTGGCTTCTCTTATGTTCTTATCTCCCAGTCAAATTTCCTTGAGCAGTTTTACACCAAGTTCTAGCTCTCCTCCCATCCCTTCTGTCCTACTGAAAGTTTTACTTAAACTGATCTGATGATAGAAGCTACTGGTTTCCTGCAGATAAACCAAGATCTGGTAATGCTCAGTCAGATGTTTTTAGCAGAGGCAAGGATTCTATAGGTTTTGCAGGAAGTTTTGTCCAAGCATCTAGGGCACTGGTAAATGGCTACAAACAGCATCTGACTGCTGGCTAGTGCCTGGGGCGGGGGAGGTGAACAAAATATTCTTTAAGCTCTGGGAGAAAAGGTCCCTTAAAGTGATGGGCAAGTGGCAATACAGAAGGGGAAGAATTAATACTGTCTCTGCTTAGAAGAGTCTTTCATAGTGGGAGATACACAGGGATATTGACATTTTTGGAAAATTTCATAGAGCTCAACTGGGCTGAAGAAAGTGGATACAGGAAACCATTTATCCCTCTCCAATAATATTTGTCCTTGGGGTCACCCAGTGAAGTTGATGGGCAATCGATTCAGGATGCACAAAAGGAAATACTTCTAAACTTTAGCCACCTTGAACAAATAGTAATAGTAGTAGAAGAAGAAGAGATTGGATTTATACCCCACCCTTCACTTGTAGTCTCAGAGCAGTTTACAAACTCCTTTCCCTTCCCCTTCCCCTCCCCACAACAGACACCCTGTGAGGTAGGTGGGGCTGAGAAAGCTCTGAGACAACTGTCCTTGAGAGAACAACTGGTACAGAGCTATGGCTTGCCCAAGGTCATCCAGCAGATGCAAGTGGAGAAGTGGGGAATCAAACCCGGTTCTCCCAGACTAGAGTCCGCGCACCTAACCACTACACCAAACTGGCAAGGCACAAATATTTTAATAAATACATAGCAATTAAATTGTTGAATTAACTGCTAGTGGATTTAGTGATGGCCAGCATTTGATAGATTCATGGAAGACAGAGTTCATCAATGGCTACTAGCCATGGTTACTAAAGGGAACCTTTAGCTCTAGAGTCAGTAAGCCTCTGAATATTAGTGATAGGAGGAAATATTAGAGGAAGGCTTTGACTTCTGTGCTGTGTTAGTTGGCCTTCTGGGTTGTCTACTGTGTAAAACAAGATGCTGTAGTGTGTGGACCACTTGTTTAATCAAACAAGGCTCTTTTTATGTTCTTGATCAGGGACTACAGCCCAAAACTGTGTTCAGTGGTAGTGCCATACCAAGATTGCTGACTGGGAAGAAAGATAGGAAAAGAAAGACAAGTTACAAAGAAAAAGACCACAGAAAGAACATGCTTTTGAGGATTAAAAAATAAAAGTATGCCACCCCCCTGTAGTTTGGGTCATGCTCCTTCAAGCATACAGCTGACTAGCAATTTCATTAGACCAGAAAAGGTGAATGATGGTAATTCAGTCCACTGTGATGTACTCTCCCCAAAGAAAGAATAAAATTTCCTTCCCCCTCAACATCATTGTAACTCAGCCAAGTGTTGAGGGTTACACCACTGAGATGCTCATCTATCCAAACTTTCTTCACCTGTTCTGATAATTCACCCTCCTCTGGGACACACACCTTCATGCCACTGTCCAACCAATTAGTTGCTTGACTGACTGCATTCTGCAGTCCTGAAGTGACGGTTCCCTATCTGACATCTTATGACAACTGATTAGTAAACTAGGCCATGAGTTTTAAGAAACATGCAATTTAGGTGCTGCTTCCATTAACCCTTCACATTCTAAAAGCTGTATCACCTTGTAAACTGAATTATCACATCTACAAGGAATAAAGGTATGTTTGAAGCAGACCAATTATTAACAATCTGTTATGTGAAGGCTGCATACTTAGTTGGGAGAAAGTCCCAGTGAACTTATTTTTCAGTAAACATGCACAGGATCAGGCTATAAATATCATAGTTGACAGTAAACAGAAATCTCCATTTCACAATTTAACATGCCAAAGCATATTTTAAAAGGAAGTTCCTTATAAGGATGCTCAGTAAACCCTGACAAGACAGGCTATTAAAAAACAAAATATTCCATGCATTCTCTGAAACAAAAAAATAGGAATGCTAAGCCACAATGAGGAAAGGCCTAAATTGGCTGAGATAAGGTTTAGGGAGATTCTGACCATAGTTAAGTGCAGCAAGGGAGCAGTTAAATGTCATTTAGAATTTGACTGCATTTGGTCACAGACACGTTCTCACATGAGAGCTGGTCAGACCAATCTTTCCGAAACACTGATTCCTGAACTTTTGCCAGAGGTGCCTCTCTCTGGTGGCCACAAAGCCTGATTTACCAGACATGTTAAGCTTCTCAGTCCTGAATAAGCAGTTAAATGTGTACCCAGCATCACAGAGTAGGTTTAAAGGCACAGAGCTAAATTTCACAATCTAGCTGCAGCACTTAAACACAGATAATAGTTTAATCTATATCCATAGGTCTTACAGCCAATTCATGCAAACAGTTTAGGAGCTCATTTTGCATTTTACCATTTTTTTTTAAAAAAAAATCAGCAATGATAGAAAGTGAACATGATCAAGGGGCTTGCTTAGGATTCCATGAATCTGGATTTTTTTTTGGTTGTGACTACTGGAACATCCCCAAAATATGTTCTGTGTGAAGCTCAAATAAAAACATGCAGAGGAAGATGGGTCTTAACAGGTCTTCATTCTTAACAGTTGCAAAGAGCATATTTGGCAGAAGCCAATGCACAGGCAGGATTCCCAAAGTACATCTTCTGTAAGGAGGGGCTTTGATTCAATGTAAAGCAGATTCCTTGCATGCAGAAAAGCCGAAGTATAGTTCCAGAAATCTCCAGTTGCTGGGAAAAATCTGCAGAGCTGCTGCCGGTTAGCACAGATAATACTGAGCTAAGTGGACTAACGGCCTGGTTTGGTATATGGTAGCTTCATAAAAAAAATTAAGGGGAGTCCCATCTGCCTTTGCATTCAGATACCTTAATTTTGGCCCACACAACAAATCTTAGATGACAATTTCCAATGACAGGCCTATGCAGATTATATCTCAGGGCTCATTTGACTCTCACCTTCACTGGTGATATGGTAAATCATCTGAAGATTATCCTTGTAAATTTCAAAAGACACATATTTCTTAAAAATACATAACAAGCAGTACTTATATCAGATAGTCTGCTAGTTCTCGACTTTTCCCTTTTAACAGCAAATCCTTTTAACACCAAGATCAGTTCCCCTGGAGAAAATGGCTGCTTTGGAAGGTAGCGTCTATGGCACTATACCCTGCTGAGGTCCTTGCCCTCCCCAAACCCCACCCTCCCCAGGCTCCACCCCCAAAATCTCTAGGTATTTCCCAACCCAGAGCTGGCAACACTATAGTCTGAAGCAAAAATAATTCAGGTTTTTTCAGGATCAGGAGCAACTGACAGAAGCACTTATAAGGGGGAAGATGGCCAATTTAACACAACTCAAGGCTTGCCTGTATCCCCCTGTATGTGCTGGGTGTGGACAATGGTGTGGCTGATGCTCTCTCTCGCCAACAGATGGAGAGGTTTCGTCAGCTTGCACCAGAAGCCGATCTTCATCCAGCTCGAATGCCTCAGGAACTATGGCAGGTTGGAGGGCTGAGGCTTGCAGGGCTATAAGCCTCGCCATTGCGCCTAGCACCAGAAAAGGGTATGAGCGAGCAGTTCGCCAATTCGAGGTCTTCAGGGCAGCTGAACGTTATCCCAAGGTCTGGCCTATTCCTTTAGATCAGCTGATGCACTACTGTGTATCGAGCAAAGAAGCTGGCTTAGCTGTCCGTTCAATCCAAGGCAAGCTTGCTGTGCTAGCCTTCGCGAGCAAAGCCTTGGGCTTCTCTGAAGTCACTTGTGACTTCAGGATTAGAAAGATGCTTGAGGGTTGGACTCGTGAGGGGGGTGCTGCTAAAGATGAGTGACAGCCTATCTCGCCCGTGATACTTAAGGGGTTGCGAGCGACCTGGGGTGCGGTTTGCACTTTCGGTTATGAGGCATGCCTGTTTCATGCAGCCTCTTTGCTTGCATACTTTGGGGCTCTTCGGGTGAGTGAGTTGGTCGCTCCATCTAAGACAGACAGTCGAGCAAGGCTTTGCAGGTGTGGGATGTTGATATTCACGGCAATGGCATGCTGGTCACAATTAGGAGCTCTAAGATGGATCAGATGTGAAAAGGAGCCAAGATAAGAAGAAGAAGAAGAAGAAGAGATTGGATTTATATCCCGCCCTTCACTCACTTAAGAGTCTCAGAGCGGCTTACAAACTCCTTTTCCCTCCCCTCCCCACAACAGACACCCTGTGAGGTAGGTGGGGCTGAGAGAACTCTTTCCCAAGCTGTCCTTGAGGGAACAGCTGGTACAGAGCTATGGCTTGCCCAAGGTCATCCAGCCAGGTGCAAGTGGAGGAGTGGGGAATCAAACCCGGTTCTCCCAGATTAGAGTCCGCGCACTTAACCACTACACCAGACTGGCTCTAGATAAAATTGGGGACCTGTCAGGATTCGGAGTGCTGCCCAGTTCTGGCCCTGTTGCAGTATTTGGCCCTGAGGGGTCTGGAAGCCGGTTTCCTCTTTAGGCACGAGGATGGGAGCCTTCTGACTAAACATCAGTTTTGGGCAGTTACTTCCCTGGCTTTGGGGAAGCTGGGCCTATCAGGTGTAAAGTTTGGAACCCATTCCTTTTGCATTGGAGTGGCTTCCACAGAGGCAGCTATGGGCTATTCAGCTGAGGATGTTCAGCGCGTAGGGCGTTGGAGATCCGATGCTTATAAAGGTTATGTGTGTTCAGTGGCCATGTGGTGATCTGTTCTTTTGGCCGGGTGTTTGACTGTCCTTTCCTTTCAGGTGCTGTGTCTTGTGGCAGGCGGAGAACCATTCTCATCTGCGGGCACAGCTTCATTTTTTGGGCTGCTCCCCAGGCTAACAGATCGGCCATCGGCTCACAGTTGGGCCTAAGTCAATTGGCCACTGTTGAATGGAGGGGACGCCGTGGCTTGTGCTGGGCGGGCCTACTCCATCTATTATTTGGTTTGAATGCCAGTGTTCCTCCTGACATATTGCTAATTTACCTAGGGGGTAATGATTTAGGAATTTTAAAAGGGAAGTCATTATTTCTATAAGCCAGGGAGGATTTTAACTTTATTAAAAGGCGATGGCCTAATACTACAGTGGTTTGGTCGGCCATGGTTCCACGAAGGGACTGGTGATGGGCCTTGGACTCTAAGCGGATTGAGCGGGCTAGACGTAAAGTAAACGGGGAATTTAGGAGCATTTGAGTAATGGGTGGTGGCCACTTCATACCCCATTCGGCTATTAAGGCTACGCACGCCGAGTTACATAGGGGTGACGGCGTTCATTTGTCGGAGCAGGGTATGGATATCTTCCTTAAGTATTTATGGCAAGGGATGTTAACAGTGTTAGGGGTTTAGTGGGTGCAGGGGCCTAAGCAGAGGCTTGACCCTTGCTGTGGTGGAAGTTTAGTAAATAGTTGTTGCGGCTTGGTAAACACCTATCAGCAACCCTGGTGGGAAAGGAGCCTGTTTGTATCATAACTGCAGCCTTGCGGCCTGGGATGAGGGGAACAGGCTGCCTTTTGGAGTGCCGTTGAGGGATACTCAGCACTGACCTTGTGGCTGTGTGTGAGGGATCATCAAGGCATGTTCTAAGGCTGGGCTGCCTGGGGTTTGAGCTGCTTATAGCGGGCTACAACCCGGGGGCCAGGTGCATTGCCCATACTATGGCAAGGGTGGGGTTAATGGTAACCCCAGGCCTTGGCCATGCCGCTTGTTAGGTTAAGCCCTTGCCATCTTTTTGTTAATAAATAAAGTGGCCATTAATCCCATGTTTGTTGTCTGACTCTTTCTTCCGTCTATGGGGGCAACATCCCATTCCTGGGAAGGGTTGGCCTGGCTGTGTGTGCCCTGTGTGTGCCCTGCATCTTTGATTGGGGAGCCCATGCCCTTGTCAGTAGTGCAAGTGGAAGGGGCTGGATTGGGACTTTGTGCAACAGAACTAATAGAAAGCCCCCCCACTTCATCCTCTGTATGCCACCTATGTGTCCTGCCCCCCACCCAGGCTCTGGCTTGTGGCTGGTGCAGGAGAGATGGTCATTGGTGGAGACCCCCAGCAACACACAGAAGGATCATCCTGTGTCAGCAGTCAGCTGTCACCTTGCTAGTGAAGAGTGGATGGCTGTGAGTCTACACTGGAGCCCATGACCACCCTGATAACAGGGCATGTTCCTTGGTGAGCCCAGGAGCACTCGGCCCTTCATGTCACCTTGCCAGTGGGCTGAGTCATAGGGAGTCATCTAACAGGCCCCAGACACTTGGAGCCCAGAAACAAGGGGAAAGAAGGAAGATCCTCCCAAACACAGCCCCTGGATGTGCCCCCACTGCCCACTCAGCCCATCAGTGTCACCTTGAAAGTGGAGAGTGAGCAAAAAGGGATGGCTTAACCCTGGGATGACAGTGGTGATGATGATGAGGAAGACCTGCCAGCCAACCTCTAAACGGATCCTGGTGAAAAAAGTCAGCAAACTGACAATCAATCACCTTGACAGCATTAGGAGCGAAGGGTGACCCCCCCCCCCCAACTCTAACAAAATGACAACTTCTAGCTTGCTCCAAAACAAGGCACTTGCCCCTGCCGGTCTGGCAAGCACCACCTCTTCATAGTAGAGTGAGAGACAGGATGGCTGCATCTACTGTGCCAGTGGGAAGCATGAAAGGGGTTGGCCAAGGCCCATGGAATGAAGGGAGGGCCCTCTCGGATGAGAAGGGGAGCCACTGAATGCCGTAGCAAGCACAGTGCATCTCAGCAACACTCTCGCATCAGTGATTTGTTTATTGAGATATAGGCAAGTTCCAGGCTAGATCGGTACCATGTCAGAACTGAGGTCCAGGCGGGAAACTCTAAAGATATAGACAGTTCAAACAAAGTCCCCCTCAAATGTACCAATCACACTTTGCAAACCTTGCGCCTAACTTTTGCACCTCTAACCCCCCCCCCCCCCCGGAATATATGACTCCCTTATCTATGAAAGCAAGAATGGCACGGCTTTGGCTTCAAGGTTGTCCCTAGCAGTAGGGAGGTATCTTAAGAAGATTTACCAGTGGTTCACACACTCCAGCATTCACACACACACACACACACACACACACACACACACACACGGAATTTCCCTTCCCCCAGTCATCAGCATGCTGCCTTAAAAACCCAAAGCCATCACAGGCAAGGAGGCAGCACCCCACATCTGTGGATATAATGGCTCATGCCACCTCAAAGCATCTCTGACACACATTGCATGTTGCCAGTGGACCGATAATGCAGGCCTGGTAATCACTCCACCTTTGAATGATAGGGATGGCTGGTGGTGGCTGGGAGTCAAGAGGGGAGGTGGCTTGGAGTCAGGGCTCAAAGGGAGTGAAGAGACAAAGGGGGAAAACTCCAGGACAAGGCCCTGGTGAAAGAGTCTGGCCATGCAGCAGCAGCAATCACCTTGACAGCAGGGCCAGTCAGACCCTTTCCTGTAGTGTGCTGCCACACAAGCAAACATCCAAATCCCATGGACCGGGAGAGAGAGGGGTGCATGGTGCAGGGGTGCAGTACGGGCAAAAGGAGATTGATGGGAGCTGAGTTGTGGCCTGGGCAGGGGAAAACAGCCATGAAAAGGATGACAAGTTGCCCTGAGAACTTGGACTCTGTTGGCCTGCTGTGCCTGGTGCCCACCCTGCCCCCGGAATCACCCTAGCTGCAATGTGGTCGAAAGGGGATAGCTCCAGAAGCAAAGGGACACATCACTGACCTTTAATAGGCAAAATTGCTACAAATTAGCATCCTAGTATGCAAGCCCAACCCTGTGGCCCTGTGGCCAACCACAGGTTGCCTCCCCGACACTGGAACTTCAACAACACCAGTGACTGAAACCAACTGCTACCCATGTCCCATGCCCAGGAAGGATCTGCTAGGCTGCCAGGCACAGTTAGTGGGGTGATTGACACAGGCTATTTTCTGTGCCCTGGGATTCAAGAAAGTCCCCTAAGTTGTCTAAACCTTATGTGACATCAACAAGTTGGAACTGTTGCCATGAAAAGGAAGACAAGTCACCCCGGGAACTAGGAGGGCTGTCATGCCTGCCCAGCTCTCTTGGAATCACCCTGCCAGCACTGTGGGAGAAAGGGGATAGCTCCACAACAAGCTTTCCCAGGTGGACTTGGCCACAGAATTTCTACCCTGTGGCTACACCACCACAGTGTGCCCTCCCCAAATGAGAACTACATGACAGAACTTGCTGTTTCAGGGATCGCAACCAGCTGCCAACGTCCCATTCTCAGGAAGGATCCGCCTGCCAGGTGCGGGTTATATGGGGCGATTTACACAGACTGCTTTCAGTGCCTGGAATCACTGAAAGTCCTAAATTAGCCTGTATGATGATGAGTCACATCTGACAAACCCTATGGGGTAGTATGCTATGTAAAACATGGATTCAATCCCAATTTTCCCACCCTTTGCAGCAAACAAACAAACAAAAACCAAATTGCAACACAGAGGAACCCAGGACAAAGCCAAGGCCCCTAGTCCCTGATTGAGTAAGCTAGCTAAGCAATCCCCCCACCACTCTGAGCAGCAAAGCTCCTTCACAAGTACACCCTCTCTGTTCAAAACCATAATGCCAACAAAGGGAATGCACTGTCATCCTACACTTATATAAATCTGAGTACTATTGCAACAAATGGGAACTGTGTTATTGGCAGGTAGCAGTGCCTGTCAAGCTTTGGAGGGTCCTTATTTGTGTTTCCAAGGCTGGAAAACACCACTTCCACCACTGTCTAGCATTTTACCGCCAGAATTTCTTGGTGGGTTTCATTTTCCAAACAGCCCCGAGCTGTGCCCAAAAGCTCGAAGATTTCTTTGGAGACCATGTGTGTGTCGAATGTCACCTCCTGAGCCCTGATCTGGCCAGAATTTGGCACAAATTTTGGCTTGTCACATGTTTTCTGTCCCTCCCTAGCCAGCACACAGAAGACTGATAACTTCAATAAGATCTTTTGGTGTAGTGCACGGACTCTAATCTGGGAGAACTGGGTTTGATTCCCCCAGGGCTCATTTCATAGCAGGAGCTCCTTAGCATATTAGGCCACACACCCCTAATGTAGCCAGTCCTCTAAGAGCTTACAGAGCTCTTCTTACAGGGGCTACTGTAAGCTCTTGGAGGATTGGCTACATCAGGGGTGTGTGGCCTAACATGCAGAGGAGCTCCTGCTACGTAATGAGCCCTAGATTCCCCACTCCTCCACTTGCACCTGCTGGATGACCTTGGGCAAGCCATAGCTCTGTACCAGCTGTTCTCTCAAGGACAGTTGTCTCAGAGCTCTCTCACCTCCACCTACCTCATGGGGTGTCTGTTGTGGGGAGGGGAAGGGAAAGGAGTTTGTAAGCCACTCTGAGACTACAAGTGAAGGGCGGAGTATAAATCCAATCTCCTCTTCTTCTTCTTCTTCTTCTTCTTCTTCTTCATCACTTCCAAATTGGAGAGAACACTTACAGATGGAAAATACTAACACATACAATGAAAGACTTAAACCATCTGTAATGGACTGTCAAGGGTTAATGCCTAATGAAATCTGAGAACCTTTGAGTGACAGGCTGTTTGAATGGACTTCTGCTGAGAGAGTCAGTTAAGGAATGACAATTGGGAACTGACAGTTGAAGCAAAGACAGTTAAGCACCGACTGGACTGGGTAGGAGGCTAAGAGAGTGACTGGATTGAGGTGAATTCTCATTCAAGCCAAAAAAGGGAAATAGCCTTTAGTAAAAAGAAGTGATCTCTGCCCAGTTAAGAAGGGAAATAGCTTCTACAAGAGGGGAGTGATCCCTGGTCTGTGAATAAAGAAGGATTTTGGGAACTTGGTTGTATGTTCCTGCCTTTTAAACTTCACAAGTCAGTGAAACTCAGAAAAGAGAAACAGAAACTAGCTCTTTAGGGCTCACATATATACATATCAGGGAGTATATTATCTTGGGAGATCTCCCTTTCGCAAAGTAGCATCATATTAAAGAAATGTATTAAAGAAATTAATACATAGCTACATATGTAGCTATATGAGCATATAATGAGCCATATAAGGCTAGCAGAAAGAGGAATTCATCACCACTTCTTGATTTGTGCCTCTGAGGATGCTTAGAAGGTATAAAAGGTGACAAACACAGTGACAAACTCAGGTGCCCATTCTTGCAGCATATGAAATGCCCTACAGTCTTCTGGAGAGACGTTTATGGCATTTATATAATATATATGCTGTACCAAACCTGCCCTCAGCATTTTTTGCTTTTGTTTCCTTAGCAGATTTATGATTGATTTTTCAATCCACTTTCCCCTTTTCATTGAGGTTTTCAACAGTTTTCAAGAAGCACTGGTGTTATGCAGTGAATGGCATTGGCATAATACTCAGAACCATTTTATGTCATGCTGTCACATTGTGTATTGAATGTGAATGGCTGACACAGCACACCTGACAATGTTTGCAGGAGTCAGACCCAAAGACAAAAGTGGCAGAAGCAGAAACAGAAGAGGCATGCTGCATTTAATAGCCTCGGGTCCTGTAGTGTAATCTCTTGAGAAAGTCAAGGATCAGGGTGTGAGAAGAGCTGTGAACAGAATATGACAGGAACTGTACTTTGTGCACAATGTATTAAAACCTGACTGTGAAAGAAGCTATACTCAAGCTCCAATGGAGACAGGGATTTTCAGGAAAAGCCGCTTTGGGAGTAAAAACTTCTTTGAAACTCCAAGTTTTGATCCAAACCACTCAGGAGCATGTCAAAATCAGTAGTAGCTAAACAGGGGTACAACCAGGGGAGGATTAAAGGGATAAAACTGTGGGGGTTCTTGTTTCCATGGGGGCTATGGAGCTGGATATTGATTTCATGATTTATTTCATATGAATTTTCTTTTGTATCTGGGTGGTGTGAGAGAAAACCAGAGGGAATATTTGGCTGGAATCTCCTACTCAAAGAATACAGGAATCTCCTTCTTGGACATCCGCTGTCCCATAAATTCTGAAAGTGGCCTTCAGCAAATATATCTCAAATTCAGACCTCTATCTACAATACAATTATATCAACCTATCCAGCAGGGACACTGAAACAGTTGATATAATCAAGTACTCTGAACACTTTAAAGCTCTATATAAATGTTAAATATTATTTATTAATAGGATGATGTACTAGCAAAGTTCAGAAGTATGGCCCAAATGACAAAGTCTAAATATTAGATTGTAACAGTTTGGGAACAGGAACCAGAAGAAGAAGAGAAGAAGAGATTGGATTTATACCCTGCCCTTCACTACCCAAAGGAGTCTAAGAACAGCTTACAAACTCCATTCCCTTCCCCTCCCCACAACAGACACCCTGTGAGGTAGGTGGGGCTGAGAGAGCGCTGACAAAAACTGCTCTTTTTCAAGAACAGCTGGTACAGAGCTATGGCTTGCCCAAGGTCATCCAGCAGGTTCCAACCCAGTTCTCCCAGATTAGAGTCTGCGCACTTAACCATTACATCAAAGTGGTGTAGGCCCATTGGAGATAATGGGAGCCATGAATGCCACCTGACTTGCATAGGCTCCATTGAAATATGTTACAGTGCACAAAAGTTGCAATGAAAACGTGGAACAGATTATGAGAAACCTGTACTGGGCCTAGAATAACAGGCTCCAGGGTGGAATGACAGTGCCTGCGAGTAGAATAGCCGTCCTTGGGCTAAGCTAAGATAAAATGCTCTGGCATTAGAATGACAGCCCCAAGAGTGGAAGGACAGACCCTGGAACTGGCATCAGTGCTCTGGGATCTGTCATTCCAGGCCCAGGGCAGTTTGTGTGGTCCCAGGGACCATCATTTCACTCTTGGGACTGTCATTCTAATTGCAGAACCCTTATTCTGCTCCCATGTGTCATCATTCCACTCTGGGGGCTGGCATTCCAGCCCCAAAACATTTATCCCACTCCCAAGGACTGTGATGACACTTTGGGAATTTTATAAGCTGACAACATCAAACATACCCTTGTTAAGAAAAATACAACCAAGGAGTATTACCAAAGACTTAAAAAGATATTGCAAACACAACTAAATGAAAGCAACATAGCATTGGAAGCAATTAACATGTGGGTAGTCCCAGTTCTAAGATACACAACTGGCATTGTTGACTGGGGAAAAAAGCAGAATTAGAAGCAATACATCATAAAAATCACAAGATAATGATAATGCTTCACTCACTACATGTTAAGTGATCAGCATCTTGCTTGGTATTTTGCAATACGTATTGTTTACTTAGTTACAAAAATTGTATCCTGTTGTCTGGCCCCAACACTTCTGGGGCCGTCCTTCCCAACCCCTCACACAGCCACCTAAACCCCGGGAGTGACAGTGAGCCTCAACAACTTATCCCAAAGCGATCAGCAAAAAGGCATGGCAGAGGAACAGGGAGGTCCCAGGCAGCCAGCAGTGACAGGACCAGATGTGTAAAGGAGGCAGAACACCCACCGGGTGCCAGGCCTGGAGACAGAAATGCAGGAGGCACCCAGAAGCAGTGGTCTGTGGATGACAGCTGACCAACCAGCTGACCAGTTGATTGTCTACTTAAAAAGAAAACTAGGTGGAAGAGGTCTTCTGAAAGTTAAGCAAACAGTTGAAGAAAAACGAGCACTGAATGACTACACCAAGAAAAGCAAAGAGAAGCTTCTACTTGAAGTATACAAGGCACTATGGCAGATTTATTTAAGGTTACAGAAACCAAAGAAGACTACAAAAAGATTGAAATCAAAACTCACTTTGACAACTTGAAGGAAAAGCACTTGTATGGGCAATATTTGAGAACAAAACTGATAGTGAAAATACCTAGAAGTGGCTCCAAAATGGCCAAGAAGAAAGAAATGGAAGGACTCATTCTAACTGCACAAGAGCAGTCACTCAAAATGAATAGCATGTAAGCCAAAATTCAGAAGACCAATGATAATAGCAAATGTTGACTTTGCAAGACAAAGGATGAAACAGCTAACTGCATGGTCAGTGCCTGCAGTAAAATTGCTCAAACTGACTATAAAGAATGTCACGATAGAGTTGTAGCTATACTGCACAGAAATCTTTGCAAGAATTATGGCTTACCATCAGCCAAAAAGTCATGGGAGCACAAACCAGACAATATCATGGATAATGAAGAAACAAAGATTCTTTGGGACTTCTGACTGCAGACAGATAAACACACCTGAAATATAACACCCCCAACATCACATTGTAGAAAAAATGAGAAATACCAAGACCTACAAACAGAATAGTGTCTCTGGGAGAAGAAGGTTACCGTCATGCCAGTTGTCATTGAAGCCCTTGGAGCAGTGCCTAGAAGTCTCAAGAAACACCTAGACATTCTGAAAATTGAGCAAATAACACCAGCTCAGCTCCAGAAGACAGTGTTGCTTGGAACAGCAAGAATCCTGCAAAGAAACCTCTGCAGTTCCCAAGAACTTGGCTAGATCTCAAACTGCAAAACACCATCTATCAGTCAAATATCTGACTGTGATAATTCCCAACAACAACAATAAACTCATCCTGTTCTATTTCATTTGTGTGAGACTCAATTGCCTTTTTTCCAGGAACACAACTGGATTCTCTCACTGAATTCTTTTTTGAACCAACACTCTACGAATTTATCCAGACACAAATCTTGGGAGAGATCATGTCTTCAGACATATGAGCTAATTTTTCCCCTTAAAGCTGCTTTCAAGTAGCTCTGTGTTTGTGTGTGTGTGTGTGTCAATCTGCCACTTCTCTAGGTACTTCTAACACATTAGCACTAATTAAGACAAATGCTGTCTGCTATCAGCACTACCTTACTACAAACACACGCACAAACATAATTGTAACATCATTTCCAGTGGCTGCTGTGTAAGAGAAAACAATGAGTGATAACAGTGTTCTGAGGTTACGCCTTTTAAATACCATTGGATTCAAATAAAAATTAACATGAATAGGCAAATATTCAATTGAACTATGTAAGTACCTGGGACAATGTCTACTTCTACCAAGGAGGCACAGCGTGGGTTAAGGCTTTGCACAGAGATGTACAAAATATACTCCAGTTTTGTTTCTTTTTGTTTTTGGATATTGTCATTGTGATCTTTTCTGATTTTTCTTGTTGGTGTTCCTTATCTGTTTATGCTTTTTGCAGCATTTCTGAAACCATTAATACATAATTTGACACAAAATAGGTGTCAGTTTTAATGGTAATATATGTATCAAATTTTGATATTACAGTTAAAAAAAAAAGATGGCTAAATAGTTTGGTACCAAGTGGGAAGAACAAAAGTAAAAAAACATCCTGTTATTTTGGAATTCCAGTGTATTCATGATTTATTTATTTACAAAATTTATACTCAGGCTTTCTACTTTCATTGGGGCCACCAAGACAGCTAATATTAAAAACATACATTAAAAATGTCTTTAAAACAATTTAAACTGAAGAAAAACACATCATTTGAACTAGTAAAACCAAATTAATCCTATCCTGGTTCCCATCCTCCTAATCTCAGACAGCAAGAGCATCCAAAGCAGGTCTGCAGATGATGACCGTAGCCGTTGGTTAGGCTGATAAGTAAGTAGGTGGACCTTCAGACATGATGGTCTCAAGCCATGTAGAGCTTTAAAAGTCAACACAAGCACCTTGAATTGTACCCAGAAATAGACTGGGAGTAGGACAAGACTGGAGTTATAGGCCCTTACACCCTATCCCTGTCAAATCCTGGCTGAAGCATTCAACACCAATTGAAGTTTTCAAAATACTTTTCAAGAGCAGCTTCAGACAGAGTACACTACAGTAATCTAATCTAGATGTAAACAGTGCATGAATCACAGTGGCTAGATCTCCCCCACCCCCAAAATTGCAGATGGCTAAACAGTTAAAGCTAGTAAAAGGCAGTGGCCCAATCTGCATCTAGCATTTGCTCCATTGCTTTACCAAACCCACACTGGAACAGAAAAAGATGCAGCTCAAAACCACATTCAAATACCCCAGGTCAACACTGTACTGACTGCAGAGTCACTCCTGAATGGCCATAAAACGGCCATAAATCTATGCAGACAGCCATCATAAAACCGAGAGATCAAATGAAGTGAAAACGGCATGCAGTCTGGACACTGCCATAAAATTTGACAATCAATCAAAGTGAAAGTGGCATGCAATGCAGATGGGGAATTTCTGTTCCTGTGTGGGTTTGGTAAGACAGCAGAGCAAATGCTAGATGCAGATTGGGCCAGTTTTGGCTACAGCTGCCACCTGCTTATCTAGAAGTAGACCTGGGTCCAAGAGCTCCCTCAGACTATAGACTTGTTCCTTCAAAGGGAGTGCAACCCTATACATAATGGGTCCCTTAAGTCCCAGGTCAGACTTTCTGCTCACCAGTAGTGCTGCTGTCTTTTCAAGATTTTTATTAGCTGGCATTCCCTGTCACTAGTCATCAGTTCAAAGTTTCTGCACCTTCCTTGGAAACAGAGCTAAGTGTCATCTGCATATTGGTGACAACCTAGGCCAAATCTGCAGATGACCTCTCCCAGCAGTTTCATATAGAGTTTGAAAATCATATAGGACAAGATGGGTCCTTGCAGGACTTGGAGAAACGACGACTGAGGGGTGACATGATAGAGGTTTACAAGATTATGCATGGGATAGAGCAGGTAGAGAAAGAAATATTTTTCTCCCTTTCTAACAATACAAGAACTCATGGGCACTCAATGAAATTGCTAAGCAGTTGGGTTAGAATGGATAAAAAGAAGTACTTCTTTAACCAAAGAGTGATTAACACATGGATTTCACTGGTACAGGAGGTGGTGGTGGCTACAAGCATGGACGGCTTCAAGAGGGAATTGGATAAACATATGGAGTTGAGGTCCATCAGTAGCTTTTAGCCACAAAGTATAGATAGCAGCTCTCTGTCTGGGGCAAGTGATGCTTTGTATTCTTGGTGCTTGGGGGGGGGGGGATGGACAGTGGGAGGGCTTCTAGTGTCCTGGCCCCACTGGAGGACCTCCTGATGGCACCTGGTATTTTTGGCCACTGTGTGACAGAGTGTTAGACTGGATAGGCCACTAACCTGATCCAACATTGGCTTCTCTGACATTCTTTTCTTATGACCTCACAGGCCAAAGGCCAAGGAGCTGAGCTGACTGCAGCACCAGTTTCTGAAACTTGCTTTTCAGGCAGGACTGGAACCACCAGAAAATGGCAGCTTCCAGTCTCACTCTGGAAGGATGGTCCAGAAAGATACCATGATCAATGGTATCGGAAGCCACTGAGAAGTCCAAGAGTATCAACAGAGGCATACTCCTTCTGGCCCTCTCCTAATGCCGATCATCCACCAGGATGACCAAGGCTATTTCAGTCCCATAACCAGGCCTGAAACCAAATCAGAATGAATCCAAACAATCTGCTTCATCCAGAAATGCTTGAATTTGTCCAGCTACTAGCTGTTCAACCACCTTGCTCAAGAATGGAACATTTGAAACTGGTTGATGTTTACTGAAATCTCCTGGGTCCAGGGTAGACTTCTTCAATAGTGAGCATATCATTGGCTGTTTTAAGGCTGGGGTGACCACTACCTCTCTCAATGAGGCATTAACTACCTTTTGAACCTAGTCAGGTATTCCCCCTCCCCAATTTAAGTAGACATAAATAGCAATGTCAAAAAAATAGGTGTAAGGCCTTAAACCTCCAAGAACCCTGTCCACATCCTCAGACTGAATAAACTGAAAAGTATCCCAAACAACTGGACAAGTCAGCACCCTGATATCATTTGACCTTGTTACTGCTAATGTAGAGTCCAAATTGGTATAGAGCAGAGGTGTTGAACTCATTTGTTACAAGAGCTGGATTTGAAAAATATCACTATGTTGGGCTGGGCCATGTGTGCCATAAAATGCAACATGAGGTACCGGAGATATAAACTTTATAAAAAATGATTTCAGATGCTGAACGGCAATAGCAAGCTTGATTGAATTAGGTGTGATATGCAGGAGTAGTAGGCATGGAGATATCAGCATTGGTAATGAGACAGGAAACCTAGGTCTCAGTTTGCTTCAGGAGAATGCAAAGAATACATAACTCTGAAGATATGAGCACTGACTTACAAGAGCTCATACCCTACCGATGCCTGGTATTGTCATTTGGCATCTGAAATCACTTTCCAAGATAAAAGGACAGATGGACTCACATTGTAGCTGTATCTGAAGAAGTGAGCAGTGATTCATAAAAGCTCATGCCCCACCACAAATTTTATTAGTCATTAAGGCGCTACTGGAGTCTTGCTCCCTTCCACTAACAAAGATCGCAAGCTGTACTACTAGGTCGGTCTGCCTGCCTGCCTGCCTATCTATCTATCTTTTTTTTAAAACAAATATTTTTATTTTTGTGTGTTTTTGTTGTATATTACATATTGTCTCTTAACCTGTACATTTCGTATCCATTTATAACCTTTCTCCCTCCCTCCTCTACTGTTCCCATGTGTTAGTCCTTTATTCCCAGCCACAGGCACAAAGTCCGAATCTTGCACTGAATGTCTTTTTTTCCTTCTGTTGGTATCCACTCTAGGTAGGTCTTCCATTTCATCCTAATTTCTGTGGTCTTGTCTACCCATGTTGTCTTCCAGTTCAGCTTCTCAATTATATCTGACTGTATAAAATCAAACAAATAATTATGCCAAGTTTCTACTGTCCATTTACTCTTATCCTTCCAACCCAGAGCAATCACTGCTTTGCTTGCTAATATCATAGCTTTAAATATAGCTTGGTTCTCCTTGCTTACTGCTGGGTTCCCTATTATATCCATTAGCATTAAATTAAAGTTTATGGTAAGTGAAACTTTACATATTCTCTTTATGATTTGTAATATTTTTGTCCAGAAAGCTCTAACCTCTGGGCACTCCCACCACATATGGGAAAACCATCCCTTAGATTGTTTGCAGTGCCAACACCTAGGGCTCATTCCTGGAAACATATTTGCCAGCTGCGCTGGTGTTTTATACCATTTTGTAAAGAATTTATGCTCCATTTCATTAAATTTTATCACTTTAATTTCCTCTATTCCTTTCATTATTCTACTTGCCATATTTTCTGATATCTGACCTTCTTTGTTCCAAGTTTTTTGTAAATATGATTGTCTTATCTTTATTTGATATCATTTTCCTGTAAATTTTCCCTGCTAGTTCTTGTTTTGATTTTTTGCATTTCTTTGTATATTTCTTCTATTGGTTCTCTATCCAAATTCTCTCTTTTTCATTTATCTTTTTAGCCATACTGTAGAGGCCTGTTATTTTTAACCAATGTTGGTCACCTACCTTTTCTACTATCTCATGTTATCGGTTTTAGGTTACCTCCTGTGAACATGTCTCCCAGCCTGTAGTAGCCTTTAGATCTTAACAAGTCCCACCAATTGTTTTCTCTTATTCCGCTATGCATGGACTCCAATGGTGCCCATCTTGAGTTTCTCCTTAACCATAATGCCTGCCACTTACTCCAAGATTCTAATGCTGAATATCTAGGACCTTTAATTAATTTGAGGTCTTTTTTTGTAACTTTAGAAAATATCCCAAAGCATTCTATATTACTGTTGATCTCATTCTCGAATCTGACCCATTTCTGGTCATTACCTTCGCCTATCTCTAATAACAACTTTATTTGGAAGGCTTCATAGTAACTGTTCAACTTGGGGACTCCCGAACCCAACTCCACTTTGTTGCTATGTACCATCCTTTTTTGGATTCTACATTTTTTACTGCCAAATATCCACTCTCTAATCGCTCTATTCCATTGTTCTAACCTTTTATTATGGTTTTCTAATGGTATCAACTGAAATAGATATATTAATTTAGGCACCCAGAACATTTTAACGCTCTTAATTCTAGTAGATATACCTAGAGTTTTATTTTTCCACTTTTCCATTTCTTTCTCTATTTTCTTCCATACCATATTATAGTTAGCGTCCGAAATTCTCTCAGTTGTCTTTTGTAACTCTATACCTAAATATTTGAACTTTTTAGCACCCATTCCAATACTTGTACTTTTATTTATTTCTCTTTTTTCCTCTTGGTTCACATTGAGATACATAACTTCTGATTTTGCCATATTGACCCTTAAGCCTGAACAACATTTAAAATCCTCTAGTATAATTTTGACTTCTTTTAATGCTTCTTTAGGGTTTGTCATAACCACTATAATGTCATCTGCAAATAGATTAATTTTCATTTCCTCCTTCTTCACCTTATAACCTTCTATCCTTACACCATTTCTTATCCTTTCAGCTAGCTGTTCTATTGCTATGATAAATAGGAGCGGTGAGAGCGGGCAACCCTGCCGAACTCCTCTCTGTATCTGAAAAGCTTGTGATTGGTCATTGTTAACCTTTACCACTGCTGTTCCATCCCTGTATATCTCTTGAATTGCTCTTATGTAAGTGTCTCCTATTTTGTACTTTCTCATAATCTGCCACAGATAATCGTGAGAGAGAGTGTCAAAGGCTTTATAAACATCCAGTTTTAAAAGGTCCAGCTTTTTTTGTTGTTGTTGAGCGTGTTGCAGTACATTTATTATATTTCTGATTGGGTGGGCTATGTTCCTATCCTTAACGAATCCATATTGATCTTCTTTTATTATATTAGGAATAGTTCTCTTAAGTCTATTTGCTAAAATTTTTGCAAAGATCTTATAATCTTGGTTAAGAAGGCTTATAGGTCTATATGAAACTACCTCTTCAGGGTCCTTGCATGGTTTCAGGATTACTATTATTTCTGTTTGCCTCCATGAATCTGGGGCCTTTCCCCCTCTCAAAATTTAATTGAATACTACTTGGAGCTCTGGGGCTAAAATATCTACCATTTCCCTATAAAATTCACTTGTGAATCCATCTAGGCCAGGAGATTTACCCTTTCTCAGTTCTTTGATTACCTCCCTTATCTCGTGTATTGTAATTTCCTCTCCTAATTTAGCTTGCTCGTTCTCTTTCAATGTTGTTTTTACAACCTCTAGAAAATCTGCTGCATCCTCCTTCTTATATAATTTTTTATAAAAGGATACGAACATCTTCATTATTTCTATAGGATGTTGTGTTTTTTGACCATTTACCTTTATACTTTTTACCCTCCTGTCTTTCCCTCCTGTTTTTCAAGTAATTTGCCATCCTTTTTGCTGAGTTAATACTATTTCTTTGAAACTCATTTCTCACCATAGCTTCCCTTTTCCATAGTGTTGCTGAGTCTAGAGCCTCCAATTGCTTTTTAATTGCTATTATTTGGTTCTGTAATATAGGATCGTACTTATGCATTAATTTGCTCTGTAACCGCTCCATTTCTTGGATTATAGTTTGCCTTCTTGAGTACCACTCTCTTTTTATAATCTTTTCTTTCTTTATACAGTGCCCCCTTATCACTGCCTTTGCCGCATCCCATAGGGTATTAATGGGAACTGTTCCTCTATTTTCCTCAAAACACAGCTTTATCTGTTCAGACAAATATTGTCTATCACTTTCTGTGGCCATTATTAAATAATAATACCTCCAAGTTCTTGTTATGGATTGTTGGGTGCATTCTATTGCAACACTTATTGGAGCATGGTCAGATATCCAGATCGGGTGCGTTATGATTTCTTTGATAATCGTGTTACTATTTTTTTCTAAAATTATGTAATCTATACATGATGCTGTTTTATGTCTACTAGATATATGTGTGGGTTTGGGTTGACATCCCATAAGTTCATACCCTTCTATCAAACCCCAATTTCCCAACTTAATTGATTTATCTTTTGTTATATCTATATTTAGGTCTCCTGCTATAATAATTTCTCCTTCCAAAAATTGTTTAGTTTTTTAAAATATTTTACACAAAAATGTCTTTTGCCCTTTATTTGGGGCGTAAATATTTACTATTGTAAACTTCTTACCGTCCATTTTAAATTTTACTAGCAAATATCTACCATCTCTATCCACCATTTTTACCACTTCCTCTGATTTGAATTTCTTATGAATCAATACTGCTACCCCTTTGCTCTTAGTATCACTCCTGGCTTTAGCTAGTATCTCCCAGGTTGAGTCATTTATCAGCGGCTTATTATCTGTTTTTTCTTGTGCATTTTCTGGAGGCATAAAACATCAATCTTTTGATCTTTTGCTAGTTTAGCTATCCTATATCTTTTAAGGTTTGAAGTTAGCCCGTTGACATTCAGTGTAAGCAGTCTTATTGTTCTATCCATATTCTTTGTGATTCTGGGTTTTGGGTTCCCATGGCTGTGGACCTTTTAAGCAATTTATTAATCTACCCCTCCCCTTCCCCTCCCATCCCTGTGGTTGAGAAAACTCATGGGGAGAAAATAACCTCTCCTCTCTCCACTTCATGGAGTGCACACATCCCCTCCTCCCCCTTGATACTTTTAAAATATTAACATTAGCTCAGTTATGTTTGCATACTTCCCTTTAGGTGTTTCCTTCTAGTGACTCTGTCCTAGGACATTTTTCTCCCCTCTCTGAAGTTCCTTCAGGAACTTCTGAAGTTCCTTCAGGAACTTCTGAAGTTCCTTCAGGAACTTCTGGCAGGAATTTCTGAAGAAATATTTGCCAAGAACTTAGAAGGAACACTAGGGGAGTGGCTGGGAAATAATGGTCTTAAGATTCAACCGGAGGAAATAGAAAGGGCACACCACTTGCAGGGGAGGGGTAAGGATGGAGCCCCTCGAGATGTTATTATTAAGTTTTCTAGAGAAAAAATCCAACAACAAATATATAAAGAATTAAAAAAGAAAAAGGAACTGAGTTTTAGGGGAAGGAAAGTTTGGGTGTGGCAGGATTTCTGCCAGGACACTCTTAAGAAAAAGAACTTAATGCATCCTTATGCCCAAAAACTCCACATAAATAATGTAAAATTCATCTGGGGCTATCCATTCTCAATAATTATATTCCGAGATGGGAAGAGACTTATGGCATGGAACGCTGTTGAGGCCAAACAACTCCTTAGACAACTCGGAATCAGCATAGAAGAGATGGAGCAGGAAATGGAAGAAGAGACAGAGCTTGGCATAGACCCGGAAGAAGGAACTTCTATCTATCTATCCTGGAAAGGAGGATCTCTCCAAGTGAAATAATGTGTGGCTTTCATACTGGACAAAATCACTCAGTGCTAGTGATGACTATCTAGTTAAAAATCAAGGGGGAGGCTAAATGTGAAGAAAGGCAGGCAGTGAGGTGGGAGGAGAGAGAGGGAGACCACGTGTTGAGCTGGAATATATAGAACCATAAACGTATTTTTAAATATTTATCCCAGATAGACATAGAGAAATCTAATTTAAAAAACTTCTCAGAATAAGCCAAAATAATTTCCCTTTAATTCCCCTCACCTTAAATGCATCTCTTGCCTAACCCCTTCCTCTTTTAACATGCATATTTGTGATCAGAACTCAAAGTAAACAGCAAAGCCAGGCAATCTTAATGTAAATTGTGTTTGCCAGAAAAATATCCCTCTCTCTCCTTCCCCCTTTCTCCCTCCTTCTCCAAAGGTGGAGGAGGAGCTCTCAGCCAGTGGAGTTAAGAGAAGCTTGGAGACACATCAGCACCCTTGGAGGATGAAGCAGGAAAGAGCACTAGGGGAAGCTTTTCTCTGGTGCACACAGGCATGCTTTCTCTTTAAAGGAGTAAAAAGGAGATATCAATTGCAACAGCAGCCCCAGAGGACAATGCAAGAGAGAGTGATTGGGGAAGCTTTTCTCTGGTGCACACAGGCACACTCTCTCTTTCCTTCTCCCTCCCTTCCTCTCCAAAAGTGGAAGAGGAGATCTCAGCCCCTGGAGGGAAGACAGGCTTGGTGATGCAGCAGCAGCCCAGGAGGAAGAAGCAGGAGACAGGCAATTGCTCACAGGCCCGATACCAGCCCTACAGGGGCCGGTTCTTGCCTGTGGGCTACACGTTTGACACCCCTGGTATAAATGCAAGAGATTTTATCTGCAAAGTGTTGAAGAAACTTGGTAGCATCTCATAGATCTGAGTATAGCATGTATATCATGTATGTGTATGTTAGGGTTGCCAACCTACATGTAGGAACTGGAGATCTGCTGGAATTACAACTGATCTCCAGACAACAGAGGTCAGTTCCCCTGCCTAGAGAACATGACTGCTGTGAATGGACTCAGTGGCATTATACCACACTGAATTCCCTCCCCTCCCCAAATCTTCCCCTTCACAGGCTCCACCTCCAAAACTCCAGGTATTTCCCAAACAGCACTTGACAATTCTAGTGTGTATATATACACACACAAGCAGGGACCCATAAGGACTTATGGAATGCATCTCATTTTCCCCTCCCCTATTTTTTCTTCCCATTCCCTGAAAGCCCTTATAGCCTTTCTCCTTTTTCTGCTTCCTTCTCTCCTTCTTGCCCATCAGCCACACTACGATTATCATTCCTCTTTCTTCAGCTTTCCCTTACTCCCTTCCCCGGCAGCCTCTCCCTGGAAAAAAAACCCTCTGCTTGGTTCTGGCAGCAGCTGGGCCAGGGACTATTTCACAATGGAGAACCCACAATTACTTGCAGGGGCACCTCATTTCTCCTGTATCCCCTTCCCCACACTATTTCTTTTTCCCTACTCCTTTCAACCCCATATCACCACCTATCTCTTCTTCCTTCTTCCTTCCCATTCACCAGCCAACCTACCTTTTATCTACCCCCATCTTCAGCTATATTTAATATTTATTTACTTCATTTACACTGCACCTTTCTCCACAACAGGGACCCAAAGAGCTTACAACATTCTCTCCATCTCCTTCAATCCTCAAAACAACCCTGTGACGTAAGTTAGGCTGAGGGTATGTGACTGCCCCAAGGTCAACCTGTGAGTTTCCATGGTGGAGTTGGAATTTGACCCCGTGTCTTCCAGAAAATAAACTGAAACTCTAAACAATACACCACATTGGCTTTTGTGGGATAGCTGCTGTTGAACAGTAGGAAGCAGATGGGCCTGGGTGAGTCATGCAAGTAGAGATGCCAGCCTCCAGGTGGGACCTAGGGATCAAAACAGCCCTCAAAGGGGCCCAGCCCTTTTCCGCTGCCTTTTAATGAGAGAAACAAAGGCTTGAAGGTTGGTGTGATGGACTGTCAAGGGTTAATGCCTAACAGATTCTGAGAACCTTTAAGTAACAGGGTGTTCAAATGGAATTCTATTGAGAGAGTCAGTTAAAAATGACAGTTGGGGATTGACAATTGAAAAAGAGACAGTTAAGCACTGACTGGAACGAGAAGGAGGCTAAGAGAGTGACTGGATCTAGAAGTTTCCTCATTGAAGCCAAAAAAGGGAAATAGATTCTAGTAAAGAGAAGTGATCTTTGCCCAGTTAAGAAGGGAATAACTTCTAGGACAGAGAAGTGATCCCTGGTTTGTGTATAAAGAAGGATTTTGAGAACTTGGTTCTATGTTCCTGCCTTCTAAAATTCATGAGTCAGTGAAACTCATAAACCTGTGCTTGAATGTTTAAGCAGAAACTGAACAGTAAGCCTCTCCTCAAAGTTTTACAGACTCATTGCACAGCAGAAACACTTGTTGGCAACCAGTTATCTGGTGTTTTGGGGAATACAAAGTTACCTCAATTTTATTATCTGTTCAACTCATGCATCCTACCCCTGATTCCACTTGACTTTTTCTCCTCCAAGATAAATAAAACATTTTGTTTATTTTGAATTTTCAAAAGCCTCTCATGTGCCATTTCAAAACCAGAATACAAGAAAGTGATTTTGTCTCTTCCCTCAGTTTCCTGAATAAAAAATATAAAAACAACTGGGTGGGACAGCCATAGACAAACAAATAAGAAGAAAAAAATAAAGGGGCTGCTCTGCAAGGAAGTAGACAGAAGGGAAAATCTTGCCTGTGAGGGAGGGAAGAGGGTGAAATTGTCATAATTGGCAATGCTGTTGTGCTTGTCTAGCAATGGATATTTGTTTCCTAAAGCTACAGGCATTGCTTATTGGGGTGTGTGTGTTAGTGTTCAGTGTTTTTTGTTTGTTTGCTTGTTTGTTTGATTAGACTTCAGATTTTTCTGAAAGCCTTTTTCAGGTTTATAGAAACATTTCTTTTGTCTGTTCATAGCTCCAGTACCTGGATTTAAGTACCCACAGACGTGTCCATGTTGAGAATTAAATATACTGATATCAGCTAAAAGATACTTATCATTCGGTAAGGAAAAGGTCAGTTTGGAGAAAAAAAATCCACAGGACTGATGTGTAGTGGACAAGTGTTGTTGTCAGGAAAAGGTCATACAAACAGACAGGCTGAGGAGCAGGAAGATGAGGGTGGAATTAGGAAGGAAAGATGGCTGTATGGCAGAGGATGGTGGGTCAGAGGCAAACAAGTGAGTGGGAATATACCTTATATACAATTTAGGATGAGAGCAGCTGGTGTTATTGATAAGATGAGAATTAGACTACTAAGAAACTGGGGAGACACAGAAAAGAATAGATTAGAGAAGCAAGATAAGATGGAGGCTAAGGAAGCATAATTTTCTATGGTAATTAAAATAAACAGCCATATTGTCAGCTGCAGTTCTAGTAAGGCATTTATTCTGAGGACTACTAAGGCATTTATTCCAATTAAATAGCATATGCCATGTTTAAGAAAAACACACAAGCTTTTAAGAATGAAGTTAGGTACAAAGATCCTTAAGTGATCCAGCAGATCACTGACCACTGTACATGGCTATGTATATGTCAGTGTCTACAAACATTCCCTTACAGACATCTGCAGTCATATCATTAACATGCCCAAGTGTAAAGCTGCTTCTGTTTTAAATTCTAATTATTTCAATATTTTTCCAACTGAATCCTTGACCTGGTCTATATCTTCAGGAGAATGAGATGGCACAGGGCTAAGGTGGCAGAATAGGCTTTACTACTTCATATAAAGGGGAGGGATTATTGTTAAACATTTGTCAGTCCTTGGGTTCAAGTACTCTTGCAACACTCTTGTGATGGCAAGATTTGTTTATGGAGAGTTACAGGTCATCCAAGCATGTACAGAGTTTGTGTTGGAACTGGTGGCCCCAGGCTAGGGCGAAAACAATACAGAGTGTGGGACCACCCCTGGGTCCCCAAGTGCCCAGTCATCAATTCCCATATAGCCTGCCAAAGCTTCAAGCTCAGTCTCGTAGCTGCCCCCCAGCACCTGCAAAACTAAGCTTAACATTATCTATACTACAAGGTCATGCAGACCACTACAAGTACTATGCCAGTGAAACAGAGATTCACACTTACACTCGCTCCTAAAGAATGTACATAAAGGAAAGCAGTAGAAAGGATCAGAGGGGAAGAAAGGAGTTAACCCTTGATGTAACAGAACAGTAACTTCAGTGAGAAACAATGCATGACAAGCAAGGTACGAGCTTGACAAACATTCCCCTACTTTAAGTGGAAAGCTAGCACAATGTACAATAATAAAACCTTCTCTGTGATGTGCCTCTGGGGGAGGACAGGGGATTTTTATATGAGGGATTTTGACCTTTTCTCCCAGACCATTGCAATAAAATATATACATCTTAGTACCAAAAGTTCAATTGGTATTCCTGTTCATGAACAGCAAAGCAGTTTTATTTGTGGTCTGTTCCATTCACTTAAATGGAAGGAACAGATCCATGTGTATTAAATGAATATGGATATGCATTTCGATAGTTTCACAGAGTAGCCTTGTTGGTCTCTAACGTGCTACTGGAAAGCCAGTATGGTGTAGTGATTAAGAGCATGGACTCTTATCTGGGAGAATCGGGTTTGATTCCCCACTACTCCACATGCAGCTGCTGGATGACCTTGGGTAAATCATAAGTTCTTTAAGAGCTGTTCTCTCAAGGGCAGTTCTCGAAAGAGCTCTGTCAGTCCCACCTGCCTCACAGGGTGTCTGTTATGGGGAGGAGAAGGGAAAGGAGACTGCAAGCTGCTCTGAGACTCCTTTGGGTAGTGAAGGGTAGGGTATGAATCCAATCTCTTCTTTTTCTCTAAATGCATTTAGGTAAGATCTGCCGCCTACATTGAAACTAACGGGGCATTCTTGGCAGTTCTGGAAATTCATCTGAGCATTAGAACTTCTCCATCCATAAGGATTGCCTATATTGTGGCAGGAGTATTTTGGTGAGGTAAGGTGTTCAAACCTAGGGATATTTAACCCCAGTCCCACTATTCCCTGGCTGTTTTCAAGCAATTTTACATAGAAAAGAAGCTTGAGCTGTGAATTTAAATAGGCAGTGCTTCAGTCTCCGAATGCTACTCTTCATGTTTTTAATCACATCTGCTACATAGATGTGGCTATGAATAATTAACGATGTCTCCAACATTACACTCATAGATTATGGTGGAGGCAGTGACTATGTACCGTCTCGAACAGCAGAAGCCATTTAGGAAACTGTTATCCACTTTCCCTTTATATTTGCCATGCAATCACTTACTGCTTAAAAGGGTAAATCTTTCATAGCTTTAATTAAAGCATTTAATATAATTTACACTGATGCTCTATGTGCTCAGGGTCTGTCAAAATTGATGCTTTAATAACGTGTCATTCCCTTTTTTCCCTCCTCTCCCGACTGGCCTGAAATCTGTTAAAATTACCACTAATCTAATTGGGAACAAAGTTGTCAAATGCACGCAGCTCTGACAGTTTGTCTTTCTGCAAACTGCCAACAGATTGCAAGTTACGCATGTGTTGCGCAGATGGGTAAGTTAAAAGGAACATACCAAAAAAAAAAAAGCAATTTATTAAATCACCTGGAACCAGCAGCTCCATTCCAAAAATAGTGAGAATGAAATATAGCAGGATCTACAAGAGTTGGCACTGGAATATGCCAGAAGGTACCAGTTACAAAATAAGATAAACATTTTGAGAAGCCTCAGCTGTGTAGCAGAATAATGAGGAGTTATTTAACCCGATCTGGATTACCAGTAGAAATTAATTTAGAGTGTACAATTTTTTTTAGAGATAAAAAAGATTTTTAA
This sequence comes from Lepidodactylus listeri, assembly GCA_029233225.1. NCBI lineage: Eukaryota > Metazoa > Chordata > Lepidosauria > Squamata > Gekkonidae > Lepidodactylus > Lepidodactylus listeri. The sequence continues at coordinate 98,313,339 of JARCFY010000002.1, forward strand.
TCCCTATTTTTAACCCTTCCAAAGCACTGGCTTTCTCCTCCCTTACCCCCCTAGCAATCTCTCTATGTACCTGTTTTAAATCATCTAATATGGAACATTGGAAGACCCTTACAGATGGCATCCTCTTCTACAGATATTTAGCACATAATCTCTTTCCTGTGTTCAACCTCCATTTCAGAAAAAGAGATTGGCTCCAACTACATGGATGGGAACTAACAATAATATGCCAGCACTTTGCTTTCAAGCCACTAATAGATCAATTCAGAATTTTAATCTTAAAATGGAACTTCAGTTGAGCGCTGAACAGATGTGGTAAACACGTCAAATTTTCTATACCTCAATTATCCAAATACCATGACTATCTGAATTTCCTGGGTGTCCTTTTGTAATCCAATGTCAATATAACCCTAAACTCTCTGCATAGTCAAAAAAACATCTGGATAAAAGAAGCCATTAGAATTTTGTGATGGAGTTCAGCTGTGAAATTTGTTGTCAGTATTCGGATCAAGCCCAAGAATATCTGATGCAATAAGAACAGTGCCTTAGAGATGTTTGAGAATGCCTTTATTTTACTAGCATAGCTTCTTTCAGCCCGGTTAAGAAGAAGCAGCTACCTGGTAGGACTGAATGTGATCACCTCTCTTTTTAGAAATTTATCATCATATACAAACTGCTGCAGCCTAAAGCCTAATTGAACCCTAAGTGCCACTATCAATTGGTCACCAGGAATTCCATATAAAGCATGTGCTGATAGTTAAAACACAGCATAGGTTAGTGGGGAATGACTTTGACCCTTGCCATGCCCACCTTTTTACTTCCCAAATAGTTTGCCCAGAATTTTTTCCTCTGGTGGATGGACCCTCATGATCAAAAGTAAGATCTGCTGCAAAAAAAAAAAAATGTGTAGAAGTGGTTTTGGGGAGAAAAGTGAGAGTAGGCAAAGGGTTCAGTTCCCATTCCTGCACAGCTATAGGGATTTGATATGATCCATATTGAACTCTGACACCAACAGGTCGAGTTACTGCCTAAGGGTAAAATCACAGGAAATTTGGTATTCAGATTTCAACCATGTTTCTCCTTCACATAGCAGTTGCCAACAGACCAGATTTAGGCTTGGACCTTGGTGAAAGGGAAGGGGTTTGCTATCCCTGTGCCATTTCACTGATTTTGAACAGCCCTCTAGAAACATATAGGCAACTTAGAATCAAAAAAGCAAAGAGCAGTTCTGGGAGGCAGTTTATGGCTGGAGAAGTAGCACCTGGGTAAAGAGTTAAACTATCTTATTTCCCTGCATTGTAGTCCTGATGCAAAATGCAGTCTCCCATGTTTACTTAAGAAGGATAAAATTTGTGGCAGGTCCTACCAGGTCAGAGGATGGGGAAATAATAGGAACATAGATGGCTAAGAAAGAAGTAGGATACAAAGCCAAAAGGAAAGGGAATGGAAAAGGGTATGGTCTGGAGACCCTTTTAGGGTGCCTTAGAAACCCAGACTAGTTGGATCACAGCAAAGAAGCTGAAGCATGGCACTGAGGCCAACATACCTGACATTGCTGTTTCCTTATTTTCTTCCTAATAAGGTTTGAGGGAGGAGGGGATGTGGAAGGAAGCTGTGGAGAATATTTTCCTTCACACACAAAAAAAATAGACCAAGGAACTGTGATTTATAAATGATGGTCTTAACCTCACTTACAAAGAGGCTGTTTAAATGATTTACGGATTTCTTCTTCCCCTTGTTAATTTAACTTATTTCTTAGGAAATTGTACCACTTAATCACGGCAAGAATAAAATTAGCTAGAGTGCCCATTTGATGGCAAAAAGAGTGTAAATAACTTTTAATGAAAAACTAGGGGGGAAAGAAATACGTTAAAGTGTGTGTCCATGTCTGGGGGGGGGGGTAACTATATGTTACCCACAAATGTATTAGAGCCCTAACATCATTTTTAGAATACAAGCTTTAGGGGACTGAAAAGGAAGAGGTTATTGTGGGAGACCAGGGCACAATACTTGCCTACTTTGAATCCCAACCTCTAGAAACAGTTTCCTACCCAAGTTTTCAACTGTATGCTGGAAAGAAAAAGTGTTACACATCTCACCCTATGCTGCTGCTTCAATCCCAAACATCATTTTGTAAAGCTGTTTTACCAAACCAGGGTACTAATACATATATTTGTACATAAAGTGAATTTAGTCCTTGAACATGTGAAAAAGAGCAAAGTAGCTTGAAGAGGATGATAACCATGAAATATAAATTAAAGGCCAAACTACGTAGCATCCTGGAAGTCTGTCACTAGAATGCCTGAAGTCTAATATGAAAAACCTGTGTGTGAGACAGAGGGAACAGGCCACGGTGCTGGGGAAGGAGGAAGCCAATTCTTCCCATCCTTCACATTGTTTCTCCAAGTGGATATAGCCCCCTAGCCTACTTTAGGACTCAGCAGGGGAAAATGGCATGTACTCATATTTGTGTTATATATATTTTTATTTTTTAGAAAACAAAATAGATTTGAAGGGGATACAGAAATGAAAAAGGGGTTGCATATCACAATTATGTATATAAAAATTAATTATGTAACACAGGGTGTATAAAACAAAAAACATTTCTCCCCAATACCCCCTTCATTATAATTTTTGAAACACTATCTATAATGTACAGTAATACTTCTGTTGGGGTACATTTATATTTAACATTTTAGATTTCAAATTCCATAACTAATCTGATTTATATCTACATTACTGATTTGGTATTATATATTTTTGCCACCTCTACCTACTCAGTGTAACTTTTAACAATAAGTAATATGTCAGAGTATAGGGAAAAAAACTGTTATATATCTCATAATAGGAAGGTAGAGGATATTTTTTCTCAGGATTCACTTCTTTATACATTCATATTCAAGATGTTACACTTAAAACATATCCTCGTTCTGCTTCTACATGTCAATACATTTCTGCACAAATTTTTGAACTACTTCTCATTCTGAATTTGTCTCCTGCTTGCATAATACACACTCCACCTCTCCTCAAATATAATGATTGATTTCTCAGATAAGTTGTTCATTTTGCCATTACTGCATATGTGGTGAGTTTATTTTCCCATTCTTTAGGGCGGAGGCAGACATCTAGTTTCCATTTTGCTGCAAAGATAATTTTAGCCACTGTCACCATGTATTTGAATATCTCTTCCAGAATTTTTGGTAATTTATTAGGCAGTATAACATATCTTTGTCCCGTCCTGGGACTGTTGCCTCCGGAGTCCCCCACCCACCCCACCAGAGCCGTGGAGGCAGGGCCGCCGACAACCCAGATACGGGTCCTCGCTGAGGGGAAGACAGACAACTGGCTTGAGGATGAGGAGGCACCGCCCGCCGAGCCAGCCCGTGAGACCGATGCGGTCAGGCACAGCAACCTCGCCTCAGCCCCAGCAAGGACGGGGTATGCGCGCCGCGGGGACCGAGAGCTGCGCCCCGGGAGCCGCTCACCTAGAGCTGAGTCGACAAGCCGGACGCGCGACAGAGGGCCAGGACAAGCACCGCGGTGGCCCCGACGTGAAGAGACAGGGGAGGCTGAGAGCGGAGCCAGCAGGAGCCAGCCGCGGTCCGAGGCTGACCGGCGGCGGAACAGCCAGGAAGGTGGGGCCGCTGGGCGTCAGTGCTTATAAGGGGGTGGGCGGGGTTTGAAGGAGGTGGCGCTGCACGGGGAGAGGGAATAAAAAAGGAGGGCTCCAGCTGGGCCGGGGAGGAGGAACCTGGGGGCAAAGAAGGTGTGTGGGAAGAGCCGAGAGAGAAAGAGACCCAGTGATGGGCATGAAAGAAGAGAGAGACGGGCACTGCCCTGGGCCCCGCCTTTGCCGCCAAGTGGCAAGAGGACGCAACAGTGTGCAGTTAACCCGTGCCCCTTTGCCATTCTGAGGCCTGAGCTACCCTCCCCCATTCCCACTCCTGGGTGCCACCTCCCTCCTACACCCGCAACACCATGGCGACTGGGGCCCCACTGGGGGGGCCAGGCGAGGTGTGACAGAGTGGTGGAGAATGTGGGCAGTGGCCCCCACCTAGGGGCCCCGCCGCCCTGCCTGCCAACCCCCCAGGTGGACGGCGAGCTGCCTGTGGATCTGACCATCCCAGTGGCGGCCAGGAGAGGGCAATGGTGCTTTGGGCGTGTCCTTGCCCGGTGGAAAAGAGGGCACCCCGCCAGCCACGATGGACCTGACCCAGTTCTGCCAGTGGATGGCCGAGCACCAGGCCCAGCTGCTATGTGATTTGGCCCAGCAACAACAGGTCGCCCAGGCTGCCCTGGTGCGGGACTTACAACAAGTCATGACAACACCACCTGCCCAAGGAGGGGCAAGCAGCCCAGCGGCTCCTGCCGCCCCACAGAGGAGTCCATGGCCTGCACTCGCCAAGATGGGCCCTGAGGATGATGCAGAAGCCTTCCTGGAGGCCTTCGAGAGGGCCACGGAAGCCGCCCAGTGGCCCTGAGCCCAATGGGCCCATATTGTGGGGCCGTACCTGACGGGCGAGGCACAGGCAGCCCTGAAGGCCTTGGAACGGGGAGATGCCACCGACTACTCCAAAGTCAAGGAGGCTATTCTGGATCGACTGGGCCTGACCCCGGAGGCGTACCAGCAGCGCTTCTGCGGCATTCAGGCGCTGCTGACCTCCCGCCCCAGGGCGGTAATTTCTGCTCTTCGCGACGACGCCACCCGCTGGCTTGCCCCGACAACGGATGAAGCAAGGTGAGTTGTTGAGCTTGTCGTGGTGGAGCAGCTCCTGCAGATATTTCCTCCCAGGGGGTAACACTGGGTGGTGTGTTGGCAGCCAACGAGACTTAGCGAGGCCCAAGAACTATGGGAGAACTATCTAGTGGCAGACGGGAAAGAACCTCCCGGAAAGGCTGACCATGGGACCCCCAGTCGGGGGCCCAGCCTGGGTATCAAGACCCCATTGACAGCCCAGTGGGGGGTCTCCCAGGACGAAGGGGGCACCCCAGGCGGGCTAGGTCTACCTCCGGATGGGGTCTGAACCCCTGGACCTTGCCCCGCTTGAGGCTTTTCCCACAGCCTGGAGCACTCAGCAGCGATCCCAGACCAGGGGGGCAGGGTTCGACCATCCCTCTGGCCCCCAGTTCCCAACCCAGACCCAGCTCCCAAGACATGGGGCCTTGTTACACCTGTGGGCAGTGGGGGCATCTCAGAAGAGACTGCCCCAAAATGGAATGCAACTTCGGCTGGGACAACGCTCTGCAAATGGCAGCGGTGGGGCAGCGTGCTCCCGCCTGGCTTCTCCCGGTGGAACTGGGCCGCCGACCGCTAAAGGCCCTAGCGGACAGTGGGAGCTCACTATCCATGGTCCGGACGCAGCTGCTTCCCCGGGCCCTCCCGGTCCTGCGCACCGCTATGGTGGTGTGCTTTCATGGCCACAAAGAATGGTACCCTGTGGTGGTGGTGCCCCTTTCCTATCTGGGGCGGCGGTGGGAGGTGCCAGTCGCTCGAATGCCTAAACTCCCTTTCCCGGTCCTCCTGGGGCGGGATGCCCCTGGCTTTACAGACATTCTGCGAGCAGCCAACCCACACCAGCATGACCTGGGACCTGAGCCTCAGGAGGGGCCGGACCCCATAGCCCTCGCGGGTGAGGATCCGGGAGAGGGCGCCTCCACAGCTGGTCCCAGCACTAACGACAACACGACCCTGTTGCTGCCAACCTGGGATCGGGACCCCCTATTCCAACAGGCGCAGGAGCAGGATGAAGCCCTGGCCAAACTGTGGGACCATACCACGGTGAGTGAAGGGACAGTGCTCGACCTCCGCCTTAGTCAACGGCTCCCCCATATAATCAAGGAGGGCGGGATGTGGTTCAGGGAGGTCAAAGGGAGGTTGGGGCCGTACAAGCAGCTCTTAGTGCCCCACCAGCACAAAGGCGGTCCTCCAGAAGACCCAGGACCACCCCTGTGCCGGCCACCACGGAGTGAAGAACACCCTCACGAGGGTGCTCTCATGGTTCTTCTGGCCGTCTGTCACAAAAGACGTTCAGGCCTACTGCCATACGTGTGAGATGTGCCAATGCCTCAACGCCCAGGCCGAGCCTCGGGCCCCTTTGTCACCCCTTCCTATTCCGGGGCAACCCTTTGAGCATATAGCCATGGCATCCACCTTGAAGGACCCCTGGCAGGGCCCCTTCATGGTCACGCAAGTCTTGGGGCCGCTGTCCTACGAAGTACAACATGGGCCGCATCCCCATCAATGCAAGCACATCCATGTGAACGACCTAAAGCGTTGGCACGACTGGGCCCCCGAGCCACAACAAGGCCTGTTAGCCGACAACCCAGAAGAATTGCCAGACGGTTCCCTACCGTGGCGATCGACCCCCAATGCTGAGGTGCAACCGGTGCTGGATGAAGCCCTCTCAGACCAGCAGAAATCAGACTTACGGTCCCTCCTGGAAGGGTGCCCCGGGATCTTCTCCTTGCTACCCGGTTGCACCCACCTTGCTACCCACCGAATCCTGACTACCCCCGGGCGGGTGGCCCGCACCCTGTGGCAACCAGTCCCCCCGAAGCTGCAAGACGCAATCGCCAAGGAAGTCGACGAGATGCTGCGGTTGGGAGTGATAGAGCCCTCGCAGAGCGCCTGGAGCAGCCCGGTGGTCCTCGTCCCAAAGCCAGACAACTCCATATGGTTCTGTGTAGACTATCGGGAGGTGAACAAAATAGCGCAGTTTGACACCTACCCCATGCCTCTGCTGATTGACCTGTTGGGGGAGGCCCGGTTTTTGTCGGCCCTCGACTTGATGAAAGGCTATTGGCAGGTGCCGGTGCACCCCCTGGATCGGCCAAAAACGGCCTTCGCCACCCTGCAAGGCCTGTTCCAGTTCAGGCGCATGCCCTTCAGCCTCCATGGCGCGGCCGCAACGTTCCAGAGACTGGTTGACCGCGCACTCTCCCAGTGTAGGGCATTTGCCCGAGCCTATCTAGATGACATAATCATTTGTAGCCCTGATTGGGCAACCCATGTGACCCACCTGCACCAGGTTTTGCACGCCCTGGACCGGGCCAGGCTGAAAGTGAACCTGACAAAAAGTCGCCTTGGCTTCCAAGAGCTGCGGTACCTAGGGTACCTAGTGGGCCGCGGGCTGTTGCGACCCTTACCTGAGAAGGTGGCCACCCTGGAACAAAGACCCCATCCGAAGACCAAGAAACAACTCCGGGCCTTCCTCGGCTTTGTGGGCTACTATAGCCGCTTTATCCCGGATTTCGCCTCGGTGGCCAGCCCGCTCACCAATCTCCTCCGGAAGACCAGCCCTAACCAGTTACCCTGGACTCCGAGGGCGGATGCAGCCTTCCGCGCGCTCCAGCAAAGCCTGTCCGCTAGCCCGGTGCTGTACAACCCGGATTTTAAGCGGCCCTTCGTCCTGCACACGAATGCCTCCGGAATGGGCTTAGGGGCCATGTTGGGCCAGGAGTACGATGGGGAGGTCTGCCCGGTGTTGTTTATCAGCCACAAGCTGTTACCCGCAGAACGGGCCTACGCAACCGTGGAAAAAGAGGTGCTAGCGGTCAAGTGGGCCGTCGGCACATTACAGTACTACTTGACCAACAACCACTTCCTCCTGGTGGTCGACCACGCCCCCCTCCTCTGGTTGGCCCACATGAAAGACTCGAACCCCCGTATTTTGCGTTGGTATTTATCGTTTCTCCCCTTTTCTTTTACAGTTCATCACCAACCTGGGGCGGAGACGACCCAGCGCCTGCTTCAGGAGAGGGGTATGTCCCGTCCTGGGACTGTTGCCCCCGGAGTCCCCCCCACCCCACCGGAGCCATGGCGGCAGGGCCGCCGACAACCCAGATACGGGTCCTTGCCAAGGGGATAACAGACAGCCGGCTCGAGGATGAGGAGGCACCGCCCGCCGAGCCAGCCTGTGAGACTGACATGATCAGGCACGGCAACCTCACCTGGGCCCCAGCAAGAACGGGGCGTGCACGCCGCGGGGACCGAGAGCTGCGCCCCGGGAGCTGCTCACCTAGGGCTGAGTCGACAAGCCGGACGCGCGACAGAGGGCCAGGACAAGCACCGCGGTGGCCCCGACGCGAAGAGACAGGGGAGGCTGAGAGTGGAGCCAGCAGGAGCTGGCTGCGGTCCGAGGCTGACCAGCGGCGGAACAGCCAGGAAGGTGGGGCCGCTGGGCGTCAGTGCTTATAAGGGGGTGGGCGGGGTTTGAAGGAGGTGGTGCTGCACGGGGAGAGGGAATAAAAAAGGAGGGCTCCAGCTGGGCCAGGGAGGAGGAACCTGGGGGCAAAGAAGGTGTGTGGGAAGAGCCGAGAGAGAAAGAGACCCAGTGACGGGCATGAAAGGAGAGAGAGACGGGCACTGCCCTGGGCCCCGCCTTTGCCGCCAGGGGGCAAGAGGACGCAACAGTGTGCAGTTAACCCGTGCCCCTTTGCCATTCTGAGGCCTGAGCTACCCTCCCCCATTCCCACTCCTGGGTGCCACCTCCCTCCTACACCCGCAATACCATGGCGACTGGGGCCCCACCGGGGGGGGGGGCAGGTGGGGCGTGACATCTTAATACCATATTCTTTGTTTCCACAGAGAATTTGAATTTTAATATGTTTTGCATTTTTCCATGTATTTCCTTCCTTTTTTGGGGGGCTTTTTTTTGCAAGTCCACCTCACATGAAAAAAGTTGAATTTGTGTTGTGGCATTTCCAGCATTTTTCTTTGTACTTTTTCTCTGCTTTCTCAATGCCACTTGGGGTTATATACCATTTAAAAACATTTTGTACCAATATTTTTTTAATGCCTGCCTGGCTGTAAACTTGATTTCTTTTTCCATAAGTGTTCCCGTTGATCCATAGGTATCTGCTCTCTAAAATTCTGTGTCCATTTGATCATATATTTTTTGCTTGTTCTTTTTCTGTTTCTAGCTGCAGTACCATCTTGTATATCCACCGCAGTAAATGATCTTTTTTGTTTTGTAATCAAGTGTCTGAACTCAGCTGCATCTCTTAGAACTCCCTTAGTCTTGAAACTGATTGATAATATAGCAACTATGGAATATTTATTCCTTCATCTTTAATATCTTGCCAAGACTTGATTTCCCCCTTGAGCATTTTTCATGTTACCATATGTTAAAAAGTCATCTTTATTTCTTGTGCATTTATCATGATAGGCTTCAGCTGGGGACATAAACAGAGAGTTTGAAGAGTTCGATAGGTTCCAGCATGTAAACCACATTCTCAGAAGTCCATCTCTGATTATATGGCTTCTTTCTTTTGTTATGATAGTTTTGATTGATTTCTTAATCAAAAAATAATTGTGTAAACCTTCTTCCAGATCTACTGGTACAAGTTTTACTGTTCTTTGTCTTGGGTTTTTAATCCAATTCATAATCCAGACCAGGCCTGCCACTTGACAATGTAATTTTATATTTGGAACTGCTAATCCTCCTCTCTTTTTCTCATCTTGCAATATTTTAAAGCTTACTCTTGGTTTTTTACCATTCCAAATAGATTTGTTTATCTGTTTTTGCCACTCTTTCAGTATTCTTCTATATGTATAGGTAACATTTGAAATTTAAAAAAAATAGTTTTGGCAGTACATTCATTTTGATTGCAGAGATTCTTCCTAGCCATGAATTCTGTTTGTATCATTTTCCTAATCTTCTGGTAATTATTTTCAAAAAGATTACAGTTTTGCCCTGTCACATTTATTCACAAATATTTAATGGGGTCATTGGTTACTGCGCATTCCACATTCTTTATATCTTCTTCTTGTTGCGTTAAGATTTTGTCATCGTTTTTGTCTTTTTTTCTATTGATTTTGGATCCTGAAAATTATCCAAATTTTTCAATATGTTCCATTACATAATGTAGTGATTTTTGGGGATCCATGACTATTAGAAGCACATCATCTCCGTAGCTTTTCAGTTTAACTTCAATATCATCCATTTTTAGTCCTTTAATTCTGGTGTCTTGTCTGATCCTTGAAGCTAAAGTCTCTAACACTAGGATAAATACTAGAAGTGACAAAGGACATCCCTGAATGTTCTTTTTTTCTATAGAGATTGTTTCTGTTAATTTCCCATTTATTAAAATCTTTGCTTGTTGGTTCAAATATATACCTTACATCCAGTTCCAGAATTCAGGGCCACGGTTCAAATTTTGAAGTACATTCAATAAAAAAGGCCATATTAAACTGTCACTTTCTTTGCAAACAAAAATAAAACACCACTTTATTTCTCTTCTTTTTCACAAATTCAATTGCATCTATTATAAATCATATATTATAACATGTACTCATATTGTGCCTGTCTCCCTCCCACACACTAGAGCATTAAGATCCACTTAACCACTATATTCAGCCATGTTATTGCTTCTAGAAATCCCCACTTATCATGAGGTTTGGCCACCCTCCATGATCTATGGTGTTTTCAGTAATGACCCCCTTCCTGTGCAATGACCTAGCTCAGGTGGTATGCAAGATATCCTCTGTTGTCAGCTTTGTGGATAATGCAAAGCTGTTCAGTTTCAGGAGGATTTTGATGGCTGAGTCGTGAATAGAGATCCAGGAAATATTTCCCACCCCTTGGGTAGACCTTGGTTGGGAGAAGGGACATTTAGAACAATATGAGTCATACGTTATGAATAAAGGACATGGGTAGGGCACTTCTGATCCAGAGAGTCAACTCTCCCTTCCCCAGCACCACAGCCCTTACTCAGATCTCCACTTCAACACACAAATACACTCTGCAATTGCTTCTTAGAGCCAGATTATACAACCAGAATTCCATCCACAGAACTTCAGTATCCTGTGCAGCTTGGCCCTAAATCCCTATCCTGTGGCTGATTTAAGCAACATGGGTGTTATTTCTTCAGGAGAATGGTATTAAGGAGCTATTATTCCATTATTCAATACCTGCCACATCTGTTGGTATATCAGTAAAAAGGAAAGATGGAATCTCCCCTCCCCCATATAAAAGAGATAGAGGGAATCTCTGCTTTATTTTTTTTCTCTCCTCTGCCCACTTGAGGTATATAAAACCATTACATTTAAGTACCATAATAGCCAACATATGCTTTTCTTTACAAATGACACCACCATCTGGATTAACTTCTACCAACGATTTCAGACAATATTGTGGATTTCCCCCCTCCTGACTGGAAAAAAACCCTACCCCAGGGAGCAACTACAATTTCAAATGTAGAGTAACAATATTAGCAGTATCCCTCTCCTGCCACCTGATATATAGGCAGTTGGGGAAAACAGAAGCCTTCCAATGTAATGTATTGATCTGAATTAAAATGCTAATTTATTTTAAAAAATCAGCAAATATCTCTGTCAGTATGTTGTGTACTTGGCTCCCAGTGTTTTGGCTATGGTAGTTCATACATTACAGTTAATCAATTGCTGGTACTTACTGCATTCATGAGAGGATACCCAAATTGTCTCTTCTGTATTTTTATGCCAGTCACTTCAGTGTTGTAATGACTGCACAGACAGCAAACATCATAGAGAGGTGGGTAACATTTAGCTTTCCTGAAAAGCTTTTCCACATATTGTGGTTGGGGGGGGGGGGGAGTTAAAAAGGGGAGGCCTTCTCACCTGAATGAATCCTTACTGGCCTCATGGCTATTGTCATGAATGTAGCAAATCTTCTGGGCCACAACATCCAACTGGCTGTAGCAGGAAATGGGCATGCCGGGATAATTGATGTACTCAATCTGACCATGCACAGGTGGCACAGAAATGGCATACAGCAGCTTCTCGGGTTTGCCAGTGCCATCTGTTGCCATAAGAACATCTGTTGTCAAGGTCACCCTGTCACCCTCTGTTAAAGTTACAGGTTTGGTGAATAGAACAATGTCACCTAAAATAAAAAGGGAGGAGGGGAGATACGAAAAACCCACCACATATAAGAAGAGAAAGAAAAGTGTGTGTGTATGTGTGTGTGTGTGGGTGGGTGTTTAGTTCTTTAGTATTCCACAGAGGTAACTAGCTTGGGCAGGAGAAGGGGGAGGAGAAAAGCAGCTCAGTGAGCCAGAGATGAGGAAGAAGCAGTGATGGAGCATATCACAGGGATTAACAAAGATCATTTTTGTCAAATCAGGCTGTGAAACAATTCCTTTGATAAATCCTGGCTTTTGAAATCTCTGGGTTAATAGCCAGAATTTATTGAACAACATTTTAAGCTTTTTTTGTACAAAAGAAAGATGTATTTCAGCATAAGTATTCCTCCTTAGGGACTCTGCACAGAGGCAAGCATGGGCATGCTTAGCAGTACATACAGACACACCTAAAGAAGCCATTTAGCACACATGTGGAGGGACACATGATCTGAGCATGCATTCACGCCTTCACCACAAATTAGTCTAAACTGATTCTTAAGTGAAAGTGACCCATTTGCATACAATGAACAATTAAGTTTGCCCCCATGGACGGAAGAAAGAGTCAGACAACAAACATGGGATTAACGGCCACTTTATTTATTAACAAAAAGATGGCAAGGGTTTAACCTAACAAGCGGCATGGCCAAGGCCTGGGGTTACCATTAACCCCACCCTTGCCATAGTATGGGCAATGCACCTGGCCCCCGGGTTGTAGCCCGCTATAAGCAGCTCGAACCCCAGGCAGCCCAGCCTTAGAACATGCCTTGATGATCCCTCACACACAGCCACAAGGTCAGTGCTGAGTATCCCTCAACGGCACTCCAAAAGGCAGCCTGTTCCCCTCATCCCAGGCCGCAAGGCTGCAGTTATGATCCGAACAGGCCCCTTTCCCACCAGGATTGCTGACAGGTGCTTACCAAGCCGCAACAACTATTTACTAAACTTCCGCCACAGCAAGGGTCAAGCCTCTGCTTAGGCCCCTGCACCCACTAAACCCCTAACACTGTTAACATCCCTTGCCATAAATACTTAAGGAAGATATCCATACCCTGCTCCGACAAATGAACGCCGTCACCCCTATGTAACTCGGCGTGCGTAGCCTTAATAGCCGAATGGGGTATGAAGTGGCCACCACCCATTACTCAAATGCTCCTAAATTCCCTGTTTACCTTATGCCTAGCCCGCTCAATCTGCTTAGGGTCCAAGGCCCATCGCCATTCCCTTCACGGAACCATGGCCGACCAAATCACTGTAGTATTAGGCCATCGCCTTTTAATAAAGTTAAAATACTCCCTGGCTTGTAAAACTAACACCTTGCCTTTTAAAATTCCTAAATCATTACCCCCTAGGTGAATTAGCAATATGTCAGGAGGAACACTGGCATTCAAACCAAATAATAGATGGAGTAGGCCCGCCCAGCACAAGCCACGGCGTCCCCTCCATTCAACAGTGGCCGATTGACTTAGGCCCAACTGTGAGCCGATGGCCGATCTGTTAGCCTGGGGAGCAGCCCAAAAAATGAAGCTGTGCCCGCAGATGAGAATGGTTCTCCGCCTGCCACAAGACACAGCACCTGAAAGGAATGGACAGTCAAACACCCGGCCGAAAGAACAGATCACCACATGGCCACTGAACACACATAACCTTTATAAGCATCGGATCTTCAACGCCCTACGTGCTGAACATCCTCAGCTGAATTGCCCATAGCTGCCACTGTGGAAGCCGCTCCAATGCAAAAGGAATGGGTCCCAAACTTTACACCTGATAGGCCCAGCTTCCCCAAAGCCAGGGAAGTAACTGCCCAAAACTGATGTTTAGTCAGAGGGCTCCCATCCTCATGCCTAAAGAGGAAACCGGCTTCTAGACCCCTCAGGGCCAAATACTGTGACAGGGCCAGAACTGGGCAGAGCTCCTAATCCTGACAGGTCCCCAATTTTACCTTGGCTCCTTTTCGCATCTGCTCCGTCTTAAGAGCTCCTAATCGTGACCATCATGCCACTGCTGTGAATATCAACATCCCGCACCTGCAAAGCCTTGCTCGACTGGTCTGTCTTAGACTGAGCGACCAACTCACTCACCTGAAGAGCCCCAAAGAATGCAAACAAAGAGGCTGCATGAAACAGGCATGCCTCCTAACCGGAAGTGCAAACCGCACCCCAGGTCACTCGCAACCCCTTAAGTATCACGGGTGAGATAGGCTGTCGCACATCTTTAGCAGCACCCCCCTCACGAGTCCAACCCTCGAGCATCTTTGCTCGCGAAGGCTAGCGCAGCAAGCTTGCCTTGGATTGAACAGACAGCTAAGCCAGTTTCTTTGCTTGATACACAGTAGTGCATCAGCTGATCTAAAGGAATAGGCCAGACCTTGGGATAACATTCAGCTGCCCTGAAGACCTCAAGTTGGCAAACTGCTTGCTCATACACTTTTCTGGTGCTAGGCGCAATGGCGAGGCTTATAGCCCTGCAAGCCTCAGCCCTCCAACCTGTCATAGTTCCTGAGGCATTCAAGCCAGATGAAGATCAGCTTCTGGTGCAAGCTGACAAAACCGTGCCATCTGTTGGCAAGAGAGCGTCAGCCACACCATTGTCCACAACCAGCACATGCCTGGCAAAAATTAGCAAGTTAAGTCTAAGGCACTGCAAGGTGAAAGCCCGGACAAGCCCCATGACCCGTGGAAACCTAGATGTGAGGGAACTGATCACATGAACAACTGCCAAATTGTCACACCAAAAGTGGACAGTGTGATCTTTTAATTCTTCACCCCACAACCAAACCACCACTAGTATGGGAAAGAACTCTAAAAAGGTGAGATCCCTAACATATCCTGCTAAAAACCATTCCCCAGGCCACTTCTCAGTGCACCAGTGTCCACGAAAGTACACACCAAATCCCAGAGATCCGGCACCATCAGATGTCACTTGGAGCTCAGCCTTCAGCTTCAATTCCTCCCTCCAAAAGGAGACACCATTAAAAGAACTTAAAAACTCCTGCCAAATCCCAAGGTCGGCCCGCACTTCCACATTAATGTGCACTCTATCATGGGGGTGCTGTAGCCCCCTCATCGCATCGCAGAGCTGTCTAACAAAAGCCCTCCCAGGAGCCACTACTTTGCATGCAAAATTGAGGTGCCCAGCAATCTGCTGAAGTTCATGCAAAGTGGCCTTCTTCTTTTTAAGAAATATAGAAAGCCGGACCTGCAAGTCCTGAATCTTGCTCAACGGCAACCAAGATGTCTGGGCAACTGTGTCCAATTCTACCCCTAAAAATACTAACTTCTGAACAAGTCCCTCTGTCTTTTCATGAGCCAATGGAACCCCCAGCTCTTCTGCTAGTTGTATAAAACCCTGTAACAGCTGGGTGCATCTACCCGTTCCACAAGTACCCACGAAAAGAAAGTCATCTAAATAATGAACCACTTCCGGTAATCCTGTTTTAAAACATGTTACCCATTCCGGAAATGTGCTGAAGCGCTCAAATGCAGCTCATGACACAGAACATCCCATGGGCAAGGCCCTATCCATAAAAAAAACTGCTCTGAAGGGTGAACTTTATAGCACTGTACCATACTGAGGCCCCTCCCCTCCCCAAACCCCACCTTCTCCTGGCTCCACCCCCAAAGTCCCCAGGTATTTTCCAACCTGGAATTGGCAACCCTAGAGGCGACATCATGCCTGTAGGTGGCACAGGGCCCCAAGGAAACTGCCAGCCCATAGGCAGAGGACTACAGACCTACGGTTGAGTAGTCCCAGGTGAATCCTGCATCGTATGAGGAGGGCCCAAGCCTAGAATCTGCCCATACCCTGAGGGGTCCTGCATAAAACCAGGCTTATGCACTCAAGGTCCCCAGGGCCAAATCGTTGCTGGCTGTGCATCCGCCTCATCCTTACCACTGGACCCAGGCACTTCCACCTTAGCCACCGCCGTCACTACAGATGTCTCAGAAACCAGTGTCACTGTCGCTGCCCCGGATGCAACTTTCGGAACCCCTTCACGTTCGTCGTGACCGGTGGACTCTACAGCATGATTCAAGAAGGTATATTTTCTTAAGCAACTCCTCACGAAACTTCTTCCACTCTGCTCTACACCCAGTACTTCCCGAAGCTCGAATAACTGCTTGAAAAGGGGGGGAGACCCAGTGTCCCTGGCCTGCTGTAAGGCTGCAAGCTTATCTAATATAATCTGCTGCTCCCGCACCTCCTCCTCATCCTCAGAGGATGATGGAGCAACAGGAGGGGGTGCCGCAGTATGCCTAGGTACCTTCAGTGCAGGCCCTTTTCCTTTAGACTGGCCTTGACCCTTTCTAGAAGCCATATCCAAAACACAATGAGCTGGGAGGCCTCCCTCAATTAATAGAATTGTCCTAAAATGGCCACCGCCAAATAAAATGGCCACCACCTAAAAGGACCTTCCAAAGATGGCCAATCCTAAGGATACCCCAGAGGAACAATTTAAAGGCAAAATGGCCACTCAGCCCACAGGAGCAGACCTTCCCAAAATGGCCACCGTCCCTGATGATTTCAGCAAAGTCCACCCCCACCTAATGTCTAAACGCCTAACAACAGAGAAAAAACTGCCCAGCAACAGCTAAACTGCCAGGAACTGGCTGTAAATCTATAGAACCCAAAAGGAGAAAAGGGGGGGGGGG
This sequence comes from Lepidodactylus listeri, assembly GCA_029233225.1. Classification (NCBI taxonomy): domain Eukaryota; kingdom Metazoa; phylum Chordata; class Lepidosauria; order Squamata; family Gekkonidae; genus Lepidodactylus; species Lepidodactylus listeri. Next base: position 98,329,865 of record JARCFY010000002.1, read on the forward strand.
GGAGAAGTGGGCAAATGACCAACTGGGCTCCAAGCTGCCTCACCAACTGCACCTCAACCCCCAGCCCTTGGCCTAAGAAAACTCCCACTAAGTATATGTGCATGTAATTCTTGCTTTAACAAGGTTAACATCATGCAGGCCGCAGCCTAGGAGCCAGCCGAAGCACCACCGACTCTAATTTACACCACAGTCGCTGCCCAGCCGACGACATGTCTTCCGTCCTGCAGGTGCTCCAGACCCAAGTGCTGCCTCCACCGGCAAGGGGATGCCCCAGAAACAGCCCCCAAAATACTCCTCCAAAAACCCCTTGCCAGTCCCAGTCCCAGCCAAGCCACAGCCTCCAAGAAAGGAGGGAAGGGAGGCTGATTTTGGGGTGGGGGGGAATACCCTTTGAGTTTCTGCTCGCTCAAGGCCAAAAGCCAGGGAGCAAGTGAAAAAAGCCTCATGCTCCTTCTCTGTCGAGCACAAGGCACGAATGAGGCTGCTGGGGTCGTAGCTGTCCTTCAGCATGCTAGCCCCGCCCCCCAGCAAAACCAGGCTGCAAATGCAGCCAGTCTGCTCAGTCCTCCTTACAAGGAGGCAACTTCGTCCCCCCCCCAGCCAGCCTTCGGCGGCTGCGGGGATCCATCTTAATAGAAAAATGCCCTAATGTACAGCATGACACTTTAAGCTGAGGGGATTATATGCAATGTTCCCTCTTGTGAGCCGAGCAGAATTCCATCCACAGAACCTCAGTATCCTCCTTTCCTTTGCTGAACTGAAACATGACTCAGCATTTATCTGTGCCAGTGATAATGATGATGATCGAAGGGTCTAATTTAGCTTGCATCTGAAATTTAGCTCTGAAGGTAATTTACTACCCAAGGTTCAGAGGAAACATGAACTGTGACTGTATTATTGTTGATATAATACAAAATCCTGGCTAAGACTAGGAAGGGAGAGAAGGCCAGAACAGCACCTAAATAGTTAAGGATGGAGGAAAATGTATGGTGCAGTTCTAAGCAGCATTATACCCTTTCAAGTCCACTAATGAACATGGACTTAAGAGGGTGTTACTTAGTTTAGAATTGTGCTGAGTTCAGAAAAAATAAATTTCACTACCATTGAATAAGAGAAAAATTATTTTCATATTGTCTTGGAGAGCTGAGTCACACACTGGTATTCTTAAAAACTGTTTGTAGCATCTTCACATTTGGCATCTGATTTGGTTTAAAATATTTTAGCTTCAGTAAGTATTTGAATTTTTTTTACCGCAAATATTTGTTGTTATATTGAACAGTTTCCACCAAGTTACAGTGATGAAAAGGCCAAGTCTACCCAACATACTAGTCAGTAATGCAAGGGAGGGAGTGATCTGTTTACAGCCTGATTACCAAATCTACAGCAGATCCCTGGAGTCAAATATGAAGTCTGGGGTTAAACCTGCAGTGGATCTGCGGAGCAGGCTCTCTGTGTCTAATGTCTGAACTCTACCCCCTCCCTTTCACATTTCACAGCCATCCCTAGAAAGAATGCTGACATACTGAGATACACCAGTCAGAATTGGGAACTGTGGTAGTTCCGGGAGGCATCCTGGAGAGAAAGCAATCTCTGGCATTGTAGGTTCTGGAAAGCCAAAGACTGGGTGTATCAGGCAGAGGAGGGTTCTGATTTTCATGCTGTGTAGGGAAGACTGCCAGAGAAGAACAGTTTGGCAGCCACCTCTTGAATTGCACCACTCTAGGCAAGTGACTCCCTGTGCTGCTTACGTGGCAGAGGCAGCTCTATTTCCACAGTGTTGAGCAAGAGTTCAGCGTTAGAAGGAATGTGTGTGTACTGCTGTCCATGGTGACTGTTCCCTCTGACACCTCTTGCCATATAAATATAAGGATCAAATGGCAGTATAGAAGAAGAATTGACGGCTGGTAAAACTTGGACATCTGCAGGCTGAAACCCATTGTTTACAGACTGCTTCCTGGGGTTTTATTTAGTTTGGATTTCCCGTGTTTGACTCTGTGTTAGCTAGAGCTGAAAAACATTTGTCATATTTACAAATCTGTTCCCAACGCTGTGGGTGTGAAAATTTGAATGCGGTATTACTGTGTACTCAAATGACTTGCTGAAAAAAAGCAGAGAAGGAAGTGCTACATTGAATGGACAGTTGAAAAAAGAAACTTGTATTGGGAAACTACTAAGGTGGAGAATGACAGTGCTAAAAAGAAATTATGAACTGAAAGGGAAGTGTGGTACTATTCCCAAAGATTCCCCATGCTGATTAATTAAAAGGGGGAGATGTGTATAAGCTTTCATAAGCGTATACATATAAATAAACACACAGCTTGAAAGAAAATTGTCATTGCAGAAGGAAAGATATTAACAAAAAAGACTTGTTGACCTAATGCTGGCTTTGGGATCCCACCAGAAAGAATTACAAATGGGCTCTTCCCACTCACCCTTCCCCCAGTTGTTAAAACTGTGCCTTAATTTTCACTTGATTGCACATATTATTGTCTCATTAACCACAGAAAGTAAAGAGCAGAGAGAATTGCCTCTCACACACACACATCCCCTAAACTCTTGAAGTGCAATTAATAACACTCAACTGGTGTTTGGGTTGGCTGGAAGATGGAGTGGGGTTCCTGCTCCAATTATAAACTGTAAACCCACTTTTTTGTAAATAGTAATCACACTTTGACAACCAATTAGCAGATTTTAGCCTTGCTGGGAAGCAAGGCTGCCTTACGGAATGGGAGCAAAGGGAAGAAATACCGAAATAAATGTTCTAACTCTACACAGAAGCAGTACTTGAAAAATCCAGGGACATGGCATCCAAGGGGTTCTAATTTTTTTGTGGATACTTTTGTAGGAGTTGAAATAAGTCTTATAGTTTTTTATATCACTATATCTTCTTTTAAACAAAACCCCAAAACCTTCCTATCTTGTTTTTTGTAATCTTGTAGTCTCCCTTTTAAAATTTTATTCCTCCCCCCCAAAGTACATAAAATATCCACATGATGATTTAGGATTAATAGATTATCAAAAATGCCAGTTGGCTCTCTGTTGGATTTTTTTTTTTAAAAATCTCTGTAATAAATGCAGCTGTTTACTAATAAATAAAGCCTCAGCTGTAACCAGAATAAATTAGATGCATTTAATTGGTTGATTGCAAACCTCCCCTCTTTATGACAATACTGCTCCTTGTTATTTTATGATGTCAGGGTAACATGGCAGATTGACAGAGTGTTTATGAATCACAGTTTACAGATGGCATCCCTGTTTTCTTCAGCAGTTATGAGTACAAGTCACAGGAGGACTCAATGGAGGGTTTTCGCCAAAGAAGACCCCCAGAGATTTAGCTGTTTCCATTTCTCTTGTGCCAATCTTCTTCTTGACAGGAGCACTATTTCAAAAAAACCTATGTTCAATAAATTACAGCCACCTGGCACAAATTTAGAAATATTTAACACTCCTGTGTATCTCCATGTGATTTCTATTCATTTCCAAGAAGTCTTAACAATAATACTTGGAGCGGGCTATTCTAGTGTGTTTTTTGTGGGTTTTCATCCTTGCCTGAACCAAAAGACTGTGAGGAGTTGGTTTTGCTTTTGACACCCTTTCCCCTACCATCTAATAAAGGTCCTATGATCTCCTGAGGACCCCTCAGAATTTTGAGTGTTGAACTCTGAGATTCAGGTAGACTCCCGACAGCTTTGAAATTCAATAGGGATATAATCCTGGATCACTGCAGATGAAGACGTTTCAGGACTGAACTTTTCCTTTTGGTCACTAGTCATGAACACACACAAGGGACAGCAGTCAAAATAGTGAGTCAACAGATTTGTAAACTTCTGCCATTAGTTATGCACATAATAGATAGGATTTTAATTAGCTTGTTCAAGAGAACACAGGAAGGAGAAGGCATTCTTTAGAGGAAGCTAAAGTACAAATTTCACCCTTGCATTAAAAATCAAATCAAAAAGTGAGATGCACTGAGAGTCTTCTGTTCTCCATACAGCTCTGCAGCATCAGACACCCCCTCCCCAATTTCCATGGATGCTCTTAAAAGCTCATTTCCTACCTTTGTTCACAGTTTTAATGAAGACATAGAAGCTTTCTGATGGAGAGGTGTTCTGTCCATCCATCACAAAGTCAGAAACTGTCATGACTTTCTGTAACCAGGATGTTAGTGTGGAAATACCAGAGGTGGTTCATATCCTCTTCATCTTGACTGAAATTCATTCCAGGATGTAGAATAGTTCATGCTGACACAGTCTGGAAAATACATTGCAAAATGGATGGAAGCAAAATATGCACACAAAATATGGAGCACCATTTTAGCTACTGTTCAATATGTCACTGAATATACATCACTGGAGCCAAAGCTGACTAAAAGCTTATTGTTCCAACACCTGGAAAATGAGAAGGTGAAGGAACAGAAATTGCATAATGTACTGTCCATAGACTAATACCCCAGGGGGGCTGTGTGCACTGCAGCAGAAATGATACAGTGTTAGCTTTTGATCATCAGTTGTTCTGTGCCACTGGAAGGGTACTGAGGTTACACTTGTGTGAATGCTTCCATTGTATCGCTTTAATGGGCCTTCTGAAGTAGTAAACTATTTCACACCAGCTTTCCTTAAGTCTGATTTAGACTTGATACTAATTTGTATCCTGCCTGTCTTTCAGGACAAAGTAAATAGGGATTTTCCCCATAGTTAATGCTGCACAAAAATCCTATGTAACAGTTTAAACTGAGAGAACAACTGACCCAAATTCACCATGAATGGGAATTTGAACCCAGGCCTCCCTAGTCCCTGTCTGATTATTTGTCTGCTACACTACACTGGCTCATTGATTTGTTGACAATAAACAATATTTATACATATTAGCTTTTCTTCAGCTGGAAATATTTACTGCTCTGATTATTAGACTTTAGTTATTTATTGATTGTAGCAGTTGGAGATATGTACACAGGTCTTCCTAATCTATTAGCACTTCTTCCAAAACAATGTTTTTCTGTATGTCTTTTAGACAAGCCTCACTATCTCATGCCTCTTGGATCCAGCTCTTTAACCAGTCATACAGAAAAAGTGTGGGCATATGCCAAGAGATGCAGATGGATCCACTGTAGCACACCCTGATGTTCATAGCTGACACCCAGGTGTCTCAGCTTGTTCTTGCTAGCTAGCCAGAAACTGGTTTTATGCCAAGAGGAGGTTCAAGACAATTAGGTGCCACCATGGTAAGTGTTTGAAGATTTTTAAATACAAAGGAAGCAGACAAAATACTGACACCAACATCAGACTTTGATGTACAGAGTCAATGTACAATTGACTCATCCACCTGGCTGAAACTTCTATTCTATATCATCACAACCACGTCTGACTCTGGTATTGCTGTCACTGGCTTATTTAAGGCATGAGCCAGGAATCCCAAACTGAGCCAAGAGCAATTAGTCTCTTCATATCCCTGCCCAGTTGTGTCTGAACAAAATGACTGTGATATAGAAACCTCTTTCCTCTGCAATAAGACTGTTGTCCATTTTGTGCATGTTAAGCAAAGGACCAATTAACAGATTTAATAATCATGTGGTTGATTAAAAAACAGAACACACAGGTACCTTTCTAGAAGCAAATCTGTGTGAAGCACCTTCCCATGTAATGATCTCCATCCCTCTCCTGGAGATTGGCAACAATGGTTCCCCATGAGGGAACAGGTGGTTTGGAGGGTGCAGTGTATGGCATTGCACCTGTCTGAGGTCCCACCCCTGCTGAAACCCCACCCTCTCCAGGGTCCACCCCATAAATCTCCAGGAATTTCCCAACCTGGAGTTGGCAACCCTATCTCCCTCCCAGCCAACCATCAATGTATCGTTATCTGCCCCCTGGTTTCAGCTTCCCATCTCCTCCCCCCTCCCTCCTAGAGAGCAGTTGTAATTCTGAGTGATCTCCAGCCCCCACCTGGAAATTGGCTACAATGGTTCTCCATGTGGGAATGGCTGGCTTGGAAAGTGAAGTCTATGGCATTGTACCTGTCTGAGGTCCCACCCCTCCTCCAACCTCACTGTCTCCAGGCTCCATCCCTCAAATCTCAAGGAATTTTCCACCTGAAGTTGGCAACCCCATCTCCTTCCCAGCCAATCATCAACCTCACTCTTCAACTTTCCATCTCCCCCCTGCAGCCTCCACCGTGCTCTGAAGCCCTGACTGCTATGTCACATTGGCTGTCAAAGGGGGTCCATCTCAGCAGGGTATAAGGACACAGAGTCCACCATTTTCTCCAGGGAACTGATCTCTGCCATCTGGAGAGCACTTATAATTCTGAGTGATCTCCAGCCCTCATCTGGAGATTGGCAACCATAGTTCCCCTGGAGGAAAAGTAGTCTTTCTCTGCAATGGGGACCAAAGCAGCTTACAACATTCTCCTCTCCCACTTTTTTGGTGCATTAAAGGTGATAACGTTTTCATAAGTTTTATTATTCATCTTCAGCTTCGATAATGATGGATGGAAATCTTGAAGATGCTTTAAAATTAACACAGCAGATATTCCACCCCAGGCTTTAAGCTGGCAATACCATGTGGCTTCTGCACATCTGCTTATGTACTAAAAGTTTGGGATTTGGTATACGGCTTAATTAAGGCATTGCAAAGATCTTGTACAGGTTTTTTAAAACAAGGGTTTCAGAGAGGAAACGTGCAGTATCCAGTAGAATCACAAATGAGGAATGGTTTGGAACCTACCTTGCTTTTGTTGAGGAACTGAAGAGTACTGGACTCAGGAGGCCAGTGAAGTGATTTTCAGCATGTCAAGTTTATTTGGAGGTCAGGAACAAGCATGGGAGAGAGTGGTCGGGGAGCCTGCTTATATTTACAGGTAAACCGCACCCCCGACTCCCCTCCCCCATGGGGACTGGGTACAGGGGGATTACATTCCCGCCAGAGGCTATCATAGGTCCATTTGAATATCCTAAGCCTCTGATAGGGACAATCAGGATCCGAGGGTCCATTGTTCTCTGGGGCTGAAGCTCAGGCTGGTATTGCTTGGCATTACAGGCGACATGCCCAGACATGTCACAGGGTACATCTAGGAAGTAAGTTGACACTAGGGAGTCTTAAAGTTCAAACTAGAAAATCGTGCACAGAACAGGAACAAAGCTCTCATTTAGTGATAGCAGCTACCACCACCACCTCTTTCTTGCACTGATGGGAATAAAAATATCTTGCAAGTAAGTACCTGAAGTGGAAGCATCCTATCCCAGGCAACCACTTGTAGTTGCTTTGTTTCCCAGCAGGTGAGGGAAGGATAAGTGAGACAAAACTGGCAGAAGCAATATCAAAGCACCAGCTGAAGGCTGTGGTTTTATTAGCACTGGATTCATTCACATGCTTCAGTCACATATCCAAAAGAGCACAGAGCTTCTCACAATACTCTAGGCCCTTTTTTTCTAAAAAGAAAAAAAATGAATGGAGTCCAGGTTTGTTTGCTGGACAGTTTAATTATGGAGTACCTTTGTCATTCATAAAAGTTCTAGTCTGTGACTTCACTGCAGTGATCTGACTTTTCCTCATTTTAGATCAGCGTTGCAGAAAGCCAGAAATGCCAAAATCAAATGTCTTAGTAAATTAAGCCTTTCTAGAGAATTGGGGGACCTTACATCAACAAAAGACATTCCTCAATCAAGATATGTTGTAATGTCACACACACAAACAGACACACAAAAACATGGAGAGTTGATGAATTCATTTCCATGGACTTCACAAATGTTATGTAATTCTGTCATAACAAGACTATTTGTAATTATAACACCTTACTATGATGATGATTGCCTTCCTATTGCTAAATTAGTAGTATTTAGCTTCTTCCAGTGCAGCAATCTAAGTGCATTTAAAGATAATATATTCCAGAGAAGCCAAACCCCAAGTCCAAAAAATACTCTGCCTCATTGTTTGTTTTTAAACTCCATGTATATTATAGCTTCGTGTTTTGGAGACCACAACAATTATAATATATAAATGGATTTTGCCACTTTTTAAACAGTTAAAGCAGTTGAAGTATAGGCTGCCACAGAAGAAAACATCAACTATTGTAGCCCTCTGAAATAATTATTTTGAGCTAGTTTCCAACTTTTCTTAAGTTCACAGGATGCCAGAAAGCTGGAAGTCCACTTTAAACACGCACATACTCTCTCTTTCCGTTTATATAAAGAGGTTATGTGAAACTCATTACATTTTATGGTTTTGCACAAAAATCTTCGTTTCTTTCTAATATTATGCAATGACATAATGCCATTTGTAGAGGTGTCACATAAAGGAATTGACTTTTACTGGCTTCTGATGGCAAGACTATCCACTTTATATTCCTGTTTTATGTAAGTGCTCTCAAAGTTTATTGATCCCTACAGATTTCTCAAGTTACTTAATTATAAAAGGAAGAGTCTAGCATAGTAGCATAGTGAAGTAACATATCCAGCAGTTAAAACTGGTTTGTTATAGCTACAGAGAGCTGATTTTAAAAAAACAAAATGCTAGACACGATGCACAGGGCCTTTTCAAGGCGGGAGTTAAATAGGGAAGGGGAGCTCAGTGAGACACAGACATACCAGTTTTATGAGTTAAGAAAAGGGTGCTGAGTAGGGGTTGATTTATTTTTGAGTCCCAGTATTATTCTAATTGACATACAATAGCCTCACTGTTTTGCACACCTGCATTTATCTCAGTTCTGTTCTGCAATTTCTGTCACTATTGGGGGCAGCTTCACATTCAAATACATTTACACGACTAATCCTGACACTCTGGGGCACATACTTAATGTCACCTTTCTTGGAAATTACGTTGCATGTTTAGACACATGGTAACTGCTGAACATACGGTACCACAAGAGTGAGGAAGGGCAATGAACAGCAGTTGTCAAACATGTTTTGAGTATATGATTGATTCAATAAATAAGTTGCCTCATTAGGATTCTCTGAAGCTTTTCCCTTTAGCCTCTGGGATATGATCTTTCCCATTAACTCAGAGTGGTGACTTCTTCATTACCCTGATATACAGTCAGAAAGATGCAGACTGTTTTCATCTGTCTTTTGCTCAGCAGTGGATTCGGAAGTGAAAATGGTGCTGGAGCAAGCCAATTTGAATGGCCAATGTGGCACTACAAGCCAGTGCTGCAGGGGCCACTCAGTTCAGCTGGACCAACAAGTTACCCATTGCTTCTTCTGGAAAACTGGCAGTAGGGTGGGAGGAGGCAACTGGTGAACTGATACCAATCACCATTACTGATGAAGAGTCTAAGCCATGTGGCCCCTGCAGCACTGGCAGAGTCATTGATGCTTGGATCTGCTTGCTCCGGGACACTAGTTGCCCTATAGAGCAGTGGCTCATAGGGAAATTTCCCCATAAGTCAAATGGCAGTCTACCCTTGCTCTTGCACACAGAAATAAGAGAGTACCGGAAAAGGTTTGAAGGATGTATTTAACATTAGTGATCAAGTGAAGAGACAGGAAAATGTTTCAAAGGGTCTATATTTTGTTTGTGGATGATCTGGAATATCCCATCGAGAAGACAGAATCCCTTCAAACGGCAGCATTGAAAATCATTGCCACCTTTAACTTCAGGTCTCTGTATTTTGGTTTGTTGTTGATGTAGTGGAGCTTATTATTTGAACAATCTTTGTCTTCGACTTCTAACAACACAGTAGAAATTCCTCTCAGCAACTTCAACTTCTAAATCTGTGTTCCTGAGAAGTCAGAAAGCAATATGCCCATGGATGGATAAAAAAGGAACAACAATTCAGAATCCAGCACTAATCTGAACACACATTATATAAATGCCATTTCATATATAGTTCTGTACAAGAGATAGCTTTTTAAAAAACAAAATGCTGATTCTTATTGAATGGCATAACTCAGCCCTAGTTCTCACCAGACATATTTGAGCAGCAACCAGTTTGGTTTCACTGTGATCACATCTCATGATCACAGAACTCAAAAATCAATGCACAGCACAGGTTGTTTGCAAACCATATGAGCCAGTTCACCAGGTTACTTTCCATGTCTACACATTTGCAGTCAGCAGAATCTAGGTGTGACATGAATTACCCTCCCTACCATCAAACACACACTGTGACCGGCTGCCTTCATGAGCTAAATGTTTTGCTTGGAAAAAGTGACTAAGCACAGTTCTCAAAGTGAAGAGTAAGGGCAGTTGATCTGAGGTTCAATTTATGAGTAGTTACAGTGGTCAAGCAAAGTACCTTCATCTGGCAAACTTGTTTGTAGCAAGTCTCTTCCCTCAGTTTGATGTAGTGGTTAAGTGCGCAGCCTCTAATCTGGGAGAACCGGGCTTGATTCCCCATTCTTCCACTTGCACCTGCTGGATGACTTGGGCAAGCCATAGCTCTGTACCAGCTGTTCTCTCAAGGACAGTTGTCTCAGAGCTCTCTCAGCCCCACCTACCTCATAGGGTGTCTGTTGTGGGGAGGGGAGGGGAAGGGAAAGGAGTTTGTAAGCCGCTCTGAGACTACAATTGAAGGGCGGGGTATAAATCCAATCTCTCTCTCTTCTTCTTCTTCTCAGCCAGACAGAATTTTCCGGTAAAAAATATTTTAGTTCTCCTCAGTAACTGAGTCGCCTTCCAGTGGTGCATATTTCTTCTTTGTTTGATAAGCTTAAATTGTCTTACCCTGTCACAGATATTTGTTTAGGCTTTAAGACCAAGTACAAGAACTTGAGGGAAATACAGAAGCTGTCCTGTTTTATAAATCCTTGTGAAACTTTCAAAAACAGAATAAAGATTTTATTAAACAGGCAGGGAATATATGAGGATTCAAGGTATAGGAATTGCTGAGATAAAACAGTCTAATATACACAGAAGAAGAAGAAGAAGAAGAAGAAGTAGTAGTCTCAAAGCAGTTTACAATCTCCTTTCCCTTCCTCTCCCCACAACAGACACCCTGTGAGGTAGGTGGGACTGAGAGAGCTCTTTCAAGACCTGCTCATAAGAGAACAGCTCTGAAAGAACTTGTAAGTGACCCAAGGTCACACCAGCAGCAGCATGTGGAGGCATTGGGAATCAAACCCGGTTCTCCCAGATTAGACTGGCTTTTAAACATTCAAGAGAGTGTTCTGGAAGCTTAATTTCTGAGTTTCAAGTTCTTTTCAGTGAGAGGTTTTTGATTATATATTTCAGCTGTTACATAGAATCTTGAATACAGTTTCTTAGAGAATAGCTTTGCCTTACTGCTTCTAGGTTTCTCCCTTCAGAGATCTAGGTTTCCCCTTTAGATATTATAGTTTTTCACTAACTCCTGGGGTGTCTAAGCTTCTCCCCTTTATCACAGACCAGGGTTCTCTCCCCAGGGCTCCGTTGGGGCCGGGGCGTGCCGGAGCGGCGCTCTGGGAGAGAGGAGGCGGGGGTGGGTGGGCACTTAACAAGGCCCCGCCCCCCCGCCCTCCCCCCCGGGAAGGAGAACCGTTCCCTCCCCCCTCCCCCTGCTCCCGGGGCTGCGGCAGAGCGCCGCCGGCCCCGGGAAGTCCCTTTCCTCCCCCCCCACTTAAATACTCCCAGGGCCGGCGGCGCTCCGCCGGCCCCGGGAAGGAGAGGCCCTTCCCTCCCCCTCCCAGCCCCTTTCCTCCCCCCTCCCAGCCCCCTTCCTCCCCCCGACTTAAATACTCCCAGGCTGGCGGCGCTCTGCCAGCCCCAGGAAGGAGAGGCCCTTTCCTCCCCCCTCCCACTGCTCCCGGGGCCGCGGCAGAGCGCCGCCGGCCCTGGGAAGCCCCTTTCCTCCCCCCCCACTTAAATACTCCTGGGGCCGGCGGTGCTCCGCCGGCCCCGGGAAGGAGAGGCCGTTCCCTCCCCCCTCCCACTGCTCCCGGGGCCGTGGCAGAGCGCCGCTGGCCCCGGGAAGCCCCTTTCCTCCCCCCCTTCACTACTTCCTTCAATAATCCCCCCCTTCAATACTTCCTTTTTTCTCTCTCTCTCCCCACCTACCTACCTACCTGTTCCTTCCCCTCTCCCTTCCTTCCTTTCTTGTCTCTCTCTCCCCCACCTACCTACCTACCTTCCTGTTCCTTCCTTTCCCCATCCTCCCCACTCCCTTCCCTCCTCCCTCTCTCCCCCTTCCTTCCTTCCTTCTCTCTCTCCCCCCCACCTACCTACCTACCTTCCTGTTCCTTCCTTTCCCCCTTCCTTCCCCCGTCCCTTCCTTCCTTCCTTCCTTTCTTCTCTCTTTCTCTCCCCACCTACCTACCTACCTGTTCCTTCCCCTCTCCCTCCCTCCCTTCCTTCCTTCTCTCTCCCTCCCTCACCTACCTACCTACCTTCCTGTTCCTTCCTTTCCCCATCCTTCCCCTCTCCCTTCCTTCCTTCCTCCCTCTCTCCCCCCTTCCTTCCTTCTCTCCCTCTCTCCCCCACCTACCTACCTACCTTACTGTTCCTTTCTTCCTTCCTTCCTTCCCCCCTTCCTCCCTCCTTCCTTTCTTTCTTCTCTCTCTCTCCCCCACCTACCTACCTTCCTTCCTGTTCCTTTCCTTCCTTCCCCCTCCCTCCCTTCTTGCCTCCTGACACACCTGACGTCATGGATGTGTGGCCTTATGTCACTTCCGGTGACGTCAGGGGGTGTGGCATATGCAAATAAGTTATGCTAATGAGCTCCTGCACCTCTTTTTTTTTTACGAAAGGACCCCTGTCTCTCCCTAACCCCTTTCACTGGCAGGAAGTTATTCTCCTTGTCCCTAAGAAGCAATAACTCCTTTTTCTGACAATTCACTGACAGAAATTACTGACTCCCAAAGTCTCTTTCCTCAAAATCACATTAGTAATAAAATAAAAATAAAAAGCCAAACCTTTTGGCTACTGATCCAGACCTTAGATTTCAGACAAATACCTAAAGGCAAATGAATCTTTTCCCCTGAGATCAGCTGTTTTATTTCCTCTCTAAGCTGATGCTGGCCAGTCCAATAGCAAATAGAGAAGCCAATCACATAAGTTCTTCTCACCAGTGAAGATTAACTTTTGAACTCCCTGACACAAGCAGCATTTTAAAAAGCCTCCTTTTTTTGCAATGTCACAGCACCAGATTTTTTTTAAAAAAAAGCAAAAGCCACATGTGTGCACACATATACACACTTGCAAAACTTTCTGAACACACTTTTTTTTTTAAAGGAAGAAGACAGCAGGAATGACACTAAGCTGCAGATAGAATAAGGGCACCACAGAGACAGTCTACATAAATAGCATCCATGAATGTACACAAGGAAAAACAACAACACAGAAGTGTCTGATAACAGAGTCCTTATCTCAGCATCCTGTAATGTACCCAAAATTCAAATATGTTGCAAAACTGTACAGCAGTCTCTTTGCCTACAAACTTTGCAAGGTTACTCTGGCAAGTCAGACCATGTTAGAAAAATCTGGTAGATGAGCCATTGTAGCTGGAAGACGGTTTCAAGAATTGCTAAGCCAAGTGTTAGGATACATGCCATTGAAATCAACATGCATAATAAAGGTGGGGTGAGAATGAGCATGGTGGCCTCACCCCATATCTATGTGTGAGTGCTGGAACATGAGCATGTATCTACATGTAAACAAAGTGTGAGTATAGGCTCCATCCCCATGATCATGAATGGTCAAACATGTAATGCTAAAATGAACCTTGAAACATCTCTTGGCTGCTGCTTTTGTTCCTATCTGCTACTAGGGATGGGCACAAAACAGCTCACGAACTAAAACTCATCACGAATTTTGGCCACTTCGTGGTTCATGAACTGATGTTTGTAGAAAGGTGGCTGGCATGAGCATTTAACAAACTTTGGTGCTGTTCGTGGCCGTTCATGGTAGTTAGTGAATGGATACATTTCCAGACAGACTGTTCCCACTCCATTAAAGTGTTTACAAAACTCCAAGGCAACAGGGGGGCAGAATTCTTCAACTTTGGAAAGACCAATAGGAGCCCTCCAAAACTTAACAGGCACTGCTGGCTGCCAATAACATATTTCCCATTCTGCTATATATCAGCCCAGCTCAGCTCCACACCCTTTTGTTTGCTGGCTGTTTGCAGAGAGGCAGGGAACTTGTTAAAAACCAGCTAGCAGAGCACATTCATTTATTCCCTCCTGATTGAACTCCTCTTCCCTGTTGGGGTTTGGGTGTCTCTGAGTTACTCCATCAAGTGCATAGATTGACACCCCTCCCCCCCTTTAGTGTTACACACTTCTGGTCTGGAACATTCATTTGCAAATTAATCAGATTCCTTCTGTTCTTTAATGTTATACTTACCATAACTAATCCTATCACCTAAAATAATTACAGTAATCTCTAGAAATGACTGCTATTCTGACTCCTGTGCTGTCTGCTTTCCATTGTGGCACAAGGTGAGGGAAATGGGAAGGGTAGTGAGAGGAGAGAGAATATCACCGTAGATAATCTAAGTGACAGGTATCTTTCAACAAAAACATTTACAGATGTTTCCAGCAAATTGTCCTGATAGTATTTCTGTGCACATCACTTCCCTTTTCCACAGTTCATTGAGGGCTATGTTTGTTTGTTTGTTTGTTTGTTTGTTTATCTTATTAGATTTATATCCCGCCCTCCCCACATTGTAGGTTCAGGGAGGTTACCAACATATAGGTCTGCAATTAAGCAGATTTACAAATTAAAACATTAATCCACTAGAAACAGTTTTCCATAGAAGCTCTGGATTCTTTTTCCTGTTCTGCTCCACTGTGATGCTTGGCTTACTTGCTGTCCCCCCTCCGCATGACAGGCAATGTCCTATGTTTTACTTGTATTATCTGGAAGATAGCTGCTGTGGGAGACAATAGGTGCTAAATCCCAGCCTCCTCCATGGTGGCAGCAGGGTTTTACTCTCCTCACCCACATGGTTTGTTTTAGCTTTAAAATTCCCCCATGCCTTCAAAGGAGATCACCAGCCAATACTATCAAACTTCACTTTGACCACCCTGCAAGTGAGAAATATAATTGCCTATAGAACAGGGATACTTTCTCTCATCAGCCTGACATTTGGCACAGAGGGTTGCAGTCCAGGATAATTTGATCCATTTCATTCAAAGAAGAAAAAATACACATAGATATATTTCCCATTTAACAAATAAAATATTTCATATCACCAATTCCAACCCATAATGTGACCATTTATTTAATTAGAAGCAAGTTCTCATGTATGAAGGATCCATGTGGTTCAGGTGTCTCATGATGAGGCTTCAGTTGAGGGGAGAACAGTGTCCTATAATTCTGAACCATTATATGTCCCAAATCCATGTTCAGTAAGGAATTACCACATAAGAACAGCTCTATCCTTTTAAGCTTTACACTGCCCATTAGGACACTTGCCCTGTACTTGCTGTTTGTTACAGCTCTCTACAGTAAACTTCCTGTCTGCCAAATTCTTACCACAACTAACTTTGTCAGAATTTAGCTCACAGTTCAAGGAATGACTAGGGACTATTAGGAACAGTATGTGCTAGTGAGCCACCAGACTAAACTATCAGCTCACAGGATCACAGGTCATCAGATGATTAAGTGGACAGAGTTGAAAAAGTGAAGGAAAACATTCACCTAAGTATGTATGGTAATAGAACCAGGAAACTCTGGGTTTTAATCTCTGCTTGCCATAAAACACAATAACAGCAGTTATTACAGGACGACACTTTTCCCCAGTAACAGAGTAACACAAGTAGTCTGTTGCAGCAAACACAACAGAGGCCTGAAGGAGGAGAAAGACTAATAGGTTTATAATGGCATAAGCTTTCACGGACCAAAGCCTGCTTCATCTGTTGTGCAGAAATAAAAAGGGGCCACTGGCTAATGAAAACTGATTGCGCAATAAATTGATTGGAACAAGAACTTATGCTGCACTGGAATAAAATTATACACCAAGTGATGGAATCTATAGCATTTTAACTTTCATGTGCTTTCCAAACTCTAAAAGACCTTTATAAATACTAAGTATTATTATTAAAGTAATATAAGGAAATTCTTCCTATATTAAAAGAACAAATATGGACCTGTATTTTAATGGGCTGGTGAAATATGAAATTTCCTGAAATTATTGCTTTTTTTTTTCATTTGAATGTCCCTTTAAAAGTCCTTATTTCTATTTTACTCACATCAGTCACTTGTTTCATACACATAAATGCACTTTTCACAACCACTTCACCAGTTATTTCCAAAAATTACACTAGAACTCTTTCCCCCATATCATTACAGCAGAATAATTCTGCTATATTTTCTTGTGTCTTCCCATCTTATTAGTTACAATACACAACATTTGTTTAATCTGGTGTTAAAAACAGTACATACTTTAACAGAGTTAACCCTTCTAATCCCATTCACTTAAGTGGACTTAGAAGAATATAACTCTGCTTAGGACTTCACGGTAGAATTACAAAAGAGACAAGCAATGCATCCATCTTCTCTACCAACAAACGTGTCACTCAACATATTAACAATTAAAGAGAAATAAAATGCTCCCCCTACCATGACCCATCTTTTGTGAAGTCACTTTATATTGAATGTCACTTTAACGGCTAACCTGGAAAGATGAGGAATTTCATCGTTGACTGGCATGATGTAGATGTAAAGTGTCCCTTGGACTGTGTGCTTGCCATCTGTCAGAGGAATGGTGAAACTATCCTCCAGGCTTTCTGTGCCATCATGCATGTACATAAGCATCAGTCCTATTGGAGAAAGAAAGGAAGAGGGGAATAAAAATTATAGACAACTTGAGTACCTGGAATACAGCTGTCAAACCAAATTTTAGAGATAATTGACTTTTTAGTAAAATTCAGGATATCAAAGTATGGCATCTAGGAATTGGTTTAAGGTACACCAGGAGGTTGAGACTAAGAGAACTGGATACCATTGTAGCACTTTGAAATAGCTAAGGTCCACATGACATCACAAAATGATATTTTTGAAATATTTACCTGATTCTAATCCTTCAATTGCTCAACAAATCAAGTAATCAGAGTACTGGATGAATTTTTGATAGATTCAGAATGAAACAAAAAACTCTTTTTTTGGCGACAACTGGACAGAAACTAACCTACTGCACCTCTAAAGAGCTTCTTGAAATGATCACAGGAAAATGAGATTTCTAACACACCTTCTATGATTGCTATGGGAGTTTCACATTCCTAGCACAAGGAACAGCTTTGGAACATATCTGATTATGAACCATTTCAAAGAGGACTTTGAGATAACATCTGTAGATGGCCTGGTAATGTGAACAATTATAATAATGGTATCTGGGGGGAAAAAACCTTATTTGTGCCATGGCTCAGTGGTATAGCATCTGCTTTGTACACACAAGGTCCCAGGTTCAAGTACTGCCTTCTCTAGTTAAAAAGATTAGTTAGTATGTGATGTGAAAGACCTCAACCTGAAGTACTAGACAGCTGCTGCAAGTCAGAGTAGACATTACTGATCTTGACAGACCAATGGTCTCACTAAATGTAAGATAGCTTCACATGTTCTAATGTCCTTTAAAATCATGTAAGCTAGCAGTCATTGCTACCTTCTGTGGCAGTAAGTTACAAAAGTTAATTTTAGAAGTTTTCTATTGCTATTAAAATATGCTTAGGATTAAATTTTTGTGAATATTCAAGGGAATAGATCCCAGAAGTGTGAAACAGAGATACATACTGCCAAATATCTGTGATATCCACACTTGGTGGAGGTTCTGCATGATGGTCGTATATTTATAAGGGATGTACCATATGATCAGGCCAATCACACTATGGAATCCTTTCTCAATGCTGCTGGTGTTAGCAAGTGGACTTTCCATGACATAGGTTTTATCCCTGTAACGAACTCTTACAAAAATTAAGGCTGCTGATGGAGTTCTTACCATGCAGAAGTGTCTGCTTTTTAAGGCAATCACTACCCATTTCACAAACAAAGTGGATGGACTCCATGCTATGTAGAATGATGATATAATTAATACAATTACCTCATGCAATACATGTTTAACATTCTGGATTCACTGCTGCACCATGTTGTAATAGCCATTTGCTTCAATGACTTTTAAGAAGTGATTGGCCAAATTCATGGCTGCTAGAAATGGAACTTTCCCTGACAATTATTAGAGACAAAGTGCTAGATTACATGGATTTCAGTTTGACCAGTATGGCAATTCTTATCCCTTTATATGCACTTGATCTTAGAAGCTACCTCATTTATGCTATTTAAGTTATGGGAAGTTCTGACAGTGATTTTCACGTTGCCCATCAGATTATCCTGGCAGTATTACTATTATGAACTTCTAATGACTTGAGTTTTAACAACATTAGAAACTTCTTCTAATTCCCTGTGAGATGATATCATTGAGAGAATGAGCTGGACCATGGAAAGTCCCTGGTTCAGTTTTCACCTCTGCTGTGCACTTAATCGGTGGCCCTAGGAAATCCTCTCTTTCAGACCCAGGCTCTCACATTTGCTTATTTAGTCAATGTAAGCCACTTATCTATCCCCATTTGCAACATGGGGATGTTGGCCTGTGTTTTACCACTCCCCTCAGAAGCCCCCCAAAAGCCACCTGGAATACAGTTTCTTAGTCTGGTATGTTTGCTACAGCTGAGGAGAGAGAAGCCTATTTAAAGTCTAATAATTTTCACAGGGATTGGCTGTAAACAGCCCTCACGACAGGGCTAGCCAATCAAAAATTAATATAGTTGAAAATGGTGATGGCAATAAATCCCAATTAGGTGGGATGCTTCCTCAGTTACAAATCAAACAATTAAAATTTGTGGTTGTTTATTTTTTAATACTTCAGTGTCCAGAGTCTGGGCATCTTACATATATTTAATTTAGCTATAAAAGCATGAAAATACTTATTTCCCAAGCCATTAATGGATGAATTATGACCTGCAAAATTATGAATCATTCTTGACAGTGTGAAAGAAAACAAACACTTGAGGTTTATTTTCTTTGAAAATATTAATTAATTGCAGCTCCACTTTGGGTGAGATTGGACATATATAGAAAGCAAAATCGGAATTGTTTTAATGGAAATGGATATAATCCAATTTATGACAGTCACAAAATAGAATCAAATCTTGGGTGAATTCAGAGAGACTTGAATGCATGAGCAGATGTTCACTGTTTGCAAACAAGGAGGAAATTGAAGGGATAGCATTAAAATATAGATATTTTTAGGCACAATCAGGTCAGTTGAATGACTAGTGTTATTCTAGATGCAGAACGAAAATATTTTATGTGCTTTCATTCCTTCCATCACAGAAAGTTGTCAAAGCACTGCCAAAAAGGAAAGAAGTGACTGCTTAAACACTCTAATTTACCAAAGCTCAATGAAGGAGCATTTCAAATACAGATGGTATTAATCCATCCTATGAATTCTTTGGACAATTCACAGCCTAAATGCTCCTGTAAAATTATGCTGCCAGCTTTTGTTTAGAAGAAGTCTGACATCTTTTGCTGAACATCTCTAAGTAAATACACATCCAGAGTTTGTTCCCCTGGAGGAAAGCAGATTCCCTCCTCCCCACAAAGTTCTCTGAATATGTACAGAGTGATTTCCCTTTGTGAAGGGATTGCTCCCTTTTTGTGTGGACACTACGTAGTTGTGCTTTTGAATCTGGTCCCTTGATCTCACCTTCACAGAAGGTGATGGGGATGTGGCATATCCCTTACTTAATTTTGGATGAAAATTTAATTTGGTCTGCTCTGTTTTCAACTATTCCTTTTAGCACCACTGCTTGAGAGAAGAACTGCATATTTCCCTACATTATTCTCCTAAAGATCAGGGGTCATTTAATAGAAAAAGAGGTGCAGGAGGTCAGTAGCATAACTCATTAGCATAACTTATTTGCATATGCTACACTACCTGACATCACCAGAAGTATGTCAGAAGGCAAGAAAGAAAGAAAGAAAGAAAGAAAGAAAGAAAGAAAGAAAGAAAGAAAGAAAGAAAGAAAGAAAGAAAGAAAGAAAGAAAGAAAGAAAGAAAGAGAGAGAAAGAAAGAAAGAAAGAAGAGAGAGAAAGAAAGAAGAGAGAGAGAGAGAGAAAGGAAGGAAGGAAGGAAGGAAGGAAGGAAGGAAGGAAGGAAGGAAGGAAGGAAGGAAGGAAGGAAGGAAGAAAGGGGACAGCTACCAATCCAAGCCTCAGAAATACCACTATTCTGGGAGGATAGCTTCAGTGGTGGCTGAAGCCTTCAGAAGGCTGGTCAGAGGAACAAGGACATTTCCAGGGGATGGGATCATTTTGCTGCAGCCATGACACACGCCGGGGGGGGGGGGGGGGGCCTGGCACCAACTCCCGGAGCTGAGCTCCCTCGAGCTCCTGCTCGAAATGACCCCTGCTAAAGATATATTTTAATACTCAGCTTCCACTGTAAAATGGAGCAAAAACAGGAATCTGCACTTATTATTAGTTGGGTTGCCTTCCAAAATTACCTAGCAATTTCCCTGTCTAAAGCTGAACATTCCCTTGAAATTTTGATATGAGTGAGGGAACTAGGGTTTGTGTGATGCTACACTGTGGGTGCTCATCATGAAATTCCATGAAAATTGCTGTATTGGGTTGATACTGTCAGTTTATGGAATGGTAATACAAATCTGGGGTTCTTAGGTGTTATGAGAAACAGTCCTCCTTGAAAAATTTATATTTTTTTTGTGTTTGAGTGCTTATTGTCAGGCATCATGTTTTTATTTGATTTTCTGGATTTCCCAGACTGTGGTATTTCTCTCTTCCAGGCAAATCCTTGCAAGGGTTCAGGAGATGAGTGCTCTTTTGGAAACAAGCCCCAGAGAAGGAATTTCCATGGAGATGTGCGTGCTCAGACTATTCCATGTACAGCTCCAAACCTATGTGAATAGCTTCCTAAAGAGGGTTCTTTACAATCAGGAAAAGGGCTGGAGGGGGGGGGGGCAAAAGCTCCCTCCACCTGTGAAGCCTCTCATGAGGCTTTTTATGGCTTTTATGGCTATTAAACAACATTCTTGAAGCTGTGAGAAAATAGTAAGAGTCCAATAGCTCCTTAAAGACTAACAAAATTTGTGGTAGGGTATGAGCTTTTGTGAGTCACTGCTCACTTCTTCAAGATCTTGATCTATCTTGAAACTGATGTGTGGCTCTGACCAAAATGGTGACCCTGGACACAGCTTGTAAACAAACATGGAGCTAATCCTTCAGATGCCCCACACCCCAGCCCCCTGCTGCCACCTCCTCCAGGAACTCCTTAAATAGCAATATTACTAATTACTAATTAAAATACCCCTACAGTGGATACCCAACATGAAGACATGTATCTCATAGGAAATGGATTATTGATTCATCACATGCAATCACCCATACCTGTGTTCTAGTTTTTGAAAAATGTGAACTGTTTTCAAAGGTTGCAGTTACAGAAGGGGTGGGGAGGTTTTCTTCAAAGGAAGCCTTCTTTACTTTGTGAAAGAAAAAAGGACCATGAAAAGTGCTGCTCTGCCAAGAGACGTCTACTTCAAGGGTCTATAAAATCAAACCCCTTTGTTCTCTTCAGCTTGAAATCTAGGAGGTCCTTCAATTAGAGAGAGGTCTGTGTTCTGTGCCAATCTGGCGCCATTGTATTTAAAAGCAGCTACCTCCGATATTGGTTCCCCACCCCAAAACATAGATTTGAAATCTGTCCCAGTAATGTCCTACCTGAAAACCACCAATCACAACACCCCTTGAATCCTGGATCAAAAATTATAATGAAAGTTTTCTTAGAGCACACCCCTATACAATATTCATATCAAATTGGTTAAATTTATTTTTCATGTATACCCCTCTTTTCTCTCCAGTGGGGACCCATCATAGATTACATTGTTCTCTTCTCCACTGTATCCTTGCAGCAACAACTGAGAGTGTGACTGGCCCAAAGTCACCTAGCAAGCTTCCAAGGTAGAATATGGATTTGAACTTGGGTCTCCCAAAGTCCAACACCACACTGGCTTTAAAAGATCTTTTTTTTTTTTTTTCCCCCAAATTTTATTAAATTTTCCACAAAAGAGAACAAACAAACAACAACAACAACAACAAAAACATTACCAAACATCACAAAACAAACAAACAACTTAACAAACGAGCAAATTATTCTTATACATAATCATTTTGAGCCTCTATAAATTTTCATCCAATCATAAAATTTGGACCATATATAATCTGGGTCTTTACCTTTTCCCATATTTAACATATAACTCAATTTTTCTAATTCTGCCAGTGCCAGCAATTTATCTATAATTTCGTCTTTGTGAGGTAATGTAACCATTTTCCAATATTTGGCTCTTGTAATTCTTGCTGCAGTCAGGATTGCGATTAAGAGATCTTTTGAATAGATGAGCCTATTTTAAAAATATTATTTGGGGAGAGGTGAGGGAAAGAATTTACTCTGTGCCCTTTCCTATATTGGATGGGTGGGAAAGAAGAATGAAAGGTCAATCCTTTAGATTAATAACACTAAAAATAGACATATTTACACATTAATCTGTCATACTGAGTCAGACCAAAAGTCCATCAAGGTCAATATTGTGTTGGCCCAGGGTCTCAGGTACAGGGCATCACCTGATCCTTTTTGATATTCGCGATGCCAGGGACTAAACTTGGGACCATGGGCATGTAAAGCAGGTGCTCTGCTATTGAGTCACGAAATGATTTCAGAGGTACAGAGCCATTTTAGTTTTGTGACAAAACTGATGACATTTTAAAAGTTACAAAAGACTACTAAAAATATTTCTCATTTAAAATTTTATAATGGTCATAGTCCTACCCTTCACTTTTCAGCTCTTATACCAGCAGGGAATCTGGCAGCTAGCACAACTACTTGGCTTGAAAAATACTGGAGCTTAAACTGCCACACCTTTAGTTTTAAAACACGTGGGTTTTATGCAGCAAATATAGTGTTTCATAGATGCCCAGCCATTAGTTTGCCAGGTTGCAAAATAAAGTTTTCCTCAATAAGTCATCTTTGGAAGGCTAATTTTACCTACATCTCAATTTCCTTGGAACTGAAGGACACTTACATGCAACAAGTTTAGTCAGACAAGTTTAGTTAGACTTCTGTGAGAGAGGTAAAGCCACAGGAGTGCAAAGCATACGGCTAAATCATCTCTCTCTATAATAATTGTGTTTTTGGGTGGCACTTTCCTAAACATTCCACACACTCTCAAATCAGTTGGCTCCCTGAGCTGTCACTCAGAAGGTCACCCTATCTACTGGCTGTGGTCCCTATCCCCTGGCCGCGTTGCCTTAGTTCCACCCACAGAAGCAGCGCCCAGTGTGTTGGCCTCAGTGTGCTGGGAGGCGATGGACAGGATGGATGCTCTGATGGGCAGAGGCTGAGGCTGTGAAAACAAACAGTCACATGTTCTACTTGAAGATATGTGGCTGAGTCAGTCAGAAAATTCTTCTTTTGGATGGATTTCAGTGTTTTCCCAACAATATCTTTGCTTTTAAATTTGTGAAATTGGAATTTCTTTCCAGCCTTCTTCTATACAAAAGTTTAGTTCTGTTTAAGGACTAGGTGGATAGTGATAGGCGAGCAAATACTTAGACTTGATGTAAACCAATCACTTGCTCCTCCATAGGATGAAAAATCTGTGTGTCTGAGATAGTATGGTGTGCACTTCTCAGTATGCAAAACATATTGCCAATCCTTACCTGCTCATACTTCACAAAAACCATGACTATAGCTTTAGCTCCACAGCTAAGCTGGAATGTCAGTATCCATCCATGACACTGAAACTCAGCACTTCAAGAAGGTACATTGGCTGTTTGCATAATGAAATTGCTAATCATATCACAAAAACCTGCAAGGAGAATTGATGAGCTAAATATTATAAAGAACTTCAATTAAAACTTAAGTCTTCCATCTTAAATTATTTAGATTCTCCATTATAGCTCCCAATTTCTGGCACTTCTTCCCACAATATTTACATGGCATCACCTTTGTGTTTTCCTTGAAATCCCAGCTCAAAACCCATTGGTCTTGTATTATCTTTTCCTCTTGCTTTTCTCTTGTCTTCTCTCCTTCTGTTGTTTCCCATACTCTTGAAATGTAAATTGTATGCTCATTAAGGCAGAGACTTATCCCCTTTTTTGTTTAAGTTGCTTTGTAAAGGCCTTGTACATTGATGATGCCACGGTTAATAAATACAGAGTTTTGATGTGAACATAGAACAGATTATTCAGGACTTCCCAGATCCATAAATGGATGGATGATCTGATCACAAAGGAAAACACATGTAGACCAGACTCCTCTGCATGCACTGAAATAAATTAGGATCTCCATGACATAGAAATTCCACTTGGACATCAAAGTATGGCATATTACTATCAATAATAAGCAGATAACCCTTGTGTACTGGGCATTAAAAACAGGAGAACCTTTGTAGAACTTGGTTAGATATGAAATACGTGGCTCCAGGGTAGACTCATATGAATTCATGTGCTTAAAGCTTTTAAGAAGTTTGATGTATGAAATGAGTTGGGAATCCTTAGACCTTCAAGCTTTATGTTAGGACAGTCTGACATAAATCTTCAGCATTGGTTACTAGACCAGTGGAATTCAGCATGATTCCCAGTAACCCACAGTAGAAACATTTCAAATTTTGGACTTAATGTAGAAATAGTATTTTATGGGGAAAATATATTCACATAAATAATCATTCAGTTTTTTAATTATCCATAACATGAAAAAGCTGAATTAACATGGAATGTCTTATCCAATATCTGCATTGTATCATATTTTAAAGTAAATATTAAATAAGAGTTGACTGTAGAGCTAGGGAGCTGAAAACTCTAGCTGAAAACTGTAGCATAAATCCTCTAGGGAGCATGGTGTCATATCTTCAGACTCACAGAAATCATTCCTTTCTTTAGCCAGTCTTTTACATCTCTAATGGCTATGGTTAAAAAAATATATACAGTGCAGTCCCAAACAAGACTGCTCAGAATCTGGCAGGAGTCCATGCAAGGGGGATAACCCCCAGGAAACAAGATTGCACTGCTAATCATGCATGCTGGTAGGTGAATCGCTGGGATTTATCTTCTGGGAGTACTGCAAAGTTCTGTAATGTCTCTTGCTGACTCAGTTAACAGCCTTGAGGTTATAGTGAATCCAACAATCCTGCTAGAGAAATAAATTAATGCATCTGCAAAAAAAGGGGAAGGGGAAGAAGCCTTCTTCCAATTCAGCCTAACCCAGAAGATGGCCCCTACCTTGATATGGATGATCTGGCCACCTGGAGCCACACCATGGTAACATTGAGACTAGACTTCTCTAACACAACTCTACATAGGTCTCCCCTCAAAGTCAGTCTGGAGACTTCAGTTGGTACAGAATGCTGCAGCTCAGCTATTATCAGGAGCCAGATGTATCATGTATATTACTCCCATTTTGCAGTCACTCCATCGGCTTCCCATTAGTTACCAGGCTCAATTTAAAGTACTGGCTATCACATACAATTCCCTCAATAGCCTTGGTCCCTAAAATCTGTGGGACTACCTTTTCCAGTGATGTAGACTTCTCAGTTTCCCAGGGCTAAACCTGGTCCAGGCCCACACTTAGTAATCTATATTAAATTGTTCAACTATGAAATTATTTATATTTCTAAAAAACCATATGCCATCAACAACCATGTGATTTTAAACATATAATCTTTTTCACTCATGTTAGTTTGATTCTCAGTCAAAGAAAGAAGATTCTATGAGAGGAAAGATGTCATGAACTCCATCACTGAGATAATTTGAGTATATATTTCATTCATGTGTGAAAGGAAATATACCCCCCCTTTCCTCACAATTTAGGCTGAGTGGATTTGTGTGTGGATTTGAACTCTAGTCTCCCCAATCTCCCCAATACTCTAACAACTACTCTGCTTGCATCCTGGATACCGATTATGAATCTCCAAACACATCTCAGAATCCACAGTAAATAATGGCTTCTCAGATACCCTGACCTGAAATTATGGGAGCATTTGTTTGGTTGAAGCAGGGTCTGGAACAGCAGAATCACCTCATTTTCTATATTTGGTAAGCCAGCTTTATCGCCCCCCCCCCAGTACAGATACACAGAGTGGGAAGGAAAGGGCTATTCTCATATCTTCCATTTCTTTTTCGCTAAAGCTGCAAGACCCAGGATACCCAAATCACCTTAATTTCCTGTATGTTGCCTGTTTTGATAATCCACAGGTTGGAAATTCTGACTAAAGCCCTTATTCTTAAAGATCCCAAGAAAAAAAATAAGGGAAGGCAGTGGAGGGATGCTCCTATGTGGCAAATAAATGACCCAAAGTCCCAGAGAAAGAAAAGCAGAGTTGGCAGCCTCTGTGCAAGTAGAGTGGATGAAACTGCACATTTTAAGCCTAAGCAGCTTCATAATGCTACTTGGCAGCCCAAAGGGGCATTGCCCCCTCTGAGGATCTGGATGGGCCTTGAGTCCTGCTGACCCTTCTGTAGTTTATGCTGCTGACCTCTCCCTCTACAGTCCATTGCAAAAGTTTTGCTCAAATGAACAGGGCATTCTATGGGTGCCACCCTGCAAATGGGCAAAATGAACAACTACTTGTACATGTGCATTCTCTGTTGTGGCCCCCACCATAAGAAATGGTCTGCCTGGTGAGGTCACGAAAGCTCCCATCCTCTTGGCCTTCTAAAAGCTATGCAAAATTGAATTATTCAGGAGGGCTTTTTGGACAGGTAATTGGACTGCACTGTTCAGAGAAGGGGTGGAGGGTTGGGGATTGTGGACTACAGTACTGAGTATAGTTCATACTGTCTGTTACTAAAAAATACTTACTATGTAATTTTTGCATTTGTTTAATGTGTCATGTTGTGCTTCACCTCTGGTTGGTTTTCCAGATCTCTGCAGGTCTTCCACACTCCTGGACACTATCTGCCTTTCACACCACAAAGGGAAGCTTTTCAAAACAGCCTTTGACCCAGCTTTCTTTTTAATTAATTAATAAAATACATAGTGCATATATCAACCAATACATTCCAAGATGGCAATACTCTGCTTTAACCACCCTACCATGGCCTCTAAACCCTTGTCTAAGTTCTATTTTAGACTATGGAGAGAGGATGACTGAGCATCCTGGGCTTTTTCCCTAAGAGCTTTGCAGCTGGGTGGAGTTCATCTCTTCAAGGCACTAGAGCCTTGTTTTAGCTCATGGGTTGGGGTGATGAAGCACTCAAGACCTTTTTTTAACAAGAGATGTGGATCAAAGATTTAAAGTTTACTGTGAGTCAAGCACTAAGAGAAAATTGGTGTAAGTTTTTTTCCGTTGGTATATAACTCCGAAAGATATTGAGAAGATGGATTAAAACTACAAAGAAATTTGCTGGAAATAAGAACATAAGAGAAGCCAATGTTGGATCAGGCCAGTGGCCCATCCAGTCCAACACTCTGTGTCACACAGTGGCCAAAAAATAGCTGGTGCCATCAGGAGGTCCACCAGTGGGGCCAGGACACTAGAATCCCTCCAACCGTTGCCACCCACCAAGCACCAAGAATACAGAGCATCACTTCCTCCAGAGTTCCTATCTATACCTTGTGACTAATAGCCACTGATGGATAGTACCTTCTATCATATGAGGTGGTCCTGTAAAAAAACTAACACATTTTGGAAAGAAATACTTGCTGAAATTAAGAAAATCTTGAATCTAAAATTTGCCATGAATGTTATTAGGAATTTTACCAAAATATTTATTTATTAGGAATTTTACCAGGATATTTATTTATTAGGAATTTTACCAGATAATGTAAGTAGATCAACACATGAACTGTTCAGCTATATGCTAACCACGGCACAAGTAGTATTCATAACTAAGTGGAAAACCAAATTTTGCCCTAATCATGAGAACTGGGAAGATAAAATGGAAGAATATGCTGTTATGGCAAAATTGACAAATTATATAAATAAAAGACCGATTATTGAATTTGAGAACAACTGGAGAGCATTGTATACCTATTACAGATAAAGAATGGAATATTATATCCTGTTCTTTCTTCATTATCATAAACTGTTAATACTGTTACTTTAAAACGATATACAAAGCTAAGAGAATCTCTTTTTTTTCTTGCTCATTTGTTTTCTGCCACAGCCTTATAGATAGGAAATAATGAAAATATGCTATATGGAAATAGTGTTTAGGGTGCTTATTCTGTTAGAGTGATTTGTTATGTTTTGTATGTTTTATATTTTTATATTACTGATTTGTCCTTAATATGTGTTGAAAATTTGATGTTTTTTCCCCTATTTCCCCACTTATCCCTCCTTTTATTCTGTATCCCTATCTTAAATATTAAAAAAATATATTTATTAAAGGACTTTTCACACAGACTGGATGGAGTATATTGCTGCTCAGAGGGCAATGACAAATGGCTTGGGGATCTCTGAGCTGAATTGTTACATGTATTGCAGGTTCCTTCTATTTGGCAGTGCAGCCAGGCAAGCTAAACTGTTGACCTCGTGTGGTGTTTAGGCACTGGCTGGGGAACACAATGCAGGTTGTGCAGGTTGGGCTGCCTGCATGACCAAAAGGAGCTCGGGGGTGGGGTGCAAGACAGCCAACCTTGGGGCTGACACACTACTTCCAGGCCTAATTCCAGCCCTCTGCCCTGGTTACCTCAATGGGCAGGTTGGGGAAGGTGCTGACAGCAGTTGGGCTGTCAGTGTCACTCACTGTCCCTAGCCTTTGCTGCATCAAGAGCTGAGGAACTAGTGATCAATAAAGTTGTGGACAGTTCTTCCCAGCATGTGTTTCTGTCATCCTTCTCTCCCCACCCTTGCTTGGTCCCCACTCTAGGCCCAACTGCTATATGTATACCGTAGCAAATTCTGTGGGCAGTTGTGTTAGCAGAAGACATACCTTTGGCTGGACCATGACATGGTTAAACTGGCTGTCCACTCCCTCACTTGCTTACACATGCTTTTCTGTTTGACTTTCAGGATAGAGCTTTGCATTCAACCACTGGAAAATAAGCAATGGAGTTAGAAATCATCTCTATATTATCTGCATAGATACTTTTGCAGAGTTAAATGCAATGAATGACATAAGTGATTGGTGAGAAAATCAAAACATAATCCTTGCTAATGTAAAATATGTGACAATGCCACACTTGTGCTATGAGTGACCTTTCTCTCTGGCTCTTTTGTAAAATATTGCAGAAAGAGAAAAAAAATGATAGAAAGACGTTTCATGAAAGCAAATTGCTGCAGTGAACTGTGGTTTCCAGTAGAGGACATCCGCAGTTCATATAATATAAATCTAGTTTCTTGCAGATGTTTTCTGAAAAGCTAAAAAGGAAGTATTCTAAAACATTTAGAACTATGGTTTTGTTTCTTTCCTCTTCCAGCTCATGCCTGCAAAAGATCTGAGAAATACATGTCCATGTTTCTTACCCAGTCTAATTAATCTAAGTCAAGCAGCAGTGTATTGACACCATGAGCTCTCGAAGAGCAGGCCAACTCAAGGTGCTTTGCTATTCTAGGCAACTTAGCGTTTTGCACCTCCCCCAACATCATTACGAAGGTGAAGCAGCATCACCTTTTTCTTTCACAGCTGTTATATAGTATAGTCTATTGTTAGTTCAGTTTTCCTCTAGTTTGCCTGACGAGAAAAGTATTATAGCAATCCCTGCAGTTTTAAAAAAAGAAAAAAACCTACAATAAATAAATAAATAAAGAGCCCACATTTTAAACCTTCAGTCCTTGCAATTCAGAGGCCAATGTAGATACTAAATCCTATACTAATTCCTCCCCCTAGTTTGGCCGAGGACAGATTGGGGATCTGGAGCACCCTGCCTCCGCTTTAGAAGCGGAGGCAGAGAGGGCGTCCAGACAGCCGCAGCTGTCCCCCATCACCGGTACAGACTCACCCATCCACAAGGCGCCCTGGTGCCGCTTCAGCCGGAGACGCCTGGAAATTGGTCCCCAGGCACCTCCGCGCGCGTCCCCGGCACTTCCTGTGGGTGTGAACGCACCAACGGCACGTTGCACACGCCGCCAGAAGTCTGAACAATGGCTGCGGCTGCGCATTGCTGCAGCTCACCCAGGCAGCCAGCAGCTGCACACCTCCGCCCCTCGCAGTCAGTGCGAATGGGGCGCCGCGGACTGCTTTTCCTGCAGGGCTTGTGGCCCCGTGGCTGTTCTGGGGCAGACCTTCAGTCTGTCCTCGGCCTTTGATCTTAAATGTTGTTGTCTTTGGGAATGCCGAAAACGATCACAGTTTATTCCATTGGGATTACCACCAGACTACCTCGGGGGATCCAGCGTCAGGGTGGGAAAATCCTTCAGAGCAATATGCTAGTTTGAATTTATTACTAGTTTTAATTCAGTGGTCAGTGGTGATAGATATGGCTGCATTCTTAAGAACAATGATCCCAAGTGTATGCTAAAACCATACGAATCTTACCTCTGAGGGAGGAAAAGTCAGCCAGATTCCTGTCTTTACTATGAAGAGATATGTAGAGACCATCTACAAATAACCCTGTCAAAAAAGGGTTTAGTGCTGACAGAGTCAGATTTCTACCTTGACTGAACAGTCTCAGTGGTCATTTTGTAGAAAAAGAGGTGCACCTGGAGAAGATCAGGCAGGGAACCTAGGCATGTTTAAAATTTAAATCCCCCCCTTCTCCGAGTTTCTCCTCAAAAGTGGAGAGGCTCAGGGGAAAAGGGGGGCATGTATGCCTGCCTGCCCTTCCCTTTCCCAGCCAACCCACCATGGCAGGCTGTCTGGGGAAACAGAGGGCAGGAATGAAAGCATGCCTGGGCTCCCTATTCCTGAGCTTCTTACTCCCAGAATGCTGTTCCTGCTCGTTCCCCCTCGAAATGATCCCTGGTCTGAATTCAGCATTAGATGAGATTAGTTTGGACACAGACAGGAGAACCTCTCATTAGCCTGATACATAGGAAGAAAAGTCTGTGCTTGTAATAATTTTACGTTAGTAATTTCAACCCCTGATTTCACCTGACCTTTCCCTTTGATGTTAAAGTAAAACCTTTTGTTATTTTTGAATTTTCAGTGTCTCAAGTGCCATTTACAAGGGTTTAAGTTAAAGGGTGATCCTATCCCTTCCCTGAAGTGCCTGGGCTGAGCAAATAGCCAAAATATACCTTACTGACAGGGTGAGACAGACAAGGTTTCTTCAAGGGAAGAATAAACACGTTACCAGGGCTGCTCAGTCAGGGAAAGGAAATAAAAATGAAGGGCAAATCTTGTCTCCATTCCAGTTTTTCATGTACTAAAATAAGATTACTTGTAGTTATTTACCTACAGCAACTTCAGCAGAGGCAGCTTACAGACCAAATGATTTATGTATTTTGAGGTTTACTGCACTATAAACACCTTATTTTCAATAATTGTTGCAAATAAAAGTGCGGAGGAGGAAGTAAGGAGAATAATATGAAATGCTTACAGCTATAGTTACAATTCATTGCAATTACAGGAGGTTATGGGTGGTAAACAAGGCAATATCTGAAACATCACATAATTTTTGAAATTCAACAGAATTTCAAAATTTGAATCTGCTCTAACATTTTTTAAAATATTGCTTTTTGCGATATCTTTCCTTTATTATATAAAGCCATTTTCAAGTAGCATGATTCCATGGGGCGCCAAAATCAGTTGGCTGGAAGGACTGCCACTAAAAAGGGGTCCCTGGCCACTGGCTGCATTCTCTCACTGCTTTGCCTCAATCCCGCCCACAGAGCCACCGGCCAGCATCTCGGCCTCAGTCTGGAGGGAGCCAGCGAAGGGGAAGGACTGGGTGCTGGGTCCACTCTTCTCCTCCACCCACTGCCAGGTGGGTCTAACTGTCCCCTCGGTGGCCTGCTTCTGTCAGTGAAAAGACAATGGACTTTCAGCATAATCCCCTTCCCCTGCCTGACTTTCTGACTTTCCAGTCAGAATAAACTGAATATTCCAGTCAGAATAAAGGCTCTCTCTCTCCTGCTTAGCTTGGCCATGGCTGGCTGGCTAATGAGGTGGGCCAGCAACCATCAAACCATTTCCTTCAACCCCCTGCAGTGTGGCTGACTTTCCCCATAGGGTTGCCAATCTCCAGATGGGACCTGGAGATCTCCCGCTGTTACAATTGATCTCCAGATGACAGAGATCAGTTCTCCTGGAGAAAATGGCTGCTTTGGAGGGTAGACCTTGGGCAAGCCATAGCTTTGTACCAGCTGTTCTCTCAAGGACAGTTGTCTCAGAGCTCTCTCAGCCCCACCTACCTCACAGGATGCCTGTTGTGGGGAGGGGAAGGGAAAGGAGTTTGTAAGCCGCTCTGAGACTCCAAGTGAGTGAAGGGCGGGGTATAAATCCAATTTCTTCTCTTCTTCTCTTCTTGACACCATGGCATTATACCCTGCTGAGTCCTTCCATCCCCTCCAAATGCTGCCCTCCACAGGATCCACCCCCCCCCCAAATCTCCAGATATTTCCCTAATCAGAGTAAGATAGATTGCCAAACTGGCAGTGGGCGGGGGAGGGGGTTATGCTGAAAATCCATTGTCTTTTTACTGACAGAAGCAGGCCACCGAGGGGACAGTTAGACCCACCTGGCAGTGGATGGAGGAGAAGAGTTGCCAATCTCCAGGCGAGGACTAGAGATCACTCAGAATTACAAGTGCTCTCCAGATGGCAGAGATCAGTTCCCCTGAAGAAAATGGCTCCTTTGGAGGCTAGGCACTATGGCATTATACCCTGCTGAGATCCCTCCATTCCCCCCACCAAAAAAATGCTGCCCTCCACAGGATCCACCCCCCAAATCACCAGGTATTCAGGGGTTGGCAACTTTCCCCTCAGTGCCTGTTGCTAGGCAACCAAGCTTGCTTCTCTGAAAGCCCCTTTTCATACCTATGTTGGCCTCTGGGAGAAAACTCATTGGGGCAGCTGAACAGAGTGCCATAGAGGCCACCCTCCTAAGCAGTCACTTTCTTGCGGGGGGGGGGGGGGAGATCTGTTGTCTAGAGTTCAATTGTGATATCTAGTGATCTTCAGGCTCCACCTGGAGATTGGGTACCCTAGGCGTAGCAGGCAACGCTTCAGAGCAGGATCTGCTAGAACCAGGTTCTTGCTGAGTGCGTGATTTGGGGCCAGTCACAGACTTTAAGCCTAACCTACCTCACAGGGTTGGTGTGCAAGTCAAAAGGGGGAGAGGAGAATGATGTCAGCTGCTTTGGTCCCCATTGCAGAAAAAGACTACTTTTCCTGCAGGGTAACTATGGTTGCCAATCTCCAGGTGAGGGCTGGAGATCACTCAGAATTACAAGTGCTCCCCAGATTGCAGAGATCAGTTCCCCTGGAGAAAATGGTGGACTCTGTGTCCTTATACCAGGCTGAGATGGACCCCTATAACAGCCAATGTAACATAGCAGTCAGGGCTTCAGAACACAGTGGACACTGTGGGGGGGGGGGGAGATGGAAAGTTGAAGAGTGAGGTTGATGATTGGCTGGAAAGGAGATAGGGTTGCCAACTCCAGGTGGAAAATTCCTGGAGATTTGAGGGATGGAACCTGGAGATGGTGAGGTTGGAGGAGGGGGTGGGACCTCAGACAGGTACAATGCCATAGACTTCACCTTCCAAGCCAACCAGTCCTTCATGGAGAACCACTGTTGCCAATCTCCAGGTGGGGGCTGGAGATCACTCAGAATTACAATTGCTCTCTAGGAGGGAGGGGGGAGGAGATGGGAAGCTGAAGCCAGGGGGGCAGATGATACATTGACGGTTGACTGGGAGGGAGATATGGTTGCCAACTCCAGGTTGGGAAATTCCTGGAGATTTGAGGGTGGACCAGGGGTGGAACCTCAGACAGGTACAATGCCATAGAGTCCACCCTCCAAACCACCTGTTCCCTCATGGGGAACAATTGCTGCCAATCTCCAGGGGAGAGATGGTGATCACGCCGAATTACAGCTTCTCTTCAGATGGCAGAGATCTGCCCCTGGAGAAAATGGTGGACTCTGTGCCATTATACCCTGCTGAGGTCACCACAGCAAAATGACGCTGAGTGCCCAAGGCCGGGGCACTCTCCCAGAGCCTCTTTCTAGAGCCCATTGTATTTATTTCCACAACAGGCCTTATTCCCAGTTAATTATATTTCTACAGTTCAATTCACTTCAAATTTGCTATTGAAATTTAACACTTGGAATGAAATATTTAAATTAGTGTATCTAAAGCAATAATGTTATAAACTAGTCGAATTCACTCTGAATAACTGGGAAAGTTAATACATTTTTTAAATTAACATGAAAAATTGAAAAAAATTATTCAGGTTATGGAAACATGCTTATGATTTCCCCAATTTATTTCGCCTCTATTTCCCCCCCTGCAATTGGATAGCTTCACATGAGCACCCCAATTAATTTGTATTAATTCTGCTTTCAGAGAGTTACACAATAAATAACACAAACTCCTGGCAAAGCATTACCTTGCATGCTCCCCAACATATGCACACATATTTATTTATTTATAAAGAAGCCATACTGCATATGTCCCACACTGGGTATTTTTGCATTTTAACTAACATATATTGAAGAGTGTGGAGCTGTCTCATTCCTCTATTTGTAGACTGTTTACTTTCATGTCATAAAGAAGTGAATCAATGTGTCTAAACAATTCAGATACCTAGTTACATGGCTCATCTGGTATGTTGGTTCAATTCCATTAGAAATTATTTTAAAACACACACACACTCTGATTGGGAACATGAGCTCATATCAGTGATCCCAAACCAGTTTGATGGTGTTCACACCTGTCAGATAAGGTCTGAATGCATTAGAAGTACATTTTCCTCATATTTGCAGTATGCATGCATTTTAAAAGATATAAAGGCACTCATTCAAAAAACATTTTAGAGTTATTTCACATTTTTCTATTAACATGCATGTTAGAATAAAGTATGAATGTTATTAGGTTGAATGACAGCTCAGGCACATTTTTAAAGCACTGGATGCAGACATTCACAATACAGAACTCAAGGTATTTGTTTTTTCCATACTGCTTCTATAGCAACAATAGCAATGTGTGAACCTCCCTTCAAACTTATTTGGATATATGACTTGGGTCACTTCTGCACTGAACTTTCTGTATCCCCCAACCACTTTTCCAATAGAAACAAATCCCCCAATTCCTCTTATCAAAATCTAGTCAAAGAAAGCAAAGTCTTCTACAAGAACTTCAACTGATAAACATAGGTCTCATCCTCCTTGGACATGCACTCCTATAAAGCCATGTGCACACCTAAAGCTGGGTGAGTCTTTGAAGTTTCTGCCAGGGTTGCTTGCATAGCTGAATTAGTAAACCAGTTGTTGTTGTTGTTTTTGGGGGGGACTCTGTTGAAACATTTGGAGGCAAACTGGGATGAGTATCAATATGAATAACATTGGTGGGGATTTCATAACATGAAAAGTCCCACATTCACCCTCCCAAGAATCTTGTGGGTAGACTTCTATTTTTTCAGGTTTGTGTTTGGTGACATTCTGTGGCTTTTTTCTCTTTTCTAAATGCAATCACTCAATTTCTGTTTGATGAGGGATCATATTCCTAGCCAGGGTTGACTTTGCTTAGTTTTTGAGATCTGAGGAGATCGGGCTAGCCTGGGCTACAAAACAAATCACCAGTAGATTACTCTGTTCAAACTTCCAATAGAAATTGACTCCATATGGTTTTCTTTAAGACCTAATTCCAATTATTGGTTACTCACCAACTGAAGATTTGAGTGTGCTTTTTCAGCTCAAACATGCATACATACTTTTGTGATTTATACCAGTAATGCATTATATTAAGAAGCACTCAAGCTCTACTTCATCTTCAGGCATTCTGCAACCCAGTGCAGAATATTCCCAGGTGAAATTTCTTTTGCTTTGAAATTAAGCCAGCATGAGTATAGCATTTTATTTCTTTTCACATATTTTCATTCAGTAAGTTACACCAGCTGAGAGCCATATATGTAGGCCCACCCTTCAATATATAGAACATATATCTGGGTGTTTACTACTGATAATTATAAGGGATGTTTGAGTTTGATTTGCTCAAAACTCGCAAACTTACCAATGATATATTCACAATCTTACCAAGATCTTGCCAAACCACTCATTGGCATTTGCTCGGTGGCTTATCATCAAGCACTACACATGCTTGCGTGAACATGATCAGCTTTCTCACAAGCACATTTGTCTCTTACAGCTTGATGGTGCTGCCCTACAGGCATACTTTGGCTGAGGACAGACTCGTGTTCTGCCACGCCACCGCGGCGTGGCAGAACAAGGTGGGGGAATTGCCCCCGCTGCATGGCGTTCGCATGCCGCCGCAAGGAAGCCGCCCACAGCGTCCAGACTGCGGGCGGCTTCAGGTGGCGGGTGGAACGCCGGAAGTGGGTGGAACGCACGCCGCAGCAGCGGGACACCACCTTTAAGTGGTGCCCGGCTGCTGCGGGAAGAGCGTGGCGCCGGATGCATTGTGTCTGGCCCGCCTCCTCCAGGCAGATGTGGCAGTCTGGACTGCCGCTCTGCCTCCGCTTTTAAAGCAGAGGCAGAGCGGGCCAGACTGACAGTCTGTCCTCAGACTTCCTTTACTCTGCAACCAAATCTGAATCTTCCATGAACATCTAAATTAATATTAAAGTAGATCCTATCTTTTGCTGTTCCCATTAATGATTGCTGATTATAGCTGCTGACATATGCTGCTCTAAATGAAAGGATCATAATGCTTTTATGGAGTCTGCAAACTGTCCAGTTGGATTTATATTATTTTGTTTAACTTATATTATATGATATTTAAATAAGAAAATTTCAAATATAAAAATATTATAATTGTTTTAAAATTACTTATATACAAATACTTTATACTGTACTCTGTGCTATTGTTGGTAGCATGCAGATATATACTGCTCAACAAGGTTTTCATATGTGTACAGCTTTGCAAAGGACCATAGGAGTTGTAATTTCCCACCATGTTAGTGGTTTAGATTTAAATACCTATCGTTCTGTTCCATTCTCAACTACTTGTTTGGTGGTTGCCACACCAGCAGTTGCAAAAATATATTTTTAAATTTACCCTTAAACTTGTAGGTTTCATAAATACAAGTATACAATTGATAACTGTGCAAGGAGAAAAGCATGCAAAATATTGATGTGTACTAGTAGAGTAACATTGTTGTTCTGTGCATGGGCAAAATAAGGCAACATGATATATTAGTACAGGTAATAGCAAGTAACAGAGCCACAACCACAAACCACCCCTCAAATAGTTTGAGATGTTTGCTGAGCAAACAAGCAAACAATGGAATCAGGGGACTGACTCACCACATTTCACAACCATTGATGAGAGTACATTCCACTCTCAAACTTTCTTGCAGCAAAATTCATGGCATCTCTAATAATTAATAATTAGTCCATGGCCGAGTTCCCATTTTTCCAGGCATGGGGGCTGCAGAAATCAGGGCAGCACATAAAAACCCACAACAAAGACTATTCCATGACTCCCCATAGCTCACTGGGAAAGGTCACCCCCACACAATTTTTAGTCCAACCTACACACATACACATATGTATGTGTGTGAGTGTTCCTCAGGCTGAACCAGATGTTCACCATCCGTGCTTTTCCATGCACCTGTGCCATGATGTTTAGATGTGAGGCAAAGGTATGTGTTTTGACTAGACAAATCTTCCCAAGTCAGATTTATTATTGACCAGGACAGCTTATCCTTTATCTGTTCCCTCTGCAGTTTATTTTACTGCTTATATTATTCACTGATGAGACAGAGAATGAAACAAATAAGTTTATTTAACTGATCAGCTTAACAAAGTGACAGTGAGCTGCATCTGAAGAGTGTACATATTTACAGTTTGGAATATTTGAGAGGTTTGTAGTCATAAATGCTACAGTAGATACACTCTTTCTTTTTTTACTTTTAACTGCTTTTGAGAGGAACAGTACCCAAACCCTGCCTATCTACAAATTCCAGCTGAACCCCCTGCCTAATCAGGATCTCTCCCTCTCAAAGCCCAGTCTTCAGCCAATTATGCAGTTGACCAGCTGTTTAACCCCCCTTCCAACATTCCATTATGACAGAGGCCAACCTCAAGCCCATGTCTCTCCTGCTCAGGACCAGCACTCTAACCACAGAGCCAACCAAGTGCACACAAAAGAGGAACAGCAGAAGGCATTAGGCTTTCCCCAGAAGACCTGACATCATCGCCAGCCATATGGAGGCAAGCAGAGAGCACTGTAAAGACAGGCATGGCCCAGTGGAATGGCACTGATATAGCATGGCCATGTCCCTAATTCAATTTTCTCACAAGGGAAGCTCTGAGACACTCCCACCATGCAAGCTGACATTTTGCCCACAAACAGCATTGTGATGGATGGGAGGGCTCTGCTGATGGGCCACCCCATGCATCCATCATTTTAGCTGGCTTGCCATTTTGTACCACCTCCTTTCCACATGCAAATGTCTCACCACAGCCTTCCTCTCCTATGTGCCCCAGCACCTTTTCCACCCTAGGTACTGCTGCCACCCTCTGTCAAATGCCAGCAGTGTTATGGGGGGAGTGTGAGAACCAGAGACTGGCCCCTTCCCCATTGCAAGAGCGTACATATCTTCTCTCAGATCACCCTCCAGCCCGCTTCTCATCTGAAAAGGGGCTAGGGAGCAAGTCTTATCTGCCCAAACAAACCACACAGCTGAAGAGCACCGCAGACTTCACTTAATATTGAGATCTTCATTTAAATCATGATGGGGTCTGATGAATGGGGTTGCCAGCCCTATCTGTCCAGTATGGGCCCCTGTGCCTTTGCCAGCTGCACCGAAAGGCCATGGGGAAACAGGGTGAGTCATCCCTGTCACGGCATGCCTATGAGCATGTCAGCAAGGTGGAGCAGCTCAGGACAGGACAGGAGCTGGGCTAGAACTAGTGAGATGACAGCATCATGGCAGAGTGTGGGATCCATGCTGGTCACTGCAGTCAGCCCATTATATATTGGGCACATCATCCTCCCAAGTCTCCTTCTCCCTGTTGAATTGATGTTCATGGAAGGGCACCTGGCATGAGCATTCCACAAACTTTGGTGCTCTTTATAGCAATTTGTGAATGGATAGATTTCCAGACAGACTTGTCACGCTTAATTAAGCTATTTACAAAACTCCAAGGCAACAAAGGGGAAGAATTTCAAAGCAACAAGGTGGGCAGAATTCTCCAGCCTTGGATTGTTTCATTTTTTCTTCTCTGTGTCTCCAGGTTCTATTGGCTTCCTGGCTGCTCATTAAGTTTCAAGAAGTGTTTTTTTTCCCCTCTGCCAGCTTGAGTTCCCTTCCCATTTTCTTGCACAGAGCTTGCAAAATCCACCACCACCCCGGCTTGGAGTTTGATTCTGTGCTAGACATGAATCCTGTTGAGCTGGCACTGCATCTTTTTGATTGCACTGTTTCTGCTGGGCTTGCAAAAATGTCCCCCCCCCCTTCTGTTTCTGCTGCAGAGATTCTCTGGCTTGACCTTAGTCCTGTT
The DNA here is from genome assembly GCA_029233225.1 of Lepidodactylus listeri. NCBI lineage: Eukaryota > Metazoa > Chordata > Lepidosauria > Squamata > Gekkonidae > Lepidodactylus > Lepidodactylus listeri. Next base: position 98,369,347 of record JARCFY010000002.1, read on the forward strand.
GGGTTTGCACTGCCATAGTGACACTGGTTCTGCTGGGCTTGAAAAAATGTGTGTCCCCCCTTCAGTTTGTATTGCAGGTATTTTATGTTTTATTTTTAGTTTTATTTTGCTTTCGCTGCAACAGTGGCACTGGCTTCCGCTGGGGGAATGTACTAAAAGGAATGACAAGATTGCCCATTGGAAACAATGGGAGAGGCTTGAAGGCCCTTTGGAGATAATGGGAGCCAGGAATGCCAGTTGACTTGCATGGGTTCCACTGAAATACATTATAGCACAAAATAGTTGCAATGAAAATGAGGAGTGGATTTTCAATTAATGTCACTAGGTTCAGATAAACTGCTTTGGGACTGGAATAACAGGTCCCTGAATGGAAAGATGGTCCCCAGAAATAGAATTAATGCTCTGGGACTGGAATGACCCCCCCCCAAGAGTAGCAGAAGTATTCTGAGGCTGGAATGACATCCACTGGGAGTAGTAGAACTATTCTGGGAGAGGAATGAGAGGTTCCAGAGTGGATCTTCACTGTGTGACTGAAGGTATGCTGTGGTCATCCTATTCTGGCTGGCTATGCCTCCTGCAGCAGTCATTTTGTGGCAGTGCCAATCACACTGTGTCAAAATTCCCAAGGTGCCCACAGGCTCAAAAACATTGGAGACCCCTGACCTGGAGGATGTGTTAGCAGTCAGACCCCCTCCTCTTGCTGAGGGGCAGTTTATAGCTAGAAAACCATAAACACCCTTCCTAAAAGATCATCTCAAATATCATAAGTGCAATACACTGCCTGGCCCAAAATGACACCAAATGGATGTCAGACAGAAACAAGCCTGACCATGTAGTTTAGAAGTGTAAGAGTGGCTGGCTGGCTGGCTGACAACCTCTTTCCCACCTTGGAGAGATGCATATTTTAAGACAATAGGTCTCCCAAGAACCTATTGCCTCATCTTGGACTAATCTTGTCAACACCCAGCCTCACTTTTCCTCACCCATGTACCTCAATTAAGCAACACTTAACACAATTCACCAAACCTGGTAGCTTTCCCCATCTAGTACTTACAGGGTCATCATTCGCCATTCACACCTATAGTCCATCTCAGGAAAACCCATCAAGCTTCTCCCAAATCATTGTCCACCTCTGAAAAACCCATCAAGTTATTGTTTTGGAGGGCATTATATTGGCTTGCCTCAGGGAACATTTTGCCCTATAAAGAATGGCATCCTGTTCCATAGCAGTATGTGTGTGTTCTCGGATCCAAAACATCACACCCCCAATCAATTGGGCCTTCTCTTCTTTTCTCCGTAAAATGCTGGTTGTTTTGCTGCATCCTCCACAGACCTTTTTCTTCAAGATTATTATTGCCTTGTCTGAGATTGCTTTCTCCACTCTCCTCCCTGATTTCTTCTTAATTAGCCTTGTGTGTGTTTTCAGTGTTTTTGTATGTATGCTTTATCCTTTTATTCTCTTTTAATAAAAACTTTTCCAGTTGACTATCTGCCTGGTTTATTTGAGAGCTCTTAAAGGGGAAAAACCCTGGTATACATTGGAGGAGATACCAGTTACCTGCCTCTTGCTCTGTCTCCTTAAGCTAATTCCCCCAATTAAATATAAGACTGCCTCTTTGGGTAACAGATGGGGTGCCATGGGACAGTGGTCAACAGAGTGGGCAAAAGTGCATGAGGAACTCAGAGTGTGATATGTAATGGGAACATGGAGGGCAGGAAGAAAGCAGAACTGGACACTGGAACTGGAAGGGAGACAGCAGCATGATTTATACTTGTCAACAGAGGAAGTGGCTGACACCAATATCATTCACCAGTGGTGATCAGTTAGCTGACTAATTCATAGGCTGTCCGACTGTTCACAACCTGTTTATGCATATTCACAGGAACAGGATATTTGCAACCATCAAAAGTTGACTTCCAGTTGATGTTTTCTGATCTCCTTCAGGGAGAATTTTGCTCTGTACTCAGCAAAGGCTTTCTTGGATGGGATCAGATGGTGACTCCCAGGTAGTCAGCTGGAAAACCAGTTTTTCTGATTTCTCATCCTGGAAACTCTGCTGCCTCCCAGACTTGCTATGATTCAAGTGTTTTTTGTTTTTGTTTTGGTGAGGGTGATCAGAAGCCCAGCTGATTTCCCTTCTCTTCCCCGCAGAGAAAAGGAGAGAGATTAGCACCTTCTCCCCTCCCTTTTGCAATGCAGAGATCAAAAGTCCTCCATGGCTATTTCAGCATTTGAAAAGATTGGGGGAGTGGGGCAAGAGCTCCTGAGGTCACCACTCCAAGCACCTCATCTGGACTGGGCCCCACTGCATTTTTAATGAACTAGAACTCCTTTTAAAATGGCATCAGCAGCCACGGGATAGACCCATGCCTGCTGTCATTTGTAGTTCAGCTTTTAGTGATCAGCAGCTGTTCAAGTTGTTTGGTGCAATCTGAACATATCCCTGATCAGCTCACAGTTAGATTGTGTTAAATGCTCTCCTAGTGGTCTCTTTCCCCCCAAGTGCTCACCTAGTGGTGCTAGGCACCCGCTACTGAGGTACATGTGCACTAGCACTAAATCTGCATGGCAAGGAGCTGTCAGATAGCCACGCCTTACCTCTGGAGTTGTGGGGTGACCTCCTAGAACCATTTGTAGGGTGACCCAGCTTGGCATTGGGTGCTGGGGAGGGACAGCGATGGCATGGGGATGTGCTGATTGGGAGTGCACTTGGTTGGTATTCTGAGGTGCTTGGGTACCCAAGGGCATGGCTGCAGCTGAGTGGGGGAAGTGAAAAGTGAATTACCATGGTCACCAATGGGCTATGCTGCCATTTTTACCACTTAATTTTGCACCTGTCCTGGGGGGTGTTCCCATGTTTTTCGAAAATACTTTGGAAGCCGACTGGCTGGTGCCATACCCCCTGACACACCCACATTTCCACCAGCTCTGGGGTTCATGCCATCAGCCCTCATGCCCTCCACCAGTGTAAATCCACCTTACACCAGTGTATATCTGAGTTATATTGGTGTTGGGGTCAGCTGGCTCGCTATTCCAATTCCTCCCTCCTGATTGCTCTGTAAATAATGCATGAGATCATATGGCAGGAAATGACAATTGTATTGCAAACCAACAGAGCTACAACTGCCCAATTTCATTGTAGTGGCCAGTACTGATCTATCTAAATAAGCAGAAACTACCACACAGTAAACAGTAACATTTACCATGAAGAGACTGCAAGACTAGAAATTATTTCAAGACAAGGAAGTCATTTGAAATATATCTACAGAGTTACAAGACCACAAACTACTGTTGACCATATTTTCCCTCCCACTGATATTGGGGGGGGGGGGATGCATTAATGTGCACTGGGTATGGGGAGATCTGTTAACTTGTTCTACTCTTGTTGGGAATCAAATGTGCGATACATTTGTGCTCCCTCTTTAAAAATATAACACAGCTCAACAAGTCTGAAACTAACTTATATTACGCCCAGCATTGCTCTTTTCATATCCGGTGTGGGAAGAATGTTCTCCAGGTAACCATGCTCAGGACTTTTCTCCAACAAGAAAATTAGTTCCTCAGCCTTTGATTCTTCATCTGAAGCACTGAGATATTGTAAAGTGATACATTCTGAAGATCCCTCTTCCACCACAAACATGTCTCCTTGTTAGAAAATGCAGAACAACAAAATTCTTCACATTATAATTTTTTTAATGGCTCTGATACCTTGTTACAATGAAAACCTGAAATCTGTCCAGAAATTCAATGCAATCAACTATTGATGTGGGCAACAGCTGCAGAGAAAAGAGCTAGTGGTAGTTTTTGTTTCAGCTAAAGGATTTGTCTATGCATGGGTATTTAGGATGACTTAGCAATATTTTTTTTTAATTATATTTATTGGTTTTTACAAACTTCCCATATACATAATGTATAACAAAGTTTTGCATCACAAGAAAAGAAAAAACAACCAATTAATTTCAATCTTTTTAACCCAGTTTGCTCTTACAGTAAGTATTTCTTATCATACCAGTCATAAAACATTTTCCAAACATTTTTAAATTTTTGTTCTTGCATATTATTAAGCTTCATTGTTAGGTTGTCCATTTCAGCTACTTCGTACATTTTTTTTACATATTCCACAAGTGTCGGAATCTTATCAGTCTTCCAATGACTAGCAAAAAGAATACGTGCTGCCGTGATACCATGCAAAGACAGTGTTTGTTCCTTTGTTCCTTTGTGAGTTCTCTTGGGATTATATTCAATAGATAAAATTCCGGATTCCATGGAATTTTAATCAAAAGGATTTCTTGCAGGTTCTTTTGAATCATTTGCCAGAATTTCTTAGCCTTCGGACAAGTCCACCACATGTGGAAGTAGGATCCAACGTTTGTCCTACACTTCCAGCACATTTTCGAGTTTTTATTAGAAAATTTAGACAGTCTCTCTGGTGGGAGATGCCACCTATAAAATATTTTAAAAATGTTCTCTTTATAGGAACTTGCTCTCACAGTTTTTAAGTTATCTTTCCAAACAATAGCCCATTTATCTAATTCAATGTTGTGTCCTATATCTCATGCCCAACTAATCATATTTGGTTTGATTAGTTCACCTTGCATTTTTTCTTCTAACAAATATTCATATAGTTTCTTTATAATCTTCTCCTCTGGAATCAACCATGCTTTGTCAAGGTCAGTATATTCTTTAAAAAAACCTTGTTTTTTATCCTTATTATATCTTGAACGGATCTGGTTTTGTTCCCACCAGGTTAGATTTAAACCCTGTTCTTCTAATTCCTGCTTGTTCTTAAGTTCTAAGTTGGCATTCAAGAGCTCTCCATAGTTTAACTTTTTCTTTTCTGTCATTTGTGTTGGGCTCACGATGGCTTCTAGTGGGGATACCCATTTGGGTATTTTCCGATAGACTTTAAATTTTAACTCTTCCCATATTTTTAGAAGGGCCCCTCGTATTATCTGATTCCTGAAGATTTTATTTTTTTCCCCGTACCACATTATTTTATGCCAGCCAACTTGCAAATCATGTCCTTCTAAGTTTAAAATCCTACTGTTTTCTAGTTTTGCCCAATCTCTTATCCATATCATCCCAGACGCCACATAATAGCTATACCAATCTGGTACACCAAGACCTCCACGGGTTGTTCTGTCTTTTAAATACATATACTTAATTCTAGGTTTTCTAGATTGCCAAATAAATTTTGATATGAGTTTCTGAAGATCTTTGAAAAATGTTTGATTTTTTAGAATTGGTAAAGTTTGAAATAGAAAAAGCAAACGCGGTAACACATTCATTTTGGTTATTGCTATCCGACCTAAAAAAGATAATTGTATTTTCCCCCATATTTCAAGGTCTCTTCTAATTTCTGTTAGGGCTTTCAAATAGTTGTCCTTATATATGGAGCTACATCTATTTGTTAGGATGACTCCCAAATATTTTACCTTTTTAACCATCTCGAAACTCGTTGAATCAGATAATTGTTTTCCAATTTCATTAGAGCAATTTTTAGTTAAAATTTTTGTTTTATTCCTATTTATTTTATAACCTGATAGTTGGCCATATTCTTCCAGAATATACAGAAGATTACCCATCGAGTTTATTGGATCTTCCACTATAAAGACCACGAGGATGACTTAGCAATATTGAGTTGTTGTGTTTCTCCACCGATTTGTCGTCACTGGCAGAAATTAGACAGTCTTTCTACTAACAGTACCTGAAAAGTGTGCAAAGCAGCCAAAGAAATAGTAAGATTGTAAGACTGCTTTATTGTATATGGCCATTGGCCATTACAAAACAAAATTGCTTTCAAAGAGTACTTATGATTTAAAACATTGCATTCAGAATAAAACTCAATTATACAACTAACATGTCAAAATTACAACAATTTGGAATTGTAAAAACTGGGCTCCCTAGCGCCCAGCAACGCCATGGCACCTGGGGGGCGTTTTGCCTCCATGCGAAAGGGGAGGCAGCAACAGGCAACGCGTTCCTGCACGTCTCGGAGCCGGCGGGGGCGGGGCCTGCCTTTTAAAGGCAGGCGACCCGCTCCCGCCGTTGCAGTTGCTCCGTGTGCTTGCTTGAGACAGGGCATGCATTCCGGAGCTCCTGCGAGGCCTACCTTGCGTCAGGTGGCCTCGGCGTCGGTTGTGGCGTCGGCTCAAGATAGATGCCCCCCTCCTTTTTGTTACTGATGGCAGTGGTGGTGCGAGGCTTCGTGGCTGGCAGGACGTGGCTCTAGTCGCTTAGGCAGCCTCAGCAGCTTGGGGCTTTGGCAGCTGGTTGTTTTGCCGGCTTGAGGCTTTGGTAGCGGTGGGCTGGCCGGTGGTGGCGTGCACAGCGGTGGCAACGTGCACAACTGCTGTGGAAGGGATTCCGACACTGGGTGCAGGTTTGGGGCAGGTTTGGGGCGGTATCCCCCGCTGAGCCTTGCAGCCTCTTTTAGGCGCTTTTGGCGACGGCTTAGCTCACTCCTCCTCCATATTTCCTTCTGTCCCGGGGAAGAAGGGGCGGATTGCTGGTGGCACCCCCCCTTTCCCTCCCCGCAGGTTGGGCCAGGGGCCTTCCATTACATTGGGAACTGTTCCCCCCCAAACTTGGGTGGTTGGGGTGGGTTTACTGGGAGTCCACTTTGGGAATGGGGGAGGCTTGCAGGCCCCTCTGTTTGTAGACAGTTAGTGCAGCCTTTTTACTGTGGCCATTTTGGTGAGGTTGCAAGCCTCTTGCTGGGTGGCCATTTTGGGGTGGTCTGTGCCTCCGGCCCGGTGGCCATTTTAGTGAGGTCTTAGTCCTCTTGTCTGGGGGCCATTTTGAGAAGAAGGTAAGCTCACCAGGGTGCTGTTCCCTGGGGCGGCCATCTTGGTGAGGGCGTACCAGCAGGGCCAGCAGCCATTTTATGCTGCTTATAGGTGGCCATTTTAGATTCCTGTTTCAGGTGTAAGGCCTGTTCTGAATATTTCGTTACACCACCATGGCCGTGGTTGTTTGTACTTCAGTTGGTTAGTGACTTGTTAATAACACCATTTGCTATGGCTTCAGGAAAAGGAAAGGGCAAAGGTAAGCAGCCGGCCCCTAAAAGGCCCCCGGCACGGCCTCTGCCTGTGACTCCTTCTAGTGATGAAGAGGAAGAGGATCCAGTAAATGCCGCCATTCTGCAGCAGCTAGCAGCGCTGGAGAAGGACCGGGCTCTGCCACCTATGGGCTCTAAGGTGAATGGGGAGTCTCATTTGTCCTTTCAGGCCCAGGTTTTGGCACATCTGGCATTCCTCGAGGACAAGAGAGAAGCAGACACTATGGAGCAAGCGGCCCAATCGTCGTTGGGACAGTCTGGGCAGAGCACGGGGACCCAGCAGATGGCACTCTGTTCCATGCCTCAGGAGCAGGGAGGTAAGGACATGGGTATATCAGGTGACAGGGGGAGATGGCCGTGGGGCCCTGCTTATCAGGGTGCAGCTGCCTCGCACACATTTCTGACTGGTTGGCCACCCTATGCGTCCCCATGTGCTCCGCCCTCCTCACCAGTTTCTTGGCCATCTTGGGGTTATTTGCACCCTGGCATGGGCTTCACAGGCTCGGTTGGGGTATCGTATGATTCGGTCCCTCCGGGGGCTTTGCCCAGCGGGAACACAGATTTGCCCTTGGGTGATCACTTATCTATCGCCTCTAGGGAAAAAATCCTGAAAGGGGAATTTGTGGATGTTTTTAGTCTTCTCTATCAGGAGATGGAGAAGAAAGATAGAGACAATTTGGATGAACGTGAAAAAGAGCGTTTAAAAAGTCGGGTAGTCAACAGGACTTGGGCCAATTGGTTCCTGGGATGCAGTCATTGTACGGCATCAGCCTTGGAAGGCTTCAGCGATGTTCCAATATATGGACATCATTTATAAAACCTTCTTGGACTTCCCGAGCCCAGCCTGGTTGCTATATGACGAAGAGTTTAGGATGCAGGCAGCCATGAATGCGTTGGGACAAAATTAATCCTAACCTCTGGCTGCAAATCATGTTGCCTAGCACGGTGTCGGTTGGTGAGAGGTTGCACAGTGGTCACTTAGTGAAGAGGACACATGTGCAGTTGGGTTCCTGCCCGCAAGCGGGGCAGGCGGTTCAATGACGGCTGCTTTGTTGGGAGTTTTCCTCCCAGGGAACCTGTGGCCACAAATCTTGTTCGTTCTGGCACGAGTGCCCTCTGTGTGCTGGGCCTCACGCCTTTGCCAGTTGCCCTCAGCCTAAAGTCCGGGCAGGAGACAAGGGGGGCAAGCGTCCTGGGGGTGGGGGTAGCTACAACCCCCCTCTTGACAAAGGGACCCAGCCCAATTAAATTAGGAGTTTTGAAGGGCTGGTTAGGTTGTTACCCTAAAGTTTGTGATAGAACTTACCTCTTAGAAGGGTTCACATTTGGATTTCGGATACCTTTTCAGGGGACGAGGGTGCCTTATTTGGCTCCTAATTTAAAATCAGTTATGGGTATGGAAGAGGTAGTTCGGGAGAAGATTGCTAAGGAGTGCAAAGAAGGCAGGGTTTTGGGGCCTTTTCATTCCCCTCCGGTTGCTAATTTGAGAGTTTCCCCATTAGTTGTGCCCAAGAAGGCACCTGGTGAATTTCGCCTCATTCACCACCTCTCCTATCCCCGTGGGGAGTCGGTGAACGATGCCATACTGGGAGAGTTATGTTCAGTGAAATATACTTCTTTTGATCAGGCCATGCGGGTGGTTCGCCTCTGTGGCGGGGGGGGGGGCGGAATGGGCAAAGTGTGACATTAAGTCGGTCTTCCGGCTCCTTCCTGTCCACCCAGAGGATTTTGAGCTAATCGGATTTGCCTTCGAGAGTAAGTTTTACTTGGACCGGGCGCTTCCTATGGGATGCTCAGTGTCCTGTGCTGCCTTCGAGGAGTTTAGCTCCTTTTTGGAATGGGCTTTGAGATTCAGGACAGGTCTCCGTAGCACTGCCCATTATCTAGATGATTTTCTTTTTGTGGGTAGGAAGGGCTCTGGACAGTGTCAATTTTTGCTGTCCAGCTTTGTCGTCCAAGCTGCAGAACTTGGCATCCCTCTTGCTCAGGAAAAGACAGAAGGTCCGGCATCAATGTTAACTTTCTTGGGGATTGAGATTGACACTATCGATCAGTGTTGTAGGTTGCCCAGGGACAAATTAGAGGCATTGCGAACATGTGTGGCATCAGTTATGTCCCTCTCGAAGATTTTCCTGCTGGAGTTGCAGCAGCTGGTTGGCCACCTCAACTTTGCATGCAAGGTTGTGGCGCCCGGCAGGGCTTTCGTGAGGAGGCTCTGGGAGTCCATGAAGGCTCTCCATCTTCCACACCATAGGACCAGAGTCACCAGGGGGATGAAGGAAGACCTTCTTGTGTGGGAGCAGTCTTTGGATTCCTACAATGGGGTTTCTCTTTGGCGTGAGGAACTCTTGCTTGAGGCTGAGCTGCAGATTACTTCAGACGCTGCGGGCTCCTCTGGCTATGGAGTGTATTTTAGGGGACATTGGTGTGCCAGGGACTGGCCTATGGATTGGTTTCAGGCTTGGTGGGTCAAGGACCTCACCTTCCTGGAATTTTTTCCAATTGTCGCAGCAGTGTGGATTTGGTCCACTGATTTAGCTAATTGGACGGTCCACTTCTAATGCGACAACCAGTCCACTGTACACGTAATTAATTCCCTGATGTCAAAGTCCCCCAGGGTTATGGTTTTGGTCCGGGCTTTCACGTTGCAGTGCCTATGGCATAATGTCACGTTTAAGGCCAGGCATGTCCCGGGGGTCAACAATGGGGTTGCTGACATTCTCTCCTGCAAACAGATGGTGAGATTTCGTCAGCTGGCTCCAGAAGCTGACCTGCTCCTGGCGCGGATGCCCGAAGTGGTGTGGCAGATTGGAGGGCTGAGGCCGACAGGGCAATGAGTCTGGCCCTCACCCCTTCTACTCGAAGAGCTTACATGAAGGTGGGTAAGCAATTCTTGTCCTTCAGGGCTGAAGCGGGCTTGAAGCTAATTTGGCCCATTCCCATGCCACACTTAATGGACTTTTGTGTGACACTACAGAATGAGGGCCTATCTGCACATACTATTAGGGGCAAGCTGGCCTCACTGGCCTTTGCCAGCAAGGCCTCTGGTAATGAGGACACCATGGGCGATTTCCATCTTTGGAAGATGCTTGAGGGGTGGTCATGTGAGAGCGGCAGGATGGCTGACACTAGGGAACCCTTGACCCCCACTGTGCTACACGGGCTCGAGAGCCAGTGGCCCTCATGTTGCAGCGACAATTATGAGGCTGGGCTCTTTCATGCGGCTTCGCTGATTGCCTTTTTTGGGGCGCTCAGGATTAGCGAGCTAGTGGCAGGCTCCCACAGTGACTTCTCGGGCACGGTACTCAAGTGAAGGGACGTGTCCATATTTAATTTCAAGATTCAGATTAAGCTACGCAGATCCAAAACTGACCAGTGTAGTAAAGGGTCAGTGATTGAATTGGGGCCTAGTTCTGAATTGGGGTTGTGCCCCGTGGCTGCACTCAGTCGGTATTTGGCACTTCGGGGTGATGGCCCTGGGTACCTGTTTCAACATAGAGATGGAACCCCCCTTATGAAGTTTCAGTTTTGGACCGTGACGCGGAGGGCGTTGGTCCATCTGGGACTGGGTGGTGTCCACTTCTGTTCACACTCTTTTAGGATCAGGGCCGCATTGACAGCTTCGGCTATGGGGTACAGCACCTGGAAAATCCGGAGGATTGGGCATTGGAGATCCTGCTGTTACAAGGGTTATGTTAGACCCTGCAATGTTAAGCCTGTCTAGGTTTGTTCATGTTTATCCCAGTTGTTAATGGAGTTCTTTTTACAGGTGCTGCGGGCCGCAAGATGAGATGAAGGGTCACAGTCTGTGGCCACAGCATGGTCTTTTGGGCAGCTCATCGGGCACGGAGGATGTCCATCGGGTCTCAGCTCAGCCTCAGCGAGGTGGCAACAGTAGAGTGGTTGGGTAGGAGGGCATGAGGTGGCCAGTGCACCTTCCCTTGTTATTTGAGGGGAGGTGGGGGCCTCTCCCTCATGTTTTGGTCATACACCTGGGGGGCAATGATTTGGGGCTGATCAAGGGTGTGGCCCTTGTGTTACAGGCCAGGGCCGGCCTTGCGAGGATAAGAGCAAGATGGCCTGGTGTGCAGATCGTATGGTCAGCCATGCTTTCCCACCAGGTGTGGTGGCATGTGGAGGACCCCAGGTGTATGGACCATGCCAGGCGTAAGGCCAGTAGTCAGATAAAGAAAGCCATGGAGTCTGGGTTGGGCCTGTTTTTGCCGCACTCCAATATACGTGTCGAGTTTCCTGACCTGTATAGGCCTGATGGGGTGCACCTTTCTGACAAGGGCAATGGGATATTCTTAGAGGACTTGCAGCAATGGATCCAGATGGCACTCGGTTGCTGAATGGGGTAGCAAAGGCCAAAGCAGAGGCTTGGCCTTGCATGTGGCAGGTTGGTGCAAGCAAGAAAATGGAACTGGTGAGCGCCTCACGGCATATCCCGATAGGGAACAGGAGGTCATCAGGATCTGCCCTAGGGCTTTGTGGTCTGGGGCGGTGAATGGGGTCTCCTCTGGGAACCTGTCAGGCTAGGCTCCTCCCCAAAGGTCCATGTGGTCTCGGGGGTAGGCACTCCTGGGGGGCTACCAGTATGCTGGGCTGCCGGTTATGAGCCAGAAGTGGCTGGCTTCAAACCGGAGCTAGGTGTCCCGCCCATACTAAGGGCAAGGAGGCTGTGTCTAGGAATGACACCTGCCTTGCCTGTTCTTGTGCTTGCTTAGTTTGCCCATTGCTGCAATGCTCTGTAAATAGTTAATAAAGTGGCCCTTGTTTAATTCCAAACTGTTGCCTGTCTCTTTATTTCGCCTGGGGGGGTAACATGGTATCAGTACTTTATAACGCATTATAAAACATTTCTAAGGGCTGCCTTGGATCTAACTTTCCTAGCTGCAAGTGCAAAGGGCACTACCTTGTGTGAGACCAAAGGATTTGTATCTGACAAGAGAAATATCAGCTTTTCACTGTCAGATAATTTTGTGCACTTGGTTTAAAATTCCAGATAGGAATCTGCTTCTAAGGTCCAAGTGTAAAGGGCAAATCATTATATAATGAAATAAATCTTCCACAGAGGTTCTGCATACACAAATGCATTGTTCACCAAAGAAATAGTTCTATTTAGTTGTGATATTTGTTTGATGCAAATAATTTTATTTAATCCTTCTTGTTATTTCATAGCCTACGTGCAAAACATCACTATGGTCACTGAAACAGCTAAAATCCATTGAACTCCACTTTGTGAAATCCAGCTTCTACACAGTGCAGTAAGTTTCACAGAGGTCATCATACTCAGCTCCATGGAAAAAACAGAACCACTGTCAACATTACATTCACATTTACTTCACATGGAATCCCTGGACACTTCTTGTATGGAAGCAGTGGTGTGCATAAACACAGGCATAAATCTTTGGACAAAATTCAAAAACAAATCTGCACAAACTGATCAACTAGAAATAGAATCACAGACGAGTCAACAAAGAAGAATGAAGATATAGCAGAATGCACAAAGGGAGGCTGAGAAGGGCCAAACACAGCAAGTTAACAGAAGAGTTGGTGCTTTGTAGCATGAACATCTACCACATGTAAAATACAGTCTTAAGAAGTACAAAATATCTCTATTTGTCACATTACTGTAATACTTAGGACTCAAAGACTTTCTCAACTCATAATCAGTGGGTTAATATTATCCATATTTTAAAGATGGGACTGACGATAGAGGCAGTGACTTGCCGAGCTCCAAAGTCAATGCTGTCCATTAGCAAATCATTATCTTGAAATGTATATTCATATGCTGAGAATAGTTACCATCAGAAACTAATACACGGTATAGGATATTTTTCATCCAAACCTACAAGCAATTAATAGCTAATGAATAAGCTACAATTTCATGTCTGCAGACCCTTTCCGAAGTACATTTCCTAAGTACAATCAAAATTCCAGAAGTTCCAGAGGTGGGATTGCTCTGTTAATCAACTGAGGATTCTGCAAATGGATTCTCTATTTATTTATTATTTGGAACATTTATTATTTATTATTTATTTATTTAATTCAATTTCTAGGCCGCTCTCCCCACACAGCAGGCTCAGAGCGGCTTATACAGTTTAGGGAACCACGTTCACAATAAAACAGTTAAAACATTATAAGTCATTATTAAAACAATACGGTTATTAAAGTGCTCAATACTGTCAATGGCGTACAATCTGATGTTGGCATAGAGTCTGATGTTGGGAGCACACAGGGTCATCAGCGACTAGATGGTAATAGATCAGGTCACACATTGGTGGTCACTGATGGTAAGGGGGGGGACAGAAGATGGGGACAGAGGGCAGCAGCCCCTATTCAAATGCCTGGTGGGAGAGCTCCGTCTTGCAGGCCCTGTGGAACTGCATCAGGTCCTGCAGGGCCCTGATCTCCTCCGGGAGCTCATTCCACCAGCTAGGGGCCCCCACCGAAAAGGCCCTCCCCCTAGTGGCAGTGAGCCTGGCTTCTCTTGGGCCAGGTATGGCCAGGCGGTGTTGGGCCCCAGATCGAAGTGCTCTCTGGGGTATATACGGGGAAAGGCGGTCCCTTAGGTAGGTCAGACCCAGGCCATTTAGGGCTTTAAAGGCAAGCACCAGCACCTTGAAGCGAATTCGGTATGCCACTGGTAGCCAGTGCAGTGCCTCTAGCGCTGGCCGTATGTGCTCCCGTCTTGGAAAACACATCAACAACCTCGCTGTGGCATTCTGCACCAGCTGAAGCCTCCAGATTTGCAACAAGGGCAGCCCCATGTAGAGAGCGTTACAATAGTCTAGCCTCGAGGTGACCGTTGCGTGGATCACTGTGGCCAGGTCTGCGCAATCCAGGAAGGGGACCAACTGCCACACCAGCCTAAGATGATAAAAGGCCAATTTGGCAGTGGCTGCTACCTAGGCCTCCATTGACAAGGAGGAATCCAGGAGCACCCCCAGACTCCTAACCACTGGCGACGGCACCAACGGCGCCCCGTCAAAGGTCGGTGGTAGGAGTCCTGACCATGGGCCACCCCGACCCAGGCACAGGACCTCCGTCTTTGTCGGGTTCAGCTTCAGCCTGCTCAGCCTAAGCCAACCAGCCACAGCATGCAATGCCCAGTCTAAATCGTCCGGTCCTGAGCCAGACTGCCCCCCCAACATCAGATAGAGCTGGGTGTCATCAGCATACTGGTGGCAGCCCAGCCCTGCCCTCTGGACAATCTAGGCAAGGGGGCGCATATAGATGTTAAAAAGCATCGGGGACAGAACAGTCCCCTGAGGCACACTGCATTTAAGTGGGTGTCTCCGGGACTGCTCCTCCCCTAGCACCACCTTTGTCCCCAACCTTGGAGAAAGGAGACAAGCCACTGTAAAGCGAGTCCCTGAATCCCCACGTCGGCGAGGCGGTGGGTCAGCAGCCGATGATCAACCGTGTCGAAGGCACCTGACAGGTCGAGCAACAGCAACAACACCACACCACCTCGATCCAGATGCCTCCGGAGGTTGTCAGTAAGGGCAACCAGAGCTGTCTTGGTCCCGAACCCCGGGCGAAAGCCTGACTGGAAGGGATCTAACACCAAAGCATCATCTAGGAATCCCTGCAACCGTATCGCCACTGCCCTCTCTATTAATTTGCCCAAATAAGGCAAATTAGAGACCAGCTGATAGTTCGCCAATTCGGCCGGATCTAAGGTTAGTTTTTCAAGAGAGGACGGACCATTGCCTCCTTGAGTGCCTTCGGGAACTGCCCGTCTGTGAGGGACTAGTTGATAATCTCCCTCAGTGCACCTCAAAACCCCTCGTGGCCCGCTTTAACGAGCCAGGAAGGGCACGGATCAAGGAGGCACGTGGTTGGGCGTACGGTCATGATTAACCTGTCAACTTCATCAATGCTGAGCTGGCCAAAAGAATCCAAACCCGGCATTACAGACATGCAAGGGGTCTCAAGTTCGCTCATTGTATCAATTGTGGCGTGGAGATCGCGGCGGAGCACCAAGACTTTATCCGCAAAATAGCTCACAAAAGCCTCACAGCCGATTTCTAATTCCCTATTGTTTAATTTGCCCTGAGGCAATACTGTTATAGACCGAATTGTTCTAAATAATTGTGCCGGGCGTGAGCTAGCAGATGCAATCTCGGCCGCCAAGTAATCTTTCTTGGTAGCCTTGACTAACATCTCATAGGCCTTCATAAACGTCCTATAAGATGCTCTTGTAGCTTCATCACGAGCGCGATGCCACCGTCTCTGTAGCCGTCTGAGTTCCCTTTTAATGAGCCGTAACTCCTGGGTATACTGTGGAGCCAGCCTAGTACAGGAGCGCAGAGGGCGCCTAGGAGCGATCTCATCGATGGCCGCAGAAAGTCGGGCATGATACCATCTCCAGAGATCTGGCTCAAGGCCTATCAAAAGATCTTCCTTGGTATGCAATATCAATATATCTAATTCTCAATGTGGCCCCATCTGTGAATACTTAAATCCAGATATTGGAGCCATGAACAGACAAGACAGGTCTTTCTACAAGCCTGAAAAAAACCCCAAGTTTGGAGAAAAATCTGAAATCTTTAAAAAAAAGTTGGGCGGGTTAAAAAAAATAGAAGCTGTGCCTGTAGCTGTAAGAAATAACTGCCTCCTGTGGTCATTGCTAGGCAACTATAAAAAAATATCCGATTGAAGTCTTGGTTTCTGCCACTAGAAGGCAGAAAGAGAGGCAGGGTCCTTTCCAGGGCTGTTTGAGGCCTTTGAGGGAGTACTCATCAGGACCAGGGACAGCAGCAACTACAGGGTGACTTGCTACCACCTGACTTGCATAATTTACCCAGGCCTGCCTGCTTGCTACTGTTCAACAGCAGCCACCCCACAAAAGTCAATGTGGTGTAGAGATTAGAGTTTCAGGTTCAAATCCCCATTCTGAAAGCTCACTGAGTGACTTTGGGCCAGTCAAACACACTCAGCCTAATCTACCTTGCTAGGTTGTTGTGAAGATGGAAGAGAGGATAATGATGAGAGCTGCTTCGGGCCCCCATTGTGGAGAAAGGTGGACTATAAATGAAGTAAGTAAATAATAAATATAGCTGAAGATGGGGGCAGATAAAAGGTGGGTCGGTGGGTGGGTGGGATAGGTGGGGATATGGGAGTTACCTGGATCAGGGAAAGAGACAGTAGTGTATGGAGAGGGATAAGGAGGAAAGTGAAGTGCCCCCATAAGTTCTTGTGGATACCTCACAGTGCAACTGGGTCTAGGTCTGACAGCTGGCAGTGTGCAACTGGTCCAGAGTAGGAATGGGAAGGAACCATGATTTGAGCACCAACCAGGCCGGCTCATGGTTCATTCTGAACTGGTTCATTTGGTCATGTCATTCCTGAATCCAAAAATGAACCGCTTTTTTTCAGTGGAGGTTCATTTGGTGCATTAGAGCAGTTTGTTCTCCAGATATCCTAGTGCCAATTCAATCAATTCCTAGGCAGTGCTAGGGGTGGACTTGTGAAGAGCCCTAGAAACACCCATAGCAGTGGTCCACAGCTTGATTGGCAGCTCTGGGAGCCAATCATGGAGCTCCCATTCTGTTCTGTGGGAACAGATTGTATATATTCACCACACCCTGATGCAGCTGCTTTCACTTTGCAGCAGGAAGAGAAAGGAGTCATCATGTGAGAGTGAATTAGGAAGAATTGCTTGCTGAATGGCTGATTTAAGGGGAGGCTAGAGCTGGGCTTTCCTGGGGGCACCTGCTTTGGGGGGGGCTATAACTCAGACAGCCCAAATCTAATATTCTCCAAACTTGAAGGGTGCATGGAGGAAAGCCTGCTGAAGACTTCCACTGAGGTTGGCATCTCTAACTCATGAGGCGGCTGTTCTACCACCTCCCAAACTCACAAACCAAACAAACCAGTTCAGGAAACAGGAAAGTTTGTGAAAGTTTGTGGTTCATGTAATAAAACAAACCATGAACCACCATGAACCACCATTTTCCTGGTTCATGTCCATCCCTAGTCCCGAGTTTTCTCAGCTTTCAGGGTGAGGAAAGGAGAGAAAGCTGAAGATGGAGGGGGTAGATAAAGACAGGTTTTAAGGTTGGTGGAAATGACAGAAGAAAGCAGGGAAAGCAAAAACTATGGGGCTTTCAGGAAAGGGAAAAAGTAAAGAGTAGAGAAGAAAGATATCCCTAAAAGCACTTTTGTGTCTCCCATTTGTATGAGGATTTTAAAAAAGAAAAACTACAACAGCTGAGCATTGTTAAAAACAAAACTCTCCCCACTATTTATTCTGTTTTCTCTTTATTACAGGAGCAATTGACATTCACTTCCAATTTAAAGGAGGTCATTAATTTCACTAATAAACTGAGCAGATAAGTAAATTATCTAATGTGGAAGCAGCTCTCCAAACCCAAACATACTTCCTCGAAGTCAAAAGTAGTTGTCTGTAGGACTTAACTTCTAAGTAAGTATGCCTAGAGCTTCAATTTGCTATCTGAAACAAACTGACCTAAAATTGGTGAGAATAACTTTTAAATATACAACTGGGGTAAAAGACCTAATTCTACCTAGGAGCACAAGTCCCTCTGAGACAACCATTTTAGGAAGAGTTTGAAATTTTTAATAACTGGACATTTTCACAGGGTTTCTCTCACTATATTACAAAGTTCAATTATCACCTGAAAAGCCCTGAATGGCCTTGGACCACATACGTGCAGGACTGCCTCTTCAGTGCTCTGCTCTGTTGTGACAGCTTTGCTCATCTGAGCAATGCCTTCTCAACTCCAGAGGTGCCAAATGGGTAGGATCAGCGACTGCCCATTCATCTGCATTCTCAGTGGTGGCTCCCACCTTGTGTAAGGTCCTCCCTGAGGAGGCTAGGAAAGTTCCCACACTTGTGTCATTCTTCAGAATGAACAGTAATATTCAAGGGGGCATTTTAAAAAAGAAATTAAAACCATAGTAGAATGAACAGCCCAAGAGGGTACCATAGGCATCACCTGCTTTTATAACATTGTCTTACACCTTGCCATACACTTTCTGTATTGTTTATAGTACCTCTCCTTATTCGCATCATTCTCTAATCCTGTAATCCTAGTCCTATTGCATGTTCATTGGTTGTCTTATGCTGTCTGATTGCACTGTTTATATCTTGTCATCCACCTTGAGTGTCACCAAGAAAAGCTATAAATAAATTATTGAGAAGTTGGAAAAACCAAGCTAAAGAAGGAGGGTGAGTAACATAGCATTTGAAAAGGTGATTAGTCTCACTTTTTTCTCTGTTGACAATATTTTGGTTGTCATAAACTAGGCTGGATCGTTTTATTTGCTATGATAATTGCATCCAGCTAGTTTTCATTCTTTTTTTGAGAATATTTGTCATTTCCTTTCACTTTCCTTTTTTCTCTTAGTATGGGACTGAATGCAAGGTATTTTATCATGTTATGCTCCAATTAAATTTCCCAGTCATACAAGTGTGTTTTTACATTCTTTATCAAATCTTCTTGCTGAATCTGCTTGGGTCAAACTCTAGAGTGATATTATACCTTATGGTTTTGGTTTTAGTCTCCCCCCAAATTCGTATTTGCAATTAGAAATCTTTTTGGGAAGTTGAACAACAGTGAGGAATTGAAATATGCATATTGTAACTTTTCCCTAAGCTTTTAATTTTAGATTTTATTCCACTTAATAAAACAGTGCTCAAACCAGCTCTGATAATTCGGAACAATTCTTCAGTTTTAAAATCTGTAGTTGTGTATTTCAGTAGCACTGTACCACCCTGCCCCCGATCTCTGAGACACGTCAAGCGCCAGTAACTTTCCTGCTATAGGCAACAGACCACGCCCATTGTTCCCTGGAGAGGACATGATAGCAAGGTTCCTATGCTGGCAGGGAGGATTGCCTTTAAAATGTTCTATTATATTAACTGGTAATGTATTACTAAAAAGGGGGGAGCTTTGTTTTCTAAGTGCAAGCAAATAACCTACTTTTTTCCCAGAAAGACACAATAAAACCGGAGAACAATACGCCTCTGAATAAAGCTACAAAATACCACGTTGCTGAATTCCTTCTGCTAAGAGAGAGAGTGCCCCTCTGCACAGATGGAATGGAGCTATGTCACCAGTGACCTTGCTCATTCTTCCGCACCAGCTGAATTTCCCCAAGTTCTCTGCTCCTATTGGAGCTGTGGACTTTCCGCTCTCAGTTGTATCATGCCTTGCTACTGTGAAGCTGAGAGAGAAAATGCAAATGCATTGCTGATTTTTAGCCTAGACAGAAATACTATAGTTCAGTGGCAAACAATATGCTTTGTATATATGTTGCCCCAGATCTGATTTCCATTTAAAAGATCTTAGGCAGCAGAGCTGGGCAAGACCTCTGCCCAAGACTCTTGAGAGCTGGATTTGAACTCCACTGGGCTAAGTATGCCATTGTCCATTTGACTTAGGTGGGGAAAAAAGCAATAGAAAATCTGTTGCAGTTCAACCGATATGGCATGTCAGGGATATGCACATGGGTAGAAAAATAGGGGGACTGGCATCCCTGGATGCCATAATCATATGAACAGGGGCATACACTTTTGGAAATCCAAAGGGGGGGGGCTCCTTAGCGCATGCACAAAGCGCGCACGCTCACTGGAGTGGTGTTCTCCCCCCCGGGAAACCGCCCCACCTCCCCGGGCCCTTCCAAGGCCCGCCAGCCGCTGCTGCCGGTGCCTCTCCCCCCCGCCACCCCTTTCCTCTCCCTCTCCAGCAGCGGCAGCCAGGCCTCAGAAGGACGTGGGGAGGCATGGCAGCAGGCGCTCCATTTTCCCGGGGGTGGCTGAGCCCCCCCGGGAAATTTCGGGGGTGGCTCAAGCCCTCGAGCCCCCCCGTACTCTACGCCTATGCATATGAAGAATAGAATTCACTCTAAACCACATATGTTTATCCTGTTTATCTTGTATTTCTTGTTTAGGGAATCAAAATATACTTTTGGAAATAAGGACAATGGTAGCATTAGACCTTGATTAGTGCTATTCTCTCTGTATTTTGGGATTCCAGACAACCCAGCAATATTGAGATGCCAGCCAAAACACTTAGTTAAATGAAGTATTGTCTTTTAACAGTTGACACTACTCCTTCTGCCAAACAGGATGAATTGGCTGTGATGTCTCCTGGTCTTAAATGCTATGAGCTAAATGACCCAAAATTGCAAGGAACAAACAAAGCCAAAACAGCAAAACAAACACAATCCAGAATCTATAACCATCCCTTTGAAAAGGCAGAAATTTGAATATGAAATAAATAAATGGAAAAATAACAAAATTGCAGTAACCTTATCAACTTTCAAGCTGATTACAATATGCACTGTACCTTTGCATCCTTTACAAGTATTCTTTGCAACATCCCTCCCACCTTCTGACTGGAATATAAAGACTGAGGTCTCCATTCCTACTAGTATCTGATGAAGAGAGCTTTGACTCTTGAAAGCTTATACCATGACAATCTTGTTGGTCTCTAAGGTGGTACTAGATTCAAATCTAAATGTCCTATCAACTTTGGTAATCTAAAACAGATCTTGGTAACCCAAATCAGTTTCTGGTGTTGGAAGTGCCTATCACAATATTCTGTACTTGAATTCTCAAAGGAGAAACACATTTTTGGCATGTGATTCTGAACACCTGTGTTGGAAATGGGTCCATATGGCAATCCAGTTATGCATAATGACCTGTATACAATAATTCCATCGCAGTATAGATAAAAGTATTGCATTTCTCTTATTTGAGGCATATGTGTAAATTGATTTTTGTCCAATATTTGATGTTGTCTGGGGTAACAGTAATCAATCAAAGCCACTGCAATGAACTGGCTGTATTCAACATAATTCTAGGGTTTGCCAATCTAACTAGTAGGCAACAATATATCTAACTTCATAATTTTTTGATTCATTTATATATCATCTAGCTGACAGAATTGGAAGATTATTGTGATGGTAAGTAGGTATAAGTGAACTATTCACAGGCTGCCATGTCCGTATATATCTTTTTCTTTGCCTGAACTCAAAATACATACAGGCTGGGTCCTGGGTGGGCAAGACTCCTAGTTCATTATAGAGAACTCTGATTGGTAAACTGCACATACCTTAGTTAAGTACTGTGGTGAACAGAGAGCCTGCCTGTGTGAATCTCTCATCAGACCAGGGCAGGGGAAAGGCTGACTTTGGCTTGCTTCAGAGTCACAGGGCAGAGTTTTGCCTGTATAAAATCTGTAATTCCCTCTGGTCCATTGGACTTTGCTGATGGAGATGCCTGTACCAATGGGCCAAGGTATGCCTCAGACTTTGAACCTGAGACCAACATCTGGCTGGCTCCTTTGAACCTGAGACCAACATCTGGCTCACCCAGCCTCTGGAAATAAGAAATAGGTATATAACGGGGGCGCAGGGCGGAATCTTTGTAGCTACACTATCTATAGCCATGGGTGCAGATGATTTTTTAAAAAGAAAATTCATGGAAAATTAGTATATGATCTCAACAGTCAGAGTCAGCATAACTTTGAATGAGGACATATAACAAGAGAAATTTGTCACCTTTATATCCTGATAGCAGGTTTTCTGGAAGAATATGGCAGACCACTGAGAAACAGCATACTTGATTAAATGGATCTTTGGTACAATCCAGAATGGTTCTTTTCATGCTTGTGTGACGCTCATATGATTTGGGTGAAACTGTTCCATGTCAAGACTGGCTTAACTACATATGACCAATGCCATTGTGGACCCTTTGAAATGGCTTGGAAAAGGACTCTCAGAAACCAGGTACATAAATGTATGTGACTTGTCCGTTTTGTATCATTCTATGATTAAAAATGTTCCTAGATGGAAATTTGTGAAATATTTTCCTTTCTTTGGTACCTGAATGTTAAGTGATCACAACTTTTTCTATTGTACTAATCTGCCCCTGGTTTTAAATCCTCCATGTTCTGTTGTGCTATGTGGGACCACCCTGCCCCCTCCTCAAGTTGTCCCTTCTGTCATTGGTAGATGGGCCAGTAAGGCCTCAGAATAGGGAATGAAGGGGGTTGCACCACCTTGTTCTTTCTCCTCATGACCAGCACTATTACCTACAATGTTAGGTCACACCTCCCTCCTTAGTCTGCCTCTTGGCATTCCTTATAAAGGCTCTCTGGGTTGCTCAATCTCCTGTTTTCCCCCCAGGTGGTTTCTCTTAGCTCCACCCCCAGGCTTTCCCATCAATGTGGGAAGCTCCAGTACCCCTGGGCAATGCTCCCTCTAAGCTGTGGAATCTTGTGAGCAAAAATTCTACCTTGTGAGCTACTGGCATTAAAGTTGTGAGCGAGCGATTTGGCTACTGCATACATTAGTTTGCTCTGGAGCCATCCTTCCTGAGCTAAGACAAAATCTGTGAGCCAGAGTCTAAAAAACTGTGAGCTAGCTCACACTAACTCAACTTAGAGGGAACTCTGCCCCTGGGGGTGCGGACATTGCCTCCCTCCTTCCCCCATCTTCTGCAGGCCTTGCTGATCTTCTTGTGGCTCAAACACCTGCTGTGAGGACTGGTGAATCCCCTTTCTGGGCTTGGCTGGGTCCTGCTGGATCTGGGATTCATCATCAGGCATTGCTGCCACTGACATCATGGCTGGTGACCACTCTCAACTCCAAAGGGCAGGGCTTGGCATGGCCGTGGAGGCACTGCCTTGCTTCTCCTACCCAGCAGTTGCTGTGCCCAGCTCAGGAACCATTCCCAGTGATGTCTTCAGGGCCAAAGAGTCCTCCTGCCAGCCATAGCTGCTTGGAGCCTCATATGGGTGAATCCCCCAAGCACAACCTCTAAGCCAGACATGTTCTATTTTACTGATAAACCAATAGTTTTGTTTTATATGTGAAACTGAGTCATTCCCAAAATGCCTGGGGGACTAAAGCAGCAGTTAGGATGCCAGGAGATAAATACTTTGTTGGTTTTTATATAGAACTCTGTGGGGTAAAAATTGAGGAGCAGCAAGCTTGGTTAAAAAAAAAAAACCTCACAAACCTGCTCCTTCTCACCATCTCTTAGCCACCAATGGCTATCACCAATGGTTATCATTTTTTGTCCAATTTATGCAGGTGTGCATAAAAGAATGCTTTAGTTTCCTTCTAATCTAGTAGTGTAATAATTCTAAAATATACAGTGAGGAGCACAAAGTGCCCCCTGAATCACCCATTGAAGGATACAGTTAAAATGGGGTTTTTTTTAACTACAACACACTGAACAGCACAAAGAGCTTAGCAAAGCATACCGACTTGAATGGTAGGCCATTGATGGTTAATGGGCAAAATTGTGATGTTCACATCATAGATGGGCAAGTTGGAATGAAGTAATAGAGATGGTGAGAGATTTTTATCTGTGCAACAACTATCAGCTATTCCAGCCTCCCCATCAGAGATAATGAAAGTTACAGTGTCCATGATGTATGCATGTCCTGTTTCATCTCCTGGAAGAAACACACACACAATTCAGAGCTCCTAGAAAGTCACCAGACCTTCGAACAAATATGAAATATTAATCATTGTGCTCACAGACAGAAAGATAACAGCAAGGAATAGATTCAAGAGGGGACTAAATTTCTGAGAGTGGCTTTAGAGTGCTTTGAGCTCCTAAGGAAAGCTGTCCACTAAACCAACCTGAGGAAATAACAGCTCAGAAATCACCAGTTTAAGAAGCAAGAAGTACAATTATCAAATTGAATATAATGAACTGTTCTTATAGCACTTGAAACTTCTGATGAGAGCTTTGAAGTCATTTATGTCATTACATCCCTGTGCTTCCACAATGAAAATATAGCTTGAGAGGAGTCTTCACTGCTCAGAAAAAGGGGCATCAAAGACAGTCAGGAGCAGGTATGGCCTCAGCTAGAGAGTAAATGCAGTTAGACAGTTATGGTCCAGAGCAGGGGTGGGCAATTGTTTTGGCTCGGGGGCCGCTTTGTGGGAGCGGAGGTTAGTGGAGGGCCGCACCTTTTAAAATGATTGCATTCATTAGTTAACTTTGCATTTCAGAAAAGATATAAATTGTATAATAAAAATCAATAAATATAAATTAAATAAAATAATGGTAGTTTTATTCAATTTATTTATTGTACTAATTTCATATCATCTATACCTGCAAGCACATTTAATTTTAGAATCAGTTTAATGAGGCAAATGTACCCTATCACACTTTTCTACAATTTTTTTGAAATCAGGAGTGAGATTGCTTGTTGAGATTCTCATCACAGCCTGCAAGTTAATGTTTGTCAAATGTCTGTTAATGTCTATATTTACTCTTGTTGATCTTCATGCAAGAGCAACTTTGCTCACAAATATATGTAGACCCAAATATAGAGAACATTTCCCCAGCAAATTTCTTCATACATGGAAATTGTTCAGCAGACAAAGATTTGTAAAAGTCAACTAATGTCACAGCATTAAACATTTCTTTCACAGTGTGATTTGACTGCATGTCAATAAGTTAAAGCTGCAGCTCCTCAGGTGCTGACAGTGGCCAACTGTCTTGGCGGGCCGCAAAAAACTCTGTGGCGGGCCGCATGTGGCCCCCAGGCCGCCATTTGCCCACCCCTGGTCCAGAGCAAGCCAAAAGAGAGAAAGTAATAGTACATGGCAAGTTGCTTTGAGACAGATCAAGATGGGTAGTCATGTCAGTCTGCCTGTAGCAGTAGAAAAGAGCAAGAGTCCAGTAGCACCTTGAAAACTAACAAAATTTGTGGTAGGACATGAACTTTTGTGAGTCACTGCTCACTTCTTCAGATACAGCTAGAATGTGAGTAACCCTCAACAAGTGGGTGTGATAAGCAGCCAAGTTTGTCATTTATGGTAAACAACTAGCTGTAGGGTACCAGCCATGAAGCAACAGTGTCGTGCCATGTTCAGGTCAATAGGTATACATTCAACAGAATGAATCCTGATTGAAGTAAATAAACTAAACATGGGCAAAGGAGGAAGCTGCTTGTATGTATGTATAACAAGTGCACTATTACAACACACATTTTTGAAATAACTCTTGTAGCATGCACAGCATGAGAAGGAAAATGCTGAAGGAAACTGACAAATAATGTTTTATGTAATGTGCTATCATATATCTCCAGAGATGGACTGGAATATAACAACGGCCCTGGAACAAGCTAAGCTTAGTGGCCCCTATGGTGGTAAAAATGAATGCCAGCCAGTTCAGTGTTGCCAACAAGGGGATTGGTTCACTCATTGCCTCCTCCAACCAACTAGTGGTCATGTGACAGGAGGCAACTGGTCATCTGACACAGATCATCATTATCCCTGATGAGTCTGAGCCAAGTTGCTGCTGAGGCACTGGCAGAGTTAGAATCATAGAATCATAGAGTTGGAAAGGACCTCCTAGATCAATCTAGTCCAACTCCCTGCACAGTGCAGGAAATTCACAAATACCTCTGCTTCCACACCTGCAGTGACTGCTGTCCCACACCCAGAAGATGACAAAAAATCTCCAGGACCCCTGACCAAACATGTAAGAAAGGGCCCCAAGAACTAAGCACTGAGACAACCTTTCCTGCCCTTCCTTTCATGATCTGCCTGAGTTCATCCAATCGGAACTGCTGTCAGATGGCCACCTACCCTCTGTTTGAAAACCTCCAAAGAAGGAGAGCCCACCACTTCCCAAGGAAGCCTGTTCCACTGAGGAACTGCTCTAACTGTCTGGAAGTTCTTCCTAATGTTTAGCTGAAAACTCTTCTGATATAATTTCAACCCTTTGGTTCTGCTCCAATCTTCTGGGGCAACAGAAAACAACTCTGCACCATCCTCTATATGACAGCCCTTTAAGTACTTGAAGATGGTGATCAGTCATCTCCTCTCCAGGCTAAACATACCCAGCTCCTTCAACCTTTCCTCATAGGACTTGGTCTCCAGACCCATCACCATCTTCGTTGCCCTCCTCTGAACACATTCCAGCTTGTCTATATCTTTCTTAAATTGTGGTGCCCCAAACTGAAAACAATATGCCAGGTGAAGTCTGACCAGAGCAGAGCAAAGTGGTACCATCACTTTGTATGATCTGGACACTATACTTCTGTTGATACAGCCCAAAATCTACTAAGACCCCTAGATCCTACTACTGCCGAGAAGTCTCCCCCAACCTATAATTATGCATTTGATTTTTCCTACCTAAATGCAGAACTTTACATTTATCCCCACTGAAATTCATTAAATTTGTTTTAGCCCAGTTTACCAGCCTGTCAACATCATCCTGTATCATATTTAGTATCATCTGCAAATTATAAGCATTCCCTCTATCCCTTCATCCAAATCATTGATAAAGATGTTGAACAAAACAGGTCCCAGGCAATGTTCCCTCTAAACTGTGGAATCTTGTGAGCAAAAATTCTATTCTGTGAGCAACTGGCATTAAAGTTGTGAGCGAGCGATTTGGCTACTGCATAAATTAGCTTGCTCTGGAACCGTCCTTCCTTGAGCTAAGAGAAAAATGTGTGAGCCAGAGGCTAAAATACTGTGAGCTAGCTCACACTAACTCAGCTTAGAGGGAACACTGGTCCCAGGTCAGATCCTTGAGGCACTCCACTTGTCACTCCTCTCCAAGAAGATGAGGAACCATTCACAAGCACTCTTTGGGTGTGATCTGACAACCAGTTACAGATCCACCTAACAGTCCTAGGATCCAAACCACATTTTACCAATTTGTCAACAAGAATATTATGTGGAACCCTATCAAAAACCTTACTGAAATCAAGATAAACCATGTCTACAGCATTCCCCTGATCCAGCAAGGTAGTAACTTCCTCAAAAAAAGAGATAAGGTTAGTCTGACATGACTTGTTCTTGAGAACCCTGCGCTGGCTCTTAGTCATCACAGCCATCCTTTCTAAATGCTCAAGGACTTTCTGATTATTTGTTTTAAAACTTCTCCAGGTATAGACATCAAGCTGTCAGGTCAGAAGTTATCCAGATCCTCCTTTTTCCCCTTCTTGAAGATGGGAACAACTTTTGCCCATCTTCAATTTTCTGGCACCTCAAGTGTTCTCCAAGTAGTCTCAAAAATAATGGAAAGAGGCTCAGAAATTTCATCTGCAAGTGCTTTTAGTATCCTTTAGTATCCTTCATCTGGCCCCGAGGACTTAGTTTCATTTCAAGAAACTAGGTGCTTATGTACTACCCCTATGCCGATCCTAGGCTGCAACTCCCTTCCCTCATTATGTGTTCTGTGTCATATTGAGCACTGTTTCCCTTGCCAAAGAAGACGGAGGAAAAGTAGGAATTGAGCAGTTCTACCCTCTCTTCATCGCCTGTTACGATTTCACTTTCCTGTCTGTGCAATGGGCCTACCATGCTCTTGCTCTTTTTCTTACTTTGAACATAAGAACCCTTTTTTGTTGTTTTTAGCATCTTTCACTAGCCTAAGCTCATACTGAGCTTTAGCTTGCCTCACACTCTCTCTACAAGCACGGGTTATTTGCTGTTTGGACTTGGCTCTGTTTGTTCTCAGCTGCCATCCAGCCCGTAGGGCAGTGGCCCACCAGGATATTTCCCTTTAAGTTAAATGGCTGGACCACAGTATCCACAAGCAAAATGTTTTCCCAAAGAACTCGATTCTGTGCAGTGATTGCATTTTATCAATTAAGGAGTTAATTCTCTCTCATTTATGAGAAAACTAGGCATCTGAAATAAAAACACAAAACAACCAACTCCAGGAAAAGACAGCACCACCAGGGATCTCACAGAGCACGGTGTTGGAAAATAAGAACACACTAAGGACCCTGTATTCTTCTGACATGTTTGCTTGTGGTTCTCAAGACAGAGATATATTATTTAACAACAGTTTGGAAAAATGTATTCTTGGGACAGAGCTTCTTCCCTGAATATTTGTGTAAAATTGGCTGTGCTTCAGATTCTTAGGACAAATAGCTACAGAGTTCATGAGACAAATGCAGCAGCAATGTTCCTGTCCTTGTAGCTGTGATCATGAGATTTGGGCAAGTAACAGAACAGTAAAACACAAAAGGAGGTCATTTCCAGTCTGAGAGAAAGAAAAACTGATGGAGGTTCTATCAGGCTCCAGGCTGTTTTTGTGAAGAAGAATCCCTTAAAGTCTATTGAGTAGTAATCTAGATGGTCTGCACAGCTTCAGTCTGGAGAAGCAATGAAGATACAGGAGAAGATTTAGGATAGCAGGGACACAATGCTGGAAATAATGAACCAACCCACCTCTAGCCCATGTTTCCATACATATGTCCTCCACTTGGAAGGTATCTTGCTAAGAAGGCTTAGCCCAGTATAACTGAAAGGAAGAGATGAAGGAGGAAGCAAGTAGAGGCATGGATCACAAGGAACTGAGCAAAAGAGGGAGAAAGCGTGTCCAGGAAACATGGAAAGACAGCTGAGAAGGAACAGTCTCCATGTACAAAGAAAAATTAAAACAGCAGCATAGACTGGATTCCAGGAGTATCCATAAATCTAATCTGTGATGTTCTTTTATGAATGTGAGAATTGAGGAGTGTCTTGTAAGGTACAATGCCATTCATTTAAAGGACTCTTTGTGTCCCATTCATTTATGCAGCAAAGGTTTAAAGACGTAGTTAATTGTTGCAACTTAAATTAATAGGATTCAAAGTGCTGAGCTCTGGATGAATCGTGCATGCAATATTTTAATTAAAGGTTCATCAGTAGCTAAAGATGCTGACTGGCTGATTTTCAGAAACGACATGAAAAATTGAAGGTACTTCCTTAGACATGTTTCTTTAGCACTGACTACAGTGCAATATACTGTTCACATCTATAAAACATCCATACTACCGTGAAGCCACTAGGCAAAAATGCTTAGAAGGTGGTTAAACTTTAAACTTAAGTCAAGCAAAATCAAAGCTGAATCATCAAACAGGCAGTCAAATGTTAGTGAATTGCTCCTTCACTGCTAGACTAAATATACCTGCAAAGAGACTGACAAACCAAAGTGACACAATCAACAACATCTGCACTGTCCTACATGTTTATATTTGCTACAGCTCCTCTGGACTTAATCTATTTTTTTTACATGGTTTCAAATAAAAAAGAGACCCTGTGTGGTATAGTGGTTAAAGTGTTAATGGATCAAAAGAGTAAGTCTCAGAGATGTATGAAACTACATGGTCCCACGCCACAGAATTTTGACAGAGAATTCATGATTTCACTCTGTTCTACCCAAAAGAGTGGATCAAAGAAGCTGGAAGGGGTTTTGCCACTGACACCACAGCAAGGGACAGGGTTTTTCCACCCCCATTGTTTATCTTTCCACCCATAGAAGGAAAGATTTCCAGTTAAGTAAGAGGTATATAAAAGAACCCTTTCCCACCTTATTTGATCAGAGGGGTGATGTACAGTTCTTGTTACCATATCTTAAAAAGCACAGAGGAGGGTGACCAAGATGATTAGGGTTTTGGAGCATCTTTTCTATGAGGTAAGGCTGAAGAGTCTGGGACTTTTCAGATTAGAAAAGAGAGAACTAAGGAGGGACATGATGCGCTCCTTGCCCAATTCCTCTTTTTTCCTTTTTTTCCTCAATCAAGAAGGGCACTCAAGTCATTAATTTATGCTCCATCCTGTTTCAGGAGCTATCGTGACTCACCCAGACTTTTGTGTCAATGCAGATCTGTTTTACTTCATCCTAATTCAAGTATGTTGATCACATTGCCCATGCAGATTTGGCTCACATAACCTAATCAAGGTATTTCCCCACTTTTTCCTGCCAAAGTTTGACAGCTGTTAACTTCAAACTGCCCAGTCGAATTCAAGCTACATATCTTAGACCAATCATGTTCCTGGAAAAGTTGGTTCCCATGTCTAGCTATGGGACCCTTCCCCATAAAAAGTCCACCCAAACTCAGTGGAAAGTGTGCCAGGTTTTCCAGCTACTTCAACACCCCTGTAACACTCCTGCAACACAGCCCCCCCCCCTTTCTTCCCTTGCTCTGCTCTTTGGACCTCAGCTGCATTTGCCCCTGGACCCCTCTGGACTTCAAGCCCAGGATTTCAGGACATATGTCCCTTTCCTAAAACATCCCAATTTCCTCCCTCCTAACTTTTATAAATGTGCCCTTTTGTTCATGTGTGCGTGTGTGTGATAACTTCGAGAATTAGTTCTCAGGTGCTTGGTGTAGGTTCTTTACAATAAAGCTATTTCTTTGTGTTTAAAATCTCTCTCTTTCACTCTCTTTCTTCACAATTTCATTGTGGGGTACCCTACTGAGACACCCCCCCCCCCCCAATATACATAGAGCAAGGTCCTACATTATTCTTGTCTGGAACCTTTTTAAAGCTAATCTCCCCATTGTTAGATACAGGATGGACAAAAGGAAATTCTTCTTTACTCAATGAGTAATTAAGATGTGGAATTTGCTGCCAGAGGATGTAGAGATGGCCACAGGCATTGGGGATTAGATTCATGGAGGATAAGTTTATCAATGGCTACTAGCCAAAGTGACTGGGGGAACCATATTCAAAGGCACTAAATCTCTAAATCTCAAAGTCAGGAGGCAACATTAAGGGAAGGCCTTGGCCTTTATGCCCTGTTGTTGGCTCTCCAGGGGAAGTGGCTGGCCACTGTGTGAGACAGGATGCTGAACTAGATGGACCACTGGTCTGATCCAGCAGGGCTCTTCTTATGTTCTCAGGGTCTGCTAATACTAGTACTAATATCTTGGCACATAGATATAGAATGGGGGTTCTATGCTTGACTAATAGAAGTTCCAATAAGGTAGCTGTTAAAGTTAGCCTACGGGGGGGGGGGGGGGGTGACCTAAAAGACTAACAAACATTTTGAGATATAACTTTTGTGGGCCACAGCCCATTTAATCAGATGCATGAAATGGATTCTCAGAATCTATTCAGGCAAAGAAAAATGTGAGATGCAGACTATGACATGTTCATGTAAAACTCAAAGCTATACGAGCTAAGCACAATGTACATTCACACTGGCTGTAGTTTGTGGTAACAAGATAAATTGCTTCACATAAGTAGGTTAATACCACCCTGACCTGGATAACCCGGACAAGCCTAATCTCATCAGATCTTGGAAGCCAAGCAGGGCTGACCCTGGCAAGTTCTTAGAAGGGAGACCTCCAAGGAATACCAGGGCTGGGATGCAGAGGCAGGCAATAGTAAGCCACCTTTCTGAAATGTTCAGGCTCCACTGGGGGTCTCCAGAAGTCAACCATGACTTCCAGGCATAGACCCCCCCAACACCCAAAATACTCACAAAAACCCGTAAGTAGGTTAATAGCCATATTAACTAAGAAAGGTGTCTGCTCTGTTTAACCTTTTGTTGATACAATCAAACCTACTGATGAATTCTAATTCAGTATTTCCTCTCTAGAGTCATCCTCTGAAGTTCCCTTGTTGTGAACAACATACAGAATGGTTAAATTGGGCTCTTCATTAAATGTTTTAGTCCTTGAGTTGTGAAGAAGGTGACTTTTCTACTACATTTACCTGGCATTGGATGTCCTTTAGCTGCTATGACAAAAATGCATCCTCTAAAGCTTCCTGACAAGCAGTTCAGTGGGAAGAAGGATGTGCTCAAGAGAATATTTCAACTGGGGCACACTACCATAGAACAATTGTTAGCCTGACTACTCTTTTATATTATTAATATTTGGGGAATATTAGTTCTTAATAATCAGCAGTAGGCATTAAGGATCTGCACCTGTTTATACAGAAGCTGGGCTTTTCCAGAACTCTCAAGGGACTGACACAAGACTCAAGTCAAGGTTTAAAAAGGGAAATTGTTTACTTTGTAAGAATAAAATGTTTATACACAAATACTACACAATCATACAGATCTAGGAAGTTAGGTAGAATTACAGAGACGTATGCATGAGCAGGAATATCGATGGTCTCCGTTGAGGGTGATATTTACCTCTATAGGAATCCTGCTGGAGAGAGAGGGGGGGTGCCTTCGGACAAAGGAGAAAGGAGCGTGGTTCTGAACCTGCAGAAGGCACATGGCGGATCCAAGTGGTGCACCCAAGGATCCGGGAGGGAGGAAGGAGAAACAAGCTAGAGAGGGGAAGAAAGTCTGACTCATAACTCTTGGGAAGTTGTATTTATTGGGGGGTGTTACCAGGAGGTTGGCAAGTTCCTGGGACCTTCCTAGGAATGCCTACAGATAGTCTGTCCTGTGTCCCTAGCCACTAAGAGGGTCCCATAGGAGTGGTCAATATTCAGATCTACCTGATGGTCAGGACAGGATGTCACTGTCATCTGCAGCTGGCACTGTCTCTATATGAAAGAGGCCTCCGAGCAGCAAAACCAGTTCATCAGGAAGTGTCCCACTGTCTTCACACCCCTGTGCGAAGTTCTTAGATGTGCCAAATGAAGGGGAAGTTGAAGGAGGGGGCCCAAGCCTGTGTACATGTATGGGGTTCATACCCTCATGGAGTTAGTGGTGAGTGTCTCTAGTCACAAAGGATGACATGGCTCTTCATGTAGGTGAGTGTCTTTGTGACAACCTCCAGGCCTGGAGGTGGTAACCTCAGAAAATGGTGCTTTAAACCTCTGTCCGAAGTGTCTGCTGTCATTTTCCTACTGGTTACCCTGTACATCAGTCCATCTCACATAATCAGCAACATAGTCCATTCACTGCTCTCATAGGACCCCATAAGAGTGCAAAAGAATATTGCTCTGGCTTACACAATGACTTCATGAACACAAAGGCACTTCATCCTTAGCTTTTTTCATATTTATTAAATATAGTGCTTGTTGATGTAGGAGAGAGCAACTTAGTGTGAAACTGTTAATTTGGACAAAGAAGCCACTAGAGGCAACAGAAGAGAAAGGTACACTGATAGATGGGAAGTCAAGGAAACAACTGAAGCTTTGTGGTGTGGTAAGTTCTCATGGGGAATGACATTTTTTCTCCTTGAACATTTAGAAACACAATGTGGAAAGGTACTTGATACAAGAAAATAGTTAAAGTAATAAAACATCTATCAAACTTCCTGTGGAGCAACAGAGATAAACTTAATAAAGTACATGGAAATCTGGAAGAAATCGTGAAAGTGAGCACCGTTACTGGTTACGTGTACATAGGAGATGGATCCTTGCATCACATCGAGTTGTGAAAACTTGTCCACTGCAAAGCCATTCTTTTTAATCACTCCATGCACTGGAGCCCAAGCAATCATGTAAATGAGCCTGG
This sequence comes from Lepidodactylus listeri, assembly GCA_029233225.1. Classification (NCBI taxonomy): domain Eukaryota; kingdom Metazoa; phylum Chordata; class Lepidosauria; order Squamata; family Gekkonidae; genus Lepidodactylus; species Lepidodactylus listeri. Next base: position 98,402,575 of record JARCFY010000002.1, read on the forward strand.
AATCATCACTGTCAGCATCAGTTGCATAGAGGTATTCAGCAGTGACAGTAACTCTCTCTTTTTCATGGCATTACAAACTTGATTTTAATCCCAGCAGCAGCTCTGGTGGATCATCATTAATTGGCACGATCTTTAGTAAAGGAAAAGAGCAGGATTCATGGCATGAAGAAAAATGAGCATATTGTCAGGATTACATCTTTAGACCAGAGGACATGGTTCTGCACTATGAACAGTGCAGCCTGTATTGGTCTTGGTAATATCTATCTGTAACAGAAGAATTATAGGAATTGAGCATTTAATGTGTGTGAAGAATTGACCCAACTGGAACTAACACAATAACTGCAACTGGTATACTAAATGAGTATCCAATAGCTGTGAAGAATGGACCCAACTTCATCTCTGTGCACATACCTAACTGTACTTATTTCTGCAAGCTTAGTTCAATAAATGCATTCACTCTGTGTAAAATGTTGCCTTTACAGTCCTTTGCAGAAACAACATTCTATAATTAGCTAGATCTTAATTTTGGTTCTGCAGAATCTGCAAAGTGTGGTGGGGTGGGGAGGGGAAAAAAGGCTGATGTACATGCACTACTCATGACTGAGAGAAGAGAGTGGAATTCTTCAACAGACTGTGACTTTTGCTCAGAGACTGCTGTGTTCTAGACATTTTGCTCCCATTAAATACAATTTCTCATTTTGGCACTCTATAGGAAGAAAAATAGCTGGTTTCCAGTGCTTATAGGTCCAAACCCATGGGCAAGGGAAAGGGTCAAATTCCCACTACTGGTCAGTCTTCTGTACTTTTCTCCCCTTTTTGTTTGGAAGCAAACCCAGTTTTCATGCATGGCTCTGCAGCCATCACATCTAGTTATGCCTTACTCAAGAGCAGTCTCCAAAATATTTCACCAAGTGTTAGACCCAATCTAAATAGAGATCTTTGTGGGAATCTAAGCAGAAGATTAATGAAAATTAAAAATCTACTTGGTGAAAATGAAGGGACTGGTATGTGATTAATACCTTCCAATTATACTTTGGCAAAGCACATTACTGAGTTTGTCATTACCTGTACTTTTAACGTTCCATCTGCAGCGTTAAATCCATCTGTTGCTGAAAATATGACTCTGTCTTCAAGGGTTTCAGAACTGTCATGCTGATACCTTTTAGACATAATTCTATCATTATGATGGGCATTCATTCATTCATTATAGTTTGGAATAAGAAAGCCGGGGAAGAACAAGAGCTATCAACTTCTACATTTGCAGTTCATAGTCTGATCATATTTGGATCTGGGCCATGTCTTCACTTGAGAGAATCTGCTCAATTTAACTAGGATTCAATGACACTAAATGAGTTGTATCATCTGGTGATATGGCAAGAACCACAATGCATCATTTCTTACATAGAGATAAGCAGCAGCTGTTGACTATGTCTGTACCAATACAAGACCCACACAATGAATACAGATAGCAGGAAGTCTTTGATAAATGACTAGACAAGTAGCAGTCAAAATTTGTTTCAGGAAATCATGCAGTTCCCCAGGAGCTTATTAGGGATTCTGCAATGAAAACACCATCTATTCTTTCCTTACAATCAGTGGCTTCAAGAGGTCGTTTGGTGGGGTGGGAGGTTTCATTTCCCCTGCGTTGGAAATGGAATTGACTTTGGAGAAAGTGAGCTAATTCTGGATTTTCCCTCCTGAAAAACTCAGAAGAATAACTTCCTCCCCCCCCCCACCCAATGTCACTTGCCATCTGGTGGCTGGCACTCAGAAATGCCTTAGATGTTGCTGGCGGGGGGAGGAATAACAGAAGACTGGAAGACAGACTCTCTTCCTACCCCTCAACTGGATGGCTAGTTACAAGGGAGGGACGGAAGGGTAGAAGTTATTCTCTGGCTTGTGGAGTTTATATGCAAACAAGAGAATAATTAAGCATGTGTGATGCTTACTTTTGTGTTCCAAGCCCAGAAAACACTAGTTGCAACCGCCTATTGTTCTGTATGAGCATCATGAAGGATTTGTATGAAATCACCATATCAAGTGGAACAGAGCTGCCTGATAAAGTAAGGAGGGCTCCTACATGTCTATCATTTCATAGAATGTGTAAAGCAATATTTGTGAGGAGGAAATTTTCATAAAGAGAATAGACATGTACTAGATAGGGATGGGCAAGAACCACATTTTCACAGTTTGGTTCGTGGCAAAACCATGAACTGAACCACAGACCCATACAAACTGGGAGGTTGGTTTGTGAACTGAACCAATTCATGTGGGTTTATGAGCCATTTAAAGTTTAAATCCCTGCTTTCTGCTCCCTGAGAAAAGCAGTGGGAAGCAGAAGGAAGGGGTTTTAAATGGCTCAGGCCTATATAAACCACTGCTTTCTGCTCCCTGTGAGCTTTTCCCAGCCAGGAGAAGGCAAGGGGTGAAATGACCTCTGGGCATTCCACTCCCAGATTTCTGCTGGCCATGGCTATTCAGAATCTGGGTGTGGAATGCCTGGAAGGCATTTCATCCCTTACTTTCCGCTGGCTGAGAAAAGTTGCAGCCAGTGAAAATCTGGGGGTTGCCTTGGAGGCAGTTTACCCCCTAGTGACTGCTGGCCATGGCTTTTCCCAGCCAGAAGAAAGCAAGGGGTAAAATGTCTCCAAGGCATTCCACCCTCATATTTCTGCTGGCCGCAGCTTTTCTCTGCCAGCAGAAAGTAGGTTTTCCCAGCCAGCAGAAAGCCAGGGATGAAATGCCTCCCAGGCATTCCATCCCCAGATTTCTGCTGGTTGCAAAAAGCTGTAGCCAGCAAAAATCTCGGAGTGGAATGCCCAAGAGGCATTTCACCCTCTACTTTTTGCTGGCTATGGCTTCTTCTGGCCAGTAGAAAGCAAGGGGTGAAATGCCTCCCAGGCATTGCATCCCCAGATTTCTGCTGGTTGCAAAAAGCTGCCACCAGCAAAAGTCTGGGGGTAGAATGCCTGGGAGACATTTCACCCCCTACTTCTGCTGGCTGAGGCATTTCATGAATTCCAGACTACTGCTTTATCATGAATTCGTTTCTTAATTCAGCCATATTTCATGGCTGTAGTAAATGGTGAAGGAATGAGCAAATTGTAGTAAGATGCCTATGCCACTTAAGACCATTTTTTGGGCTTACAGTTTGTCTAAGATCCATCCACCAGAGCACTGAATTAATGTCTTGGATCTCTATAGCATTTGCCAAAGCTAGCTGGCAAGTAAGTATTTTCTTCAACCCTTAGATGGAAAATCTCCACTAACAGGGATGCTAACCTACTCAGGAGGGCAGTTGTTTTAGTAAACTAGTAACAGGTGAGACACATTAATCAAACAGTGGGTATAAGAAAATCATTTAAACTGTACTTGTTTTCAGCACATTGCTCAAGAAATATAGCTTTCACAGAGCAATACTGTATACGGATAATGCAAAATACCGCACAGGTCATCTTTCTCCTAGCCTCCACCAAAAGGGAAGGATACTTTCTTAATCTGGTTATACTTGTCCCAGAAGACTTGGTAGCTCTCAATCTACATATTATCATCTCCTAACTGGAAATGAGGCAGCAAAAAGGAAAGCCATAGGCTACTGACTAGGGTTGCCATCCTCCAGGTGGGGCCTAGGGATCTCCCACTTTTACAACTGATTGCAGCTGACAGAGATCAGCTCCCCTTGAGAAAATGGCTGCTTTGGAGGGTGGACTCTATGGCATTGTACCATGCTGAGGCCCCTCCCCAAACCCCACCTTCTCCTGGCTCCACCCCCAAAGTCCCCAGGTATTTTCCAACCTGGACTTGGCAACCCTACTACTGACTGAGGTATAAAGAAGATTATGTAGAAAGGTGCCTTCTCCTTAAAAAAAGCAAAGATTACTACCTCCCAGGAATTACAGAAAAAGAAATAAGGAAAAGCTAGATGCTTCCTGAATTCAGACCTTAAGCTGCTCTGAGTTGTGCCCCTGTATTCCAGCAAAGCCTCTTTTCCCATTGATGTGGAATATGTTCTTCCTGTGTGGTGGTTTTTGAAGTATAAAAGCTTATGGAGTTTGGAAAATAAGCTTACCTACTACAATAAGCAATTCTCACAACTGAAGCCTGGAGGGGCAGTTAGAAGAATGACTTTGAAAGAATAAGCTTACAGAATGGCTCCAAAAATACCTGAATTTTTTTAACGGGGTGAGGAAAACTAGAATACATTGTTTCTCTTCGAAGAAACTCCTATTATTTTGGAAGGGGTATCAATCATTTAACTCCAATCTTTTCATTTATGGCACCTGCCTGAAGAAATCATTGCAATTTATCCCAATGACCCATCTTTGCTCTGTTTATACATTTCCACTTTGAAGTCTACAAGCACAAAGATTAAATAAATGTCAAAACTAGTACAATGAAATTATTCCAACTCCCCTTCTCCAAATACAAACACTACAGGATGGCTGCATTTGAACATTCATAAAGAATATATAATTCCACGCATTTTCTCACTTTCTCACAAGTATTCCATGACTAAGTGTGTTCCAAAGGATAATCTAATTAAACTTTCTTAGCAGATCTATCACAAAAAAATTGAATGTTTTTTTAAAATCTACATTTCTAAAGAGATTCATATGTTTCCACTGCTAGATTTTAAGTGGAACAAGCTTAATAGACCCAGAACAAAGAAAATCCTGTTCCTTGGGAAGTTCTTTCTTAGATATTTTTAAAAATCATCTTTAAAAAATTAAACAAATGCTCTGCATTTGTGTGAACTATATGTAGGGCTGTGTGTGGTAAGCCATTCAACACTACCAAAATAGCTAATACTGGATGCAGACCTTAGCACCCTGAAGATCTGAGTTTTTAGCTGAAAACTCCCCATGTTTCTAGGGCACTAAAAGTCACAATATATTATATTATGGTTTGGATCTTAAAGTGTCCAGCTTGGTCTTTTGATGAGATTTTTGACAGTTCCCCCTTCCTGCAGCAGACTCCCAGTTCACTTTTCACCTGCACTGCTTAGATTCCAAGCTAAATATATCTAGACCTAATTAAACTTTTTCATCTTTTTGTTCAGGTCTCTCAATAACATTGTGAACCCTACAGATAAAAACTATTAAAGATGAGACCACAGGCTATCAGTTAATTAGGACCTTGACAAATACCTCAGGTGCTTCATCACCCACAGACATCACAGTGATGTTAAAGAGGAGACCAGTTACCATTCCTCCCTGCTGGTTATTGACAGAGAATTCGGACTGTATAAGCAATGGGTCGAGGCCCGTCTCCACCAATGGGGGCATGTATGCCACTTTTATATGTGTTACAGCATGCTGGTAATGGAAATAATGGTACAGCATGAGTCCATCAGTTTAATTTGCTATTTTACACACTAAGAAGATTGGGCAAGCCACCTGATTTATTTAGCCCATCCATCACAGAGCACCTTCTCACTGTGTGATCTGAGTGAAAACAACTAAAGCAAGCCAAACAATAATTATACTACATAGCAGGACCTCCAGCCAAATTAACCCTTCTTTAGTCATATAAGACCTCCGTGCGATGAGGCTCGGCTTGTTAGAAGCAGAGGTGGTTTGTCATTGCTTTCTGTTGCAGAGTCTTCCTTGTTAGTCTCCCATCCAAGTACTGACCTTCTTAGCACTACTTAGTCTGACAAGACTGGGCTATACCGTATCATCTTCCCTGTGCTTAGTATTTATGTGACTAATTCTGTCATTAATATGCTATAATGTGTGTGATTTATAAGACTGAATTTCACATTCCAATTGTTAGCTCTATTGTGACAGTATAAGACTGTTTCTGTCCAAACACATTTTGAGTTTTCAAGTGCTGTTTTCCTACCTCTCAGATGACAGAAACTGAAATACACACACTAAGCAGGCGCAGCAGTTTATAGCTCTCTCTCTCTCTCTCTCTGCAGTATTGGGCATATTCACTATTTAGCTTTTGTAAAACTAAGGAATTTATAAATATCACAACTATGCCCAATAATACATTTGATTTGCCAATATCAAAGTGATATGCTAATACAAATGACACAATTTACATTCTCAATACATTTTGGTTTGATAAGACAGTAATATTTTACCTTTTCTCCAAAATTCTATTTTTTCCAGGAAAACACAAAACAACCCCCCCTAAAAAACATTTTCCCCATGGCTTCAAAATTTCCAGAAATTTTATGTCACTAGATATATGTCTTCATATAGCAGACACAATGACAATTAGAAATAGTCTTGAGGGAAGCAGTTACATAGACCTGCTGCAGATTATTGTAGATTGGTACACATTATTCATGCTCTGCCAGGGGCCTAGGATTGCCACCCACTAGATGGAGTTTGGAGCAGGAATTACAACCAATCTGTAGATTACAGAGATCAGATCCCCCAGAGAAAATGGCAACTTCACAGGGTGAACTCTTGGGCATCATATTTCCAACAAGCTCCTTCCCTTCCCCAAACACTGTCCTCCATAGGCTCCTCCCTCAAATCTCCAGGAATTTCTCAACACAGAGTTGGCAACTTAATAAGGGTTTCTAGTTCATTAAATTCTGAACAGTCCTGTGGCCATCTAAAGATGCAAAGCAACCACTATTATGTTCACTTACCTGTGTGAAAGATGACAACATAGGAATAGTCAAGTTTTCCATATGACTTTTCATGCTGTCCATGAAAATTAACTTTCCTGCATCATGAAGTCTAGAAGAAGAAAAGGGATATTGCTTAATTTTTCTCTATAAAGGTAGACATGTATCAAAAAATAGAAAATAAACCTGAGATACCTTAAATGCAAACAAGCTGGGCCACACATTTCTGAAGGCTACAGCTGTTTCATCATGAAGTGGTTAAGAAAATTGGTAGCTGTGCATGAAATAATGTTTTAAAGAAGGTGACTCATTATGTATGGACTACTCATTGCACATGCTTATATAGTAATGCTATTCAGAAGCTCTCTTTCAGGTTTTTAAACCAATTTTTTTTTAAAAAAAGACTACTTACCCAGGAGAAGTAGGAGAGAAACAAGGCTTTGTAACTATGTACGTAAGCTGGTTGTTTGGTAAAACTATCTGTACAATGGAGGTGGTCCTTTGTGACATGCATAATCTCTCCTTCGTTTACAGCAAGGTGCCTTACAGTGCCAGCAACTTCTTTAGGCAAATGGTCTTTCACGGGAGTAATGTGAATCATCATACTCTACAAAAGAACTACATTATCTAAGGATGTTTGTCATGAAATCAGATTATATATCACTTGCTAACCCTTCCTTACGGCCCAGGCTAGTCTCATGTTATCAAATCTCAGAAGCCAAGCAGGGTCAACCCTGCTTAATATTTGGATAGGAGATTACCAAAGAAGTCCAAGATTGCTACACAGAGGCAGGCAATGGCAAATCACCTTTATTCATCTCTTGCCTTAAAAATCCTATGGTATTACCATAAAAGGTACACCACCAACACTTCTGTATACTGCAGGACTCGTTCATTAAGAACCACCAAATGTAATGTATAATATCGAGTGTAAAGAGAAATATAATGAACCCCACACATAATAAGTAGTCTTATTTTTGCTCTCTTTCCAAGAAGAAAAAACAACCAAATGATGTTAAACTTTGGACTTCTCCATATTCTCATTTTTCTCACTTGTGTGTTCCTGTTGCTTTGGGGAGGGGGGAGTTCTGTTCCGCATGTGTTTTGCTCCCTTTGGTGGCTGATTCAATATCACACTGTTTTGTGGCTGGCATAAAAACCTGCGGTTTCAATCTGCAGCGAAGATATACTGAACATAACATGATGTAATATTGAATTGACCACTAGAGGGAGCAAAACATGTACAGAACAGAAAATAAACCCCAAAGCAACAGAAAAACACAAGCAGAAATGAAACCCTCAGGACGCATAAACCATGGATTCCAGTGTCTGTACACTAATGTCCAGAGTATGGAAAACAAGCAGGAGGAACTTGAAGTCTTAATACAGGAAGGGGATTATGACTCGTGATCCCTCTAAGCTGAGTTAGTGTGAACTAACTCACAGTTTTTTAGCCTCTGGCTCACACATTTTTGTCTTAGACCAGATGACTCCAGGGGAAACTAATATATGCAGTAGCTAAATCACTCACTTACTTTAATGTCAGTAGCTCACAAAGTAGAATTTTTGCTCACAAGACTCCACAGCTTAGGGGGAGCATCGAATCTAATAGGAATTACTGAAACTTGGTGAGATAAAACTTACAACTGGAATATTACAATTGAGAGGTACAACTTGTGTAAAAGAAATAGGCAAATAAGAAAGGGGAGAGGAGTAGCATTATATGTAAAATATGTATCTACTTGTGGGGAAGTACATGAATTTGGGCATGGATGGTCAGTTGAGAGTCTCTGGGTAAAAATACACAATGATACTGACAGGATGGAAAACTGGGCTAAAACTAACAAAATGCATGTCAACAGATATAAATGTAAAGTTTGGCATTTAGGCAGAAAAAATCAAATGCATAATTGTAGGATGGGGGAGACTTGACTTGGCAGTAGTGCGTGTGGAAAGCTTCTAGGAGACTTAATAGACCATACACTAAAATGAGTTAGCAGTTTGATGCGGTAGCTAAAAAGGCAAATATGATTTGGGGATGCATCAACAGAAGTATAGTGTCCAGATCAATTGGAGCAATAGTATAATTTTATTCTGCTCTGGTTAGACCTCACTTGGAGTATTGTGTTCCCTTTGAGGCACCGGAGTTTAAGATGGATGTTGATAATCTGGAACATGCCCAGAAGGAGAGCAACAAAAATAGTGAGCAGTCTGGAGACCAAGCCCTATGAGGAAAGACTGAGGGAGCTGGGTATGTTTAGCTTGGAGAAGAAATGACTGAGAGGTGATATGATAGCCATCTTTAAATATCTGTTTTCTGTTGCCCAAGAAGGTCAGACCAGAATTAATGTATTTAAATCAAAAGGGGTTTTGTTTAAATATGAGAAAGAACTTCCTGACAGAAAGGTTCCTCAGGTTTCCTTGGGAGATGGTGGGCTCTCCTTCTTTGGAGGTTTTCAAACAGAGGCTAGATGGCCATCTGACAGCAATGTTGATTCAGTGAATTTAGGCAGATCATGAGAAGGAGGGCAGGCAGGGGAGCGAGTGCTTGGCTCTCATGGCCCTTTCTCCTATTCCCGAGGTAATGTTGATTGCCACTTTGAGGTCAGGAAGGAATTTTCCTCCAGCCCAGATTGGCCCAAAGATCATAGAGGCTACCTTCCTCTGGGCATAGAACAGGGATCACTGGGGGAGTGGGGCTAGTTGTGAATTTCCTGCAGTGTGCAGTCGGTTGGAATGGATGACCCTTGAGGTACCTTCCAGCTCTATGTTTCTAAGTGAGGAAAATGAAAATGCAGAAATGCCCTTTCAATTTCTTCTCAGAAACTGGTGATCTTAGATGAGAAGGCAGGATATAAATTCAAACCTTAGTTTAAATTAAGGTATTTCCCTTAGAAATCTTTTCCTTATGCTTCATTGAACAGCTATAATGAGAGGCATATGTTAAATGTGCTAACTCGACACACACAGTAGCTGAAGCCATATATACCCCAGAGAGCACTATGGTTGGGGTCTCAAAATTGACTGCCTCTCCTGGGGCCCAAGGATGCCAGGCTCACTACTGCCAGGGCCTTTTCAGTGGCGGCTCCATACTGGTGGAATGAGCTCCCAGAAGAGATCAGGGCCCTGCGGGATCTTCTATAATTCCACAGGGCCTGCAAGACGAAGCTCTTCCACCAGGCTTTCAACTAAGGAGCCGCCTCCATTATTACCACCAACAATCTTAATTATGGATTCTGGCCCTTGGTTCTGTCTCTGGCCTGTGTCACTGCTTGAATTAGGAAGATCTTGAGCAGAAAAACTGTTAAGATTTTTGAATGCACTCTTCACTATGCCATCTTAATATAATCAATGAAATATCACCAGCACTTTATGATTTTATTTGTAACTGAACTGTTTTAGATGAGTTTTATACAGATTTTAACTGTTATTTATGTACCAATCAGTGTAAGCTGCCCTGAGCGTGCTCGTGGGGAGGGCGGGGTACAAATTTAATAAATAACAGCACAACAACAACCACCACCATAGCTGAAGGCTCTTGTCAATGGCAAGCACACTATTTAACCTGCTATGGGTATGATGAACTGGGAAAAACCAAGTGGATGATAACTATCTGGACTGAGTAAAGGCAAAAGGAGGGAGGAGCTGCAAGATTCTAAATCCCTACCACTAAAATAAGTGACACTGCCTGCAGCTCTTGAGGTTTAGTGGGATGGGACCATTCCTATTGCTGTCCTTGCTTGACAGAAAACAAATGCCACACATCTGAAAAAAGGGACTCATGATTCCCTGCTATGGATGTAACAAGTCAAATTTCGTGCACATTTTTATTATTTTGCACTTTTTTCTTGTTGTGAGAGATTGGGCTGATTGTGAAATCTGACTAAATTGGATTTGCAACTGATATAAGAACATAAGAAGAGCTCTGCTGGATCAGAGCAGTGGTCTATCTATTCCAACACCCTGTCTTATTCCAACACCCTGACCAATTACTTGGGGGGGGGGAGCAAAAACAGGGCATAGAGGCTGATTCACCTCTGGCGCCCTTTTTAAAAATTGGTGTAACATTTGCTAGTCTTCTAGTACAGTGGCTGATATTAGTGATAGTTTACATATACTAGTTAGTAGGTCATTGATTTCATATTTGAATTCCCTAAGATATCTCAGGTATTTCCCAATAGGTCTACTTCTTCTCTGTACTATAAATGGCAAGACTGCACAAGTGTACTCCTAGGCACAGAAAATCCATTCTAAGGTCCCTAAATAGTGAGAGTGGAAAAGTGTATTCTTATGGCATATTTTGGGGGGGGAGGGGATGGAATAGATTGCAAATGTACACTCTAAGCTCTACTGGCACCTAAACATCCTCTAAGTGCCAGAAGAATTCCTTAAAGAGAAACTTGGAGGTAAACCTAGGGATGCTATGGGAGTGGATTGGCCAAAGTCTCTAAACTGCAAGATCACAAGTATGCTCCCAAGGCACTTAGACATTTTTTCTCCTGTTTTCACAGTCCCTACGGGAATAATTAAGGAATCTGCTCATCTCTAGAGAGAGGGTACTCAGATTTAAATCTTGGAGTTGGACCTCAAACTCCTATACATGGGCCTAATACTATTCTTCTGGAATAGTTCTCTGTCTTGCTCAAGATATTATTAGCCATTCTGTTGATGCCAGGAAATGCTCCTTTCAGCAGCTATCAGTGCTCTACCTGTTCCATCTGGGAAATGTTGCTTGATAAGTTCTCCAATGCTGGGCGGTTTAGATATTTTATAAAGAATATAATCATCACTTGAATTGAAATCAGCAGCCATAAATATGTGATTTTCAATCAGGACTGTCTCGCCTTCTTTCAGATCAAGAACAAGATTCTTCACTAGGAATGGTAGAGTATCATCTTTAGGAATAATGTTGATAAGAAATTTGTGTCTGTGTTTTCCATCAAAGATTCTGAAGACAATATCATCCTTAGCCATGTCACTGTCATCATGATGGTAATGGACAACTCCCTCTCTGAGATCTTTTACTCCAAATTTGAAGACTTTGTTTCCTAAGAAGAAAATACATGTCAGATGAACACACATATTCTAAATCAGAATGTCAGAAGAGCCCTGCTGGATCAGACTAGTGGCTCATTTAGTCCAGCAACCTGCTTTATACAACAGCCAACCAGTTGCGCTTGAGGCTCACCAGACAGGGCAGAGAGGCCAAGGCCTTCTCATGGTGCTGCTTCCTTGCACTGGGTTTCACAGTTTACTGCCTCTGAATACTGCCTCTTCCGCCAGGCATTTGGATAGGGGCCGCCGCCTTTATGTCGATCTGCCTCCCCCATGTTAACATCCAGTGATTACAAATGCTGCCGACGATCCTGGGGGCTCCCAATATTAGCATGCACAACACCAGCATGCACAATACCGTCAGATGTATGTTATTAACAGCACAGAGCACTTTAAGAATTGTAATTGTACTGTTTAATTAACGACTAATTTTAACTGTTTTAATGGTTTTATTGTGAATGTGTTCACCTATGTAAGCCGCTCTGAGCCTACTGTGTGGGGAGAGCGGCTAAAAAGTCGAATGAAATAAATAAATAAATAAATAAATAAATAATATAAGATGTCCTTTACTCACCATGGCTAGTAGCTGTTGATTAACCCCTCCTCTGTGAATCTGTTTCAGCCCCTTTTAAAGCCATCTATATTCTCAGCCAATACCTCCAGTGGCAGTGAATGCCATAATTTAATTACTTGTTGAGTACACATCTCATCTTGTTGAGTACACATCAGTACACATCTAGTACAGAGCATTTCTACAAATTATTGCATGGGATCTACTGACCAGGCAGTTTTCCCGGACTTTGCATAAGCAACAGCAGCCACTTTGCTCATGCTTAATACTTTCTAACTAAGAGACTGTGCATCTATGGTTCCTCTGAACTTTGTCACCAACAGGTGCTACTATATGACAGAACTGTAAGTGTGATTAGCTATATTGTGTAACAGATTACAGCTATATAGCTATTTTTTTTTTGCATTAAAACATCAAAATATGGAAAACAAATTAGAGTAATTATGAGAAAGGTAATTTTAAGAAAATTTAATGAGGAAAAAAGAGAACAATTTTGGGGGGACACTGCCAATATTTAGGGATTTTTTCATTGAATGAACATACCTTGTCAACTATGTAAACTGGAAATAATCAAGCAGTAAAGGTAAAGGTTTCCCTTGCTCAAAAGCCAGTCAAATCTAACTCTAGGGGGCGGTACTCATCTCTGTTTCCAAGCCAAAGAGCCAACGCTATCTAAAGACTTTTCCATGGTCATGTGGCCAGCATGACTAAACACCGAGGTGCATGGAATGCTGTTACCTTCCCACTAAAGTGGTACCTATTTATCTACTTGCAATTTCTTGCTTTCGAACTGCTAGGCTGGCTGGACAACGTACTAAACAGAATAAAATATGTGTGGTTCAAATTTGCTTTGCTCCACAGCAAGATAAGCCATGCATTTGTACCCATATCACCTACTTTGTTTCAAGAAACTTGTGAAATTTGAAGAACATGGTATAATGATCGTTGGAAAAATTGTGTTCTAATTAATTAGTAACTTTCCTGAAGTGGAATTTTGAATTAACTCCCCCCACACCATCTATATACTAATTCCGAAGTGCCCACCCCCGTGCCCACCCCCGTGCAGATATCTAAATCCATGGGGGGGGCACTTGGGGGGAGGGAGATTTTCCTACACACTTGGGGGACTCCTAAAATCCTAAATGTTAAAAAAAAAAATTGGGGGATATTTAAATCCCCTCAAAAGTAAAAGCGTTCTCTGCACAGGCCTCGCCGCTGTTTTGGGGGAGGGCGGGGGGAGAGGCTCGGCAAGCTGCGGGTCTTGCTGCCGCCACTTTCCAGGAGAGAGGGAGGGGGAGAGGCTTGGCAAGCAGCCCCCCCTGTGAGTATCGTGGGTCCTCATGCTTGTTTTAACTAATAGTGGTCATCATTTAGAATACTTGTACCAACAAAGCTCGGATTGTGAGCCAACTATGAAACAAGCCTTCCACCACAAGCAGTTGAACAGCATCTAGGTTATCATTGTCTACAATCTGAAGGATGAGACTGTCCTTCCAGTAAGTCAAGTCCTGCAATCATGGATTAAGCACAGTGAAGTCACATGACTCATAGTGACTGAATGGAGCAATTATTTCTTCAGATGTTATTGGCTTTGCCTTTGTCCTGTTCCAAAATGGAAGAAGCTCTGCTAAGTGTAGTAACATAGTTTGCAAATTCTGGCTGTTTAATATAATATAATACAAATAACATTTCTCCAACTACACAAGAAAGTACCAGAACTGCTCACAGAAATCAATTGGTTTTGATATTTATTTATTTGTAAACATTTCAGTGCCACCTGTCTGGCCAAATACGGTCCCCAAGGCAGTGAACATCAAAACATTTCAACATTAAAATATCAACACATTAAAACAGCATTTAAAATGTAAGTGTATATAAAATATTTAAATAATGAAATAAAACATATAAACACACACACACACACACACACACAACACAACTAAGGAGGAGGGGAATAACATTTAATGGGGTAATCCCCCCCCCAAAAAAAATAGTCTTTACCCACTGGCAGATGCCAATGGTAGAGGGAGATAGATGAATTTCCCTGGGAAAGGAGTTCCAAAGTTTTGGCACCATGACTGAGAAGGCCTTTTTGCAGGCTGCCACCTTTCTAGCCTCAGATTGTGAAGGCATCCAAAGCAGGACTTCCAAAAATAACCACCAGAGTGCAGTACGTAGTACTTATGCTGACCCCAAGCCGTATAGGGCTTTAAAGGACAATGCTAGCACCTTGAATTCTGCCTGGAAACAAAGTGGGAGCCAGTGTAGAATAATACTGGAGTAATATGGGCTGCGGTCACACGGCCCCTTTAAATCCGGGAGGGCTCCCGGATTTAAAGGGGCTGCATTTTTCTGCCGTGGGTTGGGATGTCTATACATCCCAACCCCTGTGGCAGCATTGGCGGCCGTGCCGGCGGTGAAAGCGGCGGCCGCGGCCGCGAAAAGCCAGCCGTGGCGGGAATGACAGCTGCGGCCGCGGCGGCAGCGGCGGAAGTGTCGGCCGTGGCCACGGCGGAAACGGCGGCGGCGCCTGCGGCGAGAACGGCGCCCATGGCCGCAGCGGAGGCAGCCCCAGCATCGGGAGAGGCAGCGGTGGCGGCCAAGGACCGCCAGCCGCCTGGGTGAGTTGGGGTCCCTACAACTCACTCCAGTCAACATTCTGGCTGCAGTGATCTGTACCAACCTCAGCTTCCAGAAAGTCTTCAAGGGTAGCCAACCCCATGTAGATTGCATTGCAATACTCTAATCTAGGTGTTTCCAAGGTATGTACCACAGTGACAAGGTCTTTCCTGGACAAAAAAAACCTGCAGCTGGCTCACCAGCCAAAGCTGGCAAAAGGCACACCTGGCCTCCACTGCCACTTGTTTATTCAACAGGATCCCTGAGTCCAACACCACTCCCAAGCTCTGAATCTGTTCCTTTAGGGGAAGCGCAATTCCATCCAGAAGATGAAATATCCAAATTCCTGGTTCAAACCTTTCCCCCACCAGTAGTACCTCCATTTTGTCTGGATTAAGTTTCAGCTTTTAGTCCTCATCATCCTAAAATTTAGAAGTATGGTTAACATAGAGTTAAAAGATGGGAGTAAAAGAGATAAAATGAGGGAGAGAGAGAATTTCAGTACGTTGACATGACACACTGAAAATTCATAAAATTTCAAAAACAGAATAGATATTATGATCCATTAATAAAAATGAAATATTTTATGAGGATAATAAATTTCAAATTTATTGAATTAACACACTGGAATACTTTTCTCTTAAAAGTAAAAATCAATTCACAGCACCTCAGAGGTACTATAGAGGTACACATCATGAACCCTTTTACATTATTTTATTCATTTATTTATTCATTCAGCTTCTATCCCGCCCTCCCCACCAACACATTATATAGTTTTAAATGAAATTCTTCTTACCCATGTTCCATGAAACTCTCTGAACATTGGTTTCTGCACTTTGTATTGAAAAATGGACCATGATAGGAAAACTGTTCATGAAGAAGCTATCAATTGCTTGAAACTCAACCTAGGAAAACAAGATTAATGAAGCACTTTGCTGTATGTTGAGCTGCAAGAATATTCTAGTTTGTTGGCTCAGGCGGGGGGAGAACCATTAAAAGCCCATATCTCACCTCACAGTTCTGTCTCTCAGAATGAGAAATATTGGGTGGCTGGAAGGCAACTTTTCTATCATACAAATCCTGCCATGTGAAAAATGTAATGGCCTTGGAATGGTCTTCCAGGTGGGTAATGTATCCCTGAGGAGGAGGTTTAGTAATGTTGACTACCAGTCTTTCTCTTGGGGTTTCTTCATCTTCAGCATCCAAAGTCAGGAGTATCAGGAGTAAGAATAAATTCTTTGATTTCCAAGATGAACATGGACATGAATGCAGCTTGAGGTGGTCTGTTTGGAATAGCCCCTTTTATTCTCACAGGAATCCATACATTTTCAGCCTACAAACAAGGAAACCAAGTAAGCTCTGTATAAGGATTGCAAGTGGAATATACTATCTTTGAGTAGTACTTTAAGGCTGCTTCTGGGGTATCTGGTTGCTACTACAAAGTTACAAGTATTAAAACATTCAAAGGAGGAGAACAAAAGAATAGGGCCTGTTCTACCACTTTGGAATACATGCCAGAGTCGTCCCCCCCCCCCCCCCCCCCGCATTCATTTACCATCTTAAACAAATGTAGAGAAGTACTGGAAGCCAGACATTATCACATTAAACAAAGATTAGTAAAGGTGAGCATTGTGGTTGATTAAACACATCTACAGAGGATAAGATCATAATCACCAAATAAGGCAGGCATGAGTGCTGAGCAGAGAAACTGTGTGGTCTGTGAATTTTGTGAATATGAATTCTGCAGTTCATCCTTAGAAGTTTACTTTCATTTCTCTAGTTTTATCTACTTCTTCCCATAGGAAGAAAGAATAAAGCTTGGTGCTTCACTGACATAAGGTCATTTCATGCACCCAGCAGTCCCTATGCAGTTGCTTATAGGACTGCTGCCAGGATCTCTGTTGAGTGGCACTTACAAAAAAAATCTTATATGTAGGAAACAGGGTTGCCAATCTCCAGGTGGGGCCTGGGGATCTCCTGAAAGTACAACTGATTTCCATATGACAAAGATCAGTTCCCCTGGAGAAAATGGCTGCTGGGGGGTGGGGGGTGGACTCTATGGCATTATATCCTATTGTGCTCCCTCTCCAAACCCTTCCCTCCACAGGCCGCACCCCAAATCTCTAGGAATTTCCCAACATGAAGCTAGCAACCCTAACAGTTCTTCCATGTGGGGATTGTTAATGAGGCGATTAGTGAGCCACTGCAGAGAGCCACTGCGATTTATGCAATCAATACATGCCATATAATGGTGTGTCCTAGGTCCATTTGTTTGGCAGCAGCCCCTCCTCCTTCAGAAGCACTCATTCATCAAACAATATCTCTGCTTGAGTCTTGCACCCACTTCTAGGGATGATCAGACTGTAACTATTGAATATTTGAACCAACCCTAAGAATGATTCACATGGCAGACACCATTTATTTGTCTGCATTTATTAGTGGTGTACAGTAATATAGTAAATACAGTATTATAGTAGTAAATGCAATCAATCGGCAAAAATGTTCTTGGATTGACTGGACTTTTCAGAACTCTCATAGATCAACTGAGCTATGCTGAATTAATATTATTTGAAGAGACGGTTGACAGTAGGTGAGGATCACACTGTGCTCAAAAATGAAGCAGTAATTCAAAATTTAATTTACAAATTTGAAAAGAATTTGTTATCATCTTAGGTAGATTAGACCATTTCAGTGTCCATACATATGGTTTTCCATTTTCTGGTCAGTTGGGTCCTTCAATTATCATCTCCCCAACAAATGCATTTTAGGATCCATTCATGAGACCTTAAAACTGATGTAAGGAGAAATTAGATTCAGACCTCATCACTTGGCAACATGGCAAACAACTTGCCATTCATTTTATCACATTTGGATGTTTAGTTAGGATGTATAGCACAACAATCAAGTGGCTACTTTGTGACATAACCATCAGGCTTTGAAGTTCATACATGCTCAGGATAATGGTTAAACTCTGATGTTTCTGCTGGGGAAGAGGCAAAAGAGAATGTACAAAAAAAATGATAGGTTGAATTTTCAAATGTACATCTTTATTCTCACCTGTAATGGGTATCTACTCTTCTAGTGTCCTGGCCCCACTGCTGCACCTCCTGACGGCACCTGGTATTTTTGGCCACTGTGTGTCAGTATTGGGCTAGATGGGCCATTGGCCTGATCCAACATTGGCTTCTTTTATGTTCTAATGTTATGTTCTTTTTCCCTTGGATTTCTACTTGAATTGAGATATAATCTATTATCAGGTGATGGGGGGCTAAGGTGTTGGTACCTAAGTCCCATCTCTAGAAAATCTTCACAGCTCATCTTTAGTAGCTCTATTGTTTAAAACCCTGAATAGCAGGCAGTAGCACTGGTGGGACAAGACAGTTTGGACTGCCCAACTGAAGGAGGGAGGGAATAACACAAGTTATTTTTAAACTATTTCAAAGTTCCACTTTCTTTTCAACATAAACATTTTTACATGGGTTTATACATTTTTGAATAAAAGATCTAGAATGAATTGCTAAACAGGGAATGTTCAGTACACACTATGGACAACAGCTTAAATGTAGGAGAATCAGGTTCAATTCACTGTAAAATCCACTGCATGGATTTCAATCCACTGTCAAATCCACCGCTCCTCCTCCTCCCCCCACCCTTCTTCACGGCCCAAGTGGCTGAAGCTACTTGGGCTGCTCCTCCTCCAGCCCCCCTGCCCCGCTCTTGCTTGGGCCTGAGTGGCTGAAGCCACTTGGGCCCAGTGTTTCTCCCTCTACTGCCCCCCAGCTCCTATGTCGGGCCCGAGTGGCGTTAAGCCACTCAGGCCTGGCGTTTCTCCCCCCGCCGCCCCCCACCCCCGGCTCCTACGCCGGGCCCAAGTGGCGTTAAGCCACTTGGGCCCCATGTTTCTCCCCTGCTGCCCCCCTGCACCAGCAGCGAGGCCTCCCAGCCGCAGGCCACCGCAGTTCCCAGAGCATTCCCTGTGCATGCACAGGGGACATTCTTTTACTTTCGGGGGGGGGGGGATTTAAATATCCCCCCAAAGTTTTTTTTTTTACTTTTAGGATTTTTCTGCACACGAGGGGAGTCCCCCCTGTATGTAGAAAAACCTCCCTGCCCCCAAGTGCCCCCCCGCACAAATTTAGATATCGGGGTGGGCCACTTGGGAATTAGATATATAGATAAAGAATATGCTTGCTTTCTATTCAGGAAGTATGCCAGTCAATTATATTGAAACTATAAGTTTGGATACAGTTACCATTAGGGTTGTTAAGTATCTATATTCCAATTGATTGAATTTATATGAGTTGATTAAATTTGCATACTATTCAGAATGTTCCGTCCATGTAAGCTCAATAGTCATGGGATAAAAGGATCAAAAACTGGCTAATTAAAAGGAAACAGAGAGTGAGTATTAATGGGCAATTTTCTCAGTGGAGGGAGGTAAGCAGTGGGGTTTCACAGGGATCAGTACTCAGTCCAATGCTTTTTAACTTGTTTATTAATGATCTGGAGTTGGGAGTAAGCAGTGAAGTGGCTAAATTTGCAGATGACACGAAGTTGTTCAGGGTGGTGAGAACCAGGGAGGATTGTGAGGCACTCCAAAGGGATCTGTTGAAGATGGGCGAGTGGGCATCAAAATGGCAAATGGGGTTTAATGTGGCTAAGTGCAAAGTGATGCACACTGGAGCCAAAAATCCTAACTATAAATACACATTGATGGGGTCCGAACTGGCGGAGACTGACCAAGGGAAAGATCTTGGGGTCATAGTAGATAACTCAATGAAAATCTCGAGACAGTGTTCAACTGCAATGAAAAAGGCCAATGCTATGCTGGGGATTATTAGGAAGGGAATAGAAAACAAATCAGCCAGTATCATAATGCCCCTGTATAAATCGATGGTGCGACCTCATTTGGAGTACTGTGTACAGTTCTGGTTGCCACACCTCAGAAAAGGTATTACAGCTCTGGAAAAAGTGCAGAAAAGGGCAACTAAAATGATAAAAGGGTTGGAACACTTTTCCTATGAAGAAAGCTTGGGGCTCTTTAGCTTGGAGAAATGATGCCTGAGGAAGTGACATGGTTTATAAGATTATGTGTGGGATAGAGCAGGTAGAGAAAGAAGTCCTTTTCTCCCTTTCTCACAATACAAGAACTCGTGGGCACTCCATGAAATTTCTGAGCAGTCGGGTTAGAACAGATAAAAGGAAGTCCTTCTTTCACCCAAAGAGTGATTAACACGTGGAATTCACTGCCACAGGAGGTGGTGGCGGCTACAAGCATGGTTGGCTTCAAGAGGGAATTAGGTAAACATATGGAGCAGAAGTCCATCAGTGGCTATTAGCCACAAAGTATAGATAGGAACTCTCAGTCTGGGGCAAGTGATGCTCTGTATTCTTGGTGTTTGGGGGGGGGCAACAGTGGGAGGGCTTCCTGCCCCCACTGCTGGACCTTCTGAGGGCACCTGGTGTTTTTGGCCCCTGTGTGACAGAGTGTTGGACTGGATGGGCCATTGGCCTGATCCAACAATGGCTTCTCTTATGTTCTTATTTTCCCTTTCACTCCAAGTCCAATAGCCAACATTACAAATTACAGAGCATTTTGAAAACTGCTTCTTTCCTGTTCTTTATTAAATACAATTGTTGGAAATAAACTGAACTTCATTTGTGAACTGACCGTGTATGTTAAAATCATGGGAAATTATAGGTATTACATTTATATAAGTGGGAACCCATAAGGACGGGCGAGAGGCATCTCATTCCCACCTCCATTTCCTGAAAGCCCCATTACCCTTTTTCTGCTTACTTCTCTCTTTCAAGGGTTGCCAACCTCCAGGTGGCACCTGTCCCAACTGCAGAGATCAATTCTCCCTTAGGGTTTCCAGCTCCAGATTGGGAAATTCCTGGAGATTTGGGAGTGAAGCATAGGGAGAGTGACGTTTGGGGAGAGAAGCAACCTCAGCAGGGTATAATACCTTAGCATGAACTCTCCAAAGCAGCCATTTTCTCCAGTGGAACTAATCTCTGTTGTAATTCTGAGTGATCTCCAGCCCCCATACGGAAGCTGGCAGCCCTAGTTCCCCTGGAGGAAATGGCTTCTTTGGAAGGTGGAGTTTATGGCATTATAACCTTCTGAGGTCCCTCCTTTCCTGAAACCCTACACTTTCCAGGCTCCACCCCCAAATCTTCAGGTATTTCCTAACCTGGAGTTGGCAATCCTATTTCCTTTCCACTAGGGATGGGAACAAACCAGAAAACTACAGTTTGTGTTGGTTCGTGGTTCATGGCCGAACCAGGAACTGAACCAAACTGGGAGGTTCAGTCATGAACTGAACCAGTTTGTGATTTGTGGCCCCCAAACCCTATAGAAAGCCAGAAAAACAGCTGTTTCTGTTTTCTTGCGTCACCTCTTTAAAGGGACTGCCCAAGAAAGCTAGAAAAACAGCTGAGCGGTGGGGATGCGCTCCATGCCGCTCAGCTGTTTTTGTGGCTTTCACAGGGAACATAAATTGGTTTAAAACTTTAAAGGGACCTTTAAACCCCTGCTTTCTGCTGTATCCACCATCCCCCATGAACGGCTTTAAAAATTCATGGAAGGTCATGATTATGGGACATCTCTCTCCAAATGGATATAGCTCGAGCTTCACACATTCTAGTAGTGAGGAATTAAAAACCAAAATGTTGCCCCGCCCAGTTATCTTTCTTTGTTAGCACTCCTGAGATACCACAGAGCTTTTACTTTAGCAAAATTTAACACCTTCCACTCTGCTTTCCTTGTAAACTGTCTCTGCCCTTGTACATTGGGCTGGTCGAGACCATTGAGCATGTGCCCTTATTCTGTCAGTTCTATCACGAGATTTGGACAAAATACATTACTCCAATTATCACTGCCTACCCAGGCGGATCTAACCAGTTTTATTCAACTCTCCTTTTAGCTGATTTCTGCAATGAAATTGCTGCCAAAGTAGCAAGATTTTGTGCCATGACCAGCTTAATCAAAAGATTACTGCCTCTTTCAAGAAATTTTAAATATATTTTAGTTTTAATCCATTTTATCTGTCTAAATTCTTCTCTGTATTTATTGTTTAGTCATGTTTATATAATTCTTGCACATGTCATATACTAATGTACTGTCTGGTTTGGATCATCATAATAAAATTGTACTGTACTGTATTGGAAGTTTGTGACTATGGACCCATCACAAACATCAGTTCGCAAACCATGAACAAGGAAAAATTTGTGATGAACTTTGCTTTATGGTTTGGTTCATGCCCATCCCTGCTTTCCACCCAACAGCCAACCTTACTTTATCTGCCCTTCTGTTTTAAGCTTTCCCTCTCCCCGCCAACCAGCAGCCTCTACCTTGGAAAACTGACACCGTTCTGTGGTGCCAGCCACTGGGCCAAACCTACTTGCATGGTAGGGAACCCTCAAGGATATGTGGGGTGGCACCTAACTTTCCCCAGTACCTTCCTCCCCACACAATTTCCTCTTTCCCTCCCCCTGGCAATCCCCATGTTCTCTCCCCTTTCTCTGACTCATTCTCTTCTTTCAGGCATGCACCAACCGACCTTTTATGTGCCTCCCATCTTCACCTATATTTATTACTCATTTACTTCATTTATACCCCACTTTTCTCCATAGTGGGGACCAGAGCAGTTTACATTACTCTCCTTTTTGTCTGCACAACAACACTGTGAAGTAGGTTAGCCTGAAAGTATGTGACTAGTCCAAAATAATCCAGTGAGCTTCCACAGCAAGAAGGTGATTTGAACGGGGTCTCCCAGGCCCTAGCCTGAAGTTCCAACCAATACACCACACTGGCTTTCATAGGGTGGCTGCAAGTCAATTGGTATCAAGTAACCCAGAGGTTCCTTCCAGGCCTAGGATTGACAATCTCCAGGAGGGACCTGTAGATATCTCAGAAATACAACCCAACTCCAGATGACAGAGATCTGTTCCTCTGGAGAAAATGACTGCCCGGGGGGGGGGGGGGGGCGGCTTTGTGGAATTATACAATGCTGAGGCCTCGCCGGCTGGGGAGCCATACCCTGCTGCCTTCAGCCTCCACCCCCAAATCTCCAGGAATTTTCCAACCTGAAGCTGGCAACCCTAGTCAGGCTTGGCCCCAATGAGTCCTACCCTCAAAGGCCAAAAATAGGCCTGGAAAGGACACTGCCCTCTCCCCCTGCCATTTAACTCACAGAAATCCAGCCTGGAATATTGTGGTTGCCTAGGAACAGCCACTGAAGGAATTTGTTGCTTAAAGGTGCAGGTATTTCATTTATTATTTTCAGGGTTTTTTGTTTTTTTAAAAAAAAAAACCAATGTATTTTTGTAGGTTTCACATATGTTTGCAAACCTGGGGCCCTTTTCAGGTTTGCAGAAAGGTCTGTTTTGTCTGTTTACAGCTCCAGTCACCAGATTTAAGTATCTCCAGGGTAACTGATCTTGGTAGTCTGTAGATTACTTGTGATGCCAAAAGATTTCCAGGTCCCACCAAGAGGTTGGCAACCCTATCAGGAAAAAGAGGAGGAGGAGGAGGAGGAGGAGATTGGATTTATACCCTGCCCTTCACTTGGAGTCTCAGAGAGGCTTACAATCTCCTATCCCTTCCTCTCCCCACAACTGACACCCTTTGAGGTAGGTGGGGCTGAGAGAGCTCTTTTGAGGACTGCTCTTGTGACAACAGCTCTCAGAGAAGTGACTAACCCAAGGTCACATCAGCAGCTGCATGTGACGGAGTGGGGAATCAAAACCGATTCTCCCAGATTAGGGTCTGCGCTCTTAACCACTACATCAAACTGGCTTCCCACCTTGGTATAACCTACTTAGCTTTAGCAAGGGTGCTTATATTATGTGTCTTCAATCACACCCTGGGATTTCTTAGTTGTACCTCCCTGCTTTCTCAAATTGAATCAAAATTGGTTTGAGAAAGCACAGAGAAAGGACAAGGAAACCACAGAAAGAAGCTAATGTGAAATGACTTTGCTAAGAAGTTCACAGAAAACTTGCTGCAGTTTGGCAGTCAAACTGTGGGGCAATCTCCATATGAAAAGACTACATGTTGTTGAATATGTTCAGGTTAAAAAAATTCTGTAGTAAGTACAACCACATCTACTCTCCATTGGGGGATTAAACAGTCTAATTTTAAAATTAATGATGTTTTGAAAAAAAAACATATGCTCTATTTACTAAAAACCTTCTTTCTTTCTTTCTTTCTTTCTTTCTTTCTTTCTTTCTTTCTTTCTTTCTTTCTTTCTTTCTTTCTTCATTTCATTTCATTTCATTTCATTTCATTTCATTTCATTTTTATCCCGCCTTTCCAGCAAGCTGGCTCAAGGTGGCTAACAACCATAAAAAACCATCAAAATGGTTTACAAATTAAAACATAAAACCAAACAACAATAATTAAGCGACAATGAATACTGGCAGCATCAGAGTTCTCATGGTGAAAGGAGGCGGCAAAGGGTTCAGTCAATGGTTCCAGGGCGATGTTGTCCTGCAATTCCCCCGGTGGCAGGCTCCTAACTGAAAGCCTGGCGAAAGAGCTCCGCCATCCATGAGGGCGACCAGTGCTGTCTCCATCCCATGACCTGGCCGGAAGCCGGACTGAAACGGATCCAGCATGGAAGTGTCATCCATAAAGCTCTGCAACTGAATCGCCACCGCCCTCTCCAATACCTTGCCCAAATAGGGCAGGTTGGACATCGGTTGATAGTTGGCCAATACGGCCGGGTCCAGAGATGGTTTTTTCAAGAGGGGGCGGACCATCGCATCCTTGAGTGCCCCCGGGAACAGCCCTTCCGTGAAGGACTTGTTGATAATCTCCCGGAGAGCACCATGTAACCCCTTGCGACTCGCTTTTATGAGCCACGAGGGGCACGGGTCAAAGCTACACGTGGTTGGGCATACAGTCAAGAGCAATCTGTCGACCTCCTCCAGACTGAGAGGACTGAAATGATCCAAAATGGAACCAGAAGACGTGCATGGAGCCTCGAGTTCACACACTGTCTCAATTGTGGCCGGGAGATCATGGCAGAGAAGCAAGACTTTATCTGCAAAATAGCTCTGAAAGCTTTAGAAGCCCAGTGCAAGATAAGTTAACACATAGCAATGAATGCAGTATACAGCAAGCAACAAAATATAATAGAATATGACTTGGTGCTGATGTGAGAATTATTTATTTATATATTTATATCCTGCTTTTCTCACTAATGGGAAACCAAAACAGCTTCTAATATCATTCTCCCCTCCTCCAATTTTATCCTCAAAACAATCATATAAGATGTAGGGGAGGCTGAGAGTGACTGGCTCAAAATCACTCACCAAGCTTCTCTGGCAGAGTAAGGATTCAAACCTGAGGCTCTCAGCTCCTGGTCTAGCACTCTGTTCCCTATTGCATGTTGGCAGCACAGAGCAGTTAAAAGTATACAAGCGTATTCTATTTTCTCTGAACATCTGTGAAATGTTTAAAGTTATACAGTGTAACAGGTACCATTTTGAGGATTCTACCATGCAGTCAGAAGACTGCCAAGTATACTGCTCAGATTGTCTAGACATTTATGTTAATTTTAGGAAAGGATCCAGGTTTTATTGTGGAAGCTTTACTAGGGAAATGAAAATCATCAGAATAAGGGAAATCAAAAACATGAACTGGAATGTGAAAGGACAGGAAACAGCAGGTCTTGACTAAGGGGGTGTGGCTCACTGGCAGAGCATCTGCTTGGCATGCAGAAGGTCCCCGGTCTAATCCCTGGCATCTCTAGTTAAAAGGACCAGGCAGGAGGTGATGTGAAAGATCTCAGCCTGAGACCTTGGAGAGCTGCTTCCAGTCTGAGTAGACAATACTGACTTTGATGGACCAATGGTCTGATTAAGTATAAGGTAGCTTCATGTGTTTATGTTTTGAGGTACCAAGGTCTAGAAGAAGTTGAGCTGCTATTTTCTCCAGGGAAACTGATCTCTGTAGTCTGGAGATGTGCTGTAATTCCAGGGGATCCCCATGTTCCACCTGGAGGCTGGAATTCCTAAATTAACTCAGGGACACAGGAGAAGAGTGTGAAGGAACAGCTACAGGAAGTGATTTCAGCAGAGAAGCAGAGAGAGAGAGTATTCAGGAGATAGAAGCAGAGTTATTTAATAAAGACTTTTCCAATTAATCCTGCCTGACTCTCAATACCTACCCCACTTGAAACAGGGAGTAGATTATCCATACACATATTTCAACGGGCACTGAAAAAAGAAGTATGAAGAACAGTTCTGTTTTGACGTTTATTTGGTAAATTCAAAATAGGAAACTCAACTATCTTCTCTGGGGAGGCAACACATGCAACCCCACATAGGGAAGATACGATCTCTTTGTTTATACTGAAGGAATAACAGGAAATGCCACTTTCTTGTACTTCCTGTTTCAGTACAATATTTTTTTTTAAATCCTAATTAATTTTGGTAGTAATAAAAGGTAGTAATAAAATTTATTGCATATGGCCAAATGCAATTAGATAGAAATTTAAAAAGAACAAAAAGATAGCCTGGCCCAAAGCACAAATCAGGCTGCACCAAATTAGGCCCCAACCACAACTTTAACTCAAACTTTCAAACCAACGAATGCAGAAAATGCAGTCATGTGAGTGACAAGCAGGTCTACATCAGCTAGAAGAAAAATAATTTCCCCAGCTTCTAGACTTGAATCAAGGCTAGCTAAGATTGTCACAAGAAATTTAGACCTGGGCTCCTAATAGAGAGAACAGGACAAAACATAGTAAGGAAGGTCCTCTACTTCTGGGGTTCCACAAGGATACAGGCTCCAGGCAACAGGTTTCAGGTCTAATAACCCATTAACATGGCTGTTGGCTTAGTAGCTGAAAGCAGAAGGCTATGAAAGCTATTCTGTATAGGAAAGGAGATACTAGAAAGGAAAGGTGATACTAGAAAGGCAAGATGCTCTATTGTGATCCCTTTTGATCAATCCAAACATTTGGAGCTAGATATGGCATGCTGAAGTTAATTTTGTTTCATACACTGTGAAATCCTGTTGATCTTTATCATTTTCATTTCTTCAAAACTGAAGTTCATTACAAAAAGTACCATCAGGTCTAGAAACACAAAATCAGCAGGGACCAGGTACAACGGGAACAACATGAGACAATATGCAGATAATTTACACATGGATTAACTCCATGATCATAATATTAAATGATCCCATGGCAATCAACACCAATTCACTGTGTAAGTTTATAATGAATCTTGTAGGCTTTTGTTCATATTTACATTTTTGCTGTGTGGTGCTGCTGCTGCACATGTAGAATGGCATAGCACTGTATCCATATAGTGACATCTATTTTCTTGGTTATGTATGTATTTATAAATAGTTCCCCTTTCTCACTGAGACTCAAGGCAGATTAGAAAATTTAGCAACGCAATAGGAACAGGGTAGGGTGTATAATAAACACAACTGATTTACAAGATTAGAAAACAATGCGGCAGAGCAGCATAAATACAAAACAGAGCACCCTAAACGACATCCCTTGCCCCTTGGTAAAAACATCCTCTTGAACCATCTCATTTTACTACAGCTCTTTTCCTTTATAAAAATGCCCTCCTGGACATATCACTGTATCAGACCTCCATCCTTATGAAAAATGTTATAGCCACATATGGAAGCTTGATTTTCCTGATGCTCTCTTTGGACATGCCAACATTTTTTTACCCATTTATGGTCCTTTCATAAATCTGGATAGCAAAGTTCTTTTCACATCCAAAGAATCCATTTTCTTTCGATCTAAGATGCTGAAACTCACAGTGACCCTCCTTTCATTACTATGAGGTTCATCCCCACCCCCCCACCCCATATAACAAGACAGTGGTATGGCCTTTACATCGTTCAGAGTTCTCAGTTCCAGTAGCAATTGCTATTACTATACAATTTGCAGAAATACTTCATAAAAGCACCATTACCCTCAGTTGCCAAGAAAAAATACAGAAAACATTCTAAAGCTTCATACACCTATAAAGTCAGGATGAAAATGCACCTGCATCTTGTAAGTTTAAATCAAAAGCTAAGTTATAGGATTCCTCGTGCTAATTATTGAAGTTCCATTAGATCCTCTTTTGCTCTCATGCTAATTAGTTGGTGTGGGGGGAGGATTTCACAATCATGTATGGATAAAAAGACAAAAAATCCACAGGACTCCTTTAATAAGCAAGGGTGTATGTGTGGGCGAACCCATCTGTGATTTTAAACACCTGATGGCCTGAAGCATGCAGGTGTTTGAGAAATATCTATTTAAATGGTGGGAATCTAACCCCCGCCCCACTGTAATTCACATGAAAATCCAGATTCCTAGTTAGTTGCATGAATAATTTATCAACTGCTGTATAAAATGAGAGGAGTAGACTTTTGTTGTCTGCTGAACCAGCAGCGAGTCCACTTGCCATGACAAAAGAGAAAGTTTTCACAGCATAAAAGCTGCATTTTTAATAGGACAAGCAAACTCTTCTTTAATTTGCCCAGAAATAATTTTTAAAAAGCAGGGTCCCACTGTATGAGTTCCATACAGCAGAGAGAGAGAAAGTAAGAAAGAGAGATTTAATAGGATGCTGAAAATCGAGCATTTAATAAAATACAAAACTTTTTGGCTTCCGTCTGCCTTTTGTTAACAAAATACATTTTAAAAATACAGTTTCATTATTAGTACTTAAGGCAAAACATAGTTTCAGAGATGGACTTCAAAAAAACATTGACTACTAAGAAAGGCACTTTGGAAGAAATAAACATGCAGATTCATTCCAAGCATGAACATGCAGCATTATTCTTTTCTATTCTTGCCTAAAGTAAAGGTTTAAACAGGCCTGTTCTTTGGGCACCCAACAATGTGGTTTTTGGAAGGGGATGGAAAATAGCAAAAGCGTGCCAAGAAAGGAAAATCAAAGCCATACCTGCAAGCTGCAAAAAAGCTTTAGGAATCCCCTCAAACTTTTCTTTTCATGTATTTGAAAGTGGAACTTTTCAAAATGGAGGTAACGTTCCTTAAAGCCACTTTTAAATCCTTCAAGCCAAGCTACCCAAAGAAAAGGAAAAGAAATAAGAGGCATTAAATGTAATTGTCCCAGAGCAATCTGCTGAGAGGAAAAAGAGCCTTAAAACACAGGAAATCTGTCTAAGCATTCCCACTGTAGCTGGCCTGTACTCACAGATGTTACTGATTCAAGTGAGATAGCAATTCCAAGCTCCCAAAACAGATTCCAAGTGAGAAAATAGGAAAAGTCATTGGTTGCTATTAGATACGCATTCTGAAGTTTTTTTAAAAAGTATGGGCAGCAAAGAATTTGTGGCCTGGATTAGAGGCTCCATGGTAATTAAGGAATAGTGACAAATAGGAATTCAGTTGACCTCTTGAACAAAAGAAAGAAGAGGTCAAGACTGCAATCTTAGGAATGCTTACTAATGTGGAAGCTTCACTGAACTCCATAGGATTTGTTTCACAGTAAATACGCTAAGGATCACACAGCATGATTTTTTGCTATATTGCTAGAATTTGGGGAAAATATGTCAGAATGTTTTAAAGGGTTAATAGACATGGGGCTGTCAAGAAAAATATGTTACGATATTATTAAACCAAGTATGCCTCTAAGCAGAAAGCCTTAAACAAACAGAGGGTTTTTTGCATGCAGACACAGACAGGGTTGCCAGCCTCCAGGTGGAGCCTGGAGATCTCCCATTTTTACCTGATCTCCAGCTGACAGAGATCAGCTCCCCTGGAGAAAATGGCTGCTTTGAAGGGTGGACTCTCTGGCATTGTACCATGCTGAGGCCCCTCCCCTCCCCTCCCCAAACCCCACCCTCTCCTGGATCCACCCCCAACGTTTCCAGGTATTTTCCAACCAAGACCTGGAAACCCTAAGCTGATCCAACACCTTCAAATGGAATACTAAAAGGGCCAGGTTTCTTTCCATTAATCAATTCAAATCAAGTCAACTATTTGTAGTACAGGCAATTGGTGTGATGCAGAACAGTCTGGCCTCCTCTGTCTGTGCTTCCCATGTTGTATCTATGAGTCAAGTTGGCTCCATGCCCTTAACCTGCCCACATTTACAGCTCAGGTTCCTCTTTGCTAAGCCTTCATAATGTTCGAGTGAGTGTGCCATGTCCTCTCATCCTCATTCGAAAGATGGACTCAGTTGCATCTGTACAGGTGCAGATAGCAGTGCTTGATGCCTAGGTACAGGATATGTGCCCCCCCCCCCCATGACCCCATGCTTCTCTGACCTGAAATTGCCCTGATTATGAGGTCCTCTCCACCTAGGAAGGCCATTATGGGGTTTTCCTGATGTGGAATAATTGTGTATCAAAAAGTCAGGGGGGAATCCCTGGAGTGATCAGCACCTTCTTTATGACTGCCCAGAACTGATACTTGACAAGCGGCCTTTCATCAATATACCTGAATGAATGCCCCTAAGCTGTATGTCATCCTCCAAGGCCCTCACTGAACAAAAACTAACTTCCAATCATGTACCCAGGTTGACTTCCCCCTGTTCCATCTTTGAGGACCTCAGTTTGACAGCAGATTCCACACTTGGGAAGGTGGCATCCTGCATCTGCAATGCCTTGCCCAATTAGTCATTTCTTGAACGTGCCAGTAATTTGTTGATGTACAGTGCACCAAGGAAGACCAAGAGCAAAGTAGCCAAAGTCTAATGCATGGTAGGTGTATAATGCTGCAGATATTTTTGACAAGAACTCTATCAAAATGCCTTTGACTTGGCTGCCCTTGGGCCAACCCTTCCAATGTTCTCCTTACCCTGAAGTCACCTGTGTTATTGGCTCTCCCATTAGCCTTGACATAAAGGCCAAAAATGACAGCCTCTAGACATGACTGTAGCAACTGCCTGCCTAAACTCTGCAAAACTACTGTAGGCCTTAGCGTAGCTACACCTGGTACACCGGGCCAAGGCATCTTTTATGGCTTGCCAAGCTTTACCACTCCAAGCCTCCCAGATGACCATGCATTATCAATACAGTTACCCAACCCTGACACATGCTGGGCAGTGAAAAGGATATTAAACTCCAGGAACTACAAAACCAAACTCCTGACAAGCATAATCTCACATGGAAATGTAGAAGAAGATGTAGAGATGTTTGGCTTCTAGTGTCTTGGCCCCACTGCTGGACCTCCTGATGGCACCTGGTATTTTTGGCCACTGTGTGACAGAGTGTTGGACTGGATGGGCCATTGGCCTGATCCAACATTGGCTTCTCTTATGTTCTTAAGATATTGTGTTAATGATGTGCACCACTGCCCTATTGTCACACCAAATTGCACCAAGTGATGAGACTAGGGATGGGCACAAAGCGGCTGATGAACTAATGTTCATCATGAATTTTGGCCAGTTCTTGGTTTGTGAAGAAATATTTGCAGACTGAAATCTGCCATAAATTTCCACTGATTTTGATGCAGTTTGTGGTGGTTCATGGCAGTTAGTGAAAAACAGAAAGCAGGGATTTACCCCTGCTTTCTGCTCTGCATGAAAAACAGCTGAGCAGTGGGAGAGCAGAAAGCAGGGTTTTCCAAACAGCTGAGCAGTGGGGACCACCACAGTTATTTGGAAACCCCAGCTTTCTGCTCCCCACAGCTTTTCTCAGGGAGCAGAAAGCAGGGTTTAAATGGCTTGGAGCCATTTACACCAAACAGCTGGGTGGCACTCCCTGCCACTCAGCTGTTTGGAAAGCCCTGCTTTCTGCTCCCAATGATAAGCCATGGGGAGAAGAAAGTAGGGCTTTAAACTTTAAATGGCTCATGAACCAGTTTGTGAATGGGCATATCGGTTTGTGTTCTGGTTTGTGGTCCAGCCATGAACCATGAACTGAACTGCAAAAATGCGGTTTGTGCCCATCCCTAGATGAGATTGGGTATCTGGCCCAATATAGACTGCTTCTATTATGGAAAGAACTCCTACTCTGCCTTCCTTGATCTCTTTCTCTATTTTTCTCTGCTCTATGTCCTCCATTCCGATGACCAGCTTTGGATTCCTAGCCATGTTATGCACCTTGGGGCCCAAAACTATGTATAAAACTGTCCACCAAATACCATGCATCACATTTAAGGGGGTAGGCAGCCACCAGGCACCTTAGCTCTGGATGCTTAAATGAGCAGTGCACCTTTTGGAGAAGCTCTTCCATTTGGGCTCTTTCAACAGAAGTATAGTGTCCAGATCATGCGAAGTGATGGTATCGCTTTACTCTGCTCTAGTTAGACCTTACCTGGAGTATTATGTTCAGTTTTGGCACCACAATTTAAGAAAGAAATAGACAAGCTGAAATGTGTCCAGAGGAGGGCAACAAACATGGTGAGGGGGTCTGGAGAGTAAATCCTATGAGGAAAGGTTGAAGGAGCTGGGTATGTTTAGCCTGAAGAGGAGACAACTGAGAAGTGATATGATAACCATCTTCAAGTACTTGAAGGGCTGTCATATAGAGGATGGTGCAGAGTTGTTTTCTGTTGCCCCAGAAGGCTGGACCAGAACCAACGGGATGAAATTAAATCAGAAAAGTTTTCAGCTAAACATTAGGAAGAACTTCCTGACAGAGTGGTTCCTCAGTGGAACAGGCTTCCTTGGGAGGCGGTGAGCTCTCCTTCTTTGGAGGTTTTCAAACAGGTTGTACACTGTTCTTTTTTGTGCATTTGTCACTTTGAACATTTTATGAGGCTTTATTTGGGCCCCTAGAAGGTTTTTCTATGTCTTTGAAATAAACACACTTTTGTCTATACGTATTTATGTTTTTAACTTTTGTCCCTTAACAAGTTTTCTAAACTTCCTTTTGAGGTTTTTGCTTGGTTGGTTTAGTTTTTCTTCCCCTCTTTTTGTGGCTGCTAGATTTGGTCGTTGTCACCTTCAGTCGGCTCTCCCAGGCTGATGTTGACAGAATTCTGGGTGCTCTTAGGCCAACCACTTGCCTCCTATCAATCTGTCCCTGGGCTCTGGGACTTTTCCAGGGGGGCTGAAGGGGCAGTGGTTGTTTCGCTCCTGAAAAAACCAAATCTAGATCCTATGGATCTGACCAATTGCCTCCCAGTCTCGAACCTTTTGTTTCTGGGTAAGGTAATTGAAAGAGCAGCAGCTGAATAGTTTCAGAAATTTCTGGACGACGCGTCGGTGCTGGATACATTTCAATCCAGCTTCCACCCCAGCCATGGGATGGAGATGTCATTGGTCACCCTCATGGACAATCTGCACAGACAGCTGGATTGAGGTGGGTCGGCGCTGCTGATATTACTCGATCTTACAGCAGCATTTGACACAGTCGACCACAATCTGTTGACTCACCGCCTCGCTGATGTTGGAATTTGTGGGGCAGCCTTATAATTACTCACTTCATTTCTCCATGGTCGGGGACAGAGGGTGGCAGTGGGAAGGTCAGTGTCCTCAAGGTACTCACTAGAATGTGGGGCTCCTCAAGGAGCACTTCCTGATGTTGTGTAACATCTACATGTGCTCCCTCACCCTAATGCAGAGTTTCAGCCTGGGATGCCATCAATATGCTGATGACACCCAGCTATCTCTGTTGATGGGTGACCAGCCAGATACCATTCCTGGGAACTTAGCCTAGGGTTTGGAGGTTGTGGCGAGATGGCTAAAGCAGAGTCGACTGAAACTGAATCCAGGTAAGACAGAGGTTCTGTGGCTGGGTAGGCGGGAGCCTTGATTGGGTTTCCAGCTTCCAACTTTTGAGGGTGTGCCTCTGTTACCAGCACAGACCATCAGGGGTCTGAGTGTGACTTTGGATTCCTCCCTGTCCATGGAAGCACAGGTTGTGAAGGTCACCAAGCTGGCGTTTCTCCAACTTTGCCAGATCAGGCAGCTGGCTCCCTACCTGTCTCACCCTGACCTAGCCACAGTAATCCATGCAACTGTCACCTCCAGGCTAGACTACTGTAATTTGCTGTATGTGGGCCTGCCCCTGTACCTGATCAGGAAGCCCCAACTGGTCCAAAACACAGTTATGCGGATCCTTACCAAGACCCCTTGGATAGCACACATTTAATCAGTGCTGCATGAGCTGCACTGGCTTCCAGTGGAGCACTGGATCAGGCTCAAGGTTTTGGTTTTGACCTTTCAGGCCCTTAGTGGTCAGGAACCTACAAAACTTTAGTATACCCCTGGAAGAGTGTTACACTGAGGGACTAAGAACTTCTTGGTGGTCCCTGGCACGAGAGAAGTCTGGCTGTCCTCAACCAGGGCCATGGCTTTCTTGGTCCTGGCCCCCACCTGGAAGAACGCTCTGCTGGAAGACATCTGTACCCTGTGGGAGTTGTTCCTTTCTGCAGGGCATGTAAGGCAGAGATGTTCAGCCAGGCCTTCGGTTGAGGACAGCAGTGGGGCACCCTTTGGCACTCTCGTACATTTCCCCATCCCTCATAACCCCTCCCCTCAGGGAGACTAGGGAGCTGGAATTTTTTCTGCCATCTTGCATATTGTATGTATACTGTTTTATCTATTGATATTTATTGGTTTGTTTTACCTTATTTTTAAATTGAGATTTTGTATACTATTTTGTTGCAAGCCGCCCTGAGCCATTCTTGCAAAGAAGGGTGGCCTAGCAAATCCAATTTAATAAATAAATCCTCATTCTTCACTTTGTTGGAAAGGTTATGGGACAGCAGGCTCCTATGCCCACTGTTGGTGGACATGTGACATCATAAAGGATTTCTGGAGGGATATACTCTCTCAGATACACCTCATAATGGAATATGTGGTACCACTGAAAATGGAAGTCATATTTTTAAAGCTATGGCAAAATATACCATTCTCCACAATTAGACATGACCTTTTTAGTAGCTTACTAATCGTGGCCAAGACAGTGATCACATGACAATGGAAATCGCATCTGCCCCCCTCGAGATCATTCTGGTTCATGAAGGTATGGGAACTCTTCCTGATGGAGAAAATAACAAACTGCCTCTATCAATCAGAAATATACCCAAGACTGACTAACTTCAGAGAAAAATTGTACCCTTTCTATGATCATACCATTACAAGAAGCAGGACCCGTGATACTTGTGTGTGGGGGAGTATCCCCAAAGGCTTCTGGACTGCAGAAGCAGCTCCACATTGAAGAGGAAGTGGCTGTAGGTAAGCCTTATCCCCCCTTGGGCACCAGCGGCAAGGCCTGAGTGGCTTCCAGCTGCCGAGCCTGCTGATCTTCCCCCACCCCCGGCACTGGTGGCATGGCATGAGTGGCTTCCAGCTGCCATGCCCACCGATCTTCTCCCCCTGGTCCTGGCAGCGAGGCCTGAGCAGCTTCCAGCCACCAGGCCTGCCAATCTCCCCCTGGGCACTGGCAGTGAGGCCTGAGTGGCTTCCAGCCACTGAACCCACTGATCTTCCCTCCCCCTGGCACTGGCAGCAAGGCCTGAGTGGCTCCCAGCTGCCAGCCTGCCAAGCCTCCCCCCCCCCCCCAGTGGCAGTGAGGCAGAGTTCCCAGAGCATTCTCTGCACATGTGCAGGGAACATTCTTTTACTTTTGGGAGGATTTAAGGATTTCCCGTATAATTTTTAAAACTTTTCAGATTTTTCTGTACACCTCGGAGTGCCCCAAGTGTGCAGGAAAATCTCTTTACCCCCCAAGTGCCCCCCATGTGTGGATTTAGATATCTGCACAGAAGGGGCGTCTTGGCTATTAGTATATAGACAAGAGATGGGACCCGCGGAATCCGCAGGGGAGAGGAGAAGGTGGCAATCCACCCCCCCACCTCGCGCCCCCATCCCTGCCCCGCTTCTTCCCGGCAAGGCCTAGCTGGGCTGGGCCGGGCCTTGCCGCCCCCGCGTCCCTCCCCGTTTCTTCCTGGCGAGGCCTGGCTGGGCTGGGCCTCGCCGCCACCGCCCCCCCATCCCTGCCTCGTTTTTTCCCGGCGGCGCTATTAGGGCCGAGGCCTACCGAGGCATTCCTTAGCCAGCGGTGCGATTAGGGCCGAGGCCCACCATGCTGCCTCCCCCCTCCCCCTCCCCCCTCCCCCAGCCCCCTCCCCCTGTCCTTCAACAGGCGGCTGGGCTGCAGCCACCCGGCCGCCAGCAGCTCGTCCGCCGCCGCCGGGCAGGTAAGTCCCGCGCATGCGCGGGTATTTTTTTTTACTTTTGGGGGGATGTAAGTTTTTAAAAAAAGATTTAGGATTTTTCTGCAAGTGGGGGGGTTACCCCCCCCACCTGCAGAACCCCCCCTCTGCCCTCCAAGTGCCCCCCCCGCACGGATTTAAGTATCCGCACGCTGGGGGCATTTGGGAATTAGATATATAGATGAATGACATTCTGCCTCACAACCAATATTATAGAAACTTAATACTACTTTGATCTCCACCACCCCCATCCTGTAGATCTTATCAGTTACTACCTGTTAAAATGTCAGTGCAGAGCTGAATGCTGGGAGCTGGTACACTAATTTCAGGGTTCTGTATAAATATCGTGCATGTAAGATCATCTGGTTGCTCTATTTTTACATGTATGAACTGCACTTGTTTACAGTGTGCAAGCATTTTATTACACTGTATTACTGCATACATAAAATTTAATATATATCTTTAAAATAACTCATTTATGGAGGAAATATGACAGGTTCATTCTTTGTTAAGCTTTACTTCAGGGGTTCCCAACATGACACCAGTGGGCACTATGGCCTCTACCAACATGTTTCCTGGCGCTGAACAAGTATTTCTAGAAACTGGGTGGGTCAGATGAGCCTTTTGCCCAGTAGGGCATCTGATTGGCCATTGGAGATGGGCTTTGCAGGGTTGTTTTTTTTAAATAGTTTAGGAAGCAGCTGCCACTACAGTACAAAGATCATCACTGTGTGACTGAAGGTATGTTATGTGCATGCATGAAAACATTTTTAAACAATATGTTCATTTTAAAAAGTATCTTGTTAAGCAGGTTTTGAAGGGACCCTTTAAATGCTGTTGGGAAGAAGCAGGGGCCACGCATCTCTTGCCAAAAGCATTTAAAGGGACCTTTTAAGTGCTTTTGGCAAGAAGGGGGGGATGCTGGTCCCCAACGTGATGATGTCACTTCTGTGTGACATCATCACATTGGGG
This sequence comes from Lepidodactylus listeri, assembly GCA_029233225.1. NCBI lineage: Eukaryota > Metazoa > Chordata > Lepidosauria > Squamata > Gekkonidae > Lepidodactylus > Lepidodactylus listeri. Next base: position 98,439,488 of record JARCFY010000002.1, read on the forward strand.
ACGTCCCCATCCCCTCCAGTAACACCTTGCAAAGTCCCCCACCAGGGACTTGGAAGGACCTGGCAACCCAACTAACCTACCTCACTGAGCTTTTGTGAATACTTTGGGGTGATGTAATGGATGAAATTCTTGCTCAAGTAGGAAGTTTGCTGTATAATATATACACTAATATACTACAGGATTGTTCAAACCAGGAAGCTATTATGTCCTATGTTTTAAAAAGCTTGGATATAACAGGCACTAAGGCTTGATGGTGGAGGAAATACAAGCACAGACTGAAAAGCTCAGTATCTTAGCCAGACCGTTCTTCTTCTTCCCAGTGTGCCTCATCTGTTCCTGGTGGGATGGATTAGCCCACAAGTATTCAGACTGCATTGGGCTGAATAAATGTACAGCGCACTTTGTCCTTGGTATATCATGTAAACAAATAAATGTATTTGTATTTTTCTTTTTAAAAAGGAAATTTAAGAACCATTGAAGTCTAGGCATGATGTGAATTTTGACATGATCACAAGGTGTCTCACTGAAGCTCTTTGTACCTGGACCTTTGTATGCATTCTAAATGAACATTATTGGCTAAATTGCATTTTTGTGCATGTGCAATCAGAGGCATAAGAGATCACAAAAAGGATTGCAAGGTTATTTGTGTTCACGGACAGAAGAGGAATACACACAGAAATACTTGTAGTAAGTTTCAGTTCAAAACTCTAGTCCCCCCCTCCTTAGCTATGTGCTTTTTAAAATCGGAGACAACTACAGATGTGTGGGGAAGGAACAATAGATGCAAAAGAAAAAAACTTGTAATCTGTGAGAAATCAGAATATTTATCCATATGGAATCTAAATTCATTAAATCTGTACAGCTCACTAAACTATAGGTTCCCTGCTTGCAAATGGTGAGCAAGGCATAAGTCAAACTGGTGGGTGCTTCAGCATGCCTACTATTGAAGTTCATATTCTTAAGAAAACATCTCAGCTGAAAGACTGTTTAATCTGTTAATTAAAACCCCAAATATAAATGTGTGCTTCTTATTTCAGACACCAACACATTTTCCATTGATGATCAAAATTATGACTTGCGCTTCCTGACTTGTAAAGTTACTGTGCACATCTTCCTAGGCAAGCAAAGCAAGAAGACAGAGTAGAAAAACCAAACAGGCAGCATTGATGCTCAAAGCTCAGAAATGAGACGAGGTCTGATTCTTTGAGGGCAGGAGGTCAAAAGAAATAAAACGCAGAATCCATTTGAGCCAAACCATGAAAAAAATGAAGATACAAATGTCTACAACAAGACATTATTAAGCAATATAACTGTTTCCATCCATGCATACCTATTTATTATACTGCTTAACTGATTGCAAGGTGCTGACATGCCATCTCAGAGATTTCTTAAATGTTTCATGATTAATAGCCTCTTAAAAGAATAACAAAATGCCTGCTTGTTCTCCCTAAAAAACCCTTCTCCTGTCTGCAGGATTCTGCTATCTAGTCCAATGCTTACTGCTGAGTTTCAGTTTTTGCATACCACATAACCATATAAAAATGGCATGTCCTCCATTTCTACTCATTTTTAATGCAACTAGAGGCTTGGATTCTCCCCCCACACACACACTAATATTATTACTGAAGGTAGATCACATTTCAAGCCTGACCCAAAAAGAAAAAAAAATGCCCTGTGGCTCTCCTGGTGATTTATGACTACCCCTTCGGAACAATAACTATTTATGCATTCATTTATTGTGTCGCTCGATGTCACATTTTTGGCAAAGTCACCCAAAGCTCTGTAGTGTGTCCCATTGCTCTTTCCATCAGAAGATGTTTAGCAGAACTGCCATTTAATAATGATTCTGCCTTTTAATTTGCTTGAATAAGACTACCGGTTATACCACTTTACTCAGCTTTTCTTTTGATTAATGGGAATGCATTTCTGTACACGGCAAGAAGGGCTATAAGCATTGGGATTGCAGGAATTTCAATATCAGGTTGCAAAGGTAAGAACCCAAAGGGTTTAGAATGTATTGTTTGGAGGCTGATCCATAATGGACTGAAGTATATAAACAAGTAGAAAATACTTTTGTAAAAGTTTCTTTAAGAAAGGGTGCTGGCAGTACAATATAATTTCCTCTTTTCTGAAATCCTTAGTAAAGAAGAATATAAATACATGTCATTGATAGCAATAATAGATTACCTACTTTTCCACCAAACAATTAAGCACCATCTATTATCATTAGCATTTGGTTATCTTCATATTATGTAACAGCAATAATATTTTGTGAAACTGGGATGTTGGAAGGCTGGAAATATGATTTCCTTGTCTTCATTGTTATCACACAATTGTTTATCAGATAGTGGATTTGAAGTCCAAACAGCACATGTGTAACTAACAAATGGGGACTCAAAAGCTAGAACATAATGCTAAAGGAATTAATTGGGTTCTATACTGCAACGATGCAGAAGAACTGTTGTTTTCATGAACACAGAGGCACAGTGGACCAGGAATATCGTAGCTGGATGGGACCAAAAAGAGAGAGAGAGAGACCTTTAAACATACATAATAAAATCACTTGTCTAAAATCACTAAAATCAAGCCACCCAATGGTTATTATTAAAAGAAATTAAAAACAGAGTTAAAAGACATAAAAACAACAATTAAAACATTGGTCAGCAAGGCAACTGAAGATGTTTAGTTTGAGCTGGCACTAGGAAGGGCAAAAAGCCCCATGCTCAATGCAAAGCCACTTGCATTTCTGCAAGTTTCCTTGTTGAACTCTAAAACTACTTGCATGTTTGGAAGCATAACCATTAAATGCTTGAAAGGCATTTGTGATTTTTTTTAAAAAAATGCTTCCAAAATGTATATATCATACACATAAATAGGTGCCACCTCCTCTATACCTACTTCCCCTTCTCTGCCAGTTTCTGTCCCTCCCTCAAGCCACAAACCTTACCTTTTCAAACAAGGGAGTAACCTCCTACAGGGAATAGGTCCTGCCACTGCCAGAGCCTCTCTTTCCTGTAATTTACTATTCCCAGATTTCCTTAGCATAACTTCCAGTGAAAAAGAAAGGATAAAAATTCTAAAACTGAAGTAAAATTAAATAAATGTGGTAATCAGTTCTAGTAATCCCCATGCCTCAGAATGTGTGGACCACCATGATTAATGGTTCCATTTAGAACAGATTGATTTCTTTTGCTTTTCATCCAGACTTTGCTAGGCGAATCACCACATACTTAATTGATGGATATTACACTGCACAGTGCAAAATGGCAGCTTTCTACATTTTAAACTGATTTTATGTGCACCATGTACACTTTCTTTGTATCTATGATGGTATGATTCTGTCTTCACTGATTATTCCCCTAATGGCAACCCTAGAATATTTCTAATTTTAAGGAAGACTGTGTGTGCTTTTTTCAAAGCAATGAAAGTGGTTTTTTTACAAAAATAGGAAACCAACTACTTAATCCAGAATAGAGCTTTTCACTTCTGTCCCATATAATGTAACTCTAATATCAGCAAAACCTTATTGCCACAACTTGGATTTTTCATGTACTTCCACTGGGATCCACAATAAGCTGATTGCCAAATAACAATGCGCTCATCTCAAATGCAAATGCAGCCTGAGCCAGGTGAATAAATTGTCTATTATTAGGCTTTTTCATGCAGTAAATGCTTTTGTTTCCTGCTCCTCTGTCTTAACACCTGCTGTTGCAATGGATACCAACTTTCAGAGCATCACTCCCCATTAACAACAGAATATAAACCAATACAGAATTGCTTATACAGAAAGTGATTAACTTTTATAAAGGGAGCTTTGTTGAAGCAATAAGGGGGGGGAGGCACAGAACAGTAGAATTGGAGCAATTCTGAATATAAATCATCAATCTCCACTGAGTCAATGCAGCAAAGACATTCAAATGCATAAGATTCATTGAGGAGTGCTGAAAGAACATTAGAAACTGTTTTCAAAAATGAACTTTTTATGGGTGGTAGTAATTGGGAGCTTTTTTCTTTTCTTTTTTAAAAGACCTGTCTCCAGTGAGTTTCACACTAATACAGAATGTTTGACTAGTTTGTGAAAGTGTAGATGGGAGTTCGTATAACCAAAATGAAGCTGTTTTTTAAACACATACTTTCCTCTTTCCTAAATATTTAGAATGCAAATTCAAGTGGCAGAGAAGGGCTTTCATATCTATAGGTTAATCCTATGGTTGGGATCAAATTGTCTGCTGCCAAGCCGTGGCTTATACCTGCAAAAAAATGTATTCATTGCAAACGTATTCAACAGCCAAACATTATGTTTGAAGGTATTGATCAGATGTAAACTGATAACCTGGTCTGTCAGTTTATGCAAACACGTTTGAGACTGGCAAACAAGACATGAGTCAAACTGGTGTGTCTTCACGCATCCCTAATAGTGAACTTTTAAATCAGGGGTCCCCTATGTGGTGCCCATGGGAGCCATGGTGCTGCTGGGTGCTTTATGAGTTTTTGATGTTTTTGGAATAATGGTGGCAGTGGTTTTATATACAGTACTTTACCTGTGCAAATAGCAGTTTCATAGTCTATAAACACAGTGGGACACCTTCTGACTAAACATGACAGGTCAGCATGGTTTGCGGGCCCAGCTCAGTATGGTTTGTGAGCCCAGCTCCTAAGGAGACAGGTGTTGGAAGTGGAGGAGTGTACACTGTCTCCTGCCTCAGACTTCAGAGATGGCACCATAGATTTAGGGACAGATAGAGGTCAGGACACACAGAGCATCCTTTCCTTCCTGCTATCTGATACTATCTCTTTGAAGCAAAATGCTATTCTTAGGGACAAAACTTGCTTCCTTCTGGCTTAACACATCTCTCTCAACACACACAGAGAAGGAGCATGCTCTCCGTCTTTGGCACCATGGATGCGAGACACGCATTTTCCATCTGCATCCATCCTAGCTAGTTAGATTAGATTCTATCCCTATCTCTCACATATACTATCTAGAATGGAGTTCCCTAAAGAAAGGACTTTAGTTTGAAACTGAGAAATGGCTCTGTGTAACTTTGTAACTTTGCTAGCACACACAGTACCGAAAAACTGCTGCTGTGTGTAAGCCTTGTGCAGTTTGCTGCTGAAAAGAAATTCCTGGCTTTACCATGGTTTGAGGGCCCAGCAGGAAGATGCCCCTCCCCTACAAAAGACTTAGGACTTGCCTAAATGGCCCCAAGTACCCACAGGAGAGGTTAAATAACTTATTAGCCAACTCAGGAAATGTCCTGGTGCACACTGTATTCTTTCACAGCTCCTGAGAAACAGGATCGAATGGTGGGCTCTATTTTTACTTGAATTGACACTTCTGGTCATATTCTGAAGGACTGGGGCCTGGCAATTATACTTGTGTGTTTTAAGATAGGGAAGAGGGATGACCCTCTAATTATATGCCAATTAGCCTGCTCAACATTATTAGCAAACTTTATGCCAGACATCTACTGGATAAATTTAAGGGCTGGCTAGAGCAAGAAGATCAAGATTGCAGAAGATCAAGTTGGCTTTAGGGGAAGAAAAGCTACTATAGACCATTGCCTGATCTTATAGCATCTAATTGAAAAATATTTATCTAAAAACTTGGTCTCACTCTATGCTGCCTTTATAGATTTGAAAGCAGCCTTTGGTTCCATTTCTAGGACTTAATTATGGGAAAAATTAAAAGTAACATCAATAGACTGCAAGCTTCTTTACTTAATCCATGCTTTATACGTTAAAACCACCCTCAAGGTTAGATGCAATAGGCAAGTCTTATGAACCCTATTAAAACCTCAAAGGGAATCAAACAAGATTGTATTTTGGCTCCATTGCTTTTCATTTTCTGTATCAATAACACAGTCAGATGTTTAACTGACTTAGATTTTCACCCTCATAAGCTAATGGATCATAAGATCTCCACGTTATTGTATGCAGATGATGCTGTAATCCCATCAAAGACTCCAGTAGGATTTAAAAGCATACTAAGGTTGCTTACCCAATATTGTAGTGAGGACCATTTAGTAATAAATTACTAAAAACTAAAATTATGGCATTTGGTAGGAGACCTAAAATCCAGGTAGGGAGCATAAACAGCGATAAGATGGAGCAGGTGGCCAGCTTTAAGTGTTTAGGGGTTGTATTGCATGCCTCTGACTCAAGGAAAGCTCATTGTGATTATGTAGCTGATGCTGGACAAAAGTCCACCCATAATATAATTAAACTTTAACAAACTAAGGATGGTCAATATATTCCAGCTGCTCTTGAACTATTTCAGGCAAAACGCTGGCTCAGCTCTTATATGGGACCATGATCGGGCCACCATTTTCTTCTTTTTCACCCCTGGAGTGGGTACAATCAAAATTCCTGAGAGCAGCTCTTCAACTACCCTGTTGTTGTTGTTTTTTTAAGTCTAGTTTTTACTGATAAGATAAAAGAAGAGAAAAGGAGAAAAATGTTTCAAATGCAAACCTGTGTTTGGAGACAGGCATAGTAAAAGTTGAGGCTAGGGTGTGCCTTGCCTCCATTAACCTTTGGCTAAAACTAAATTTCAATCCTCAAGGCTTAACTCCTGATGTCTATTGGGACTGAATCATCCCTGATTGAATCACCCTGGAGACTGGCTGAGCTTGGAGCACAAGAGCAATAGCAGACCTGGACTCTGAAATAAACCAATCAAGTAGTAATGTTTTGTAAATAGCCTATCATAGGGAGTAGAGGTGTGTGTGTGGGGGGGTGTTGCATGCATATAAGCAGGGCTCCAGCCCTGCTAGAGTTGTCTTAGAGTTAAGCTGAAATCACTAATAAACTATGAGCTTGTTATGTCCACTGATGACCTCACGGCAGCAGCAACATAAGGCTCAAGCTTGACTCCAGAAACAATGGGAGTCAAGGATCCTAGACCCACACTAGCCCATCAATAAGATCTCTGGTGGGAGATTCAAACCCGCCAATAGGGCCCGGGGTGAGGTCTGGGCGACTGTATATAGTTGGCCCTCGTGGCCGGTATTGCATGCTTTGTGTTGTGTACCAATAAACTAGCTGATTGCTACGTCATCATCCATCTTTTCAATGCCTTGAACCCAGAACACAATAGTGGCGACGAAGTTGGGATCCCGTTGAGCGAGCCTGCTGTGGCGCCCCGAGGAAGCCGATGTCTGCTGTTGCTGCTCCCGCCGAAGGCAACCAAGAAAGCCCAAGGAAACGCTTTCCTGCTGCCCTGTGCAGCAATGGCTACCGCTCCGGGAGTCGTCCCGCCTTTTGACCCAGCAAGGCCCCAACTCTGGGAGGCCTGGGTTGAGGGACTCCGCTTGATCCTGGTGTATCAACAGGTGACCGAGGACAAATGGAAAAGAGGCCTCCTCATAGGTTCCTGCAGCACTGAGACAGTCAAGCTCGCCCGAAACTTATTGGCACCCACCAAGCCGAAGAGCAACGTTCGAGCAAATAATCAAGGTGCTGCAGGACCATTTCAACCTGCAGCCCTCCGAGATCGACCGCCACATAGCCTTCCAACAATGGCTGCAGTAGCCAAGGGAGTTGGCTGTTGCGCATCTGGCGGAGCTCCGACAGCAGGCAGCGGAGTGCGAATTTGGAGTTTTCCTGAACAAAGCGCTGAGAAACCAGCTGGTGTACGGCCTGAGGGACAAGAAGCTACATTTCAACTCCCTTGATTCTTTGAGATAAGTTATCAATCTATATGGCTAAAGGCAGTTAGGATCAAGCTGGTGAGTTTGGGCTTTTCCCCTCACATTGTTTTGGAAATGGGTATGAGCAGACAAAACAAGTTTAAAGCAAAGGGTGATGGATATTGAGCAGCAGGCAGATTTAGAGAGGTCACTGACTTTCCTGTCTTTGGAAAACTCTAGATATCTAGTTTTCCTGGCCGTTTATATCTCCCCATTGGAGATTTTCATTCACAGGAAGGCATCTTCCCTTGCCAGATGCCAAGCACTCTTATCTGTGTTTTTGAATGGATGATCTAAAAAGGTTCCCAAGGCAGACAGGCTAGGTCCCTGTGGTCCAGGGGAGATCAGAACTATGGAACACATTCTACATTGTTGCCCCTTGTATCAAAAGGTTCACTCTAAGTTTATCTTTCCCTTCCTTAGTAGGTATCCCGTTTGATCAGACTTTGTGGATGCTAGAACATTACTTATACATGAAAATCCACTGGTTTCAGCACATACTGCCAAGTTTTGTGTGGCAGCTTATAAAATTCGCCAGATACTGGCAGCTTTTTTATACATACATATTGCTGAATTTTAATAACTGTATCTATCATTTTATTTAATATGTACTTGTCTTTGAATTATTATGTGTGGGAGCTAATTTTAAGTTTTCTCTTACTGTGGTGGTCGGGAATTTCGCTAAGACTTGTACTGGTCTATGACTGTGTTAATAAAAGACTTTGAGGCAGGAAGATGGTAAGGAAGACCCACTAAACATGCAATAAACTAGCCCAAACTTTTATTGGTTACAGCTGAAAATAGTCTTGGCACAGCATGAGGCAATGAATCCAGGCATCGGCTGACCCATCTGTTGGCTGATGTACAGACCACCCGCAGCCTATCTGCTGGGTGACACTATGGGATGTCAATCTGCAGGATTCCACATGAGCACAGGCCACTGTGTGGTTTTCTTCTGCCACTTGAAAGTGAGGGCCTCTCCACAGCTCTCAAGCTGGGCATGTCCCCTGTAAACTCTCCCTCCAAAATCCCTTAAGTGGATCCCCAGAGATAGGGGGTGCTTAATGTACCTAACTGGAATCAAATTTTGGCTCCTTTTCAAAAACCATTTATTTTCCTATCAAAATCTATTCATGGTCTCTCTTTTATTGCATACATGTGCAAGGAGTTCTCACCAGCCCTTAAGCTACGGAAAATAAGAACAGTCTTTTTGGGAATGGCTTTTTTTTTTTTGGTATCCTCAGAAAATCTATCCTCTACCAAAGTTAGATAATATCACCACTGATCAAGATAAGTGTGAGGGCAGGATAAATACTGGTTACGTCCCCCCCACTTTCCTCAGCATGGGCAAGGTACCAGGGATCTCCTCCCCTTTCTACCTGTGCCTGGCCATGGTCCCTTCCAATCTTTTAATATAAACAAAGAGATGATGATTGTAACATGCTGATCAACTTTTCATTAGATATGTTTTGTAACAACTGTAATCTTAGCTAGATTACTTTTACTTTTTTTTTCTTTGTTAAACTTTTTAACATTAAGTCCTGACCAGTATATTTTAAGTTTACTGCTTATTCCAAAGTTGTGGGCCAGATAGGACAAGTATTTTACTGACATCTGGCAACTCAGATGAAAGCCAAGTTATAAAGATTCAATAGTAGAATGTATTAAGGAAACTCTGTTTCTGGAAGAGAAATAATCAGGTCACAGTACAGAGCCATTATATCTCATCCAAGGTATATGTAAAAGACTTTTTCCCACACAAAGCTGGATTTCTTCTTTTAACAGAAATATTTTATACAGGTAAATCAGTATATGTATAGTGGTACTTAAGCTCACTGATTCCAACTCACTGCTTAGTTGGAACTCCAGCCATATTTATTCATCGTCGGTCAGTACGGGTTTGGATTCCTTCAGACCACTCAGCCTAGAAGAAGTTGACAGGTTGCTCTTGACTGTATGCCCAACCACATGCATCCTTGATCCGTGCCCTTCCTGGCTCATGAAAGCGGGTCATGAGGGGTTACAAGGTGCACTGAGGGTGATGGTCCACCCTCTCTTAAAAAAACACATCTTTAGACCAGGCCGAATTGGCCAACTATCGGCCGGTGTCTAATTTGCCGTATTTGGGCAAATTAATCGAGAGGGCGGTGGCGGTATAGTTACAGGGTTTCCTGGATGATGCTTTGGTGTTAGATCCCTTCCAGTCAGGCTTTCGCCCGGGGTTCAGAACAGAGACTGCTCTGGTCGCTCTGACGGATGACCTCCGGAGACACCTGGATCGAGGCGGTGTGGCTGTTTTGCTGCTGCTTGACCTGTTGGCGGCGTTTGACACAGTCGATCATTGGCTGCTGACCCATTGCCTCGCCGACATGGGGATACAGGGGCTTGTTTTACAGTGGCTCGCTTCTTTTCTCCAAGGTCGGAGACAGAGGGTGGCGCTCGGGGATCAGCAGTCCCGGAGGCATCTGCTGGAATGCGGGGTGCCTCAGGGGGCTGTTTTGTCCCCGATGCTTTTTAACATCTATATGTGCCCCCTTGCCCAGTTGGTATGGAGGGAGGGGTTGGGATGTCACCAGTATGCTGATGACACCCAGATCTATTTGATGTTAGGCGGCCAGTCTGGCTCTGGACTGGACGATCTTGACTGGGCATTGCATGCTGTGGCTGGATGGCTCAGGCTGAGCAGGCTGAAGCTGAACCCGGTGAAGACGGAGGTCCTATGTCTGGGCAAGGGCGGACCATAGTCGAGGCTCCCACTCCCGGCATTTGACAGGGTGCCATTGGTGCCTGCGCCGGTGGTGAGGAGCCTGGGAGTGCTCCTAGATTCCTCCTTAACTATGGAGGCCCAGTTAGCAGCCGCTGCTAAGTCGGCCTTTTTTTATCTGAGGCTGGTGCAGCAGTTGGTTCCCTTCCTGTACCGCACTGACACGGCTACAGTGATCAATGCAACGGTCACCTCGAGGCTAGACTATTGCAACGCTCTCTACATGGGGCTGCCCTTGTCACTGATTCGGAAGCTGCAGCTGGTGCAGAATGCCGCAGTGAGGCTGCTGATGGGTCTCCCAAGACAGGAGCACATCCGGCCTGCGCTGGTGGCGCTGCACTGGCTGCCAATAATGTACCGAGTCCGCTTCAAGGTGCTGGTGCTTGCCTTTAAATCCCTAAGTGGTCTGGGTCCAACCTACCTGAGGGACCGCCTTTCCCCATATGTACTGGCGAGCACTACAGTCTGGGGCCCAACATCGGCTGACTATACCTGGCCCCAGAGAAGCCAGGCTCGCTACCACGAGGGGGAGGGCTTTTTCAGTGGCGGCCCCAACCTGGTGGAATGAGCTCCCAGAAGAGATCAGGGCCCTGCAGGACCTGGTGCAGTTCCGCAGGGCCTGTAAGACGGAGCTCTTCTGCCAGGCATATGAATAGGGGCTGCTACCCTTGCCTCCCCCTCCCTTACCTCCATAGTACATCCACTAACGTCTGACCGCCAATTGTACCATCTGCCGCCAGGAAAATGACACTGGTGTGATCAGACAGTCACCATCTGTGCTTGAGTTTTGATTGTTGAGCACTTTAAATTGTTGTTTTAATGAAATGTTTTATATTGTTTTAAATATTTATTATGTTCATTGAATTCTGGGGCACCAGGTCTTGTACGCCGCTCTGAGCTGCGAATGTGGGGAGAGTGGCTTAGAAATTAAATAAATAAATAAAATTCATGGTAGAACACTGTGTGGGTAAAGCTCATGTTAATGTTGATTTTTTTTCTCCTGAAGGGCTGTGACCTTGGAGGGATGGTGGAGGGGAGCATAACCCTCCTCTTCTTGGGGGAATATGAGAGCTGCCACCCCGGGCAGGTGCCCAACTTGTCCCACAGCAGGTGCACCTTGGAGCCAGATGGAGCAAGGAGATGTGCGAGAGGTCCAGCAAAGGGCTGTGCATCCTGAGAAAGACTAAGAAATGGCAGCCTGGGAAGACTGAGGGGGCAAGGCTAAGGTAGAGTCAGCCCTAAAGACAGCAGGGGAGGCAATGGGGCAGTTCAGAAAGGGATATGCCTGAGGAGCAAAGGGTGTCAGCCCAGGGAAAAGCCATGGAGTAGTCAGAATAGCTGGGAGGCAAAGGGTCACAGTGGGTAAACAGGCCTTGGAATATTGTACCCTACAGCAGAAAAAGCTGCAAGAAACTTCTTGTCTTCTGTGACCTTCATGCCAGACAGAGGCCCCCCTAAAGTTCTGACAGAGACATCAATAATTTGGTCTATCCTTTAAGTGCATACTCTTCTGCCAGATTTGAGTGGTAGGCCTCACATCCAAGTATTCACACTCTCAATGCTACACTAACCAAAAACTAAGGAACATTTATCTCTCCTGTAATCAATGTGGAATCCAAGTCAGACTAAATAAAACTGATTTTATCTATAAAGTTCTTTCAGTCACAGCAAACTCCTGAGAGATCCACTTTTTCCTCTTGCATATAAAGATATAAATTTGCACGTTACTACTTAGAATAACATTGCTGGACTGGAGATCACTGAACATGTGTATTGGTGGTAGAAAATTTTGATTTCTTTGTCATCATTACCACTACAGGGGAAATTCTAAAATGAGCTCTGGCCTGTGATCTGTTGCGCTTAGCATGATTCTCTTTCACTGTCACTTTGCCATCCATCCATATAAGGAATTGTCATTTTGAATTTTCTCTTAAGCATTTTTGTTATTGTTTGCTTTCTGCAATGGTAAACTAGGATGTTTGAACTCCCTCCAATTCAGTTTACATTCTGTTTGTGGGTTGCAAGCAAGGAGACCATTCTTTGCTGAACAGTTCAGCTGTTCATAACCAGTTTGAGCCTGTTTATGTTTCTTTTTGCATATTCAAGCAATACAGTATAGTACAGCACAATCAACAGTATTTCATGAATGAGTTGACAAAAGTTCTTCCATGGCATCCCAAACTGAGTTATTGTCTCCGAAGGCCATAGAAGTCAGTGCTTAGGGTTACACTCCCAGACCTCTCATCATTGCTCATTGCTTGACAGCAAATCATATAAATAAAAAGTGAGCAAATTAAGCTGTAAAGCAGTGCTTATTAATAGAAACTGTAATTTTTGCCTTACTTGGTGTTCGTTTCTCTTTTATCAAGGTAATTTTGCACATGCACATTTTTGCCAAGCTTTATGAAAGCTATAGTACTTTCACCCATGTCATTTGATTACCTGGCCCAACCGTTCATGAGCCTGAGGAATAATCAATTTCACCTGCTGCACAGACGCAAAAGCTTGCGGCTTGCAAGACAGAAGGAGATTAAACTGAACCACCACAGCTACTGTGCAGCTGCAAAGCTGTTTGGCAGCTGTTCAAGGCAGATGATGGTGAGCCTACCATAGCATGGTTAACAGGCAGATCTTTTCACAATGTGGGAAAGGCATGGTGCACAAACTTAGTGCCAGTTTTATGAGGAATTTTTTTTACATTCTCGAGGATCTTGCTTTAGTCTGTAGATTTTTATTGCAAAGTGGAGGAGCATTTGATTTCAGTGTCATTCATAAAATGTATTACTCATTAACAGGGATTGGCTAAGTGATGACCTTTTATGAGGCTGTCATGCAATGTAACTTTTCCTTTTCACGCATCATCATTTAGTGCATTGTAATTCAGTTGCACTTCCCGTTTTTTGACTGCCCCTCTGTTATGTGGGTATCTGGGTAAAAATCACTGCTCTGAAGACAGAAATCACAGCCAAAAAACCAAAAGATATTTACAGAGAGAAGATGAAAAGAGGGGGGGTCAAACACAGAGAGATAGTCAGCATGTAAAGAGACAGGACAGAAGGCTGAGGGAATGCATTGGAAGGCATATGAAGAGCATGTATGGAAGGGAGAGTCACAGAAGTGAAAAATTCTTCCGCAGTCCACTTACTAGAGAGTTGTGACTGGAGAGGTCTCTTTGTGTTGGAATTTGCCATCCAAAATATTGCTTGCAGGCCTCTAGTTCCTTTCTAAAATCACCTCATATATTTGTTCATCAATTTAAGAGATAAATCCCTGTCTCTACTGTCACATGACCTCAAGAAAGTGGGGTCAAGGGGCTTGTGAATCTGCCTGAGCCACCAAAGACAAACAAATTTGGAACTCATTAGACTTTGGGCAGCTGTGTTTTGGGGCATGTTGGAAAAAGAGTTATCAAGATGGTATTCAGAAAGGTTGATCTACGTCTTTCCATCTTCAAATGTCTGTTAAATTGCCAACAGACTTCACATGGTTCCTGAGAGGTTTACAGTTTCTTTTCTGCTGTATTGTTTAAACTGTCAAATGGTAATATGTTCCTGGCTAATTTAGTACAGTGATATGACAAGTTATAAGTAAATTGATTCTTGTTTACTGCTGCAAAAAACTGGGTTTACATTCATTAAGAGCATTCCAAAGATTGGTCTTTTTCATTTTACACACTAGAAAACAGAAGACCTACACTGTTTAAAAAGTCTATGTGGGGTAGTTAACTGGTGCACCATTGCAACTGTATTTCTAAGTCACAACATTTGCAAATACCAAACTGAATCATAATGAAGGAGCTTCTCACATGTATTAAATGGACTGGACTGATATTATACAATAGCTAAACATGTGTCCATGAGAGAAAATCCACTTCCTATGGATTCTTTTGGTTTCTGTTCTAATGTGAGCTGAAGATTCTGAAGACTGGTAATGCTGTCAATGAAAATCAACCTAATTCTTAAACATCCAAATCTTAAACTTTAAAACCAACAAATTATAATTTACAAGTGGGAGCCTGTGAGACTCATGGGGGAAGAATCCCATCCACGCCACTCTCTCACCGAGCCCAGCCTCGAGCCCCAGGCTGCCCAGGAACTTTCTGCAGGTTACCCAGAGCAGCTCCAGGTGAGCCAACAGACTCCTCCCTCGCCACTCTCTATGGCTCTCTGCTTGCGGGAGAGCTGGAGGGGAAACTGTGCTGGCTCACCCAGAGCTGCTCCAAGCAAGCCAACAGAAAGTTTCCCCAGACACTTTCATACTGGGCCCAGTGCTGGCTGCATACCCTACTGCAGTGGCTCCTGGGTTGTGCAGACACCACCAGGCCCAGCAGGGCCCCTGGGCTGTGCCACCACTGGATCCAGCACAGCTCCCCAGCATAGCTACTGCTGCCAATGGGCCCAGTGTGGGTCCTGGGCTCCAAAAATGACCACTGGAGGTAGGAGCATTCTCTGCACTTGCACAGAGAATGCCATTTTACTTTTCGAGGGAGTTACTTTTTACTTTTGGGGGGACTTAAACCCCTCTGTGTTTTTTTTTTTTTAAATCAGATTTTTCTGTAAACCTAGGGAGTGCCCCTAGTTTTTAGAGAAAAATCTCTTTAGTTTCCATATGGCCCTGATCCACAAATTTAGCTACCCACAGATGGAGGCAACAGGTGGCTATTACAATATAAGACATCAGTTTTTAAGGTACTATGGGACTTCTGTTTTGTTTTAATGCCATAGATTAACCTGACAAATTATCTGGAATTTTCACTGCTTTAGGAATACAGGTCAGTCAGTCACCCTCTTTTTTCTGCAGAGGGATTTGTGCCTTTGGCATGCAGATCTTAAGACTATTTGATTTCTTTTATTGTAGTCACAGTTTATGTGTAGAACAAATAAATTGTATGGAAATACAGCTTCTTCTGAGGAATAGATACCTGTCATCAGAAAGGGGCCCTTGCACTATCCCACTTTAATCTTACACTTTAATCTTGGTCACCATAAACCAGGAACTTAAAATGATCTTTCAGATCTTCAGAAAGGATATTTAGGGTTCACTTTTGGCAAGTCTTCAGGAGAAGAAATTCCCAAAATTGTAAGCCATAGAGAATGTGTTTCTCCAGGTAACTGTCATATGAATCCAATGCACAGAAGAATTAATCATGTATATTTGAGCTGAATTTGAAAGTTCATTAAAGATTACAAAGAAGGGACAGATGATGGTAACTTCATATACCAACTAAGTGGTCCTAGATGTCTATAGTCCCATCGGTACCATGCAGAAAGTATATGCTTCATTTGTATGCATGGGCCCAGAGATGATTAAATGCTCACCAAACAGATGCTTGAAACTCAAAGTTTGCAATGCATGTTTACTCAAAGCTAAGCACTTCAAACAACTGATTAGATTTTCTCCAAATTCCAAGCAAGCAACTTTTTGAGTCGCTTTGTGTCTGCACGGTAGTGATATTATTCAGCTTGGTGGCTGAAGGAATCAACACATGCTTACAATTTATTGTCTTTGTTGGATTATGTGTGCCCCAGGGTCATCACTGGACAGATTATACACAGTTTAAAATTAAATATACTAGAGCATGCATTGCTTCTGTGCCTGTGCAGTTAGCCATAGTAGTCATCTTGGTGCATGCTCAAAACTTAGTAGAACAAACTATAGTTCCCAGGCAGTGGTGGGAGAAGATTAAATGCAATCCAATTAAGACAAATGAACATGCTCAGATTTGGGAATTAGGCTGAGAGGCAAAATGGATGAGAATGGAACACTAGATGGATAAACCACATGGATTTTCCACTCGACCTAGATTGCCTAGCGCAGCCCGCCCTTAAAATATGATAGCAAATGTCAACAAACTATGATGTAAATCAGCCCCTTTAGGCAAACTAGTTATACCTATACTTCTGTTCCATGTCTTCAGCATATGGGAAAGGGTGCCTGGGACATTAATGAGATAAGCCACACAGTTTCTCTCCTTCATCCCTGCAGGCAGGACCAAAACACCTCTTTTAGTTCACTGAATTTTTTAACAGATAACAAAGATGACAGTTTAGGGATGGCATTGGGGAAAGAAGGGTGAGAAGATCTGGACTATAGCATGTTGCAAAAGCCCCAAACCTTGCTTAATTTCTGAATGGACAAAGACCTCTGTAATATGGTCCTGTCTAGAGCAGAACTTGGTGGCATTTGCACATGCTCAGGTGTCATATTGGTAAAGTAAGTACAGAAAAATGCTGCATTCATGGTGCACTCTTTTAAATTAATTCACACTTACCTTAAATTTAATACACCATCATATCCTGAAATCAGGCAGCAGGCAGCCTGAATAGCATTCATAGGAACTTTGCCCTTTTTGCAAACATGAACAATCACAACTGAAGTTGGATGAAGCATCCAAATAACCCAGGGCAACAGCAGGCTGAAACTGGGCTGACCACTGAAGAGAGATGAAGAATGTAGAATGGGGGGGAAACCCAGAATAAAATGGTTGAACTCAATTTTAGTGCAGAATAGGGGAAAAAAACCTGGATTAAAAAGAAGGTTGTTTTAGTGCAGAATTGCTTGGAGGACACCGCGGTGAACATAGATTAAAAGGAGGGTGCAAAAAGGGACTAGGTTAGATCATGCTCGTGAATTAACACTCCCTCATTTTATTAGCTGTTATATATATCATCCATGCACATGTATGAACCAGAACTTTGGATTAGTCTAAAAAGAAATTGAGAGCACAAACATAGCTCATCTGCCTTGACCTCTACTATTCTCAGCTGAACTGCTGGCTGTATATCTTTATTACTATCACAATTGTTTTTTCTTTCCCACCATATTACTAGGTTCCAAAATGCTGATAATCTTTCTATATATTTTTTCCAACATATTTCTTCCTATGCCTCTGTTATTTTTCAGTTGTGTCTCCTGACATTTTTTGTTTGGGGCCCTGCTACCCAATCATGCATGACACCCCTCTCCCTGAAGTATATTCTGAAAACAATCTCCCCCATACCCACCCCATATCCAAAGGAAACTATCAGTCTATACTTAAGCCAACCTGAGTGGCTCTGATGTATATGCAGCATAAAAGTGCATTGTTTCAGAAGGCAGTTGATTCTGCCTGTGTACTGATAAAGTGCCACTTTAGCAAGCTGTCAATCTCAATTAAGACATCAGCATGTCAACCTAACAGGTACAGCAGTACAGTCTATTGTTGAACTGTGTGTCAGGTGAAACAAGTACTAATTATACACTTAGCCAAATACGTCTGTTCAGAATTGCTTCAAAACTAAGGTCGCTCTGTTATTATGAAATGGTAGTTTACCCTATTTTGGCTTCTGCCAAGTGGCAGGTGGCCTTACAAATATGCAACTCAGCATGTTTTGTTTGGTCCCCACAGCTGTTCTGCCAATCAGTTAAGGATGGCTGTGACTAAATGCTAATTAGCTTCTGTTAATCTGCATACTCGAGCAGCTTCCCTGGATTCCTATTTTGATATGTAAGATTGCCAGTTGGATGTGTGATTGAATTAAGAACCAGAAAAGATTTCCTTTTTTTCATGCTGAGAAAAACAGGTCTACATCGCCTTTGAAAGGGCTTTTGCCACTCTTTGTATGTGTGTATTTGACACTTGCTGTCACCTGATGGTAGCAAAGTCTCAGTGCTAGAGGGTGCTGCCTCCTTTCTTTTGAGCACAAGAGAACCTTCTCCTAGCCCTATTAAAACCAGGCATTTTTACCATCTGGTATGTGAACTGACACTGGCAGATACATTGACAATCATTCTGCAGGTCTGCTGCTTCACTTAGGACCCAGATGATGCCTGTGTGGTGGCTGAAACTGGGCTAGGAGAATAAAGTACAGCCAGATTTTTAAAAAAAAAAAAGATTGTAAGGAACAGGAACATTTCTATATTTTTGCTGCTTTGTTTCTTTTTGCAATAGCTGGCTGGCTGAACTTACTAGTGCTGCTAAGTCTGCTGAGAGAGGAAATGGTTGGAAAATAGCCCCACTGGGACCACTGTGTTTAGTCTTTGCACCTGTATTTCATCAGCACACACACACACACAAAATGATCTCATTGAATAAACTTTAAAAAACCAATTTTCAGAATTTTTACTTGGCTTTGGTACTCACAAGTCTGAGTCCCTTGCAACAATGAAATAATATTTTTTAGAAAGCACTTGTAGCATCTGATAGCAAAGCAGAATTTGTCCTATCTTTTAAAAAAACCTTTTATTTTGCTTTTGTTTCATGACCCAATCAGACGTTGCTGGATAAATGATTGTGTATGTGCGCTCAGTCTTGATAAGTATTTACCTTATTTCCTTTTCTTTTAAGTGAAGCATAAATCAAAGGAAGTTGGCTTCAGACATGGAACAATATATGCTGCTTTGGCAGAATTGGGGAGCTGTTTTTCCTTAGAGAGTCACCTTGTGGTGTGTCCCCCACAAACATTTTCAATGATAACATTCTCCCACTCATAAATGTCTCTGTTCAAGGCATCAACTAAGTAATTTACCTTTAGTTCTGTTTATGGAGTTCACAGAGGAAATTAATATGTGACTTCATTTTACTTTCAGTAGCACATTTAACAGACATGATGTGGTAACAATAAATACTATTTTAAAGGGCACCTGGAGGAGGACTTTGCCCTATTCTTTCCTTTTGTAGTTGAAAGGACTGAAAACTTCGCCCAGTTTTCAAAGGAAATTAAATAGCACCCAGGACACACTACCCTGTTATGTAATAAAATATTTGTCCTGCTGACAATAAAATAAAACATAAAGAACTCTATTCATAGACCCTTAATGAATAATACAATCATGTTGAGTGTGTGGTTAAACTAAAAGATGTCTGCTCATGAATCGCAACTCCAAATGAGATGTGGGAACTGTGTTTTTCTCAGACCCTTTTTAAAAAAAAAAAAATTAATGTTACCCTAGGGCTAGTTCTTTTCAAACCAAGATAACATATCACTGGGGTGGGACATAAAAGAACAGCAGTAATCTGTATCTGGATACTGTCTAAGCACAGAATAAGCTTAATGAAGAGAAATGAAATGAAAATAATCTCAAACTTTGTTGGTCTTAAAGGTGCCACTAGACTCAAACTTTGTTCTGTTGCTTCAGACCAACACCGCTACCCACCTGAGTCTAAAAATTAAAGTTGTTAGACATCACAAGAGATCCAGCACAACAAAGAAACAGATTTGGAACCCCCAAACAATGAACAGCAAATTTGTTAGAAAAGCTATGTAGTCCTGATACATATAGGTAGCAATCCTAAAATGATCTACTGTTGGCCCAGGAAGGCAATGCTAGTGAGATTCATAACCCTGAACTTTGGGCTGCCTTAAATGGAAGGGCCATGTGCTTTCTTCATAATAGGAGCCAGCTCCAGCCCACGCCAGGAGGCTGACACCCTACATGAGTTCACCAGAGACAAAGGACTCCTCTTGCCATGAGGTTTCTCTCTGTTTCCACACGCTGGCCTTCCCCTGCCCCCCCCTCCAACGTACCTGCATAGTTATGCTAAAGCCACTACATAGCCACTATTGTTCTGGCCGCCACCCAGTCAGCCAACGTCATTGACTTACAATAGATATGGCCAGGTGAGTCATCGGACCCCAGGTCCAGAACCTGTTTCTCGATGAGATCATACCTTGCAGCACTGACCATCCCCTGGACCTCACCTTTTTTCCACCTTTTACCTGCCCCAAGGTCCAGAAGGGACGGACCGCCCAGTAGGTGTTAATGGGATGTGGCCTGATCAGCACCTTTTTTCCACCTTTTACCTGCCCCAAGGTCCAGAAGGGACGGACCGCCCAGTAGGTGTTAATGGGATGTGGCCTGATCAGCCCGCGCCTAGACCCCCCCAATAAAAGTCCAAACCTAGAGTCACTCGGTCTCTTGAGCCGTTGCCCTCTATCTCTCTATTGACCCTTCAGTCCAGCTTTCTGTACTCAACCCTTGCCTCCATCTTTAAACCCCATTTTCTCTCTCTGGACTCGCGATCCAGGAGAACCATGTGGTCTTGCTGGTTCAAGCCTCGTGTCCCCATAGCCTTTCTATTTCTCTCCCCATCCAAACCAACCGGACATCGGACAACGCATCTAAGGTATTGTGCTTTCCCCATCAACGACTACCTGCTCATGCAAATGTGCTATTTTCTGTCTTTATTTCCTAGGCCTGTGTGATTCTGTGTGTGATTACGTTTTTTTGTATGCTTGAATAACATTATCCAGTAAACTACATTTAACTGGAACACTGCCTCACGTGCCTCTTTCCTTGAGAACTCCCGGGAGGGGTGGGACCCTGGTATAGTTGGCAAGAACCCGTGTATTTTGCTGATTGCTAAACGTAAATTAAAGCAATTCGGCTAACACTACTCAGAAGTAAGTCCCATGTTGTTCAGTAAGGGCCAGTTTACTCCCGGGAAAGTGTCCTTAGGACTGCCACTGTAGAGGTCTTTCAGGAAGGGGGGGGAATTTTTGACAATAAAGTTAATAATTTTTTTTCTAGTAATATATTTTTCCCAGTAGGTTCACACCATTTGGAGGTCCCAGTTTTTCAGATATGTTTTAAAAACCCAAAGGTGAAATGAGGAAACTTGGGGGAACTATATTGTTGCTTTGATTTCCAGGTAGAAACTAGAGGTTTGGTAGGGGGCCCAGTCCTCTGCAGGGGGGGATATTTGATTGTGTGAATATTCTTGTTTTAGTGCTATTCAGCACCCTTCTTTTATTTGCCTACTAACACTTTTCCCTTCTTCAATTAATTACATGGGTAATCTCACCAAGTCAGAGAGCACATAGAAAAAATAGCCAAGGTCAGTATATCACATAGCCAATCAGATGTCACATCAGCCATTCGATGATGTCACTGGGAACTGTTTGTAATGAGGCAAATATAATTGAGTAAGCAAACATTTTCAAGGACTGAGGGGAAAAGAAGGCAGCTTTTGAGGGGGACACTGCCAAAAAAGTTTGTGAAAAACAATAGTTTCAGTTCTGCTGTAACTGAGATCATCATAATTTTGTATTTAAAGTACTGTGAGTCAGTGAAAATCAACACATTATGAGAAGTTGCTTGAGACCTGTATAAGTCTTCTGTCTGTAAAAAATCCTTATTTCTGTTTTTTGCCCATATTCATGCAGCATAAAAATAACTTATGTGTCGATAAATGTTTGAATCTACTTCTAGCTCTTTGATCTGGGATATTTGCTTTTATATTTCTTACCAGATGTTCTCTCTTTTTCTCAGGCAGGCACCTATAGGCACAAAATAAGAAGCATCTACAGTTAAAATACATAGCCCAAGTTCTGCTCACACACAAAAAGTAGAAAACATTTATCATGAAATATATTTCCTCTTACAGTACTGCAGAGGGCAAACAAGTTCTGGGGACATATGGGCCATGTGTTTCCTTAAAGAGGTGTTATGTATGTCAGAAGCAGCATATGTACTGTGTGATGCAGCTACTACTGTGGTAAGCATGTGTTATTGTTGAGAGAACAGGTGCATAAAACCCCATGCAAATAAATGTTTTTGATGGGCTGGGGATTCATCTCCTTTATAGTCAGCGAAGGCTCAATATATTTTTCTGCCTGAGGCAGTGGGGGCAGTGGTTATGTGGAGGTATTATTCCAGCCTTCATATCAATGCATGGATTCAATAACAAGGATAACATGTATGAGCACAAGCTCCCATTCTCGTCCAGGGATGCTGAAAATTTCTCGACAAAGCTTATTGGCTGTTGAACTTACCTTTGTTCAACACTCAGAATCGGACTGTGAGTTGATTATCAGAGAGATATTCAGTTTGCATTGAGCAACTCAGAACAGCTGCCAAACAAGTTTGTGGCTTCCTAGTGGCCAGAAGCCAGTCTGCAGCCACATGCTGGAAGTCAGCTGGAAGTCAGATCCTTCACCAGCAAAACAGCTACATGGTGAAGATGCAAAACCAAGATAAGAGTTTGTTTCTCTACCCCATGCCCCCAGCTGAACAGAGAGAGAAGCAGTGCTTCTAAGCTTCCCATTCCAAAAGCGAGAGGGGGGAAGCTGTCTTCTCAGCCCAAGTAGACAGTTTGGGGTGGGGAGAAGAGAAAGGAAATCAGCTGAGTTTCTGATCAACCCCTCCCCAGAAAAAAAACTTTAGCTGGGTTTGCATTTCAGCAAATCCAGCTGATCAGCTAGAAGCCAGATCCTCACACACACCCACACACCCACACACACCTGAATCTTTGCTGGGTGCAGAGGAAAATTTCCTCAGCAGGGGATCAGAAGATGACTCACAGATGATCTCTTATCAACTCCAAGAAGCCTGTTCCTGTAACTATACACAAAAATAGCGCTTGGAACTGGCAGGTGCAGGGAGAATTACCATGTGGTGCAGACCCTTGCTGGCTATCTGCTAATATAAGTCCCTGTACACACTGGAAGTTGCATCAGGGAATCACTGGCTTAAAACCATAGAGTTTTGCCCAAATGACAGAGCACTCCAGCATCTCCCAGTGATACAGTGACCTCACATCTGTGTGCACTGGAAGTGATATCAGTACATTGAGATGCTGCTGATGTCCCGTCCATTTTGGCACCATTTTTCTCCTGCCAGCCAGCTGAGCAGTGGGGGCCTGGCAACCCTACATTAAGAAATTGTGAATGCCCTATCAATTAATTGGCTGCTTGATCATCACTGGTGAATGGAAAGTAAGCTGAACTTGAAGGTGTTCGAGCATCCCTACTCTCCTCTGCACATCTGACAATCAAAATTGTCCAAATGCAGAAAATTACAAATGAAATTTATTTTCCATTCCATTTAAGGGTATGTAAGAAACTATTCGCTATCCACAAGATGAACAAAAATGAGTGTCATATCTTAGGCCGCAGTTACATGGCCCTTTAATGTGGGAGGAAGGGCTGTTTCCTCCCGCATTTAAAGGGACTGTCTGAAAGGCCGGGGCTTTTCCCGTGCTGAAGCGGGCTCAAATGCGGGTTCCTCCCGCATTTTTCGACCCCGGGAAAATCAACTGTTTTTCCAGGAGTCGCGGGAGGAACCCGCATTTGAGCCATCTGGACAGCCCTCTCTCGCAGTCATTGCGAGAGCAGGGCTGTCCAGATGGTCCCGCCCACCATTCCCCCCCCCTTTTACACTTGGGCGCTTGGCCACTCAAGCACCCAAGTGTAAAAGGGGGGGGGGGAACCCAAACTTACCAGGTGGCCGGCAGGGCTCGGGGAAGGGTGCCTCCCCTGGCTGCCGCCACCACCGAAAAAGCCACCGCTGCCAAAAAAGCCTCTGCCACCGCCTCTGTCTGCCGCCTCCTCCTTCCACAGCCTCCTTCTCCTGCCGCCGCCCACTGCCGCAGGGGTTGGGATGTGTAAACATCCCAACCTGAGGTAAAAAAATGTGGCCCCTTTAATCCGGGAGGGCTCCCAGATTTAAAGGGGCCGTGTGACCGCAGCCATATAATCAGGTGTCACATTTCACAATCAACCACAGCTACAAACACCACCACAGCACAGTCAGACTGCCCAAATGTAAAAATAGCTGATGCTGGCCCAGGATGCTCCAGGATTTCCAGGGAAACTGATGAAAGGGTGCCTAGGGTAACTCTGTGAGGCTGGCAAAAACCTGTCACAGCAGTCACCCAGTCTGTGGAATATGAAACAACTCTGAACAGCTCCACAGGTGACTTGCAAGAGAAAGGAAGAGAAGCCCAAACCTACCCTGCATAGGATTGAGAAGGAGGCAGCACACAGAGGAAGTGACCATATAGAATTTGACAAGGATTGAAAAAAAGTGAGGAGGCAACTGGAATAGTAGAAGAGAGATAGTACACTGTGAGCCCCAGATCAAGGTAACCATCCAGGTCCTACCTACTAAGATCCCTAAAGCGTTATCGTGAAAGAGGTTTGTATAACGCAATCCATTTGTTCAATAAAACACCTTATTAGGTAAGCATTTAAAATGCAGTATCTGAGCTTTTGAATAGCAGGCAATTCTTCCTCAGACTGTTGCAGTCTCCTCACCTTATTTTTTATCATTAACTTCTTATTAATATTTTAAAGAATAAAACGGTACAGAATTGTACAAAACATTCATGTTATATAGAGATATAAGATACATTACACTGTATGCAAATATACACATCAGAGGTGGTTTAAAGTTATAAACCTGTATATCGATTAGCCTTAGGTAAACAGTATTGTCCTATTAAGATTTCAAAATTACTAAAAGCATCAAGGGTTGTAACATGCTCAGCTTGTGAAAAAGATTGGGTGTTTGCTAGATGTAATATAAAGTTAAAGGAAAAGCAACTTAAGGTAAATCTCCTTGTAAGGCCAGATGTCAGTAGACAATACAAACTCTAGAAATGGAAAACATTTCTGGGGAAAGCAAGGTTGCCCGGGGAAAAGTTCTGTCTGCCAAATGTGGCCCGAATTCTTTTCCCATTATAAAGCGGTCCCAAGCTTTATTGAGCCAGCAATCAATGGTTGGTGCAAGCTGAGATTTCTATCATGATGCTATACAAGTCCTCGCTGCAACAATAAAACCCAAAATGAGGTCGTGTCTGATATGTGGAACATTTAGATCTTGCCAAAGGTTGAGGAAAAGAATCTCTGGAGCAAATGGGATCTTATAGCCAGTGATGCCATGAATTCAAGAAAGTACTTTTTACCAAAAGGTCTCGATGACTGGACATTTCTCCTCACCTTATTCATGGTAAGGCTGGTTCTGGATTTGTCCTCTGTTTCTTCAGAAATGTGTTCTCTTTAATCATCTGCATTGTTCATTAAGAAGAGGTGAGAAGAGTTCAGAATGCAGAATAAACCTTTCCATAAATGTTTGCAGTCTTTTACTTGTTAGGTCATGAACAGCAGCTGTAGGCAAGGCATCACACATTCCCAGTGACTCTACCCAGTTTTATCACATGTATGTTTGGCTTCTTTGCCCTACTTTTAACCAGGATAATTGTTCATTAGGTGAAAAACTCAAAAACGTTGTGAGCCAAGAGTGTAGCTCTTTTTACTGATGTGATACTGTTCTTTCTTTGTCTGGTACATATTAAAATAATAATTTCTTCTTACCTCTCTGACTGCCACAAGAGCATTTTCCTCAACTTGTTAAATATTTAATGTATTTTCATTTCAGATTCTTTCAGCATGTGGATAACATATACTATTGGAGCTTTTTATTTCTCACTCTCTACAAACCTGTTCACCACTTTGCCTTACTGAGACGGCAAAGAGTTTTGTTCAGAACACCCTGAAGAAAGTTGAAGAAATTCACTACTAGACACAAGCCCTAACAATAGTTTCAATTAGCTCAGTGTGAAAATGGTAGAAATCTACATTGTCTCAGTCAAGGTGGGAAATCAGGTAAATCTAAATGGTAGTCCTTTGTAAGGTTCTTCATAAAGCCACTCCCTGAGCTATTGTACTACCTAAAACCATGAGATTATTACTGGGTCTTGGTAAAGCCAGTAATTATAGAGCTTTTGTCAGCAGTTACCATCTTCCTTACCGTAAATGTAGCTCTTCTCTGGGAGGTGTTCCAAAAACTAGAAACAGGTCTTCTCTCTCTCTTTCTCTCTCTCTCTCTTTCCCACTTGTACTAAATTACATATGGCTTATTTATACATGGCTAAAGGGGCTGGCACTGAGAATCTTCCCTATCCTCTACTTGTCTGACCAGTACCTCAGCACTAAACTGTGGAATCCATATAGAGGACAGTATTTTCAATTGAATTTATGACAGCAAATACAGGAGGAGTGTAAGAGTGGGAGGACAGTCTGTAAAATCTGTAGTGTCAGTTTCATGTACAATCCTAAAAAAGGTATCATCCAAGCTACCTGTAAAAGGCAAGAAGCTCATTGCCCCTGCTGAAAACAATAGATTTACATAAGAATCATACCTAGGGCTAGTCTTGTTGTAGCAGTAGAGAGTGGAATAGCATCTTGATCTGGGCATTCCAAGGTGGAGAGAAGGGAGACACCAAACTAAGGGGTGCTTCAACTTTTATACTCTCTTTTTGTGCACTTCAACCCTTTCTCTCTCTGGATTGGCCTGTGTCATCTAGGGCTAGGGTGTCTCTCTGCCCCTCAGAGAGGATACTATCTAGCTCTGGTACTGTTGACACTTATAGGTAAGGCCTTTTAGCTCCCAGCTGCTTGAAGACTTGCTGGGCCCTAAAAGCTGTAAATTGTGCCAAGGTTCCTGGCCACTACCTTTGCAGGCAACTGTGATCTCGGGATGTTGCTAAGGGTCTCAACATACACACATTTCAGATCTGCAGGCTGGGATGAATTGGAAGAGGGAGGAAGAAGATTGCTGAGGTTTCGGGTTGCCAGGTCCAACTCGGAAAATACCTGGGGATTTTGAGGGGTGGAGCCAGGAGTCTTTTGTGATGTCATGTCCTGTGATGTCACTTCCAAGTCACAGGTCAAGTGATGTCACTTCCCAAGTTCCACCCCTTCTGATGATTACAACACTCTATAATGCCATAGAGTCCATCTAAAGCAGCCACTTTTTCTAGGGGAAGTGATCTCTGTAGAGATCAGCTGTAATTCCAGGAGATCTCCAGGGCCCACCTGGAGACTGGTAACCCAGACACAGAGCAGAATTTTGTGCATCATCTCTGTTTATATAAGTTTGGAGGGCAGTCTTTCAAATGAATCTAGCCTTGACCTGGCTTGGGAAATCACTTTTGTCGTAAGTTGGTGCTCTCCCAGTATTCAGGTTCTCCTTAAATAATGGTAAGAACAGCAAAAAAGCATCAAAACAAACATTTTAAGGGCTCTGTTCCTCCTCCAGCCCCCTGCTCTCTCTCCATCCCTCTATGCCCAGTTTAAGACCAGGTTGCTCCAAAGATACAAACTCAATATACAGGTAAGCAGGCAAAACCATTTATTCTTCGTATACTGAAAATGAGGTAGAAGACATTCAGGAATGGGAAATGTCAAAAGCCAGTTGCACAAAAGTACTGGACATGCAAAATCCATAGAAAAACACAACTGGGAGGGGGAATAAAACCCAAAAGGGCAATCCAAGCCATGGCTCTGCTGCATAGCCCAGCAACTAAAAGACAGCATCATTTTTCGTTCCAAATCATGGGGTAGAAAGAAAACCAAATGCCTTAGCCATTCTCCTTCAGCTTACATCTGTGTCAGACAGGTGCAAATAGGACTATGAGGGGCATAAGCATGTGGTGATGGGAAAAGTCCCCAAAAAGAACAAGTGAAAATGTTAGGTCTTGCATAGGTGGAGCAGAAGGATCTGGGCATGAGCGTAAGTAGGCTTGCCAGGCATGCACCCCGCGCCCTAGCCCCAATGGCTATGAACTTAAGTGAAGTGCAGAAAACTCCCCACCCCCACCTGCCCAGAGAGAAGGGCCACAGCCTTGGACCTCACCCCCAGTCCCCCAGCTAAGCTGCCCAGTGATGGCTCAACCACATCCTCCCCTCCTTCTCAGCCCCAACCCACTTCCAAAATGAAGCGAGCTGCGTGGGCAACCCCCTGTCCTCCCGGAGAGCATGGCTGCATGTCTGACCTCCCTCCCAGTCCTGGCCTGGGGGGACCTGCAGCTTGGGACTCCAGAGGGGACTCACCACTCAGAGCCCAGCTCGCCTGCCTCAACCCCAACAAGACAGAAAAAAAAGACCTACCTTCCCAGGAAGAGGGGCCCCTGCACTGCTGCAGCACCACACAGCACCAGACAACCCCCAACTATCAGCTCAGCTCCAGAGTCAGCTCTGGAGTGCACGGCAGCAGCCGCTGGCTGCTCAGCTCAGGTCGGTGTGGACTGGACTCACAGCGGTGGGATGGACCCAGACAGCCAGCAAGCAGGTCAAATGATGCTGGCTCCAGAGTGGGCTCTGGAGTGCACAACGACAGATACTGGCTGCTCAGCTCAGCTCAGTGTAGACTGGACTCATGGCAGTGGGAAGAACCCAGACAGCCAGCAAGCAGGTCAAGTGATGCTGATCACTCACCAGCACCACATGGCTAACTGAAGGGCTGCTGGGAGTGGAGGTGCCCTCACAGGCAGCGGCAGCCTGAGCCCAGTGCCCACTCAAAGCCAAACCAGCCAGGCGCCAGCCAGTCATCAGAGACCTGTGCTCTGGCTGGGGTGGGGGAAGTCAGTGGCACACACTAGCGCATCTTAGAGGGAAGGGGACTGGCAAACATACATGGCTCTGCTGCCACCACTCCGTGAAAGCCTCTGGCTGTGATGCAAATGCTCTAGCTTCCGTCTCTATGGTTTCCATAGAGATTTGTGCTAGAGCGGCACACTGTGGTTTGGTTCATTCCTCAAACCTGGGAGAGGCAGGTCATCTCAAACAAACTGGTCTTAAGAGGAAACTGTCAGCTAGAGACAGTAAAGACAACAATGTTATGAAAAAGCAACTGTGCAGAAAGGAAAATGTGCTGAAAGGAAAGGTGTATTCTTCAGCCTGTGACCGGGAGGAGACAGCAATTTCAGAATTATCTACTAAAGGTATTCTCATTCAGAATTAGGGGCAAGAGAAGCAAATACAGTTTCATTTAAAGGAATTATCTAATTATTCCGTTTGTTCCAACCTATGCATTTTTCAAATCCCATGATTCCTCCAAGGAGCTCAAAGTCTATTCCCCCGCCTGCCCCCCCGCTTTAGCTTCACTGAAGTCCTCTAAGGTAGTTTAGCTTTAGAGAGGACGATTGTTCCAATATCGCCTAGTGGGTGTCAAAGTAAAGCTGGACTTTGGGTCTCCGAGGAACTAGTCTTGACACTGTAACCATTACAGAGCATTGATCATTCGTGTGTGTGTGGGTGTGCTCTTTGTTAGTTGAGATAAAGGTATACATCAATCAAATTTAACTCTGCCTTTAAAACTCAACAGAAAACATCAAGGGATATTTGATGTTCAAACATAACATATTGTTACATTTCAACTCAAGTGCCTCATATACTTTCATTGATAACTGGCTATAGTTGATAACAAAGCCCTATTTTGACTAGAGATGTGCACTTCAAAAAATTTCATAATACTTTTGTATTGTTTTTGTTATCCTGATTTTTCAGAAGTGTGCTACTAGTATGAGATTTTTCCCAGGTTTTTTTGGGGGGTGGGTCTTCAAAATTCATGACCATTATTTTTTGTCATTCCTCCTCCCCAAGGCAGCAGGAATAGTGAATGAGAAAGGGAAGGAGAGGAAGCCAGCTCCAGACTTACTGTGCCAACCTTGTCCTGCTGGAGGCTTCTCCCTGCTGCCAGTATCAAAGGCAGCAAAGCCCACCCTGCAGCCGGAAAATGGCAAGTGGGCTTCTGGAATCCTGCAAGGCTCGGCTGTCACAGCAGCCATGTTTCTTCTGAACTACCAAGGGCTTTTTTAGCTGGCAACTGAACAGTGTTATATCGATGTAACACTATAGCAATATGTGTGTCAGGGTTTCTGAATTCCCAGCTTTCATTTTTAAAAGGCTCTCTCTCCTTCCATTATGGAGAGACAAAAGTAAAGACATATCTCTGCAACAGAAGGATCTAGGGACTTACAGAAAGAAAGAAAGAAAGAAAGAAAGAAAGAAAGAAAGAAAGAAAGAAAGAAAGAAAGAAAGAAAGAAAGAAAGAAAGAAAGAAAGAAAGAAAGAAAGACTGAGATTCAGAGAACCTGGTACACATACTGCTATGTAGTTATATTAATATAACACTATTCAATTATTTTTCAAAAAATAATCCCCCCAGTGGCATAGGATGAAACAGTTGCTGTGACATCCAAGCTTTGCAAGAGTCCAGGAGCTCTCCAGACTGTCCACCATTTTTGGGCTGGGGGGCAGGCTCTGCTACCTCCAATGCCAGCAGCAAGGAGAACCCTCCAGCCGAGACTATGCCAGCATGATAATTCTGGGGCCAGATCAGTCCTTTCCCTTTTAAAAACTGTCCAGAGCAATAATGGCAAAGAAGCTTCTTTAGTTTCTAAGACGATGCACCAGTCCAAGAGATTAAGGTCTACTCTGAAAGTGAAAATGGCAACAAATTTCAAATCGCCTGCTATGCATCTTCAACATTTCCCCCCTACAAGTTAGACAAGAACAGAAGACTTTGTAGGGAAAGCAACTACTGGAAAGGATGTTCCTGTTAGAAATCTTAACCCTACAGCACCCAAAGCACCAAACAAACCTATAGATAGTTATGCCACCTGTGCAGTAACAAGCAGCAAGACTATTTTCTCAGTATAAATTTAATTTACATTTTTATAGCATGTCCCCATATACAAGATTTCTGAAATCCCTGCAGTGAATTCACAGAAACTTTTATGAGACAACATTTTAGGATAGCATGAACTGACTTTTGTTTTAGTTGAAATGATGCAGGAAGTATCTCAGATTGCCTAGCAACATTCTTAATGTTAAGTAATGTAGCATATGGACAGTAGTTTAAGCAGTTTAGACGCCAATACGTATGTGAACATAACTGGACAACTTCTCATCTATGTTCCACTGCTCCATGTAACTCCCAGTTTTTCCTGGACAGTTTTTATTTACATTCTGGATTAAGATCAGCAGATTTACCAGCATGCAGAGAACAGAATGACTTTAGGCCATAACAGAATCAGTTGAGTGTCCTGGGACTACAAGCACTGTTTCTTTGCGCTGTATTTTTTAATGCTTTTCTAAACATGCTAACTATTGGTGCATTAAAGAAAAAACATAGTTTCCTGAGTTCAAGTGATATTTAATCCTCAATTATTTAAATACTACAGAGAGACTGTCAGAAACAGCGATGCTTATAAAGCACATTCCTTGCTTTTAATATGTTAGGTAGGCTGAGCAGAAACCTATTGAAACCATGCAAAGGTGTTTTAGGATACTGGTTTTTTGACATTTCTACAAGCCTGGATTCCCTTGGAAATTGCAGTGTTTAGTAAATTCGCATATATTACTGAAAGTCTGTTGCCTACATAGTAAACTTTGTTGTTGTTCTATATATTAAATGGAGCATTTGAGAATTAATGAAGAAGCTCAACAAGACAAACACAGTGTTGTGAGAAAAATTATCTCAGCGAGCTCACAACAAATTCTCTAGTCTTCTTTCCATGGGTGGTTGTCCCAAATTTGTTATTAGGGTAGCAAGTGTAAAGGCTTTGGGTTTGCTGCCTTCAGGTAAATTTTGTGGTAAGCAAGTGGAACAAGGAGATAACTAAGGCAGGAGTTGTATAAAAATAACAAAGAAATTTTATTAATTTACATGTTGGCTTTAAAGAACAGATCAGCAGCTTAAGTCTCCAGATAATCAAGGAAGATACCTCGTTTAAACTAGTTATGGCTTCAACGTGTGGTTTGAATTCTCTTGGAAGCTTTCTGGTACAAATAGGCTTTTACTGATGAGCCACTTAGATTGGATCCTTTCACACACACAGGATTCCACCCGCACTAGCCTGCCTTTCCCAAGAGTCAGACTAAATGGTACAAGGGCTGTTCATCACCAGAGAGAGGCCTAACAATCAGGTACCCTGTCCCCTCCCAGAGGTAGAACCAGGGCTCTTCTTGTAGAAAAAGCCCAGCAGGAACACATTAGCATATTAGGCCACACCCCTGACAGCACAGCACATTAACAGATTAGGCCACACCCCTGACAGCACAGCTCATTAACCTATTAGGCCACACCCAATGTTCCCAGAAGTGTGGTCATCCAGCCACATCCACTTTTTGCTTCTTATTCTGTTTACCTTGTCAAAACAGTTTTGACAAAACCAATAAAAACATTATTTTCTGTCCCATCTATACAAAACCTTGCCTGAACCAATATCTTATGTCCAACAATTATTCCCAGACTGGATTGGAATCAATTCCTAAGGGTTAGGTTCCCATGGAAATCAGGTTGCCTTCCTGCAAAACTAGTACGCTGAATATGATTTTTTAGGGTTGCCAACCTACAGGTGGGGTCTGGAGATCTCCTGGAATTACAACTGAGTTCTGAACTACAGAGATCAGGTCAATGGCTGCTTTGGAAAGTGGACTCCATGGCATTATGCCTTGCTTAGGTCCCTCCTTCCCCTAAACTGCACCCTTCACTCCCAAATCTCCAGGGATTTCCTCAACCTGGAGTTGGCAACCCTAGTTCATTGCAGAACAACGCTAG
Source organism: Lepidodactylus listeri (assembly GCA_029233225.1). Taxonomy (NCBI): domain Eukaryota; kingdom Metazoa; phylum Chordata; class Lepidosauria; order Squamata; family Gekkonidae; genus Lepidodactylus; species Lepidodactylus listeri. The sequence goes on from JARCFY010000002.1 coordinate 98,472,050, forward strand.
GAGCCAGTTTGGTGTAGTGGTTAAGTGCGCGGACTCTAATCTGGGAGAACCGGGTTTGATTCCCCACTCCCCCCTTGTACCTGCTGGATGACCTTGGGCAAGCCATAGCTCTGTACCAGCTGTTGTCTCAGAGCTCTCTCAGCCCCACCTACCTCACAGGGTGTCTGTTGTGGGGAGGGGGAGGGGAAGAGGAAGGGAAAGGAGTTTGAAAGACGCTCTGAGACTCCCTTGGGTAGTGAAGGGTGGGGTATAAATCCAATCTCTTCTTCTTCTAGGTTTGTGGATGCACTGGATGGGAGTAGTTTGCGAACTATTTTATTCAAGGTACAAAATTTTATTCAAGGTATAAGATTTCATGTGCCACCCACACTTCTTCAGATGGAAGACGTGTGCATGCACACAAAAGCTTATACCTTGGATGAAATTTTGGACTCTAACTTTGTTCTGCTGCTTCAGATCAACACGGCTACCCACCTGAATTATTACACTATAATACTTTTTACAAGCAATCAGGGGTCCGTTGGAGCAGGAGCGCACAGGAGCACAGCTCCGGGAGTGAGAAGCCCAGGGGGTGGGTACATGACCAAGCCCCACCCCCTCCTCGGCTTCCCTGAGCAGTGCAGAGGCCTCGGGGGAAGCCCTGCTAGGGTCTTTATTGTTTTTAATGTTTTTTTTTTGTTATTGATAATTTTATCATTGTTCCTTTTTATGACTGTGTGCTGCTTTTCCAGAGACTTGCTCAAGGTGGCATATAAATTTTCTAAGTATACCATTTTTTATCTGGGCACATGGCACATAAGCACATTTTTTTTGCTGTCATATCACAGCTGACATGGTGATGCCATAGGGTTTTCAAGGCAAGAGACGTTCATAGGTGATTTGCTATTGCCTACCTCCACTTCACGACCCTGGTATTCCTTGAAGGTTCAATCCAAATACTTGCCAAGGCCAACCTTGCATAGCTCCCATGATCCAACGAGACTGGGCTAGCCTGGGCTATCCAGGCCAGGGCAGAGTACTCACAAAAAAACATAAAAACAAGAATTGAAACACAGGGCAGGAAACAGGTGTCACGTAACTGGACCTTTATGCCCTAAATTTTGTATTCTTCAGTGAAGGTCTAAATTTTAGCTGGATTAGGTAAATTCTATGGTGTTAGTAGATAACAAGCACCTGCTGCAAATTACTGATTGCCTTAACTGCAGCCAGATGGAAACTGTCAGAATACCAATCTGATGTTCCTAGATCTTGACAGTTCTCAATCTAGATAGAAGTGATCTAAGCTGTGATTGGTCTGACAATTAGCTTGTGACAGCTTAGTATTTAGTAGGAGTCAGGGACAACTAAGCAGAGGATCTTGGGAACAAGATCCCAGGAACTTTGCAAGAGAGATACACACACCCTTGCAGGCAAGATGTTGGGTTGTGACAAAAGAGGCTTCAGTCAACAGCTGGTGGCATTGGCATCTGTTGCTGGAAACAAGCTGCTCAGGGTCAGTGCACCAGATAGAGAGCTAGGTTTGTTTTGTTTTCTTTGTTCTTTGTATACACCCTCCCCCTACTTGTATGTTTTATTGTGTTGTGCATTTTGTAAATAAATTTAATGTTGCTTTTAAAGCTGATTGGAATAAGTTACTGAATCCTGACAACCCATACCCATGCTACCAGAGAGAATTAAAGGCTCTACCAAGGTATACACTACTACTAACTGATTGAACAACCCAGGCCTTAAGAGGCAGGCCCCTGGGCAAGGGGGGGGGTGTTGTGACAACAGGGATCACTGAAGGATTTCCAGACAAAATAAAAGTCTTCACCTACTGCTGGAAGACAGCAATAGAAGGTGACAGAATGGTCTTCTGGGGGGGAAAGTTCCAGAGTAGTGGTGCCACAACTGAGAAGGCCCTCTCCTGGGTTTCTACCTGTCTAATCTCAAGAGCTAGGGGAACCCAAAGCCTTAGAAGATTTTATTTATTTATTTATATTTCTATCCCACCCTCCCCGCCTCTCAGCAGGCTCAGGGTGGCTAACAATACAGTTCCTATAAAATTACATAAAAACAACCATAGTATAAAACATACAATACAAACCTTAAAAATACAGCACAAGATGGCAAAAACTTCAACGTCCTTGCCCGAGTGGCGTCAGCAGACTTCTTCTGGACTTCCAATTGGTGCAGATGGTACATTGGCGGTCTTCAATGGTTGGGCCAGGGCTATAAAGTCGGGGTGGCCCCTACTTGAAAGCCTGGTGGAAGAGCTCCATCTTGCAGGCCCTGCAGAACTGTAAAGGGTCCCGCAGGGCCCTGATGTTATCCAGGAGTTCATTCCACCAGTGCGGGGCCACCACCAAAAAGGGCCTGGCCCTTGGTGCCACCAATCGGGCCTCCTCAGGCCCTGGAAGAACCAGGTGGTTCTGGGAGCCCGATCGTAGTGCTCGCTGGGGTACATATGGGGAGAGGCGGTCCCTTAGGTAGATAGGTCAGGAAGGTTCATAAATGAGTAGGCATTTCTTACAGTATTCTAGTCAGCATGCTGGCTTTAAAGTCCAACACCAGCACCTTGAAATGAATCTAAAATAAGATTGGGAACTAGTGTAGATGGGTTGAGACTGGGGTGATATGTTTGCTATGACCCACTCCAAGTAACATCCTGGCTGCAGCATTCTGTCCCAACTGAAGTTCTGAACACTTTGTAAGGGCAGCTCCACATAGCAGTAATCTAATCCAGTTACAACCAGGGCATGCACCAGAATGGCCAGATCTTTTCTGCCCAGGAAAGGCTGCAGCCTGCTAACCAGTCAGAACTGGGAAAGGTACACCTAGCCACAGTTGCCACCTGCTTATCCAGCTGTAAGCCTGGGTCCAAGAGCACCCACAGACACAGACCTGTTTCTTCAATAGGGTTGCCAGATCACTTTGTTCCTCTGGAGGGGGCATTTGGGGGGCATTCCGGGGGTGGGTGGGTAGTCAAGTGATGTCCCCAGCATGATGACATCACTCAGAAATCATGTTATCACATCGGGATGATACGTGGGAACACTCTGTATTTTGGTGAAACTTTATGGGTTTTTGCCCTCAAAACCATAGAGTTTGCAAAATACCACAGCATCCCCCATGCAACATCCCTGTTTAGGGGAGGGGTTTCCCCCACCTGCTAGCTGGCAACCCTATCTTTCAAGAGAAGTGCAACCTCATCCAGAATGGGTGACACTTTAAGTCTCAGATCAGACCTTATGTTCACCAGTAGCACTTCCTCCTAATGGGGATTAAAGTGTCAGTTTATCAGACAATATCCATTCCAGACACTACAGCATCCTTGGGATTTGGCTGGAACTGCAACATAGAACTGAGTGTTATCTGCATGTTGGTGACAACCTAGCCCAAATCTCTGAATGACTGGCCCAGTAGTTTCACATAGATGTTGAAAAGCATAGAACACAAGATGGAGCCCTATGCAGTCTCCAGCACCACCTTCTGAAACCTACCCTCAATGTAGGACCAGAACCACTGCCTCCCAGTCTCTCCAAGTAGGACCAGAATGGTACCTCTCAGTCCCAACCCAGAAGGATACCATGATCAATGGTAACAACAGCCACTGTGCAGTCCAGGAGAATCAACAGAGTTGCACTCCCTTATCCATCTTCTGGTACAGGTCATCCACCAGGGTAACCAAGGTTGTGGTCAAAGGGCAATTTGATCCAGTGTGGCACCAGTTCTAATTGATCCATGGGTTTTTTTGTAACAGAGAATTTGGATCAGACCCCCTTAATCCTCCTCACCACACATTTACCCCATCCTTGATTGATCAGATGCAACAGCTAGGGAATGGGGCAGTCGGGCAGCTTTTTAAAAAAAATCATCAGTCTTCTAAGCATGTGCATAAGCACTGATGGGAATTAGCATTTGTAACTCCTGGCAGAATGTTGGCAGCTGGTGGCCAATGGGATTGGTGGAGGAGGCTTCTGGGAAAAGGAGTCCAGTGTGAGGACAGTGTTTTTGAAACAGTGCTTTTGAGAAATTCCACGTTTCAAACGTTTAAAAACCTTATCCCTTGCTGAAGTTGAATTTAACATTGCTTTTATGACTTGTGGCCTTTTCTAAACCAGTCAGTGATATATCCATGATCTCCAGTACCAAAATTATCAGTGCATAATGTACTAGATCTTCATCTAGTACAAACCAGTACAGTTCCATTAATAGCAGTTTGTTACTCTTCAGAAAATGGAATGTCTGGCTCTGTAACTTAGCCTTTTATTTTAGCAGAGTGATTGCTATCATTGCATTTCAAACTAGGCTTAATTTATTTTTGATAGTTGATTTATAGTATATTATGATGAGGTGCTGGAATTGACTTCTTAGCAAATTGACATAAAAGGAGGAGAATGCACAATGCATGAGAAAGAAATGCACTGGCTTCTGTAGAGGACTCAGTTTATTCTTGTCTTTACACTTCATTGCTTAGGGCTACCTCAGCTATGAGATTTCTAAGATGTCTTGTTTGCTTTCATCAGATGGAAGTAATATAGAATTATGTAAATCAACTTTACATGAAGTAAAGAATCATGGACCAGTCAATAATGTTTATGCATTAAGAAAGGGCATCTTCTCCTGGAAGAAATAACACAGGGAGCCGATCATAAGCAAACATTTCTAAACAGACAAAGGGCTGGTCCCTGCAGCATAATATATTATCATATTTCCACATAATTAGTTTGTTTTCCACTTGAAATCAGAAAACGATTCGACATTGCAGCCTGTGCCTCAGGATGGTACATACAGTAGAATTCTTGTGTGCGAGTTCATATGTTGAATAATTAGCAAGAATTAATCTGTTGAAATTAAAGTTCGGAATATTATAGAACTCATGAATAGTGCATGGGACAATCAAGTAAATTAAACCAGAAACAGAATTTAAGAAGCCAGACAATAGCAGATGACTGCTGGCAATCTGTTTTTTAATCAGCGAGTTTACAAGCCAGAGGGTTTAAATATGGTTATTGACTTTGCGAAAATATTATACAAAACTCTTTGCAGGCACAATAAAGGATGACTTTGCTAGGTAAGCATAATTTTCTTTTAATTTTTGGAAAGAGATTCAATAATATTCTTTTAGTGGGGAGCTTTCAGCATTCCCCAACACAGAGAAAGCAGAAGAGTGTAGTTTGAAAATGAATATGTTCCAGCTAAACTACAATAAGGATAGAGGGCAATCCTACTCTGCCATTTAAATATATATTCCTGAAGCCATGTGTGCTATGTATGTGATTCAATTGTATAAGCCTCTTCCCAACTGTCTTTTTTAAAAAGAAATGCTAATTTTACATGGCAAACAGCTAATCAACATAAAAGATTTATTTACTTTTTTGTATTTTATTGATAGAATGTTTTAAAGGGGGAAATCCCACTCAAAATAGCTTGATGTTCATTAATGTGCAAGTTAATGAAAGAATGGATGCAAAGGAGTATTTTGCTTTGAAGGAAAAGGCTTTAAGTCTGAGCTCAGACTTGACTTCCAGGAATCTGCATGATTCTGTTATAGTTAAAGTTGTTTCCAAATCTTTTTTTTTAATTAGTGTTACAGTTAGCTGAACCCTCTCTCTTGAAAATGAATGAATGGAGCTGGTCCAGTATATTGGCTGTAGACCAGTCTTTAAAATACAGCAGAACAATGAACACCCAGATTCACAGCCAGCTGGTATCATGCTTGGGCAGTGAGGGTGTCAAAATATTAGTGACTTTTTTCATTTGTCAAACTCATTGCCAATATGGGAAAAGCTTGGGCAGCTTGCAAATGCAAAGCTTGCACTGATGTCATTTGGAAAGCTTGCCTTAAGAATGTGTGCTCACTATCCTTATTTTACACAGTGCCCTCAGTCTGGGGACAGGGAAGGCAAAATAAAATATCTTTTACTCAGAAGACAAAAGTGGTTATTGATTTATTGTCAAACATCAACGGTTAATTTATTACAGTGGTTCTGTTTGCCCTACAGTAAAAATGGATCCATCAGCATTCTTGTTCTTAATTTTCTGGGGTCTAGTAAATCAACCATTCAATCCATCCTACAACTTAGTATGCAAGGTCACAGGGTGAAAGTAAATATATCTATACAAAATGTAGATGGGGGAAAGGGAGCAGAGCACAGAGAGAAATGTTTGCTGTATTTCATCTACAAGAGGGAAAATAAACATATGTTGGTAGTGTCTGACACTCTTTCTGCTCCAATAAGTTCTAAAATTGTATGGGTTTTTTCTGTTAAACAAGATATGTTGGCATTTGGAGCATGTTGTAAGATTTTTTTCTCTCTTCTAGTTTCAGACAAAGAAGCAGAATGACTGTATGATAAAATTAGAGTTGGAAGGCATTAATAAGTTTAATCAGTATATTATTTAACAGACCAATCTCTTCTTATTTCTTGTCAAATAAAAAGTGGGGATGCTACTGAATTTCATAAGCTTGCTGGTTCACGTCCAAAATCAGCCCAGAGGAGAGAGCCAGACCAGCAAGCAGAACAAGAAAAGACTAAAAAAAATATGCCGTGGTGGGGAAATTATTTGAGTTGATGACCCCTTTGCATTTTACCTACACACCATCAAGAGAATCTGTATAGTAACCAGGGGTGTGTTCAGAAAAAAAATATGTTATAATTTTGGATCCAGGATTTGGAGAGAGGGCCTTTACCATGATCACTAGTTTTTTAGTAGAACATTAACAGTTCAGGATTTGAATCCATGTGTTTTTTTTGGGGGGGGGGGGTTGCAGCATTTTGGAACTATTATTTTTAATGGGGAACCAATGTGAGGGTCTGGGGCAGCTGTACCACATTTGCACAGAACACAGTCTTCCCTGTAATCTAAACCCCTCCTAAACTTTAAGCAAAGCAGACAAAGGGGTTTAATTTTACAGACCTCTAAAGCAAGTGCCTTTTGGTAGAGGCACAGTTCTCTCCATTGATTCCTATTGGGGGGGAATGGCACCAGCCACCAGCATTTAAAATTAAAATCTTGTCTGCATCGATTATTTACATCAGTGGTTCTCAACCTTCCTAATGCCGTGACCCTTTAATACAGTTCCTCATGTTGTGGTGACCCCGAACCATAAAATTATTTGTTGTATCGTTCAAATGGTCTTGACAAAACCAATAAAAACATTATTTTCTGTCCCACCTATACAAAACCTTGCCTGAACCAATATCTTTTGTCCAACCATTATTCCCACACTGAATTGGAATCAATTCCTAAAGGTTAGGTTCCCATGGAAATCAGCTTGCCTTCCTGCAAAACTAGTACGCTGAATATGAATTTTAGGGTTGCCAATCTACAGGTGAGGTCTGGAGATTTCCTGGAATTACAACTGAGCTCCAAACTACAGAGATCAGATCAATGGCTGCTTTGGAAAGTGGAATCCATGGCATTATGCCTTGCTTAGGTCCCTCCTTCTCCCAAACCCCACCCTCCTCAGGCTCCATTCCCAAATCTCCAGGAATTTCCTCAACCTGAGTTGGCAACCCTACTTCACTGGCAGAAGAACCCTAGGTTTGTGGATGTACTGGACTCTTTCTCTGCAGATGTCCCCTAAAGTCCCCCAAGCAACAGAAGTGTTCTGCCAAACAACAATGAAGAGAGAGAGAAAGAAAGAAAGAAAGAAAGAAAGAAAGAAAGAAAGAAAGAAAGAAAGAAAGAAAGAAAGAAAGAAAGAAAGAAAGAAAGAAAGAAAGGTAGATGGGGGAAAGAGAGAGGAAGGAAGGAAGGAAGGAAGGAAGGAAGGAAGGAAGGAAGGAAGGTAGGTAGGTGGAGGGGAGAGCCTGTTGCAGTCTTTCCTGGGCTCTGGGCTTTGGCATGGAGCCCAGGAAAGGCAGTGGGGGGGGTGAGAGGTTGTTGCAACCCAGGAAAGGCGGCTGGGGGGGAAGACTTCTTTCCTGGGGTCTGCGCTTCGATGCGGAGCCCAGGAAAGGTGGTGGTGGGGGCGGCTGGAGCCTTCTTTCCTGGGCTCCCCACCGAAGCGCGGAGCCCAGGAAAGACCAGGGGTGGCTGGAGCCTCCTTTCCTGGGCTCCCCACCAAAGCGTGGAGCCCAGGAAAGACCGGGGGTAGCTGGAGCCTCCTTTCCTGGGCTCCCCGCCGAAGCACGGAGCCCAGGAAAGATGGCAGGGGGAAGCAGCCATTGCCTTACCTGCTGGCTTTTTCCTCCTCGTGGCCCCACTGAGGGCTGCAGGAAGCAGGGGGTGGGGCTCTGGCCCCAACCAACCCCTGCTCTTTGCCCTTAAAGGGAAAGCTCCCTTTGAGGGCAAAGAGCCGGGAGGCCAGATCTTGCACTCGATCGAGCGCAAGGCCCTTTCCTGTTGGCGGGGAGGGGCGGGGTGGCTTGGACACCAGCCGGTGACCCCTGTGAAAGGGTCATTCAACCCAAAAAGGGGTCGCAATCCACAGGTTGCGAACCACTGATTTACATGATCTTACAGAGACTGAAAATTGCATTTGCCATCCTTCCTTGTTTTGGACCACTGATTCCTTTCACAAAGTAAAGAAGGCTTCCTTTAAATAATGCCCCCCCCGCCCAATCATTCCATTTTTTGAAATTGTTCATTCCCCCCCCCCCCCAAAAATAGAGTACATGTATATGATTTCATGTGATGAATCAATTATCCAGTTATCTTTACATTCTCTTTACACTGGGCATCCACTGTAGAGGTATTTTAAATAGTGATTAATACTATTACCAGGGCTTTTTTTGTAAAAAAAAAAAAAAAGCCAAGCAGGAACTTATTAGCATAATAGGCCACACGCAGCAGGAGAAACTCATTAGCATATTAGGCTCCCTCGCAGGATTGGCTTCCCCAGGTGCCCTGCAGCTTGCGGGGTGCATGGGGAACCCAAGGGAAGGAAGGCAGTTTCTGGATCAGCTTCCCCAGCTGCGAGGTGCCTGGGGAACCCAAGGGGTGGGGAGGCTGTAGGCATGGCCAACTCGGAAGCCATCCGGAACTCCATTCCTGTGCGTTCCTGCCCAAAAATAGCCCTGACTATTACTATTTAAGCCATTTCTAGAAGAGAAGTTGGTGGCAGCAGGGGCCTGAGGTGTGAGGAGTCCAAGGGCTAAGCTACATTATAAGTTTGCTTATTATTTGTCTCCAGGTTCACCACTTTGTTCACAGTCACACATCAGCCCCAAGAATATTCTTTAGAACCTAGAAGCTGATTTTGTTGAGGGACAGCATGAGTTAGGGCTGCCAAGTCCAACTTGGGAAATATCTGGGGTCTTTGGGGGTGGAGCCAGGAGACTTTGGGGGTGGAGCCAGGAGAAAGGAAGTGACATCATTTTGTGATGTCACATCCTGTGATGTTGCTTCCACATGCTGACACATGAACTCATGAAGTTTCCTAATACTGAATCAGGCCATTGGTCCATCAAGGTCAGTATTGACTACTCAGACTGGTAGTGGCTCTCCAGGGTCTCAGGCTGAGATCTTTAATGTCACCTATTACCTGATCCTTTTTTAGCTGAAGAGGCTGATACCTCCTGCATGTCAAGCAGATGCTCTATCACTGAGCAACGGCCCTACTGAATCCTTCCTCATCTCGGCAGAATATGAAGCCCTAAGTGCTACACAAGTGCTAAATATGATTTTCATATCATAAGAACAGGAGAGAAGCCACAGTGGATCGGCCCATCCAGTACAGCCCATCCAGTACAACACTCTGTGTCACACAGTGGCCAAAAATACCAGGTGCCCTCAGGAGGTCCAGCAGCGGGGCCAGAACTCCAGAAGCCCTCCCACTGTTGCCCCCCAAGCACCAAGAATGCAGAGCCTCACTGCCCCAGACAAAGGGTTCCATTTAGACCTTGTGGCTAATAATAGCCACTGACAGACCTCTGCTGGATGGGGACAGAGAGAGAGAGACAGACAGACAGACAGAAAAAAGAAAGAAAGAGGGAGAGAGAGAGAGAAGGGGAAAAAACTGGCAGAGGCACTTACTTCCATTTAGACCTTGTGGCTATAATAGCCACTGATAGACCTCTGCTGGATGGGGACAGAGAGAGAGACAGACAGACAGACAGACAGAAAAAAGAAAGGGAGAGAGAATGAAAAGAGCTGGAAGAGACACTCACCTTGCCAGCCACATGCAAAAGCAGCTCCTTCAGTCCCTCCTTAATCTCTGGGCGGGGCTCTCTTGCTGTGGAAGAAGCTCTCTTGCTGACTTCTTAAAGGGGAAATGTCTGGCGAGGCTTTTTACTGCAGGGCAGGCTCTCTGCAGACATTTCCCTTTTAAGGCAGCCATTTAGTCCCCCCGGTGGCCATCTTTGGAAAAGCGGGAGGTAAGCTCTAAAAATCGGTGTTTCCCCCGCCCAAGCGGGGGACTTGGCAGGCCTAGCATGAGTGGAAGAGGGGACTCTTGATCCCCCCCCCCCAAGTCTTTTTCCTGATCCTAAACAACACCCAGTGGGAAGTTATTCACATAAATTTGGAACTATATATGGAGTAGTCTGAGCACTCACAGCTCAGCATAGACTCTTCCACAGAAATTCCTTCCCTGGGGCTTGTGTTCATAGGTGATTGGCTGAAAGCACTCACTTTCCGATTCCCTGAAAGGATCTGACTGGAAGGGAGAAACATCACTGCCCTGGCAATGCTGACAGTAAGTACCTAAGCACAAAAAAACGACATGGGTTTGGTGGGGTGGGGTGTTTGTAACTCCTAAGAAATCCACATTTGTGTTACCATTCTGGGAAATGATGGTAACACCCCAAAACATTGACTTCAGTGTACATTTTTGGCTTGGAAAATTGCGTGATGTACCCTCCTAATAGTAACATTCCCAGAAAGTTCCCACAGTAACTTTCTGGCAACATTACTGTACAGATCTCCCTGATGAAGCATAGGTGAAATGGGCAGGGGTTGTCAAGTCAAACAAATCATTTTCCCACCACATTAATCTTTTTTTAAAAAAATTATTGTTCAAATCCAACATCCTCATTTTGATTTTGCTTCTTCTTCCCCACATGTGCCCCAGAGAGCACTTTGATCAGGATTACGAAATTGCCTGGCCCTCCCAGGTCCGAAGGATGTTAGGTTAACATCAACCAGGACCAGGGCGTTTTCTGCAGTGGCTCCAACCTACTAGAATGAGCTCCCTGGTGAGATCAAGGCCCTGCAGGACCTCTCACAGAAAATGGAGCTTTTCTGGCAGGCTTTTTAATAGGAGCTGCACTGTATCAGCCATGCCCTGGGCCGACCTAGAGCCAGAAGTCATCTAGAGTGGTAGGACAAATGACCACGTTTAAACTCACTTTATTTATTGAGCATACTGCCATCGATATAAATTGTTTATTATGTAGTTTTGTACTGAGATGTATTTGTATATTTTTATACTGAGACATATACTATTTTACTGTTTTGTTGGTTTTATGTGAGCCACCCTGAGCCTGCTTCGGTGGGGAAGGCAGGGTAGAAGTTAAATAAATAAATAAATGGAACCTGTGTAGTTTTTTAGCCATTGGGTGATTTCGCACATGCCACTTGCCTCTCATTTCCTCCTCAGTTCCCCCGGAGCAACGGTATCCATTTTTTCACTAGAGGATTCAGCTCCTCTTTAACCCCGCAGTTTTTTGTTCACAGTTAGCGGTTGCCCCGATGCTTTCAGCCGCTCCCCTGTCCATGTCCCCTCCCCTTACCCTCCCACCCCCCTCACCCCTCCCTCATTTCCCCGCTCTTTCTTTTTTTTTTTTAAACGCATGCGTGGTAACATTATAACGTCATAGTGGCATGACGGTAGTGCATCCCCTGCCCACCTTGCGGTAGCCTTCCTCTTCCCAGAATTCAACAACTCCCTCCTTCCTAATCAATTATTCCTGCCACTCTTGGTTGAAGCAAAACCATTGGCTATCTACAGGGACCGCAAATGTCAGAGGAGGATTTTCCCCCCTGATGGGTGGATTCTCCGTTCTGATTGGTGGATTTTCCACTCTGAACTAAAATGTCGGCTGCTTTGCCTGCGGGAGCACAGGGACAAAATGGTGGATAGCCAATATGGTGTTGGCTGGTCCGTGTAAAGTAATTAAATAAAAATAACTTTACAAACCTGAAAATTGAGACGTCTAAAGGAGACAATACGGGAGGCAATTTCATCTGAAATGGTGGTGGTGGAGGCGGAGGCAGCTGAGGCTGAGTGGCATCAATGGCAGTCCAGTCTCCCTGCTACGCATGCTGAATTGGAGCACCAAACAACATTCCCCCCCCCCATAATAGATGTGAACGTGTGTGTATTATAAAAAGACAACAATTGTGCCGTCTTCCCTTGCTGCATCAATATTTCGTTATGTTGATATAATGTTATAAGGGCCTTTTAAAAAAAAAAAAAAAAAAAGGAAGGGGGGGGAGTTATGCTTCAGGTCCGTAGGACTGCACACAGGGAGCGGGAAGGAAGACTCGTGTCCCTGGCCCACCCGCTTGCTTGCCGCAGCTTCTCCACGGGTTTCTGGAGGAAAGCGCCCACTGCCAGCTCTGCAGGGGCTGTTGCCAGGGCAGCCCAAACACAGGGCAGCGGTCATTTGCAAGCACAGGGAGCTCTCGGGCTAATGGCACCCGGCTCCTGCTACCAAGAAATGGCAAATCCATCCCCCCCTTAATAGATGTGAACGTGTGTGTATTATAAAAAGACAACAATTGTGCCATCTTCCCTTGCTGCATCAATATTTCATTATGTCAATATAACGTAAGGGCCTTTTTAAAAAAAAAAAAATGGAGGGGGGGAAGTTATGTTTCAGGATCGTAGGACCGCACACAGGGAGCGGGAAGGAAGACTCGCGTCCCCGGCCCGCCCACTTGCTTGCCGCAGCTTCTCCGTGGGTTTCTGGAGGAAAGCGCCCACTGCCAGCTCTGCAGGGGCTGTTGCCGGGGCAGCCCAAACACAGGGCAGTGGTCATCTGCAAGCACAGGGAGCTCTCAGGCCAATGGCACCCGGCTCCTACTACCAAGAAACGGCAAATCCACCTCGCCAATGCAGTCCCTGTGGTGGGATCTTGGCTCCCTGCCTCCTTATTTCAATATAACGTTAGGAGGGCTCGTTTCAAAAAAAAATTGAAGAAACGCCCACCACGGGGCGGGCCAGATGGAGGGCGGGCAAGTGGGTGTGTTTTCATCTCGGCTTCTCCACCGGAGCAAACAGGAAACACCGCAAAAAACAGGATTTTCTTGCTCCAGGGAAGCTCCGGAGCAGTGCTGCGATACTCCTGAGCAAACCCTGAGCCCGGAGCAACTGGTGGGAAATTGATCAGAAGCTCCTGAGCAAGCATCAGGGCAAAACCAGGGCAAACACTAGTGCGAAAACGCCCATTCTGTTTTCATGCCATTTTTTCCTTGTTATATGTATGCATTTTTCAACGCTAATTGTTCATCAAAACATCCAAATTATACATTATAAAGATATAATATGTTTGATAAATGCATATGAAGGGCTTAAACTGTAAATATACATATTGTGCAGAAATGCATAAAATAAACGAATAATTCACCAGTACCAGCAATTAAAATTAGCAGAATTAAACCATTCACAATGACAACATATGGAACCAAAAGGAAAATTAAAGGACCATATTCACCCATCTCCACTGAAAAGTGCTTCCTTATCCTCAGCATATGGCATCTGCATGAGATAGGACTTCTGCTACAGCCTGTCACGATAAGAAAAAATTATGCAGATGTAGCAATATCCTCTCATTGATGGAAATGTTTCTGGAATTAAGCTGGTACTGGTGGGAGTCCACAAAAGGAAGAGAGAGACAAAGCAGGGCATGGGGGAGAAGTGTATTTTATAATCTTAAACTTGCTCAAGTCAGTCCTTTCCTAATTACTCTTATGTGCTGCATCCAAAACAGTTCTAGAACCAACAGAGAGACTTAAGAACTCTCATCTGTCCCCACCCCAATGTCTTCCCCCCAAAATTATTTTATACAAGAGGGTAACACAAATATCAGTATACTGCATGAGATCCCAACACATAGAAAACCAAGAAAAATGTCTACATAAGCAGCAGGGCCGATGAGAGAAGAGGCCTTGGGGGGACAAAACTCCCGAGGCCCAAAGTCAGCTTGAAGGGCCTTAGCTAGGGTTGCCAGATGGGATTGTCGTGCCAGCAGGGGGTTTGGAGGGCATTCTGGGAGTGGGCAGTGACATCATCATATTGGTGACATCGGGGTGATGCTCTGGTTTTGGTAAAATTGGCTTCAAACCGTACAGTTTTGCCCCCAAAACAGAGCATAACCATACAATGTACCCCCCGTGATGATGTCATTTCCTCATGATGTCAGTGCATCAGGGACATTGCTGTTTGGGGTGGGGTTCTCCCAGAGCTGAAACAGCACAATTTAGTTTCCCTGGAATGCCTCTGCTCTGCTCTGCTCTCTCTCTCTCTCTCTCACACACACACAGATTTATTTTTTATATGCACACACAGACACAGAGAAAAATGGATGGATGCTGGAGATTGTCTCAGATTCCCCTGTCTGCCCCTTTCTTGTGCCTACATTGCCAGCCAACCTCAACATGGAACTTGGAAGGTGGTATGTACTCCTTCTCCCTCATACAGTGATCTGCACAGCAGCAGCCAATCCTTTGTACTTCTCCTCCTCCTTGCATTTGCCTTGCAAAATGCCCACCATTTTCTGCCTGTTCCCTGCCCCATTTTCTCAACTGCACAGAGAAACTTCTCTATTCCAAGAACAGGACTGTCATCTGGTAAATGAACCTCTAGCTGGAAAAGATGGGGGGAGTGAGGAGTCTTTAATTATTTCACGCCCAGAGAAGAATATGATGGAGGGTTCAGGGCTGTAAACCCTAACATAATAGTCATAATCATCATCATCCCCATTCAGTTGTTCACAATGAGCATCAGGACCAAGAAAACACAGTGGGAGTTTCAGACAAGATTGCCAACTGACCAAGAAAGAAGCTTGGCTTGCTCCTCTACCTTTAATGGAAACCTGATCTATAGAAATCATAAAATAGAACTGTTGACAAAACAGAGCTAACACTTATCACTGTATTTTCCTGCAGTGCAAGCTGCTGTGAAAGGCATTGTAGTAGAAGCCAGTAAAACAAAAGTTGGCAGCCCCTAGATCTAGGTCAGGATAATTGCAGGGAATTGGGGGGGGGGGGGGATTTGATGCTGGTGAATGGAAAGGGATGAATGCAGGTTGAATTGGGGTGGGAGAATCGGGGGAAAGAAATGAGGGAGGGAATTTAATCCTGCAGTATTTACTTGCATACAATGTTTACATACAAGTAAATCCCACCATAGTCACACTTTGAATAAACTAGGACAGGGTCTGGCTAGCTGGAGCAAGGCCTAAGAATAGGGAATGTGCTTGATTTTTAAAAAATCAGAAATCTTATACACTATTTTCTTTTTTCTTTTTAAGGAGGAAGCAGCAGAAGGGACAGGAATTGGAGAGGAAGGTAGAACTGGAGCCAGTTAAATTGCAGTATCCCAAGCAATAATATTTGAGGCAGATCACCAAGGGACTGATATATTGAGGGTCAGGAGTGAAATATATTTTAGGACATTATAAACCACATTGAGGGGCTTGTGGTAAAAAAAAATGGATATAAATTTCATAAATAAATTCACATCATCTTGTGTCCAACTCTTCATATTAGACTCTAAAACTGAAACACTTTCTCCTCTGGGGCTGCCAGAAGATTCAAATATGGTTGACAGGAGCCATGAAGATTGTGACTGCAGACATCAGGTATTACTCTCCTAATCCTTTCCTTTTTTATTAACTCATTTAACCAAAGGTCTTAAGCATAAAACTGCCACATCTAAGCAATATAAAACAAGCATGCAACATGGCCTAGCAAGGCAGATGAAAGCAACATTGAGAACAGTAAAATACATAGGTCATCACAAAAATCTAAAAAATTGAACAGAATAGGAATAATCCAAAGAGTCCTGGGGACTATCCATTGATCGCAGAATAGCAAATGGTAGTCCAATGTCTCTATTGCACCAGATGAACAGTCACATAGGTGGTCTGAGTATGAGAGTCTGGCAAAACGCTCAGTTCTACTCCTAATCATTAAGCCATGGTAGCATCTGAGAAAATAGAAGCTACAGGTTTTCCTTAGCAGCATGTTTTTGTATTATATGTTCCTAAGGGTGTGTGGCCAGGGTAGGTGTTATGTTATGTCCTAAGAGCTGCACACACGGTCGGCCAAACACGTGGCCAGGCGAAGCCGTTGAGCTTCACCTCCAGAGACAATAAACCCAGCGGATCCTAGTAGGGACCAATGGGGAAGCCTGCATCCATAGACTGACCACTAGGATGCAGGATCACTGTAAATAGCAAATCACGGGTGTTGGGTATGTGCATAGGTACGGTGGTTGAGAACGGGGATATAAGCGGACCTGTGAGTCTGGCACAGTAGCCTTGTTCCAGCCTTCAAACAAACTATGAACTTTGATCACTCAACGAGTCTCCAAACCCAGTACTTTACAGTAGGATTACATCATGGCTCCTTGCATAGCACCCATGGCTGGTGTGACGGTTTCTAGCAACAGTGTGGGAGTGGCTGGTAGTGTTGTTCAATTAGTTTTCATTTCTAGAACTTTTTGTGTTGTTGGCCTTGCTACTGTGACTGTGTAGAACTGCGACTATGGCTCCCATATTTGGGGTAATTAAAAAATAACAACAATGTAATTGTCAAAAATCCCCAATCCAGGGAATTCCTGGTGTGGTCTTGAAGAGCACAAAATTACAAAACCCTGGAGTGTGCATCCACACACCAGTATGGTAGTGTGCCACCAGCCCCTTGAATTACTCACACAGTCAGAAGCCAAGGGGTAAGCTTCTAACCTTCCAGGGAATTAAGAAAGCCAACCCTACAAGGTAGGTTACCTGCAGAAATGAGATTCCACAACAGTCAGAAGCCAAGGGGTAAACTTCTAACCTTCCTGGGAATTAATTAAGAAAGCCAACCCTGCAAGGTAGGTTACCTGCAGAAATGAGCTTCCACAACAGTCAGAAGCCAAGGGATAAGTTTCTATCCTTCCAGGGAATTAATTAAGAAAGCCAACCCTGCAAGATAGGTTACCTGCAGAAGTGAGTTTTCACAACAATTAACTTGGTAGATGGACTCTTTAGGTCTAGGTACTGAAATTAGATTGCAACAACTGAAGTACAGAACGCCCAGTATAATCAAAAGATATATATTAAAGCATGCAAAAAAGTTCAAAAGAACAGAGCAGAGAGAAATAAAACAAATAAGCTATTTTAAAGGTTTTAACTAAACATTGATTCAAAGTTATCAGATGTTACCTGTCTGAGTTGAAGTCAAACAAGATCCCTGCCTCTCTCTCCAGAGAACACATCACCAGGCAGCGCCTGGTGCCTTCTAGGGCTGCCAAGTCCCCTGGTAGAGCGGGGGAAACACCGATTTTTAAAGCTTTCCCCCGCTTTTCCAAAATTGGCCACCGGGGGGACAAAATGGCTGCCAGCAGGGGAACCTCGGAGCCTGCCCTGGCCAGCCTCTTGAACTTCTTAAAAGGGAAATTTCCCCTTTAAGAGCTGAGCCAGCAAGAGAGCCCCGCCCAGAGATTAAGGCGGGACTAAGCTCTTTCTACTGCGTGCAAGGTTGCTGCTGAGTAAACTGCTCCGGTAAGCTGCTGGGGTCTGCGAGCTCTTTTCCTTCTCTGTCTCTCCCCCTCCCCCCCTTTCTTTTTGCTGTCTGTCTGTCCACTGTGGTTTTGTCAAAGGAATAAACTGTCACTTCCAAAGAGGTAAACATCACAAGGAGAGGTTGCCTGTAGAAGGTCTGGGAGTGGGATTGTTTAAAATGTCTTGTCGTGGCTGCTTGGGTCCCCCCAATCCTCATTTCCCTTCTGCAAATAAAAGTTGGGATTCCTCATTTTTATGCCAATTTTCTGTTTCTTTCAACCGTGTCCCCCCCCCCCCCCCCCCCCCCGCAGTAAAAATCTGCATTTTTAAAAGCATTTGTACATCAAGTAACCGGTATTTTAAGTTAGGGATGGATCCAACTAGCTTTTCTGCTGGCGAAAAGGGGAGGACAAAGGTCCTCTTTAGCCACCAAAAAGCCTATGCTGGGGGGGGGGGGGGGGGAGAAGTTATGGGACTTACATGGACAACAGCTGGGTGAAACAAGGGCCAGAAATAAAGCCTGGGAATTGGGCAAGAGTAAGTGAAAAAGCTGTCTGTCTGTCTGTCTGTCTGTCTCTGTCCCCATCCAGCAGAGGTCTGTCAGTGGCTATTATTAGCCACAAGGTCTAAATGGAGCCCTTTGTCTGGGGCAGTGATGCTCTGAATTCTTGGTGCTTGGGGGGCAACAGTGGGAGGGCTTCTGGAGTTCTGGCCCCGCTGCTGGACCTCCTGAGGGCACCTGGTATTTTTGGCCACTGTTGTGACACAGAGTGTTGTACTGGATGGGCTGTTGGCCTGATCCACTGTGGCTTCTCTCCTGTTCTTATGATATGAAAATCATATTTAGCACTTGTGTAGCACTTAGGGCTTCATATTCTGCCGAGATGAGGAAGGATTCAGTAGGGCCATTGCTCAGTGATAGAGCATCTGCTTGACATGCAGGAGGTATCAGCCCCTTCAGCTAAAAAAGGATCAGGTCATAGGTGACATTAAAGATCTCAGCCTGAGACCCTGGAGAGCCACTACCAGTCTGAGTAGTCAATACTGACCTTGATGGACCAATGGCCTGATTCAGTATTAGGAAACTTCATGAGTTCATGTGGAAGTATGTGGAAGCAACATCACAGGATGTGACATCACAAAATGATGTCACTTCCTTTCTCCTGGCTCCACCCCCAAAGTCTCCTGGCTCCACCCCCAAAGTCCCCAGATATTTCCCAAGTTGGACTTGGCAGCCCTAGTACCTTCTGAGGTTAGTGCATCGTATCTCATGACAGCTGAAGCTAGCTACAAACAAAGACTAAAACTAGCTGTCTTAAGGTCTAAGATTTGTGGGGCAGGGGCCCTTCTGCCCTGTCAAAGATCAGACCAGTGATGTTATGTTGACATGGACCTGTTACAACAAATGGCTCAGGGGAGAGGTTTTTTATGATGGAATGGAGAGGTTTATCTGCAATCTACTGTTCTGCTGTATAGTGTAAATCACAGCACCAAGTGAAGAGGCTTTGGCACCAAGTCCTCTCCTGATAAACAAAGGGTTTGTCTCTGAATCTGAAGTGTGATTCAAAGGTCAAAGTGTTGATTGCCAACTCTTCAGCACCAACAGACAGTTGTTTCCCATTTGGTCACTTCAACTCATCATTCAGGCCTAGAGATTACTTTGAAGCCTGAATGTGTCCAATGAAAGAAATTGACTACCTTGACAGTCATTAACCTGTATGAAAGACTTTTATGGAAAGAGTATTCTCAACTATAACTGGATACATGAATGACAGAGATTCACATATTCATGCTGCCCTCTCTCTGACTGACTCATTGACAGCAGTTGGAAGCTGGAATTCATTCATTCAATCATTCATTCATTCATTCATTCACACTTCTACCTCGCCCTCCCCACAAGCAGGCCCAGGGCAGCTTACAATATGGCACACAGTGCCAGAACAGCATAAACATTAAAATCATATTAAAATACACAACAATCTACAAGTTAAGATGTTCGCAGTGATGGTCACAAAATTAAAATAGCATCCTGTAGGTTCCCTTAGCGGCATACATTAGGGTCATAATCTGGCCCTCCACAGCCACCAGGCCTGGGCTTTATTCAGGGCCGGTCCATATCCCAGGAGACAAGCTCATAAGTGGAACTGAACTCAGGCATCATGAACTAATGTTTGGTTGTGTCTTTCCTTCCCTCTGATGACTCATTGAGGTCAATATCTCTTTCAACCTTTTCTTGTCCTAGAAACCACCCAGGGTAGGGCAACAACTGGATCATCGTTGCTGTGAATAGTAAACTGGAATATGACTATCTGTCTATCTAACTATCTAATACCAGCTCTCCAGAGAACTGCTCAAGGTGGTCTACAACGTAAAACATAGCATCAAATCCCATAAAACAAGTTAACAATTAATAAACGATTACAAAATTAATATTAAAAACCCAGCCAGATAACAAAATCAGCATAAACAATAAACAGTTTAGAACAAGTCTCATAAAACAGTTCTTAGGCTAGAAACAGGCTATAAAAATCAATGTTAAAAGATAAAATAAAAGCCTGGATATAAAAAGTAGCATTTTTGTTGCAAAGCTAAATAGTGAATCTTCAGCTCCTTACAGCTGAAAATTCTCTTCCTAAACAAGGTAGTTTAATTCCTAATATTTCCTTCAAAATGCTTTTCATTTCATATCTTTCCTGATGGAAAGCAAAGAGTGTGCCAAGTGCCACTGACCTTAACTCTCCTAAATCAGAAATATCTGATGTGATATCTAGAAATCTTTGATGTGTAGATATGCTAATCAGTTAAGAAATGTCAAATTTGCATATATTTCAAGTGACCCAACAATATTTACCTTAGAGCAAAGTTTCATATTTTTCTGACAATTGCAGCATTGAACAAGTGACTCATTTAGCATATTTAAATAGCATTATGTCACAGGGATTTACCAAAGAGTTGTTTGAAAGCATCAAAAAGATGAACATCACTGTCTGAAATTAACAACAAGCCTAATTTGATTTGACAAATGATGTTGATTTCAATAGGGTCACTAGCTGTGGAAGAGGCTGAGGACAAAATAGTGCCTTGAAGCCTTGATAAAACTGAATATTTAAACAGTTCATTATGCAAATTTGCCCTCTACCTGTCAGTAGTGAAGAAAAGATAGGATAGGGTCAGAGTGCTGGAAAAGCATGGAGCACTTTATTGGTACCTGACTCTTTTTTCCCTTCAAAACATTATTGTTATGTTAGACTCTCTCTTTTTTTGGCTGGGACAAAGAAGCCATAGTATGATTTCACCTTTGCTTACAGCTAAAGTGCAGTAAAGTTAACACCATTGAGCTAGCCAGTTGGTGCCTGTATTAGGTTAAAAAAAACTGTGCATCTACTACTTTTTTGTATAGTGGCAACCTCTGAAGTGTTTGGAAGATGAGCTTGGTCAACATCTATTGGGT
This sequence comes from Lepidodactylus listeri, assembly GCA_029233225.1. Classification (NCBI taxonomy): domain Eukaryota; kingdom Metazoa; phylum Chordata; class Lepidosauria; order Squamata; family Gekkonidae; genus Lepidodactylus; species Lepidodactylus listeri. The sequence goes on from JARCFY010000002.1 coordinate 98,493,146, forward strand.
TTTATGCATGGCCAAGGGTAACTCTACATACACACAGATTGCTGAGATAAACATATTTATATGTGAGGTCTAATACAGTGGAAGGTGAATAATCTGCATCCCAACTTGACATGTTACCAGTTGAAAGTACTACAAGGGAGAAGGTAGGACTGAAAATTTCTGTAAAGGTATTGTGTTAAATAAATCTTTCAAAGGCTATCTCTAACAGGGAATTAGACCTATTTAATAGACTTCAGTAGGATGAAGAGAAGACCTGCTTAGGATTGCTGTCTAAATCAACAAGTACTTTGGGATAGTACCTTCAAAGGGTCATCAGGCTATATCACACCAGTTCTACAGCATCTTCATTTCTAAGGTCAAATCTACATCTGACTTCCCTGCTGGAATCATTCTAGTTTAAAAAACAACAACAACAATCATACTTGTTCTAGTTTAAAAATTACTGTTTACATTAGTTAATTGCCCTCCTGTGGTCAAGCTAGCATTATACTACTTTAAACAGATCCTGTTGCTTAGTACTCTTCAGACCCAGGGAGTGAAATTTGAAACCAGCGTGAAATGAGTGTAGGAAAAGACAGCCGTCAAAGTACTTCAGAGGGGAGGTGTGAATTGGGCATAAGAATTCTGACTCCAGTTCATAGTGCACTGGAGGATTTCCATGGCCAAAAGGGAGCAACTTTTCCCATTTCTCCCTTCCTTTACAGAACTCTGACTCCCCAGGATGCTGTTTCTAGGAATCCCCTGTTCCTTCGGAGCAGCATTTTAAGAGGCATTTAGAACTTCAATGGGAAGAATTGTGGTTCACTAATAGAAATCCCTTCTGCTCATGGAAATCCTATAGGGGATCCAAGCCACAGCCTTTCTATCCAGTGAATATGTTACCCAGAGGCACTGCCTTACTCTAGAGTAGCCCCAACAGCAGGAGCTTCTTTTAACTTGAGCCAGAATCACTTCTAACCTGAGCCAGAGACCCACAAACTCAGGCCAAGTGTTGCCCTGCAAGGCACTTATTGCACTCTTATGGACTTGTAGTTCATAAGTGATAAAATGGACTGTGTTAATACTTGTGCAAAAAGGGACTGAAAAGTATGGGGACCAAAATGTGCTTCCAGCTGAAGACACACGCCAGCAGGAGGGGCTGCTTTTCCTGAGATGATGTGCCAGTGGTTCCTGAGGCCACCCGTTCTAAGATGTATCCCTAGACACATGAAACACCCAGAACAGCCACCTACCATTGCTGTTTAAAGCAGAGGATTCCAGATGCCATTAAGGAAGGCCTTCTCAATCACACAGGCACACACACACACACACACACACTGAAACCTTCTCTGCAATGAAGGCACAAAAGTCAACTTTTCCCGCCTTCTGTTAAACAATGAACTTTGTCTTGAGAAACTGATTTTACCTGCCCTGGGACTAAGAATGAATCTACAACACAAAAGGTGCTAGCTGGATGACTCATTAATCCCTTCAGGTGTCTCTGCCACAGTAGCTAGAGTTCAATATTGACCATCCCTTTAGCCCCCTCCTCCTAGACCCCTCCCCCTAGACCTGGAGCCAGTTTGGTGTAGTGGTTAAGTGCACAGACTCTAATCTGGGAGAACCAGGTTTGATTCCCCACTCCTCCACTTGCACCTGCTGGATGACCTTGGGCAAGCCATAGCTCTGTACCAGCTGTTTTCTCAAGGACAGTTGTCTCAGAGCTCTCTCAGCCCCACCTACCTCACAGGGTGTCTTCCCCAGGGGAGAGGAAGGGAAAGGAGTCTGTAAGCCACTCTGAGACTACAAGTGAAGGGCAGGGTATAAATCCAATCTCTTCTTCTTATTATTTCAGTTAACATGCTTTTGGGGGCAGACCACAAGGAGAGCATACCAGGAGGAGGCGACCAGCTAAACCCTCCTCCAAAGCCCCCTTATAAAAGGAGGCACCATGTGCGCTCTCTCTCTCTCTCCTGACTTATCCTACCCTCACGACTCTTGGTATGCACAACCAGAGTCACCACGTGTTCTGCTGGTTCAGTACACTACCCCGAGTTCCCTCGTCTCCTTTATTTTTCCAGTGAAAAACTTCATCATGCCAAGGGCAGGTAAATATTGCCTGTCAACTAAACATCCTGCTCATGCGAAGGTAGCTATCCCTTTTCTCTCTAAGTTTCTTAGAAGGTGTGTAACTATGTGTGTGCTTGTGTATTGTTTGAATGTGAAATTCCTTCAGTAAAGAAACCATTTTATACTGAAGCCAGCCTCCATGTCTATTTCTGGTGCTTCTGGAAGAAGCGGAACCCCTGTATATAAAGGTGTTTGTTCCCTTATTGCCTGTTGCTATATTTATAATATCTCAAATTCCCCAATATTAATAATAACTAAAGGCAATCAGGCTAACACAAGGAAGACACTCTTGGTTCTGAAACACAGAGCTAGCAACAGCTCTGCAAAAGGGTTTCAATTTCAGGTTGTACAAGGCAGTCCTACAAGACAATCTCTAGCCTTCCCTCTCCACCCAGCAAGGTATGCATATGAAACAATGTTGAGTTCCATCAGGTACAGTATCTGCATTTCTAAAAGCTATTTAGTGGTCACCTGGCAAATAGCCCTTCTGTCTCCAGAACGTCACATAGCCCTTTGTGTGATACCTATGTCTATGTGAAAATCCTTTGTCTCCACAACTGTCGTTACTGTTCCCTTCCACAGGATACTCAGATAAACTAATCAAACATTCAAATTATTAACTATCCTTCCTGACCTATTTCCCACCTTTTGTCTAAACCTGGGAACCTACGCAACCTGCCTTGGCAGGACCATCAGTGGTCATCAAACCCATTCAGCCAGCTCCAGTAGAGCCATCCAGCACCTGGCTAATCTCATCAATGCTATTGTGAAACCAAACTCTGCCCCTCTGAAACATCATTGGTCAAACCTAGGTTTTGCTCCTTCTGGTGTCATACCCCCTGGGGCCTCTTACTGGTCCAGGTAATCTTTTGTCCTCACCTGAGACAAGCCCCTCCAGGCCTCCCATTGGTCCTCATTATTTTGCATTGTCTATATCCTCCAAAGCACATGACCTCAAACTGTGTCTCTGCCCCAGGATGCCACCCCCAGACTTTGTTTGAGCCATAATCCCTTCTCCATGGACTTCTGCACATCTGGACAGGTAGCTATACTCCCCTTTCCCCCTCAACGCTTTGCCCTGTTTTGTCACTGATCTCTTTAAGACTGCTTCACCTCTTTATTTATGAGTGTGTGTGTGCATGTGATATTCCATTGAATAGCTGAATGTATTAGGGGTATTTTCTTAATAAATTTCATAAAAGACATTTTCTGTCAGTCATCTGTGCCACTCCAAGAGGGTTCTGACTTTGGTATAGTTGGAGGACAATTCCTAGTTTGCGCAACTGATTTCTTAGCTAATTTCCCCCATCATAACTTAACAGAGACCCAGTGTTGTAGCTAACAAATAAAATTAGGCATTGCTCCAGTCTTATGAAGGTTATCTTGAACAATATATGTCTGGCTAAGTAGAAATTCCTGATGTAAGATAACATTTCAAAAGCATAATAATAGTGATCCACCTAAAGCAATGGAACTTTCTCCACAGCTCATGGAGAGCCATATTTACAATTACCAGCAACCAAAGCAGCCACATTTACTTCTACTCCTCTCATGAGGCCTGCACCTCAGAGATACTTGCAGTTTACTCAAATCAGCTGACAGCAGCTGTTTCAAGGGGGAAACCACCTGCCAACCATGAGCCTCACTGGACAAGGGCCTTCCCCACTTTCCTAAAATAAGGCAGGTACTGCCACATTGGGGAACAGTGCTCAGAAGAGCCACATGTGGCATGTAAAAAATCCACGTGGCCCCTAAACCACTGTATGAATATCAGTAACTTAAAGTTAGTCACATTTAACTTCTGTTGATATAATGTAATGCTTATTTGTGGACTGGGGCCAATGGGTCACCTGTATGAGGAGGAAGAACTGAAGAAACTACAAGAGTACCAACAATACGGAGGCATGCATACATTGTCATTAAATTATTATTATAAGGACTATATCTTAAAAATGTATAAACTGTAAGAATATCCCCCCTTCCCTTGGAATATGTTGGAGCAAAACCTAGATGGTATTAGATTTTGACATGGGCATTAATCATGAACCAAGCTGAACTGGCTATTAATTTTAAAAGCATATAAAAAACAGAATGCGCAGAGTGTTTAACAGAATTGCAAACATTATTCAGTTATGACAAAATATTAGATGGGCAGTTCTCAAAAACTTGAGATATTGCATATAACATTGAAACAGAAGGGGAATGCATGAGTAGAATAGATTGAGGATGGTAGCCAGATGGAGTCCAAGTGCTAGAAGGCAGCTATAGTTTTAGACCACAGTCCTGAATTTGATGAACAGTTGTTTCAATGGTCTATGAGACATGTCTTCATAAAACTCAGTTAGGTTATTTGTAGCAAAACCAGTAAGTTACATAGTTCAAATATAGTCCTTTGTACATATTCAGATATCTATTATTTGGATCTGCATTAAGTAAAATTCGTACTTGTCTAGTTACTACCATTCTCCCAATGTAGACTCACAGGGATGTCTTCAGTCATCAAGGCTATAAATACATCATGGTGTTAAAAAGAACTTCTATTTATCCCAATACCTAATTATTGGATGTTTGGATGTACCCATGCTACACTCATTGCACCCACAGCTGTCTGTCCTAAGGATAAGATCGTAGTGTTAAATGTTACACCATATTTTTCAAAAACAGGCTATAGAAAAAATGTTTTTTTTTATTCCAAGATTTATTGAGACTTGACAAAATTATCCTAACTATGGCTTTAGAAACAATGCACAATGAAGATCAAGGTCATGGCCATCAGTTGGTCAAAGCCCATCCAAGTCTGAAACAGAAAAATACACCTTTCTACAGGGTTTTTTTATTTGTGTATGTGTGTGCATGTGCATGCATGTGTGTGTGTGCTGGTATGGTACACACCATTAAGGCATACCAGCCCTTCTTTCTGACTGGCCTCTTTGTACAGAGATGGCAGCACCTGGGACTGCAGAGAAGGTATAACAGAGTATATTTATTATCTGTCCTGTTGCCTTCTCCGTAGTCCCACCTGCTGTATTCACTGTCAGCTTCTTTGCAAAGAGGCTGGCAGAGAAATAAGTAAGCAAGAAGGCAGCAGGGCAGACAATATACCCTTTTGCACACAACAACAACCTCATCAGCAAGCACAACAGGGTGTATCAGCTGCCCCATTACCTGCTCTGCAGGCCGCCATGTGAGTATTGATACTTTTTAAAAGCACTGCCTTTCTCTATTTTTACCTTTTTGTGTGCTTGGTTTCCACTCTGCCATGATGCTAAGCTGTTTTTACCCTCCTTCCATTTCCATAAAAGGAAGACACCAAGGGTTAGGGCTTAGGCAGGCTGTAGGCATTTGCCCCAACTAATCAGCAATTTAGCAGAAAAATTCACTTGTATATGCACCCCTCTCTCCAGTTAGGCACTTGCTGGCTTCAGCTGCCCAGTCCTCCTGCCCCATTTCTTAGCAATTTGGGACTATAGAACAAGAGGAGATTGGATTTATACCCCACCCTTCACTTGGAGTCTCAGAGTGGCTTACAAACTCCTTTCTCTTCCCCTCCCCACAACAGACACCCTGTGAAGTAGGTGGGGCTAAGAGAGTTCTTTTGAGAACTGCTCTTTCAAGAATAGCTCTGACAGAATTATGGCTTGCCCAAGGTGCAAGTGGAGGAGTGGGGAATCAAACCTGGTTCTCCCAGATAAGAGTCCAAACAGGGGTGGGGTCTTTCCTGATTGGCTGTTTGAAGGGCATTTTTTCATCAGTTTCACACTGCTGTGTTCTGGGATCATTAATCAAATAGTCTTTTTTAAGGACATGGTGAGACCTAACTGGGTTGACTGGAATGGTGCAGGGTTTTGTGCTCAGGTTCTGTCCTGAATAAGCCCAGGCTAGCCCAATCTTATCAGATCTCAGAGGCTACAGCTATATCTTTATGGCAATCCAGTATATGGAGTAACCTACAATAAGGTGTAGGTCATTAATCTGCATGCAGACAATCTGTTAGCTAATAGACCCAATTTAACCCAACTTCTGGAGTTTGGTGTTTTCATTTTGGAGAGTGGGTGGGTAATTGGAGTTTAGAGGGACATACCCTGGAAAATATATGAAGTTTTTTGTCACTTCACTTCACACACACACACACACCCCTGTACTATTATTATGAACTTCATCTATAGTCTGGCCTTTCTCACTGAAATATGACAAAAACATTTGACTCTAATAGCAAAGCTTCCTAGTAAAACAGAATAATGCAGTGGGCCTGGGCAGATTACAGGTATGAGAAGGACTATTCAGTCTGTGAGCGGAGTACCAAATATGATAAAACAGTTCAGTCAAACAGCAAAGATTCTTAATGAAACAAAAGAATGTAGAGAGACTGGGATTAAAAAATTAGACAAGTAATACAAGCAAAAAAAACTTTTCTAAGGCAACAAACTATCAGCATAAGTACCATTTATATAAAACAATTCAATCTAACAGCAAGATTCTTAAGAAAACAAAATAATGCAACAGGGCTGGGAATTGAAGAATTGTTGTCTAAGACAACAAAACAACCAATATAGATAGGGTTACCAGATGTCCTCTTTTTATGATATCTGTCCTCTTTTGGGCTCTTTTTAAAAAAACTGATGAAAATGTCTTTTGGGGGGTTGGAGAGTTAGGAATATTTCTAGTTAGTAGCAATTATCACAGCTTAATTAGTAGGGGTATTTAAAATGAGTTTTGTCATAGCGATCACTTATTTGGTCAGCTGGGAAAGATGTCCTCTTTTTTGCTTTTCAAACTATGGTAACCCTAAGCATAGGAAAACTTCATTATAAAGTCACATTCTGTGTTGATCCATTATATTATAGTTCTGCTTCCTCTAAAAGAATGCCCCCCTATATAATTCTGTTTTGCACATTCTGTGAAACCACATAAGCATGGAGGACTTCCTGATAGTCACAAGCTGGGCATTCCATAGTGTCGAAGCCACCACAGAGAATGGTCATAAGCAGGTGGTTGCCAATTTTACATGTTTGTAAGGTGGCTGCTTCAGAAGGCTTTCCTCAGATAAGTGCAGCTGACATGGCAGAACATTATAGGGGAGATGGCCCTGCAAGTACACAGGTCTAATGCTATTAAGGACTTTTTAGCTAATAACTAGAACCTTGAAATTAACCTGGTAACTGATCAGTGACCAATAAAGTGTCTGCAGAATGGGAATAATATGAAAATTCTGCTTTACATCCAGGGTGCGTTCAGACGTGCCATTTAATCAGGTTTCATGACTGTTCAAGAATGGATTTTATGTGCATGTTCACACAGCAACATCTGCCTCCTGTCCTGATCCGTTGGTTTCCTGCTCAAAACCCCCCTTCAGCAGGAGTATTTTGTTACCAGGTCCCAAGTGGTGTTTCCTCAGCTCTTCCATTTAAAGCTGCATTTTCCCCTGTGTGATCGTTCCTCTGGTATCAAGCCACTTTCAATAGTTTAAACCCCTTTCCACTTTTCACCCACCATTTTTTTGGTGTGTCAGTGGTATGCACATAAACAGAGCTCCACTCCTGCATTTATAAAACCAATGTTTAAATGGGCACTAGTTTTGAGTTCAGGCCAGTTTCAGGTGAAAAGTTTAAAGGGAAGTCTTCTGTCACCGTGGTGAAATCACAGTGATCTGCGAGATTGTCAAACGAAAGCCGTGATTCGGCCTAGTGGTTCTGCGCATGCACAAGGATAAAGTTTTTCAATTCTATAGATGAGCAGTTATGCGCATGCACAAACTTAGAAAAAACAAACAAACCCCGACACACACTCCTGTGTGATCACGATTGTCCAGAGTAAAAATAATCGCAACAGAGTGGGGCCATTTAAACCTGATTAAATGGTGCATCTGAATGCACCCCCAGTGTACCAACTGGAGTTTCCAAGTTGTCCCTTAAGATTAGACCCATATGTCATTATGTTAGTCTAGCCGTGAGGTAACCATAGCATGGATCCATAAGGCCAGGTCAGCTGAATCATGGTAGAGGGCCATCATTGGATCTAAGTAGGGTTGGTAGAATACTTTTTTTTCCTAGCTGTATCAGCTTGCTTCTCCAACAATAAAGCTAGGTCCAGAATCACCCATAGGCCTCCAGGACCCTTGTGGTGCTAACCCAATGGTAATCCTAGTTTTCTGTGAAATTTGATTACTGAATTTGTTTTGTGAATGCTTTATATTTAAATATCTATTTTCCTAGGCCAGCTCAATAGTAGAGTTAATATATTTTTTAGAGAATTTCAGAACATCATGAGTTGCATCTTAGATAAATATTGAAACACTCATAAAACTGGTTCAACATACTACTACTATGGAGGAAAGTTAATTCATGCTGATTTCACCATTTTAAAAATGGTTAAACAACACAGATATATATACACATACACACAGACAAAATGTGTTGGGTCCCACATTTTAGTCAGAAAGGTAGACATATAGCACAAAATAAAAGAAAGTGAAAAGGAAGAACCAGAAAAGAAACCTCTGTGTAAAGACAATGAAGTGGAGCTAGTGTGAATTACTGGAGAATGCAGAGGCTCAAACCACACTTGTACATCTCTGATTATTTTAAGGAAGCACAGTGCTATTGGTTATCATAATGCACCTTCCATAGCTGCAGCAAGATGATCTTTTTAACTATCCTTACACTACTGGAAAAACCAATGCTACAAAAGTTATGGAAAACTAAGCCTTAGCAATAAGGCAGATCAATATCAAAAACAGTGAACATACTGCAATGTGTTTGTCTACATCCAGTTTCTCAGACTCCCATAGTAAAAAAAGCATCAAAACTCTTCCAGCTGTTTTCAAGTTGGTCAAGCATGACCTAAACCTACAGGCAAAGATCCATAGAGTATTTACTGCATTAGAAGTGTTGCCAGTTTTTCCCCTCTTTTTCTGACATTAGCAAGCAGATCAGCCAAGACAACCTTAGCCTGCCAGTGAGTTTAACAAGTGTCAATGATGTTTGGCCTTCCACAGAAGTACAGAAAATCTTGACTTTTTCATGAATTGTCATGGTTGTCAAAATCTGGGAGTTCTACACAGTAAATCTGATGCAAATATTTTGCCCTGCTTACCCCCCAATGATTGTATGAAACAACAAAATTTTGAATTCAACTAATTTTGTGTATTTAAATTAATTAAATGGCAGATATACATAACTGCTTATTCCAATAAGCTGACAATTTTGAGAGCAGGTTGAGCGTGGCATCTGCCTGATCTGCCTTTCAGGCAGATGTACCCTGGCTCCAAAGTTAGGCAGCGCTTCCACCAACCTTACTTATCACTGCCTGCTCAGCCATATGTGCAGAGAAGTACCAAACGTCATCTCTTTTCCGTGATGTGCCACAAGGCTCCTACCAGGTTCAAAAGATACCAATCAGCACAGAGGGGGTACCTCCAGAGAGCACCCAGCTGCACAGTATGTGATGCCCTGTTCTAGATTCCCCTCCTACTGCACCAGATGTCTCAGAGTACTTGCTGATTAACTCAAACAATCCTGAGGAACCTGTCCTATTCCTGCTAACTTGTAGCCTAACCAGTTTTTGTTTAATCAGGCCTATTTGAGGAATACCCTGTCCACACAGAGAGTATGGAAATAGGCAAAAAAAGGGCCTTGCCCCTTGTCTATCTGGCAAGACCCCCTCCCTCCCCCATTTCTTCCCAGCCCTACAATAGTGACCAGCTAATCTCTTGCTTTATGCAGGGACAGTAGGAGGGTCAGCCAGAGGAACATGCTGTAGGAGAGAGGGTGCACAGCTGAATTTTTTAAATGTCTGCTGCCCTCTTCTGATAGGCTGACCAGATTCTCAGTGAACCAGTTGTATCCCATGCCATATTTTAAGTTGCAAATTGATCCATAGTATGACCTGCTGTGGCTGTCTGTTACTTTAAAAGCTTATCAGAAGGTACCTAGTCTTTATTTTAGATCTATCTGTGATCACAACCCATCATCCAGAAGTGACACATTTCCATTATGCTCTTCCGTAGTCAGTAAAACAGTGAACTCCCCATGAAATTCCTTCCTACCAGGAATCCTAACTTGCCATTTGGCAACCACAGATTCCATAGAATACTACCCACAAAGCTGCTTAGGAAAGAGGATAACATTTAAAAAAATCAGTTCCCATAATGTACTTTATTTTAATAAATATAAGAAAAAGAAAACCTGATTTTAACATGGAAATGCCGAATATGTTTATTTTCTTTTCTGTTCATACTTCTAAGTATATGGCATGATGCAAACCTGCTCTTCTTCTGCTCCAAATTTCAGGCTGTTTCCTAGGGTTGCCAAGGCTTACTTTTCTTGCAGTGGGGGAGAGACCTCGCTGCCCTGGGAGTCTTCTGGTGCGTGCACTTCGCATGCGCACCACAATTACATCACCTGGAAGTGACATCATCATGTTGGGCATGTTGGGGTGGGACCTCTGTAATTCAAGGGAAAACCATAGAGTTTTCCCTTGAATTATAGAGCGTCCTGCACAAAACGTGCCCGATGTGATGACGTCACCTCCTGGTGATGTCATTGCGCCGGGCATGTCTCCGCAGCCCAGCAATTTGGGCATGGGATTCCCCCTGGTGGCCCAATCCAGGCCAGTGGGTAGCGGGTTGTTCAAGCGGGGGTTTCCCACCCCCTGGGGGGACTTGGTAACCTTACTTCTCCTCAGTGTTTCTAAGAAACACATAGATTTCAGTTTCTGTGAGTAAAAGGTAGAGGGAGGATGCAGGATCCTTTCCAGGCCTATTTTGCCCTTTAAGGGAGGACTCATTGGGGTCAGGCTTGGCTAGGGTTGCCAGCTTCAAGTTGGGAAATTCCTGGAGATTTTGTGGTGAAGTCTGAGGAATGCAGGGTTTGAGGAGGAGAGAGGCCTCAACTAGATATAATGCCACAGACTCCACCCTGCAACTCAACTGTTTTCTCCAGAGGGGCAGATCCTGTTGTCTGGTGTTCAGTCATAATTCGGGGGGGGGGGGGATCTCTGTGTCCGACCTGGAGGTCAGCAACCCTAAGCCTGGCAGCACTCTCTTAGCAACTTGATACCACCTAACTTGTATGACTCAATTAGGCCTGGCTGCTTACTACTATTCAATAGTAGCCCCCTATGAAAGCCAGTGTGGTATAGGGGTTAGAGCTTCAGAGTAGGGTTTTGGAGACCCAGGTTCAAATCCCCAACTTGCTGTGTGAAAAGTACTGGAGTCTGGAGGCCAGTGGAGTGAGTTTCAGCATGATCAAGTTTATTGTAGGTCAGGAACAAGCATGCCTGTGGTGGCCCAGGGGTAAGCTTATATGCACAGAAAAGCCTCGCCCCCATCCACAGCCACACTGCGGGATAGATTAATCTTCCCACCAGCGATTACATTGGTTCATTTGAATATGCTAAGCCCCTGATAGGTGGATCTTTAGGAGCCTGGGTGCTATTGTTCTTTTACCTCAAGCTTGTACCTTTTCCAGGCCATGTGGTCAGACCGCATGGCTGGCACCATTACATGTTTGGTCACATCAAAGACACATACAAGTGTACACATAGAGAATCGTAGCCTGGGTGTCTGTGGAACTGCGTCCAGGACATAACACTATGGAAGCTGACTGGCTGATTTTGGACCAGTCACATACTTTCAGCCTAATCTACCTCACAGGGTTGTTGGGCAGATAAAAAGGAAGAATAATGTAAGCTGTTTGCTTTGGTCCCCACTGTGGAGAAATAACATTTTCCTAGATAGAGGCTGAAATGTTGGGGGAGGCTGAAGACAGAAGGGCAGATAAAGGTAGGTTGGCTGTTGAGTGGAAAGGAGATTGATTGCCAACTCCAGGTTTGGAAAATCCTGAAGATTTGAGGGATGGAACCTGGGGAGGAGTGGAGGGACCTCCGGGATAATGGCATAATGCCATGGACTCTGACCTCCAAAGCAACCATTTCCTCCATGGGGGGGAACCTCCAGGTGAAGGCTGAAGATCACCCAGAATTACAACTGCTCTCCAGATAACAGAGATCTGTGCCCCTGGAGAAAGTGGCTGTTTTGGATGGTGGAGTCTATGGCATGATCACCTGCTGAGGTCATTTCCCTCCCAAAACCTCACCGTCCCAATATTCCATGCCCAAACTTCCAAGAGTTTCCCAACCTGGAGCTGGCAACCCTAAGGGAAATTGATCTCTGTAGTTGGGGGATCTGTTGTGATTCTTGGAGAGCTACCACCACTGCTGCTATGGGGATGGAAAGCAGGTAGGCTGATGGGAGCACTGCCACCACCACTGCTGCTATGTGGGGGGAAGAAGCAGACGGGAGGCTGGGAGAGTGATGGGATATAAAGAGTAATGGGGTTGGGTGTAGAGAGAGAAAGAGTGATGTGGTGGGGCAGAAAGAGAGATAAAAAGTAAGGAGGTGTGGAGGTAGAAAAAGAAAGAGAGAGCAATGGGGTGGGAAGAGGAAGTGACAGGCACGGTGGAGAGAGTAAAAAAATGGGGGGCAGGAGGGAGAAAGAGTGTGGGAGAAGTAGGGGGAGAGAGGAGGAAGCAAAAGTAAGAGAATGGGAAAGCTGTTCCCATAAATTTCTTGCTGGTCCCCACTTGAAAAATAATTAAACCCAAATATTTTGGTTTGCTTTAAACTTGAGAAATGTTGGGTGCCTATCTTTAGTTGAATCTCTTATCTCTTTTGTCTGTAATCATTAGTGAGAAGCATGATTCCGTTAGACAGCTATCTGACCACTGGGCTACACTAACAGACATGAGTGTTCTCTACAGAGAAGATGCACATCAACAGGAAAAATCTACAAATTGTCACCATGCCCAGACTTGTTACGTGTCATTATGAGTAAACTAGTTTGTCTGGGCCTCATTCCTCAAGGTCAGTGCCAAGGTTACTTTACTTGTTTTTGTGGGCCATCGCTGGAAGAGTTGCCTTCTTCACCAAATAACTAGTGCACGATGCCATCCCTCCCATCCCTGTTTTTTTCAAAAGGCAACCTGTGTAGACCACAATGAGTCTGTCATCTCTAGCAGGCTTGTTAAGCCCCCATGTCTTCTTCTGTAGCTGCTACTACCCCTGACATCTAATAATACACACATACAGGTTAAAAATAGCTACTACAAGAAAATCCAGGCCAGATGGAGGGGGAGCAATAATGCTGTAATTATTTTCTTTTACATGTTGATCATACTCAACTGCACTCATTCAAATTCTACACTTGCATAGCATTGGATCCAAAGAATTCTGCCACCATAAAATCCACCTCTTGCTGAATTTTCAAAAACGGACACATATAATAAGTACATTTACAATGTTACAGAAGTTCAAACCTGTGTAGTGGGGGAAAGTGCCATCAAGTCAGAGCTGACTTTTGACAACCCCATAGGGTTTTCAAGGCAAGAGATGTTCAGAGGTACAAGTCTGTACATATATTTAATAATTTGACATTAAGATACCTTCATAATTTAGTATCACTAATTTCCACATATCACATGATAGGAGACCAAACTTTATTTTGCTGTTATTATAACTCTGATATACAAAACAGTCATCTTAATTAATGTATACAAATTTTGCATTTTATTTGTTCACTTACCTTTCTTAAGAAAAATATGTATTTTTTTAGGATTGCCAAGTCCTACCTTCACACCGGTGGGGGGATTTGGGGGCGTTCCTGGAGGGGGACATCACGTGATATGTGATAATGTCACGTCAGGGATGTCATGTGGAGATGCTCTGCTTTTGAGGCAAAACTCTATGGTAAAATTGCCCTCAAACAATAGAGTTTTGCCCCAAAAGCAGAGCATCACTGTGCAATGTCCCCAACATGATGACATCACTTCCGTGTTATGTCATCATATCAGGGATGTCACTGTGCAATGTCACTGTTTGGGGGCGAGGTTTTCCCTGCTGGCCAGCTAACTGGTGGTAAATCAAAGCCCCCAAAAGCAAGGAATTCCCTGCCCTGGCCTCAGGAATGGGAATCCTATTTCCAATATCTTGCAGAGCTGCCACCAGTAGATACCACAGTGTTTCCTGAACCTTCTTTGGTAAAGCTACAATATAATTTAACAATAATATTTCAGATATACAATGAAGATCTACCCTTGATCACTTTGTAGACAAAAGCTTCCAAATATCATAAGAACATAAGAGAACATAAGAACATAAGAGAAGCCAATGTTGGATCAGGCCAATGGCCCATCCAGTCCAATGGTCTGTCACACAGTGGCCAAAAATACCGCGTGCCATCAGGAGGTTCACCAGTGGGGCCAGGACACTAGAAGCCCTTCCACTGTTTTTGCCCCAAGCACCAAGAATGTAGTGCATCACTTGCCCCAAGGTAATTTATATTTCATAGACAGAGGATAATATGGGAAAAGGAGAACCATATATGCCACCTTTGGAAGAAGAGCAGGATGAAAGAGCACCAGGCAAATAGCTTTTCTGCTTCTACACAATAAGCCTTCAGTGCTTTCATTAATTCAAAGGAAACTAAAACTTGCAACACTGCTGCTTGATTTCTCAACACTTTGGGAAGTGAACAGTGCCTTGTTGTATTTTACAAGATTATATTTGTTACAACCAGGGCTTTTTTTGTAGAAAAAGCTCAGCAGGAACTTGTTAGCATAATAGGCCACACCCAACAGCAGAAACTCATTAGCATATTAGGCCACACCACTGACAGCACAGTTTATTAGCGTACTAGGCCACACCCCCATGTTACCAGAAGAGTGGTCATCCAGCCACACCCACCTTTTGCTTCTTATTCTGTTTACCTTGTTTGTTGTCAAAACCCAGGGCTTTCTTTGTAGCAGGAATGAATTTGCATGTTAGGCCACATACCCTTAATGTAGCTAATCCTAATGAGTTTCTGCTGTTGGGTGTGGCCTATTATGCTAATGAGTTCCTACTGGGTGTGACCAACTCAGGAGCCAGCCGGAACTCCGTTCCTGTGCGTTCCTGCCCAAAAATAGCCCTGGTTACAACTATACCAGAAGACCTTTCCAATGCAGATTATATGCCCTGGGTTCAGTGCTGTTAGGAAATGGTTCTTGCCCACAGAATCACAGTGCATTTGTATCCCTCCCAGATTAGGCATTTCTCTGATCTTTCCCAAATGTGCTTTGCTGTGAAGGATTGAGAAAGACTGCAGCAAAGCCAGAATAGTTGTTGTGTAGGCAGGAAAATTCAATTTTTCCTTGACCTGTCCATATGGCTGTAGCCATTTCCCTCACCATTACTGGGAGGCTTTTTTTTTTAAAGAGGATGTTGAATATTGTTATAACAATGTGTACCAGATTTTCTGAATTCCCAGCTTTCATTTTTTAAAGTATGCCTTCTCCTAGAGTTGCCAACTCCAAGTTGAGAAATTTGTGATTATTTGGGGGTGGAGCCTGGAGAGGGGAGGGACTTCAGCAGGGTATAATACCATACACTCCACCATCCAAAACAGCCATTTTCTTCAGGGGAACTGATCTCTGTAGTCTGGAGATCAATTGTAATTCCAGGAGATCTCCAGGCCCCACCTGGAGGTTGATAATTCTACTTTTCCCTTATATTGAAAGGGGCTTGATTCAGAGGACCTGATTCAAATGTTATTATAATAATATAACAATAATAAATGCTGATTTTTTTAAAAAAATGGCTTCTACTGAGAGATTAGGGGCTGGGAAAATATGGGGAAACCAGCCATGTGGAAACCCTATTACCACGGAGCTGTACCAGCAACTTCAGCAGTGATGGCAAAATTACACATCCCTCTTTTCCTGTGTGGAAAGCTTTGCTTTCTCTGCAGACCCCATTAAAATTGCATTAAAACTGAATGAGAACTTTGCTATTCCCTGTTCGTTTTACCCCAACTAAGCTGTTTCAGATAGCAAAGGTATAATCATTTCCTAGCTCTCTACTTCAACACCAAAGAGGAAGACACAAGTTTCCCTCCCCTTTCTTACACAAATGCAAACATATAAGGTACAATAACAAATCTACCTGTGCCATGTCATGTACTGAAAAAGAACAGTAGAAGTCTGGTTCACAGCACCAAATCCATCCAAAGGGTTTATGCCGCTGAACTAACTCTTCCACTTCCATGGACATGCTATCCAAATAAAGAAGAAAATGTCATTGTAATAGCAATCATCCTGATTTGATACAGGTGGGCCAGCAGGTTTGGTAGTGTATTAGATTGTCTCACCTAGGGGGAGTTTTGCATTCCCAACTTCAGATTACTTCCGGTTCATTGTTAAACTTACACTGCATATAACTGATGAGCTCAGCATTAAACAAACACATGAGCTGTCTGACAAAGAAGTTTTAAAGAAAATGATGTTATTTCAATGTAACCGTAGAACTGCATAAAGCTCATAGCAACAAAAGGACATGCACTTCATATGCCTCACTGTAATTGCATTCCCATTATAATTTTGCAGTGAGTTGCTATGAGCTCTGATCATGACAACATGCCAATTTTTATATGAGATTGAAGCCTGCCTAATTTTAGCAAATTGAGAGCTGCACAAAGGAAAAGAGATAACAACCATGTTGTTATTTTTCATTAGAGACTTGCTATATTAAGAGGATGTGATCCAGCTGTGTTTGTTTAAATAAAAGTGTGATTTGAATACCTCCTATAGCTCTGCTCCTGCCAATGAATAAAAGATAAAATGCAGTTCTCCTTAGATGCAAGGCTCCAAGTTCTAGCTGACTCAGAGATTTATTGTTTAACATAAGGAAGTGGAAAGCTTGTTGAGCAGACCACACACAGAGCTCTTTTGTGTATTGTTTCAAGCCATACTGCTAATAGATTTGTTCCACTAAGGTTCCCAGCAATTCAGCTGTGCTAAAATGCTCCACTTAACTGTGAAAAAATAAAAATAAGTAATTATCTCTAAATAGCAAAATGCAGTTTAGATCAAGGCTGCAAGTAAGATAAACAGGAAGCAGTGCAGTTAAAAAGCTGCATTGAATCATGCTTATGATAATGAAATTAAACCTTTACTTCCTCAAAGCTTCCTTTAATGTGGCTCTCAGTTCCTGGGACTTAGGCAGCTACCAGGATACAGCCTATATAGAGCATTATTTGAATTGCATCCTGTCTCTCAGGCTTGGATTCCATTAAGCAGTTGAAAGAATGATGGTGACCCAAAAGGTTCATGGAGATGTAATGCTCCTTGTGGCTTAATCATAATTAAGGAATTGGGACAAAGTCCACTCTCTGTATTGCATCTTTTCTGGTGTACAGATTCTCCTCACCAGTGACAGCAAACCAATGTTAATTATTACAGCTGCAGCAACATTAACTACTACTTGAGCAAATGTTTCAGAAGGGATACTCACAGGACAGAAGGGTGAGAGCCTCTGGTCTGCTCCTGAATTCTTAAATAATAGGGAACTTTACCTGAGCCCCAAATATTCCACAAAGTATTATGGAACATTTCATATTCTTGAAGGGACTGGATTCACTTATCATGTGACAAATTTTTAGATTTCAGCTATTTCTGAAGAACTATAAAGCTTTGCATCCAATTTATTAGGGATTGGAGATGGAGGTTTGTGACTGACGGAATATTTGAGGATGAGAGTAACTGGACTGTTAGAGAAGAAACTACATGCTACAGAAGAAACTGAGAACTCCTTTTTTTCTGACTCAGTGAATTATGTCAGCATGAAGGTGTCCTAAGCTATATAAGAGAGATCTTTCTTTTTCAGCATTTACCATTGAAAAAGTTTATCCTTCTTTTATGATGTTGATTCCCCCCCCCCCCCCCCCCCCCCGCAAATTGCTCTTGAGCTTTTTTGGCAGGAAAATTCTAACATACAATTTTTAGTTTAGGATATTCCTTCTTTGACTCATGGACAGTCTTTTTACACTTTGGTGCTATTTCAATTCAACATCATTCACATGGAAAGAAAGATAGAGGTAAGATTCAGGGGAAGAGTAGCTTCAGGAGGGCAGTTTTGAGCTGGGAAAAGGTTAACCAACTTTTATCCATGCACCCTTCTTCTGCTCAGATGTGACCTGCCTCAGGCTGCTCTGAATTTTTTTAAAAAAAAATCCCCATACAGAAAATAATTGCAGAACGCCATGCAACTTCAGTTCATGTCTCAGTTCAGTCAACAGAAAGAAGCAGGCCTTGCATGGAGCACATTGTCCTCACCTTGTTACAGAACTACAAGACCTGAGCTAGCACAGCAACCTTCACAGCAAAAATATCCTGCTTCTGCAATTTTGCAGGCAGGTTTTTTTAAGCCATGTGGAAGATGAGCCTCCATAAAGGGAGAACAGTAAAAGGTAAAGGTTTTCCTTCCTCGAAAGCCAGTCGAATTCGACTCTAGGAGGCTGTGCTCTTTTCCGTTTTGAAGTTGAAGAGCCTGTCTGAAGACGTTTCTGTGGTTATGTGGCTGGCATGACTAGATACCAAGGTGCATGGAACGCTGTTACCTTCCCACCGAGGTGGTACCTATTTATCTACTTGCAATTTCTTGCTTCCGAACTGCTAGGTTGGCAGGAGCTGGGACCAGAGACAGGAGCTCACTCCGTCATGCGGCACTCGTGTCTCAAACTGCTGAAGTACCAATCTTCTGGTCTGCAGTTCAATGTCTTAACCATGGCCCAAAAGAGCAAGGGGGGCACAAATCCCTACTCTTAAGATTTTTTCCAGCATTCAGGCAGCAGTGGAATAAGAATTCCAAGAGGCTGTCCTAGAACAGGGAAAACATGCTACCCACTCTTCTTTACAAACTGTGGGACAACAGGCTAGTTTATGGTTTTCTTCACATGGTCACCCATCCCTGGGGTGTGTTCCTTGGGATCCTAATTCATACCACAGCAAAACCTTCACTGCCATTTTCCTCTGTCCTCCCTGCCCTGTGTAGATTGAGGGTGGGCTCCTACTTTCCTTCGTTTTGCCTTAAGATATACTCAGGGAGAGTATCCCCTGGCTCAGATTAAAAGGATATGGAAATGCAAGGTTTTAAGTATGAACCTTTGGTTTGTGGCATCTGATTTGTTTTGCCCAAGTGATGATGGCTGAATTTCATTGGCCGTCAGTTCTGCCACTGAATAAATGTGCACCATGTCCATGAAAGAGTTTGTGGGTGTTTTAGAGATTTACTTTAGTAGTTTTCACCAAGGTCATGTGCCTAAATGGTTCTGCTCTCTCTGATAAGCCAGGCTGTCTTAGATTCCAAACCAACAAAAACAGGTTCAAGACGGAGCTGGCTGGGAATATGGATACTGGATACAGCTTTATTATGCCTGGCTTCAGCAGCATATCCAAGGCAACGGGGGAAGGAACAGGGGGAGGAAATGTGAAACCACTGAAGGTACTGACTGAGTTATGGAGCGGGGGGGGGGGGGGGGGGGGAGCAGACTACAGAGAGAGAGGAAAAATGCTTGAAATGTCTGCAAAATGTAACTCAATTATCGGAGATCAGCCATAACAAGGGGGGGAGAATCACATAAGACTGTAAGAGCTATAAGTATCAAACAGTTACATTTACTGCATTTATAAACAGATATCTTTTGGCAGGAGTATCAAAGAGGCCTCCACAAGGCATGAGATTCTGGGCTCAAATCCATTCACTCTGTGAATTAATTGACTTGGTTTGAACTCTGCTGTTTTCAGTTGGAGAATTCACTGTGAACATGTTGTACATATCTCAGATATCAAATAGCAAATGTTCTGAAGCCAGACACTGAAAGGGAGCCAGAATTTTTTTCATTAATCAGGACTGTATGCTTTCTGAGAAAAGGAAATAGGACAACACCAAGCGCAATAAGGAAAACATCCTTCCTATTTCTGTTTCCACCCATTTCCCAGTGACTGTTATTAGTCTACGTTTGTATTCCAGTAGTAGCTTTAAAAACCCACCTCAAATGTGATTGCTTTGGGGAATGGATCGTAGTGTGCCATTCATGTCTGGGCTTTAAAATCATGTATGATCAGGGATTATGAAGGGGTAAACGTGTCTGTGAGTCTGTGTTATGTGCTGTCAAGTCACTTCTGACTTATGGCGACGCAGTGAATTAGGCTGCAGCCACACAAGCAGTTTGTGCCGATATAGTTGTAGTACCTTTGCAGATTTAAAGAGCATGATCAGACAGCAACCTCTGCCTTCTGTGCCCCAGTCATCTCCACCCTGTTCTGTCCCACTTTGCAAGCAGAGTAATCAAGCCCTGGGGAAAGTCCAGCATTTACGGCTACCAGCACTTTCACTCTGCATTTCCAGATGTCTGAACGCCCCTGGTGTGAGCTCCACCCAGTTGGGAAGTCTGTTCTCTCTGTTCCGTTTTCACTCTCTTTTTTTTTTAAGTCAGCGATGTGCACAAAACCACATCTTTGTACACACCAGCAAGCTTTCAGCTGTCCTCTGAAATGAGAAGGGGCAGAGGAAAGGGCAGGCTGAGAAGCCTCCTTTGTCTTTTTCCATGCCGGTTCCTCTGGCTACAGCTTTGCAGCACACAGGGTGGGGAAGGGTTGAAAATATGAAAACATGAGTTTTGTCAGATGGGGAAGCAGCCTTCTCCAGCTGTCAATATGGAACAGTGCTTCGAAAAAGCAGTTATGCGCATATACAAAGCACCAATTTTTAAAAAGAAGCCACTCAACCACCCACTCTGTGTTTGCTGCACAGGAATAATATGAACAGTCAACCACGGGGTGAGCATGCAGTGAGGCTGGGTCTGGGTGGGATGTATGATTAAAAGTCTCTGTTACAAACTGCAACTCAGTACTTAGAGCCGGGGCCAGACCGGGCCAACCCTGCAGTCTGACCACAGCTTCTATGACCTCCAAAAACATCCTATCACTAACAACCTTGCTCAGGTCTTGCCAACTGAAGGCTATGGCTTCCTTTATTGAGTCAATCTGTCTCTTGTTGGGTCTTCTGATTCCTGGTGCCTTCTGCTTTTCCTAGCATTGTTGTCTTTTCCAGTGGGCCTTGTCTTCTCCTAATGTGACCAAAGTATGATAGCCTCTAGGGAGAATTCAGTCTTTGTCTTTTTGGCAGTCCACGGTATCCATAAAACTCTCCAACACCACATTTCAAATGAATCAATTTTCTTTCTGTCTGCTTTCTTCATTGTACAACCAAATCTGGGAAGAATGGGAACAAATCCAGCTCTTTCTAGCCTTGGAACCTCAATTCATTGTTACTCCTTAATATTATCAAAATGTTAACTTGCAGTATAACCCACAAAAAACCTACTTCCCAGAGTTGTTGCTATGAAAATAAAATGGAGAAGAGATCAGTGCTGCAAGCTACTTTGGGTTCCTATGGGGCAGAAGAGTGGGGTATAAATATATAAGTGATTAAATACACAAATAATTACTTTAAATTTAAAATTGGTTTTATTGTATTATTTATTGTATTAATTTAGATTGTTATGAGCCACCCTGAACTCTTTCATGAGAAGGGCGGGATATAAATTGAAACAAAATATAAAAACAACACCTCCAACACCTCCCAGTCCCATGCCTGCTTGCAGTGAAACAAGGACATGCCATCTAGACAGAGATGTTCACTCTGAAATACTGCAATGATTCCTTTAGTCCACTCAGAAGCACATCTGGGCCCTCATGACCAAAAGTGTCTCTTACAAGTGGGCGGTGGAGGAGAGTCTGCCCAGAACAGAGGCCCTCATGCCCTGTGATTTCCCCTGTGGTAGTGGGTGGCCATGGCATTGAGGTGCTGTGTGATTAGTGTCATGGGCCCCAATACCACCTGGCCCCAGCTGTGAGGCCCAGAACCTGCCACCTGCTGCCTTCTACCACCCTGCAATGTCCTGACTGATTTTCTTGCCAGGCTCCTGGGACAGCAGCAAAGGGAGGTGAAGCACCTCTGGGTGATGGGGGAGATGGCACCACTGCCCACCTGGAAGTTCCCTTGGACTGACTGCTGTGTTCTCCCTCTGTACCAAAGTCCCTATTCCCTGATGTTCGGTGCTGATGTCATGGACCACCGACATGGCCTGACCCCCAAGGAGGTGCATAGATATGGCAGCCTCCATGGCCCTGCAGTCACTGGACATCACAGAGTCCCCAGGCCCAGCGGCTGGAGGAAAGATGGCGTAGAGGACAGACTTGATGTCTTTGGATGACAGCAGGGGGCAGGCATGGCATTGGCGAGGGAGTTCCCCCTGGGCCAGGTGTTGCAGCTGCTGGTGCCTCAGAGGAGGGGATTATGGCTCTTATCCAGCACAGGGCCCTCACCTAGCACAGCACAGCCCATCCCACCCACCCTTTCCTCCATGTGGGTTGTGATTGAGCATGAGTGGCTGGAGAGCCATTGTGAGTGGCAGGAAGCCTTTTCCAGGGGGCAGCAGTGGATGGAGGGGCTGGCAGCATCTGTGACAGTGGCTGCCAGGCAAATGGAGAAGCTTTTTCCTGTCATGAGGGATATGGGTGAAGGACAGGGGCACATCCAGCAGCTGTGGGGGGACCTCTCAGAGGCTCTCAGGCCCCACCACACCTACCTCACCTGCTTGTCATCCAGCAGGGGTTCCATGGGGATTACTATGGGGATGTACCTACTGGACAGTGCGGCTACCAGTAAGTGGAGGGCGTATGCACATCCACAGTTTTATCCATTGTGGCCCTCAGGGGTCCTGTGTACTCTGTGTGGAGCGACACCTCGGTGTCCCCGTGAGGTTGGCAGTTAACATACCCCTCCCCACTGACAAGTGGCCGAGGCTTCTGACATGAGCTGGTCTCTTTAAGAGATGGGTGCACTTTAGAGGAGGAGCAAGGGTCCTGTGACCCGCCCCTCTCTGCCCATGCCAGTGACAAACACTTGACTTGGCCCCCGCGACTCATGGCTCCCATTGGGCCTGCCCACCCTGTCTATTATGCTGCCCCTGCCTTGCATCAACTCCAGGACTGAACCAGGACTGAATGCCACAGATATCACTGCAGCAGTGCCCACCAACAATAACAGAACACCTTTTTCCCATTTGGCCACTGTATAACTTCCCCACTTAGGGAGGTGACTAGCGGTACCACTATTGCACCAGCAGCTCCCCTGCAACTTTGGTGCCAGAGCCTTTAAAAACACTGCTCCGACTCCCCAGAAAAATTTCCCACAGTTAATAATGGAGCAGAAAATTAGCAGAAACCCAGGGGAAAAAAGAGATTGGAGTAACATACCAGTATTTGGAACCCAAGAAAACTGGGCTTTTTTTCAGCTCCAGTATATCTGGAATTAATTTTGTTTGTTTGTTTGCTGCACACTGCTGGCTAAGGGTATGCATTCAGCTGTATCCGAGCCGGAAAAAAATATCTGAAAAATACCTTATTAGTATTTTGGGGGTATTATTTAAGCTGAATACAGATCAGAGAAACTGACCAGATAACAGTATTGCTGATCCCAAAGTAAAGGTGATTTTTTTTTGCTTTTTTCAGATATATTCGGTTATACTGAATAGCTGCAGGTGGAGAGGTCTAAAAGGATACAAAGTAAACTTTCAGTTCTCTCCTCTAGGTCTCTTTCCCATCTTTTGCTCTGGTGGTGCTTCTTTTGGGGGGGGGGGGGAGAGGCTGCTGCTGGGGTGCCCAAGTGGCCACCACCAGCCAGCCAGGAGGTGAGTCATCCCGAGACCATCTTCAGTACTGTCCCGGTGCATTCCACAATAACGAAACGATGTCAAGCATCTTTGATAGAGATGCTTGGTGAGGTTGGAAGCGGGGGGGGGGGGGGGGGCAGCAGGCAAGAAAGAGGATCATTCATTTCATTGCCCAAATAGTTGCTGTAGACAGCCACCTCTTCCCCATGGTTGAAGGAGCTGCTTTCTGCATGCTGCTCCAGGATGCTTATCCCTGGTATACGCCACCTGCTTGCATCATGCTGACCAGGGCCATGTTACCCTCATTGTACAGGGCTGCCAGGGACCACATCAAGGCACAGTTGTTCTGCACATGCAGGAGAACTGTGGACTTCATATCCAACATCTGGACTTCCCCTCAAGTGCATGATGTGTATCTGTCACTGACTGCGCACTGGTGGCAATCCAGCAATGTTGTGGGTGTGGGTGGGGAGAGCAGTGTTAGGTAGGTTGAAGGCCACCAAGCCTGCTATTGCCAGGCTCTGCTCCACACCAAGGTACTTGACAGGGCACACACAGCAGACAATGTATCAGCCACCACAGAAAAGCAGCTAGTGGCATTGATAGGCAAGGACCTCTCCATGGGCTTCACGGTGACTGATGGTGGCACAAACATGAGGGCAGCAGCACAGGCATTGGCACAGGCATCATGCAGTAAATGCATGACCCACCTTCTCCATCTAGTGGTTAAGGATGCCTTGCGGCTGGGTTCTGCAGAGAATCCCAGTCTGGATGCTGAAACCCATGAGTTCAGGCATCTCCTTCAGAAATGCCGGCATATCATGGGTCACTTCTCTTGCAATGTGAAGGACACCCATCTGCTATGTGGGAAGCAGATAGTGACAGGTGTGATGATGCACCACCTGATCAGTGACATAGGCACTTACTGGAACTCCACCGGTGCCATACTTGAGTGCTTGGTGAAGCAGAAGAGAGCCAAGGCTGGCCTGATCTCTGAGACTGAGGTAATTCAGAAAGAGAGCCAGCTCACCTAGGAAGACTGGCTGACCATCTCTCAGACTGAGGAAGTTCTTAGGCCCTTTAAGAGCTACACAGAGATGCTCTAATCTGTCATGGCAAGTCTGGCTCTGGTCATCCCCGTGATCCAAATGGCTTGTGAGGCCTTGGCCTCCTTTCTGGAGCCAGCTGCAGGACATGCAGATGTGGTTCCAACAGAGTGTGTACTGGTGAAAAGGCTGCAAGATGGACTCAAGGCCCACCTTCAGCCTCTCACACAGCAGAAGATCTACATGTTGGTGACCATTTGTGACCTGCACATCGAGGGCAAGATTGCCAAATTGGCCAGTGAGCTCATTCGCTGGAGAGACAAGCTGTCACAGCAAGTTGAGCACATGCAAGCCAAGAGGGGCATGTTGGCATGAACTGAGGAAAAGGGGAGCAAAAGTAGCTCCACTGCTGTTCATCCTCCCCCCCTAGGCAGTGTGTCCCCCCCAATGGCTACATTCATGAGACAGCATTAATCAGGCAGATACTGTTAGCAGTATCTTATTAATATTGGGAAATTATAGATTATTAATTAACTGGCAATAGACAAAACGGGTCACCACCAATTTATACAGAGGTCCTGCCTCTTCCAGACAAACCAGAAAATAAGCAAGGAGGCTACTTTCAGTAATAAAATAGCTTCTTTACTGAAATAATTATTTCTCAGTCAAACAACACAGAGGCATACACGCATACAGATTCCTAGGATATACAGATCCTAGGAAATCAGATAAATTAAGCGACAGTTGCATGAGCAGGAATATTGTTGGTATTCGTCGAGGGCAATAATTACCTGTCCGGAGAGATGTTGCTTTCCCACTGGAAAAATAAGGGGAGGCTAGGAGGGCATATGGGGCACGTGTCCTGAACCTGCAGCAACACGTGGAGACTCTTGGCTGCGCAACCAAGAACCATGGAGGTAGGGTAGGGTAGGAGGTAGTCAAAGCAAGAGGGAGAGCAAGTTGCTGTGTGCCCTCTTTTATTAGAGGGCTCTGAGGGAGTGCTTGGCCGGACACCTCCCCTGAGACCACCCCTTGTGGTCCGCCCCCAAAAGTCCTGTCTACTGGAGGAGGGGACTTGAAGGGTTGGGCAATGTTACACTCTACCTGGTTGTGACACAGAGATGCCTGGACGGGAAAATGACTTCATCAGCCAAACCTTTTGTTTCACTGATAGCTCTTAATGTCTCAGGGCTGCAGAACTGGTTTCGTAGCTGGCCAAGTCCATTGTCTATGTAAACGGAGGAAATAGTCCTCTTAATTACTCTGGAGCAAGGAATGTCGGAGGGGGGTTTTCCTGTGTGAAGGAGAAGAAGAACATGGCTAATGGCATCTGAAACCACATGTTACGGCCACAATGACGGGTGGCCATTTCTGTGTAAGTAGCTGTGTTAAGGGAAGTCTCTGGGAGCTGGTGACCTCGGGAACCACTGGCACATTGTCTCAGGTATCGGCTGGCGTGTGTGTACAGCTGGCATCACAATCTGGTCAATTTCAATCCCTTTTACACATTCAACAACACAGTCCAGTGTTAACACTTATAGACTTTATGTCTGTTAGAGCGCATAAGTGCCTTGCAGGGCAACAATACTCAACCCTTCTGGGAGCTCTAGGCACATGAGACAGGAGGACAGAGTGGCTGTAATGATGAGGGAGTACCTTGGGAGCTCTACAAGTCACAGGCCACCCCTTCACTGAGCTACTAGGCCATGAAGGAGGTGAACTGGCTGCTGTGGCCCAGAGCCTCCTCTCATGCCCGCTGACAAATGTGCAGAGTGAGTGGGTTTTTCCCATGCAGGCAACATTGTCAGCTCACATCACTCATGCCTGCTCCCCTGGACAGCTGAGCAATTGAGGTCTTCTTCCTGAAGGTCATCTTACCACTGTTCAGCTACCCAGTCCTGAACTCTGAGGGTGACTGAAGTGAGCACATACTTGTGCCTGCATCTTCTCTTAGTCTGTGCTAGGAAGCTGGGGCGAAATGCTCTTCTACCCCAAATTAAAATGAGATTAGAAAGAAGTAGCAGGGCCATTAACCAGTTGGATTGGCACAGAAATGCCCCAGCAACTTCCCCACTGCCATTCTGAATCCACCTGCACCAAAATACCTCTACAGAACCCTGGTTGGAGTGCAGCACAGGGTGATGTTGAATGTGGTGTGCTCAAGTTCACTCACTGAGTCACCAGCCAACCCAACCCAAAATTTCATGCTGACATTAAACAGCAGCAGCACAAAAACTGTTCTTCATTTTGATGGAGATGAAAAGAGAGTAGGATAATGAGACCTGTGCGCCAAACAGAAACCAGCAGAACTCACAGGAGCACCATAAATAATGAAGCTAATTTGCTGTGAAACGTTATTCTTTGCAGGGGTGGGAGGTGGGAAAGGGAGAGCCTGTGATGAAGGGCAGCTGCAGCTCCTAGGCTAAGGCTCTTCTACTGAGTCAGTGATGGTTGATGTGCACTGCTTCTGCTGACAGAGGAGGATCAGGGTGGACACAACCCTCTCCCTCTCATTTTCTGAGGCCTTCCCTGAGGAAATGGTGTATAAGGTTTCTCTGGGTTTGCCCTTGGCTTTAGAAGAACACAAAATATTACTGGGATTCTGTGTATTGGGTTGGACTTGGTTCAGATGGGCTAGCAAAATTGCCTGCCCAACGTGCACTTTTGAGAGTTCTGCTGGGCATCTACTGCCTTTGCTTCTTTAAAAAAAACCCTGCTGGGATACTCTGGTGTGACATTGGTTAGTTCTGTTGGGTTTGCACTGTTGCCACATTGGCACTGGGTTATGCTGCTAGGCACTATTGCACTGGTTCTGCTGTCCTTGCAACCTCCATCCCTCTCACTCAGATTGTGAGTCTGTGCTTGACATTAGTCCTGTTGAGCTAGCTTTTGCCACAATGGCACTGGGTTCTGGGGCTGGGCACTAGTACGTTGCATTGGTTTTACTGGCCTTGCAGTAATGTCCTCCTCCTCAGTTTCTACTTCAGAGATTTTCAGATATGACTTTAGTCCTTTTGAGTTTTGGCACTGGTTCTGCTGCTGGCCTTGTAAAAATGCCCTCCAACACTTCACTTTCTATTGCAGAAATTCTCTGGGACAATCTGCAGGGCTTGTATTGCTTTGCGATTCCCCCCCCCCTCCATTGGAAACCATGGAAGATGGGCCACCTTCTTTGGGTGCCCATAGAATTGGACCCCCTGGTCCAATCTTTTTGAAACTTGTGGGTTCTTTTGAGGAAAGGCTCCAGGAGCTATGCTGTAAATTTGGTGTCCCTACCTCAACCCCCTGCAGACCATTTAATATACCCCAGGATAAATTTGCCATAGGGTATAATGGACCCGGGAAAAATTGGGATTCCCGAATATCTACTGAATCTGAATACCACACTGGTGTTGAGATTTAAAAATATCAGGAAACACTGATGTTTTTCATGTTCAATATACCCGAATCTGATAAAACTGATTTTTCTTCTTGCACACCCCTAATCCTGGCTGCTGCATCTTCTTATAGTCCTAAAGGATAGAAATCTCTGCAGTCTCTGTAGCATACTCACAAATTGTACTACAAACTCACACTTTCTTGATAATAATTACAAAGTACAAAAATGACTCCACAGTTGCAGCTCCAAGTCAAAATCATGCATGTAACTTGTGGCAAATCTGTGCTCAATGTTTTATGTTTACACTGAAGTTATCTATAACTAAACTGGTTCTTTAGGAAATCTGAGCCAAGTCTACATAAATTGTTATCACAGCCATATCAACTATGCTTTAGAAATCTAGGATAGCATTTCTGCTTTATCTTACCTTTTGTTTTGAGTGGCTTATTTGTAAGCCAAATATACACACTAAACAGAAAATATCTTAGACTGTTCTCAGAGGGAAGTGTATTTTTATATGTATACAAATTAGGAAAAGAGCTTCAGAAGGAAATGCAGTCAGACAAACAAATGAGCAAATACTGAAAAAGAAAGGCGAGGAAGGAAAGCAAGACATTGCTGCAATTTAAGTGGTTCACTTATAGTTTATTTAATTTATTTAAAACATTTATTAGCTGCCTTTCTTCCTAAGGAGTTCAAGATGGCTTAAAATGTAGATAAAACACATAAAATAAAATACATTAAAACATAAAAAACAAAATTTAAAATCATAGTTCAGGACTGCTAGTAAACTTAACCAAGGCTGCGGTCAGACATGCATTTTAATCCACTGTTGCCCCACCTCTAATTGATCCAGAGTATTTTATTACAGAGAATACTACTCAGACTTACCCCTTTTAGCACTCTTCAAAAGCAATCAGACGCATATCAGACCCTGCAGCCAAGGAGTGTTGCTGCCAGCCATTTTTAAAAATAATTTTTCCCTCAAGCATGTCCACAAGCACTGCTATGCTTTCTGGGATATGTAGTTCATAGGGCTGTCAGCCATTTTTAAAAAGTTTACTCTCTAGGTACCCCTTCCCCGAAGCACAGGAAAAAGCTGTAGTATGGGGGGTGTTTATATTTGAAAGTTTCTATGCAGAAAACAATGTTTAGAGCAGCCCCTGTGGGAGAGGGGGGGAGAGAGTATGGTGCGAATAAGCAGTCATGTGCACTTCGCTAACTACTGAAAAAATGGCAGCTGAAAAACAAGAACCCTGTCAGAGCTGCCTGATGGACTGGGTGATCAGACAACAGGAAATCCGGTTTGAAAACAGCTCAGCCCCAAAACACCAGACTTTAACAGGTATCAAATAAACACACAGTAAAGGGGGGGACAGGACACAGATGACTGGGACACAACAGACAGATGTTGCTGTCTGATCATGCACTTTAAATCCATAAGGGAACAGCAATGACAACAGATCAAACTGAACATCTGATCACAGCCCTTATGCAGTCCTAAATAAAACCATCTTCAACTGCCTCCTAAAGTTTGAAAGTGAGGGGGCCAGGCGCACCTCCCTGGGAGGGTTGTTCTGTAATCATGGGGCTTCCCCTGAAAAGGAACCCTTCTCATGTACCCAAGCAAGCTTTTTTGATTGACATAATAGTCAAAAGGGCCTCTCCCTGTTATCTCAATTCCCAGGCAAAAGCATATAGGAGAAGACAGTCCTTCAGACACCCTGATCCCAAGCCAATTGGACTCAGGAGTGGATAAGTAGCAAGTGTAATTACTAGAGATGTCAGCCCCCCAGTAAAGGCTGGGGATCCTCCAATTTTAGCAGCCCTCCCTCACTTTGCATTCCTTGGCCAGTGGGAGATAAATGGTGGCCTCTCTGGCCTCTCTTTCCCTCTAGTCTCTATGGTAGACATAGAGGGGAAGGCTAGAGCATTAGCTGCTGGAGGCCTTCTAGCTTGGGTTCCCTTCTCTTTCCCCCTAAGGTCCAGCACACAGCTTTACTGTCAGTCACCTGCTGTAAAGGACCCCAGCTCCCAGAAGCATTCATTCTGAACTGTGTACCATCATGAGGTGAGCTGGGCAGCTGGCACATGTGCTGTGCACTGAGCCACCCCCACCACCGAGTTCTTCAGAGCCGTCTGTTGTTGGGAGGCTCCTCGCTGGTTGCCCCCACCAGGAGGGTAGGTCCTGGTGTGGCAGCCATGCTCCAAAGGCTGAAGCCGATGAGCAGGGTGGTGAATTCATCCCCAGGGCCCATGCCATGTGGCATGTGCACCCTCCTTTGTACCCCTCAGCAAAGTTGTTTGATTCCAGGGAGCACCTTTAAGGCCAGCTAAGTATTGTTTTGGAATTGGGCGCTACAGAGCCTGGCAGCGTTGGACAAGCCAAGTCAGGGATGGAGAGCTGAGGGGAGGGGGAGGCAGCATGTGCCTCTCAGAGCACCTTTAAGGCCAGCAAAGTTTTGTTTTGGAATTGTGTGTGTGAGAGAGTGTGTGTGTGCTGTAGAGCCTGGCAGCATCAGAGGAGCCAAGTCAGGGATGGAGAGGTGGGGGGGAGGCGGCTTGTGCACCCTCCTTTGTCCCCCTCGGCAAAGGCATTTGAGTCCAGGAGCACCTTTAAGGCCAACAAAGTTTTATTTATTTGGGGTGTGCATGTGTGTGCGCTGCATTGCCCAGCAGCCTCTAAGCCAGGGATGTGTTTGTGATGACTTGTTGGCCTTAATTCTACACAGTCTTTAAAGATCAGAGATGCCAGGAGCAATGGTTTTATCAGTCACAAAATGCACTGCTGTCCTGTGTGAATCTAGGAAATAGCTTACCATGTGCTTTATTGGGGAGGGGGGAGAGGCTAAGTAAAAGAATTCACTGTTCAGATCAAAGCTGTTAGGGAGGGTGCCACCGCATCCCTACCCCAGTCTTGAGATGTTACTGGCTGTTATTATTTGGGCTCCTTTTTAAATATCCAAAGATGCGTCTTCAGGGCTCTGTATTTTGCTGTGGCAATTTCTTTCCTTGTGATTAAGTTACCATAATTAAAACTCAAACACAATATTGGGACTACTGAGGAGAGGCTGACCAGCTGAGAGTAATTGGTGTGAATACTTCAGCTGGGACAAAAAACTGCAGCCCAATTACTACTTAGAGAGGTTAGGGCTCTTTAGCTTAGAGAAGCAATGATTGATGGCTGACACAATAAAGGTCTACAAAATTATGTGTGGGATAGAGAGGGCAGAAGAACTTTTCTCCCTTTCTCACAATACAAGAACTCATGGGCACTCAATAAAATTAATGAGCAGTAGGTTTAAAACAGGTAAAAGGAAATACTTCAACCAAAGAGTAATTAACATGTGGAATTCACTGCTGCAGGAAGTGGTAGTGGCTACAAGCACAAGCAGCTACAAGAGGGGATTGGATAAACATAGGGGACAGAGATCCATCAGTGGCTATTAATCAAGACCAGGGCTGCTGAAAGCAGCAAGAAGCCAAGATAAATATCTATTTTCTTTCTGAAGCAGAAAGCAGCACAATCATGTCAGTTTCTCTTGTTTTGTCCACTTGTTTACTGTTGGCTTGTTTTTTTGTTCTAATTGTTAAATGTTTAAATTAAAGTATTTTATCTTAAAGTTTTGTGTCCTTTTTGCAGTGGAAAGAGGCCTAAAAACCTACAGGTAACGCAGAATGGGGAAAGGTGGGGATGAGAAGTGATATATGGCAGTGTATTTAAATTTGAATTTTGAAAGAAGGAAGTGACTTCATAGGAAGAGGCAGGTTTAGGGGAGTGCCCTGAAACTGACATCACAGGAAGGGATGGAGTTTGGGTGCAGTGTGCTGGAAGTGACATCATTGGAAGGGGTGGAGCTTGGAAAGTGACATCACTTGACCTTTGACCTAGAGGTGACATGACATCACAAATGTGATGCTACATCCTTGCTGGGCACCACCTCAGAGTCTCCTGGCTCCACTCCCAAAGTGCCCAGATATTTCCCGAGTTGGACCTGGTAACCCTAGTAATAAGGGTTGCATGTTCCCAATAGCTGGCATCAACCAACAGTCTAGCAGTCTAGCTGCAGCATTCTGCACTAGCTGCAGCCTCTGAATGCAAGGGTAGCCCCAAGCATACTACAGTAGTCCAGTCTAGATGTAACTAAGGCGTGGAACACTGTTGCTAGATCTGACTTACCCAAGAACAGATGCAGTTGATGTACCAGCTGAAGCAAGTGCACTTTGAACCATTGCAGGCACATGGTTTTCGAAGATGACTGCTGTTTAGTGCTCCCAAGCTGTGAACTTGGCTTTTCAAGGGGAGTATAACTCCATCTAAGACAGGAGAGATCTGAAGTACTTGGTCTGCCTTTCTAATAACCCAGAGAATTAAGTTTCAGGTTTTTTCACTCCAATCTGGCCCATTACTGACTCCAAATACCAGTTCAGAACATCAACAGCATTATTGGAATTATAAAAAATATATAATCTCCCCATGCAACTTTACACATACACAGGGTTTTTTCGTCATTTGCCAAGATTTTAAGGAAGGATTTTTTAAAAAAAGAAAAGATTTTAAAGACTATTTTTGTCTATTGTAAAGTTGTCTTGAATAAACTATAGCAAAGCACAAATAAGAAATTATTTATCCCTCAGTCAAATGTATATGAAAAAGAAGAGAAGAGACTGGATTTATGCCCTGTCCTTCACTCGGAGTCTCAGGGTGGCTTACAATCTCCTTCCTTTCCTCTCCCCACAACAGACACCCTGTGAGGTAGGTGGGGCTGAGAGAGCTCTGAGGGAACTGCTCTTGAGAGAACAGAACTTTGACTGACCCAAGGCCACCTAGCAGCTGCATGTGGAGGAGTGGGGAATCAAACCTGGTTCTCCAGATTAGAGTCCACTACTCTTAACCACTACACCAAACTGGCATCATTGAAAATTCATACACCCCTCAATAAAGCATCACTGCAAATTTATACACCCCTTTTCTATATATTCTGTTATGGAGGTATGCACAAAAAAGGGGGGATTTTTTCAGATTCAGGTATATTGGACCACAAAAAATTCAGGATTTCCCCCCAAAAAACCTGAATTCCAATACCAGTATGGTATTTGGATTTGGGTTTTTTCAGGAATCCCAATTTTCCCCCTGGCTCCATTATACTCTATGGGACCATCATTGTCAATGGGGAACCTATCCGGGGGTACGCAGGGGTCTGAGGGGCCCCTGTTTTTTAAGGCAGAGGCACCACATTTTCAGCATAGTTTCTGGTGCCTCTTCTCAGAAGACTCTCTGTTCATTCCTGAGCAAAAGTAGATACTTATAGATCTGTTCAGTAATGCGAAATTTCTGCCATTATAAATACATTACAATTACAGTTAGTTCACTGTACCAGTACCCCCAAACAAGCACACAAGGCATCAGTATGTAAATTAACTGGTTGATTATTGGCTGATCTACGTCCCTGAATTAGTGCCAGTTGGTACTAGCAAGCAGCCTACAGCTAGCTACCAGAGTTTTGGGCAAGTGGCTTCAGATTTAGCCAGCATTACCACTGGTTTTGTTTTCCTCACTGCATGTAAAAGAGTGCCAAGAGGTATTAAGCATCATCCCCCACATGCTGGTCCAGCAATTAAGACCTCGGCTGACACTTCTTAAACATCAGGGGCATTCCCTCTCCAGCTTACCCAACTTTTCAAGCCATGATGGCCTAACCTGAGAACAGCCTCTTATCATTAGATGGCTCAGGGTGCTTTCTAATTATCCTTACCTATACTATAACAACTTGCACTATTCCTGGCATACAAAGGGGCTATCCTAGCTTAACTTCTCTCATCCCACCTTAGGACAATAATGCCATACAAGGACTGACATATATCAGCTAAGTAAAGATTATGATTCTCAGTAGAGTGGTAGAGGCTATGTTCCCTGTAAGGGTGTGGCAAATCAAAGTGGATGCCCAGATGGGGAATAAATTTGCCAATATGTCATCACTACCAAAGCAAGTCCCTGTTTACCTCAGGCCAAGCAATTATAATTTCGGTAGTCTTAAAATAGGGTTGCCAAGTCTGGGTTGGAAAATACCTGGGGACTTTGGGGGTGGAGCCAGGAGAAGGTGGGGTTTGGGGAGGGGAGGGGCTTCAGCATGGTACAATGCCATAGAGTTCACCCTTCAGACCAGCCATTTTCTCCAGGGGAGCTGCTGGCTGTCAGCTGGAGATCAGTTGTAAAAGCAGGAGATCCCCAGGCCCCACCTGGAGGCTGGCAACCCTATCTTAAAAGCCCCTCTCCAAATTGTCCTAGGCAAGCTGCGTCCAAACAATAATAATGTCTCACCATAATCCATTTGCATCTTTAAAGGTCAGAAGAGTAAGACATAAATCTAATATCTACACCAGATCATTCCCAACAAGCTGAAGCAGAAGGATTTACAGCTGAGGACCCCTTCCTAGCAGCTGGTGAAGTGCAGGTAACAAGTGGCTTCCACACCTGACAATACTTACCAGGAAACCAAGCATCAGCTCAGTAAGAAATCCAGAACTTCTGTCCTCCTCTTCACCAGAATGACCAGGAAGTACATTACAGCCACCCAAACAGGAGTTTTTTTCATGTGCACACCCGTAAAAGAACAAATCACATATTACTTTATTGAACATAGAGTGCCATACCACTGAGTTTCAGGCAATATCTTCAGAAAACCCAGATGGACAGCAGCTGAGGCACTATAAATAATTGGTAAAATTTATAAGCATCAAAACCTCTAGCCATCCGTAAAATCCTACCTCAGGAAACCCATATAGATAGCGGTTGAGAGGCACCTCTGGAGAGCTTGCTTCAAAACCCCCCATGGGCAGCATTAAGGCAACTCCTGTGAATCATAGCTTCTGAGACACACTACTTTACTTAAGCTTATAAGCAGCAGAATGCAAGTTGACCCTATCTTTGAGCAGCTTGCCCTAGGAAACCCAAATGGGTTGCAGTCAAGGCACTGAAATAATCTGACAAATGTATAAGTAGTAAAAATGCTATGACATAAGGAGAGCCCTACTGGATCAGGCCAATGTTCCATCTAATCCAGCAACCTTTTTCATATAATAATCATCCAAACCCTAACTAAAAGCCAAATAAAACCTGACTAAACTGATGCTCTTATCCAGAGCCATGAAATCCTCTTTCTGATGGGGAAAAAATTCCTCCCCTTTCTCAAGCTTAAATCTGGCTTTTTCCCTTCCAGCGGCGTTCCCTGGGCTCTGATTGGCTGACAATCATTTGAATTTGCATGAGGCCAAAATCACAAGGATTGGGCCAGAGCCTTGGAGGGGAGACAGAATGGCTGCCACACAGGCAATTCACAATCCTTTGAAAAAGCCATCCGTAAACTTCTTTGCATTGCTTTCTATATGCCTCCAATCCATGTGAATTATTTTTGGGGAAGAAGAAGAAGAGATTGGATTTATATCCCGCCCTTCACTCACTTGGAGTCTCAGATACCCTGTGAGGTAGGTGGGGCTGAGAGAACTCTTTCCCAAGCTGTCCTTGAGGGAACAGCTGGTACAGAGCTATGGCTTGCCCAAGGTCATCCAGCCAGGTGCAAGTGGAGGAGTGGGGAATTAAACCCGGTTCTCCCAGATTAGAGTCTGCACACTTAACCACTACACCAAACTGGCTCCAATTTGCATTGCTGTAAATCCCATCATTGTATCTTTTTGTACTTATCACAGGGAAACTGTCTCGGGAATGAGTGGCTCAGACTAGTGTCACATCTGTAAATTCATTTTGAGGAACAGATGAGCACCAAATCTATGACCAGTGCATGGGAAGACTTTAACCCCTTGTTGTTCAAATTCTTGAGCAGATAGCTGATAAGGTGGTATGTGGTACCTGTATGAGTTGTGTATTCCACACATTACTTCTCTCAAGGGACATATTCTGTGCTTCTGTTTTCCACTGTAATGTCCAACTAGGAAAGAGGTACCTTAAGATTTCTTCACAGAGAAGTTTATGTCAAAATTTGGGCCGTGAACCTACAAATCTTGTACATTTCTTTATCTGTAACATTTCTACTGTAACTTGAACACCCAGTTACTTTGAAGGTAGGAGTTACTAAATCTTGTGGTTTGATTTGGACATTGGAGTTTCTTTTATGGCTTCTCAGTGCTTAGGATGATATTGCATTCATCTCTTTCCAAAACTAAATAATAAAATTCTATAGTAAAATTGACATTAACATTGTTTTTGCATATAAATGTTGTAAAAACAGTGTCAAAATGCTATAAATATCTGCTGTCTGTTTTCATGCTTTTCTCAAATAGCTCTTCGGGCAGTTACAACCAGAATTTTCTAAAGCAGATCAACAGCTTGACAAGCAGATTCACCATAAATACAAACAAAAGGGGAAATTAGCAAAGAAAATAGACAAGATGAAAAAACTAGATGCAAATATATATGCAAACTAAATTAAATGAAAAATGGCATATTTGTACAGCCCTGCTTACAGGAATATAAATACATCCAGAACTAGGCATGATGTAATGGGTCTGTAAGAGTGAATTACAATGCAATCCTAAACAGAGTTACACCCTCTAAGTCCACCGAAGCTAATGGGTTTAAAAGGGTGTAACTCTCCTTAGGATTGCACCTGAAACACCTTTTTACCCTAGGTTATTCTTTCACATCATTTTTGAAGACTAGCTTCTGAACCAAAATTGACTCCAAACAAAACTGAAATCCTCAAGTCTCAGAGGCATACAATTATTTACTTCCTAAAGGAACTTTTCCCTAGTAAATGAGAGATTTCCCCCTCAACTGTACTAATTAACTTAGAGCCACTTACGATCATATGGCAGATATTTCTATTAATGGCCAATATAGCTGTCTTCTCATTTTGT
This sequence comes from Lepidodactylus listeri, assembly GCA_029233225.1. Classification (NCBI taxonomy): domain Eukaryota; kingdom Metazoa; phylum Chordata; class Lepidosauria; order Squamata; family Gekkonidae; genus Lepidodactylus; species Lepidodactylus listeri. The sequence continues at coordinate 98,530,102 of JARCFY010000002.1, forward strand.
GTTCCTATACTTCATTAGGTGATAATATGTAAGAGATAAATGGACTGGGTGAATCTGTGTGGTTTTAATCATAGCAATCGCATCAAAAGGGCATTTTTCACCTGAGATAACAACATAATGGAATAATGGAAAACTAGATCAATAGCTTATTTTTCTAGTTAATTATAGTCCTTTGCAGTTCTTTTTCTTAATGAATTACAATAAGTGATTCTTACTGTAAAAAAAGGAAGCAAAAAGGGAAGGGGAAAAAACCCGACAAAGAAAAAACTTGTCCTATCATTGAAAGCTAATACTGTAAGAGTATGTCAGTTACTTATTATTAATAGAATAGCATTTTAAAAGAAATCATATGTACTATAAGAATGAGAAGTTTTTTTTAATTAATAATTTATTGACGTTTTTCAATAAACACACATGTAAAGCAAGCAGAACAATAAACATAAATCGAACAATACAAAATAGGCTAATAAACAAGAACAGATATAATATAGGAGAAGAAGAGGAATGAGTGTTACTAGTATAGTTTCTTAGGTAAGTTACTCCACAGAAAATAGTATCAAAATTGAATACATTCAAAGAGCTTGAGCCATTAAGAATAATATTATGATTTGCCATGTAATCTATTACTGGATACCACTTTTTGACAAAATCAGAATTCCTGGGGTATGTTTCCAATTAAACTATTTGATGAGTTTTTTCCCCATTACAAATTGGTCCCAGATTTTGTTATACCATGATGATATTGAAGGTACTGATTTTTCATGCCATTTAGATGCAATAGGAGTTTTGGCTGCCGCTAAGAGTCAAGATTAAGTCCTTTCTGATAGGGGGTATAGACTGGTCAGGCCAATAATTCAGAAATAATATTTCTGGCCTAAATGGTATATTGTATCTGGTAACCCTGGGGATTTGTTCTAATACTTTAAACCAGAAATCCTTTATGACATTATAGCACCTCCAGCAATGGTCATATGATCCATCTTCCCCACAATGCTTCCAACAGAATGGGCTTAGAAAGGAGTTCATATGTAATAATTTGACAGGGGTCAAATATCAACGCTTCAATATTTTGAAAAATCGGAGCCTCGTAGATATTGAGGAGGATGTAAAAATAGAAGAGTCCCAAATTAAAGACCATTGCTTATCAGTCAGATTTAGGTTACAACCATGTTGCCAAGTTTCCAGATAATGATTTTGGTTGTTGCTATTAGATGTAATAAGTAAGGCATGGATTTTAGAGATCAAACCACGAATATTCCCACTTAAAGATTTAAGAATCCACTCAAAGTCTGTTAACGGCACAGAGTGGAAGTTTATCGAGTTTAAGATGCACCAATAGATTTTTCAGTTGTAAATATTTAAACTAAAGTATCATACAAGCAAGTAATTCTTCCATTTTAGATTTATCCATGTTTGTTGGAAATGTCTATTAACCAATTTACATCTGCCTGCTTCAATGCTGTAAAAAGAGACTGATCATTCCCTGTTGGAACCACCTTGGATTTAGGAAGGACGCAAAAAGAGATAATTTAGGTACTAATTTAGATATTCTTTTATCTCAGATCTGTAGGGAAGAGTATAAGAACCTATTGTCTAGAATGTGAATTGACCTAAATTTAGATAAATTCCAAAAAATATCTTGAATTATGTTGGGATTAGTATAGAATTATCAGTTTTGATCCAGTCTTTCTGATTATCACATTGTAACATTTGGAGAATATTAACTAAATGTGATGCTTCATAATATAAGTGTAAATCAGGATAATTAAAATTCCCTTATTTGGAAATTTTTCGCTTGATGCTAAGGCTAATGTGTGGTTTTGTATTAGACCAAAGAAAATTATTTAATAATTTCTGTCAACGCTTTAGATGGGTTAAATTACCAGGAGTAAAGCATGAAAATAGTACAAAAACTTAGGAAGGATGAAAGTTTTGATGATATTATTTGTCTATCCAAGAGGGACTGAACTTCTCCCATTGTTGAACTTGAGATTTAGGTTCTTGATATAGCTTATCTAGGTTATATTTCAATAAGTCATCTAGATTTAAAGGAATTTATAAACCTAGATAAGACCATGCAGAAGTAACCCATTTAAAATGATATTTACCATTAATGTGTTTAACAATGTCTGAGAGTTGGTTCACCAGGTATAATAATGATTTTGCTTGATTAATTATAAGTCCTGAAATTTGGCCAAAACTAATGATGTCATTTAAGAGTGCTGGAATGAAGTTAATAGGATCTAATAAATAAATAACTTGATCATAAGCAAATAAACTCAGTTTAAATTCACTAGTGTTAACTTTCATACCTCTAATGCAGGGGATGTTGAACTCATTTCTTATGAGGGCCAGATCTGACATAAACGAGACCTTACTGGGCCAGGCCATGTGTGTCATAAATAGGGCTGCCAAGTCCAACTTGGGAAATATCTGGGGACTTTGGGGGTGGAGCCAGGAGACTTTGGGGGTGGAGCCAGGAGAAAGGAAGTGACATCATTTTGTGATGTCACATCCTGTGATGTTGCTTCCACATGCTGACACATGAACTCATGAAGTTTCCTAATACTGAATCAGGCCATTGGTCCATCAAGGTCAGTATTGACTACTCAGACTGGTAGTGGCTCTCCAGGGTCTCAGGCTGAGATCTTTAATGTCACCTATTACCTGATCCTTTTTTAGCTGAAGAAGCTGATACCTCCTGCATGTCAAGCAGATGCTCTATCACTGAGCAACAGCCCTACTGAATCCTTCCTCATCTCGGCAGAATATGAAGCACTAAGTGCTACACAAGTGCTAAATATGATTTTCATATCATAAGAACAGGAGAGAAGCCACAGTGGATCGGCCCATCCAGTACAACACTCTGTGTCACAACAGTGGCCAAAAATACCAGGTGCCCTCAGGAGGTCCAGCAGCGGGGCCAGAACTCCAGAAGCCCTCCCACTGTTGCCCCCCAAGCACCAAGAATGCAGAGCATCATTGCCCCAGACAAAGGGTTCCATTTAGACCTTGTGGCTAATAATAGCCACTGATAGACCTCTGCTGGATGGGGACAGAGAGAGAGAGAGACAGACAGACAGACAGACAGACAGAAAAAAGAAAGAGGGAGAGAGAGAAGGAAAAAAAACTGGCAGAGGCACTTACTTCCATTTAGACCTTGTGGATATAATAGCCACTGATAGACCTCTGCTGGATGGGGACAAAGAGAGAGAGAGACAGACAGACAGACAGACAGACAGAAAAAAGAAAGAGGGAGAGAGAAGGAAAAGAGCTGGAAGAGAAACTTACTACAGCAACGTTGCCAGCCACATGCAAAAGCAGCTCCTTCAGTCCCTCCTTAATCTCTAGGCGGACCTCTCTTGCTGTGGAAGCTCTCTTGCTGACTTCTTAAAGGGGAAATGTCTGGTGAGGCTTTTTACTGCAGGGCAGGCTCTCTGCAGACATTTCCCTTTTAAGGCAGCCATTTTGTCCCCCCGGTGGCCAACTTGGAAAAAGCGGGGGGAAGGACTAAAAATCAGTGTTTCCCCCGCCCTACTGGGGGACTTGGCAGCCCTAGTCATAAAATGTAATGCCAGGTAGTGGTGATATAAACTTTATAAAGAACACAAACACAATTAAAGATTTTTTAAAACTTTAAATAAAACATGTTTAAAATACTAGCACTCTTGCAATATTTTGTTTATTTAACAGCCTCTGATAACTAACACCTCTTGCTCTGAATTATTGCATCAAAATGTCTGTGCTGTAACAATCTTGAGTATGCTGTTCAGGTGTGTATGTGTAAGCTGCAAACCTACTTTTGATTTATTGACAATCATTACAGAAATCTCATGATCAGTATTCTGAGCCTAGGACCTAGGCAAAAATATGAAACAGCTGGGCATTGTGAGCTTTTGTACATAAATTGCTTGTGTGCTGGTCAAGAACATGAGAAGGGATCCTAATACAGACTGAGGGCTATGTGTTTGTGTACAAAACTATAGTCTTCTCCAGAGAAATAACTGCAGCTCCTATGAGGAAGTGCAAGAATAGAGAGACAGCCATGTATAGAGGACAGTATCAGCCTACTATCTGGGAAATCTAGGTTCAGAATCCCCAATCTCCAAAAGAAGTATGCTGGGTGAACTTGGTCTGGACACACACCCTCAGCCTAATCCACCTCACTGGCTTGTTGTTATTTCTCATCTAAATAGTTCACATTGCTTTCCTACTGAGAAAGACTGGAGTATGACAGCATGAATACAGTGAAAAGGGGGAGAGAACCCAATTGCACCCAGGTGAGCCACAACATAATGAGCCCAACAAAACACCCTGCAGTAAGGCACACAAAAGTTCATATCTTGAATAAAACTTCGTTGGTCTTAAAGGTGCTTTGTATTTCTCCCGTGCAATTGAGGCAGCTGAGCAAAGCAAGGCAGGAGGAAGGGGCGGAGCCTCAGCCAATGGAGGGGAAGAAAGGCTTGCCTTTGTCTCTTGTGCGATTGAGGCAGCCTGACCAGGAAGCAAACTTTGGCTCATTCCCTTCCTCCCCCTGGAGAGAGGAGGGGGAGGAGCCTCAGCCAGTGCAGGGAATAGAAGCTTGCCTATCTATCATGTGCAATTGAGAGAGTCTAGAGAAGCAAGCTGTGACACAGCAGCAGCAGAACTGGAGACAGCCAGTTCCTTATGGGCCAGATAGGAGCCCTCTGAGGGCCTGATCCAGTCCGTGGGCCACATTTTTGACACCCCTGCTTTAATATGTTTTTTGTTATGAATCAAAGAAGCCAGGAGCTCTATTGCAATAGCAAAAAGAAGAGGCAATAAAGGACAGGCTTGGTGTGTGCCTCTCATGAGTTTGAAGGTATTCAATGGCAACCCATCAATTTTCATGTGTGCACTAGGATCAGCATATAGAGCACTGATACAATGAAGAAAGTATTCACCAAATCCCGTTTAAGTAAAAGCTTCAAATACTCAATTTCCAAACTATCAAAAGTCTTTGGATGTCAAGAAATAGGAGGGCAGCATTCAGTTTATGATGTTTACAGAAACTGATGATGTAAAGAGCTTTGAATGTGTTGTCAGTTATGTCTCTTCATGGCACAAAGCCTGCTTGATCAGGGTTCACATAGTGGGTTATAAATTTCTTCAGGTGGTTAGCCAAAATTGTGGTGAAGATTTTCATATTGGTTTAATAATGATATTGCCCTATAAGAGGCTGACAGGGATAACTCTTTGTCTGGTTTGGGGAGAACTACTACTAAAGCTTGCAATCACGAGAGAGGCATTTGGCCTGTTGTTGAAGTATAATTTCTCACATCAGCAAGTGAGCCTGCCAATAAAGAAGAGTATTTTTTAAAATAAAATTCTGATGGGTATCCATCCAGACCAAGAGACTTGTTAGTTTTAAGAGATCTAGTTGTATCAAGGATTTCTTGGGCAGTGATAGGTACCTCAAGAAGATTCTTATGCGCACCCAAAATCATTGGAATAAGTTTACTTGAGTTAAGAAACTAATTAATTTTCCCCTTACTCAAATGGAAGATGTATAAAGTTTTTGATAATAATCTGGAAAAAAAATCATCAATTGACATGGATTTTGAGTGCTGGACTCCTTGCTTATCTTCTATTGAGTGAACATATCTAGAGGCATATTTGTTTTTGTTTTTCCATGAGAAAAGTCTTAGGGCTTTTGGAGATTTTACCCAATATCTTTGCTTCACTTACAGAAGATTTTTATGTACTTGAGTTGTTTCTATAGATTCCAATAATGTTAATTTCTTGTAGATTTTCTCTCCCCTCCCCTCTTTATGGAGTTTTTCTAAATGGGCAATTTAACTTGAGTTTTCTTTTTTAGGAAAGTAGATTTGGAAAGGATGAAACCCCTGAGTACTGCCTTCAGGACATCCCAAATGTAACTTGGAGAAGTGCCGCAAGAGGAATTGTTTTTCAAATATGCTTTGATTTGAACCTCTATTTCCTTGTTCACCAAATCATTAAGTAAAATGGATTTGTTAAGACTCCAGGTTATTTTAGTGTTTCTTTGGGAGTCAGTAGATAGAATACAATCAATCCATGAGTGGTGTGACCAAAGTTTAAAACCAATATCAGATGACACTACTGAATTTAATAATAAGTAGGAAACCACAACATAGTCTATTCTGATGTAAATCCCACATCTCGCTGAGTAGTAGGCATAGTCCTTTTCTTTTGTATGTAATTGCCTCCATATATTGCATAACTGAAACTCCTGAAGTAAGTCAACAAGTTTCATTTTATGTTCTGACTTCCATTTAGTGTTATTGATATGATGTGCCCTTCTGGCCCTGTTTGCCACTCTGCTTTGAATTCTGGGATTTTCTTGTATTCATGAGAGCCTTTGTCCCTTTTTGAGACAACTTGTGAACATTTTTGGCACAGGGTAACATATTCAGTTATATTCTTGTAGCTCTACCAAGCAACCAGTTTTAGCATAAAGTTCTCTCTTACTGCTGTGGATGGGAATTTGGCTGAAGTGCACCTAAAGCAGTTAACATAAAAGGAGAAAAATCCAGTAACTGAAATACATTATTCTATACCTAGAGATCCTTTTATCTTGGTGATCTTCTAGACGTTGCTTTTTTGTTGTTGATGGATCCAATATTCAGTCGTTGGATCTGCATTTGAACTACTCAGCAACATACAGGGTAAGCTCTTTATCAGGAGATGTACACATTCTTATGTCCAGTACTTTATCACAAGGAAGGACAAAGTCATTTACTTGGGCTCCTCTGCGTCCTTTTTCAAATTATTTATGGGTGTAATTGTGTCCTTATTCGATAACAATTAATTGAAGACATCTCTCAGTGAAGTCAGTTTATGCATGTAAGCACTATGTTTTCAGTATATTAGCCCTGCATAACTTATGAGTTTGGTGACCTAACAGTTTAAAAGGAGAACAAAATACCTATGTTAAATTGAGTTATAATATCTTACAATATTAAGTAAATGATGTTAATGGCAGCAATTCTTGTGTCTATCTTTTTCTAAGCATTATTTCATACCCAGAGCACAACTGGTTGACCAATTAATTGATATAGATCTTTGAAGTAGACTTTTAGTAATCATGAAGGAAGCTCAAAGATGGTGGTGAGGTCACTGGATGTTTGAGGAGCTGGTAAAAATGTATCAGTGTTTGGGGATGAGGGTTCCAGACTGAACTGATGAGAGGACAATAGAGGGGGGGGGAATTTAAAGATAAGGAACATTTTCTTCTATTCCAAGGCAGTGTGTAATTGCTAGTGATGGAACACAAAGAGTTGTAGTGGGGCCAGGTGTTGCTGAATGGACTGGCAAATGGAAGGCAGCAATTAAGCTGGTGAGATAGATGCTGAAAGGCAGTTAGCAGATTTAACAACTTTGCTTTCTCAGTGTACCAGTCGTCTTCACAGAATCCTCCTATTAGATGCTGCCAGATCTTCCTTGAATCTCTGAGATGTTTTGAAAACTGTCCTAGTAAGTATCTTGTTCTCTTATCTGTCCGGTGAAAACATCTTTTTAAAAATAACTCTATCACCCACTAAAACTGCAACACCTTAAACTCATAGCTAGTGATGGTCGGTACCCATTGTGGTTGGTGGGTAGAAGGCAGGGTAGTTTTTTAAAATTTGTGTTTATTTTTAATTGGTGTTTTGTTTTAATTTATATTTATTTCTTTATATCTTGCTTTTCTCCCTTGTAGGGACCCACATTGCTCTTCCCTCCTCCACTCTATCCTCACAACAATCTTGTGAGGTAGCTTGAGAGATTGTGACAGGCCCAAGATCACTGAGATTCAAACCCATCTCAGATTCTGCTATGACAATCTAATCATTATGCCACACCAGGTCTCAATGGTAGGCAGGGACAGAATCAACAGTAGGTGGAGCTAACTACTACTGGTTTTGTCCCCATACTCCTCCCTTGCAATACTACAGAAAAAGACAACGGCATTTAGAAGACGTTCAAGAAACATTTCTCTATTTGAGGTTGCCCGTCTAATGCATACTTTCTTTTGCAACTATGTTTACAACAATAGGCATACACAATGCAGGAGAGAAATCCTGCCACATGCCTGCCTTTTCTAAAACCCGCTCCACAAAATTCTTGCCAGAAGAGAAAGTTCCATGCAGCAAAGAATATGAGCATTGTAGGTAACAATGTGATCAATGCTCTAAATTCCTGTCACAAGAACTTATTTTCCATGATGTAAAGAGGTCTTTTGGCCTTTTTGAGAGCCAGTTTGGTGTAGTGGTTAAGTGCGCAGATTCTAATCTGGGACAACCGGGTTTAATTCCTCACTCCTTCATTTGCACCTGCTGGATGACCTTAGGCAAGCCATAGCTCTGTACCAGCTGTTCTCTCAAGGACAGTTGTCTCAGAGCTCTCTCTGCCCCACCTACCTCACAGGGTGTCTGTTGTGGGGAGGGGAAGGGAAAGGAGTTTGTAAGCTGCTCTGAGACTCTCAGTGAACGGCAGGGTATAAATCCAATCTCTTCTTCTTCTTCTTCTTCTTCTTCAAGTCAAAGGTATCAGGTGACTAACCACATACAACTAGGTTTGCCAGCCCCCAGGTGGGAGCAGGAGATCCCCTGATTTCGTGAGCTCCTGCCCACTGCCAGGCAGTTGGCTGGTGGGGGAAGCCCCACCAACAACAGCCACAGCCTAGTATGACATCCCCGATATGATGATGTCACACAGAAGTGACGTCATCATGTCAGGGACGTTTCGTGGTGACACTCAGGTATTCTAGGCAAAACTCTATGGATACCATAGAGTTTTGCACAAAATACTAGAGCATTCCCACATGACGTCCCCAGCATGATGATGTCACTTCCATATGGTACCATCATGTCGGAGATGTCATCCCAACCCCCATTCCCAAAAAGCTCCCTCCCACCCTCTGTCGGTGAAGAGGTAAGACCTGGCAACCCTACTTACAATCAACCCAACCAGATTAAGGGTTGCTGATTTCAGAGAGTGCTTTGAGGAGTCTCCAAATCTTTCCTTTCAGAAGACAGCATTTTTTGGAAGCTCTGGTAATGAAACAATTGAGTGTGTGCAGACTGTCTTTAGTTTACCACCAATATTGCAATCCTATGCATGTTTAATCAGAAGTAGGATTCTCTGTCAAGGAAGTGTATATAGGACTGCAACCTGAAAGAAGGTTGTTTTTGTTTTTTGGTTTTGCAGACTAATTTATATTAGGAGGTAGGAAGCTCAGCATTCAACAACAAGGTTTGCCAGGCCCCTATTGGGGTCAGAAGATACTCCACCCCGGCTCCAGAAAACAAAATTAAAAATGGCTGTGGGGCAAATGTCATGATATCGCTTCTGAGAAAAACTGGAAGTTATGTCAGTCCTCTGTAGGAATCACCAGAAACTCTATGGTTTTACTATAGAGTTTCCAGTGATTCCTAGACAGGAGTGATGTCACTTCCTGGGTTTCCTGGAAGTGACATTGCAGGATCAAGAATATCCACCTCCATATCTCCCTCGGTCTCCTGCTGAGTTACTGAAGGGTTTATCTTCCATAACTCTTCTCATTCACCATGTCAAAATCTCTTCAGAGCAATTTCAAAAGTCTGAAAGCCAATATTTTCCCTCTCATGTTAAGACAGAAACTTCTGTCTTTCCTGCAGCAACAAGATCTCACTGTGAGACACTGTAAGACATATAAATGTGTGAATTGTGGCCCCAGCTCCAAAAGGAGCTAAAGAGCCTTGGCATGGAAGAAAATGGACCCAGGGCATCAGCTGACTCACCTGCCAGCTAATGAGCAAATCACCCCCCAGCAGTCAGGCTGTGGGATACTGTGGGATGGCAGTTTGTGGGAAGCCATTGGGTCTTCTCCTCTGCCCCTGGAAGTGAGGGTGCCCTGACAGCCTCTGAGCTGGGTATTTCCCCTGGGCACACTGACAGCTTCCAAAATGGGCACGTCCCCTGGAGCTGCCCATTCAGAGAGATGCATCCAATCCAGTCTGAACAATGCCTCCTGCTGAAATGAAATAGATGGGTGGCAAATTATGTGACCCCCTAAGGCCACAATCACCTTGCCTACTGAGTCTGTGACCTTGCACCTGGCCATGTCCACTTTATTAGGGCATCTGGCAGCACACTAAGACCACCTCTCCAGTAGGTCCAACCAGAAAAGAATGGTGCTAGGCAACTGGGAGGACAGAGTGCATAAGTCTTCTATAGCCACAAAATGCCAAGTCCCGGCCCATGTGGGCACCCAGCTCATTCTCTCTGAGTTGGATGATGAGCATGTCTGGGGACCTGTGGAAGAGCAATCAATGAAGCACTGTAGGTAACAGCAGTTCTCAGCACATTCCCCTGGTTCCCATCCACATGATGCTCAGAGAGTGCTCCAGTCACAGCTGCCTGCCCCAGCCAGAGGATGAACCATAAATCCCAGCCCAGTGGGCAATCCTGTACCCACAAATCCACACCAACTTCCAGGCCAGAACTATAACTAAAGCAGAAAGTTAGACTGCCACTCCAGATGTTGGCGAATGTACATCTTATATCCCCGACTTCCACCTACCAATAGTTTGAATTTTATTCATTCATTCATTCATTCATTCATTCATTCACATTTTTCTCCCACCCTCCCCACAAATGGGCTCAGGGCGGCTTACAAAATGGCACACAGTGCCAGTCAAATAAAACAATTTAAAATATGTTAAAATACAACAATAACAATAACAGTACCAATAAAGTGCTTGCAGTGATGCTAGAAATAAGCATTCAGATGGCGTTCCTACTAATATCTTGTTGCCGACCTCAGTGTCATGTTCAGTTCTCCGCCTGGCCCAGGCTTCCTTCAGAGCTAGCCCCCATTGCTGATATAGCTAGCGATGGTTGATGGTAAATGATGGCAGGCGGTGGCGACTCTTAATCAAAAGCCTGGTGGAAGAGCTTCGTCTTGCAGACCCTGCGGAACTGCATAAGATTCCGCAGGGCCCTGATCTCCTCCGGGAGCTCATTCCACCAGAGAGGAGCCGCCACCGAAAAGGCCCTGGCCCTGGTTCCAGCGAGCCTGGCCTCCTTAGGGACTTCCTCCCAGCCGAGTGGCAGTATGCACGATAACAGCCTGACATGCAGGAATGAACGCTGTGAAGTTATTTCCATGGCTCTAGGTGCATGCCAAACAAAAGAGCTTCATTTGGTTAATTTATCAGTGTCAGGTTGGCAGGCACAGAAAGAAATTTTACAAGATGGTGGCGGCGTTGTAAGAGCGGTGCTTGCGCTCCTGCAATGGTGGAGTTAACCGACATAGCAGACTATAACAACAAAAATAAGAACAACAAAACTGGACTGCCCTGACCGGGGAGACCAAAAGGGCATGCTGTGGCACACGGAGAATGACCATCTCACCCAGGTAATCTTACCTGCCACGCCTGGGACTGGAGCTGGGGAGCCTGTGGGCCTGCATTGGAGGCTGAGCTTCGCCACCATGGGCTTGAATGGAACACCTGCTGGCGCTGGGTCTCTTTTGGCTGGTTGTTGGCAGTGGGGCTAGGATAAACCCCCCTCTGACATTGGTGCTGTGCAATGCCAGGTCGATAAATAACAAGGCCAAAGTCCTCCAGGACTTTCTAGTAGAGCCCCAGATCAGCTATGAAGGGGGCTGCCCCAATCCTAAATGAGTGAACTCTGAATTCTCCAGGGGGGAGACTCAGAGCTGCCAGAACAGCCCTAAGGATGCTGGAAAACTGGTTCCTGGTGAGGGGTGAGCCATCCTCATGGATAAGCAAGGGATCCTGAGGGTGAGGCTGAGCAGCCAAAAAATCTGAAATGGCCTGGACAGGACAAGAGGCCAGGGGTGGAGCCACCCACAGCTGGAGCTGCACCCCCTGCCCCCATCTGGTCAGCTTTGGATTTCCTGATGATTAAACAGACTTCAGAGTTTGTGATGGTTAAGTCCTGAAGCCTGAGCATATGGTCAGAGCAATTCCTCCGGGACTCAACTACCAGTTTCCCCACCCTAAATGGTCTGAAGAATGGTAGGGAAAAAGCAGCCTTGAACAGCTTTGCCTCAAAGGCAGACTGGCACAGCTTACAGAGGTGCTGAAGCAGCCAAGATGGAGCCTGCAAGCATCCGGCACTGTGGGTAAGAGCCGTTGTCAGCCTTCAATGGCTCTACAGGTGGCAAAAGAGGTGCATGGACCTTGGAAGCTGTAGGCCTTGCTAAAAAAAAGAAAATGGCTGCCAGATGGCCAGCCATTGTTCTGGGTGCAAAATCCTGGTTCTGCATGGAGACCAGGTATCAAAGGACTGTTTTCCGACACCGGCCAGAAGTTGGGACCCTACAAACAGGCCAAAAAGGCAAAGAGGGCTTTAGTGGCTCTGGAATATGTGTGCAATGTGGATGGGGTGATTGAGTTAAATACTCCCAGCATTATGGAGTGTTCCCAAGGGCTCAGAGATCTTCAAGGAATGGGCCTGGAGAACAGTTTGCATTGCGTGTCAGGGTTTTGCAAGTGTCATCCCTTATGTCATGAAAGGGTTAAGTTGAAGTTTCTGTAAACTAGTCATAGCAAGTTAGCATAGAACCAATTAGGTGTCAAGTAGAATCTTCTTCTTAATGATGAGATCCTAAGATTGACTATTGGCTAATCAATACATTTGAGATAGTTTGTGCCATTCTGCATGCACATGGGGGGGGGGGGAGACTTCCTTTCCTTTCTTCTTAGGGTCAGAAGTGATGGAACAAAGGAACAAGATGGAGGTAGATCAGAACCAGAAAGATGAGTTAGTTAGACTATCGTTGTTTTCTTTCCATGTAACCCTTTCCCTAATTTTAAAGTAAACTTTTTCTTAGAAGTTAAACACATGTTTCTGTGCTGCATTATCCCACCGTGCTTTCTTTTCTCTGCTAAATATTCAACATAGGCTGCCGAATCTCTCCTGAAAACAAGGCATTTCCAGTGCTGTTATCTGCCCTTGCAACATGCAGGCTTGCCTTAGTGAAACAACCCTTCAGGTAAAGTTCAAGGGCTTCATGAGGGACTAGAGCTCCTTCAAAGTGCATTTTGTGAGCAACATAATTTGGGAAATGAGGGCCTTAAGGGCCCAGAGCTTGTCCTTTAGGAGGCAGGAGGTTCCAGTTATGGAGTCCAATTCAGTCCCTAAGTAAATCATCTTAGAGCCAGGGCTTTTGGTTTTCTCATGGGTCAGAAGAACTCCAAGCTCAGTGGCCAGGGCCTGAAAGGTAGCCAGGTGTCAGGCTCAAGAATCAGACTGAGTTGGGGTGATGAACATGAAATCATTAAGGTAATGGATTACATGGGGGCACCCAATCCTGTCCTTTGTGGACAGGATTGTCCAGGAAGGTGCTAAAGGACTCAAAAGCTGAACAAGCCACTGAACACCCCATGGACATGGCCTTGTTCACATATCAAGATCCCACAAACTTGAAACCCAGCAGGCAGAAATCCTGGGGATGTACCAGCAATAGCAAGAAGGCTGACTGAATGTCGCACTTGGCCATAAGAGTGCCTAGACCACAGGCCCTGACTAGGTGGACAGCTTGATCAAATGAAGCATATTTCTCAAAGCAAAACTCAAGATGGATGGTGTTGTTGACTGAGGAACCCTTGGGGTAGGTTAAGTGGTGAATAAGGTGGAACTCATGAGGTCTTTTGGGGCACTACACCCTGAGGAGATACCCACAGGTAGGGGAAGGGAGGAGCACTAAAGGGGCCTGCCACTCAGCCTGCAGCACACTCCTTAGTTATTTTGGTGGCCACCACCTCACAGATGTTGCTGGCTGATTTCAGGTTTCCCATGTCCGAAGGAAAGCAATGGCCAACAAAAGGTATACAGAACCCATGTATGAAATTCTTCCAAATGTATTTTGCAATGTGCCTAAGTGAGTAACAGCTGAGGAGTGGGTGAAGGGCCTCAGGCATGACCATGGAATGGGCCAAGCCTCATAGAGAAGCTGGGCATTCAGTTCCTGGCTGTGAGAATGGTGTTGGGAGGGGAGTTGGTTGCTTCAAAAGAGCTACTGTCGGTGCCATGTGGGCATGAAGGTCAGGGGTGTGGCATGAAACATTGGTCACAATTATATTCAAACTTTCACCTGGGCTGTTGGCATGTTCCCTGATTAAATTCCCAGCAGAACTTGAAAAAGGGGTCCCACCTTCCCCTCCCAGCAGAGTCAGAACAACCTTTTATGTGGGGGCCCACTAACTCCATCCAAAGCTTAGCATTAATGAGGTCCCATCAGGCCTTCTCACCCTCTTGTGAAATGCCTCATCATAGTCTATTTCATCATTGTCCCGTCAGGGCATGGGTCTTCAGGACATGAAAACCATGTATCCCACCATCAAATTGCTAAAAGTGTGTTTGGCCCCTTCCTTCCTGTGTTTCCTTCTTACAGAAGTGGGAATTCTTCCCCTCATTTGCTTTGGCAGGGAAAAAAAATACTTACATACCCCATCCAGTATCCTCTCCCTAATTTTATGGGGGAGATGGATCCCTGGGGGGAATTCATCATCTTTGAAGGTTGATGAAATCAGCAGGGTGGTGGGAGCCTATGTGGAAGACCAAACTGACTCCAGGCTTGCTCCACCCACCCCTGCCCCAAGTCTAGCCTCCTCTTGAGGGCCCAAGCAGGAAGTCCCAGGATGAGACCAGCAGCCTACCAGTAATCCTCAGATGGGTCCTCAGATTCCTTGTCAGAGGATGACTTACCTGAGGATCCCCCACTGTTTGACTCCTCCCAGCAGCAATGTGACTTCTTCCCTTTTGACTGCTTCTTGCACTGCTTCTTCTTAACTGGTTCCTGCCTGTTCTTGGAGGAATTGTTACAGCTGCTGGAGTCAGTGGATGGTGAGCTTGCCCTTCTCTGCCTGCGACTTGAAGCCTCAACCCTGCCCTGCCCCTCTACAAGCCATGTGCCAGCCTGGGCACAAGCCAAATTGCCTGTTGGGCAGGGGTGCCTGTTGAAGGATGTCAATTTGCTCCATCCACTCAGAAAGGCTCTCTAAGGCCTGGGAAGGGACCTGTAGGGTAGCACTGGCCTTTTAACTGCCCCTTCCCAGATGGCTAGTAGCCAAACCAGTTGCAGGTCAGGTTCTCTTTTGCCTTGCAGGTGCCTAGGCCCTGGGTGTCAATGAGCCAGTGCTCTGGCCCCACATGTGGGAGGGAGCAGCCGTGGAGCCCTGAGCTTTCTTGACTGAGCTGGCTGCCTTCTTTGGAGACATTTCTACCTGAAAACAGAACTAATGCAATGAGATACCATGCCTTGGAACAGATAAGTCAATATGGAGGGGATGAGCTGGCCAACACTAGATGCTTTTACCTGCCCCTGGGTGGTAGCCCAGGGCCTGTCTTGTGGACACCCACCCAAGCTCCCCAGGTTACGACATGGCAATACTTCCCCCCACCAGGCAGAAGGCCCACCCTGCCTTGAATGTCCCCTTTTCATGGCTGTGTGCACTCCATCGCACCCCCCCCCAATGCCTAAAAAAGAGACTCACTTTCCCTGGGCTTGGGGGCGGGAGAGAACCACAGAAGGGAGGGCCACAGAGGTCCCACAGTTCTGTGAGCAGCCAGACAACTCCCAGGCTGTGATGGGATGCAGGTGGGAAGAGGCTGAAAGGAGTAGTGGTGGAGGAGGATGAATGGGAGATGGGAAGCCAAGAAGACCACATCTGCATGCCTACTGCACCAAGGTAGCTGGCGCCAGGTGAGAGGTGCCTGCTGAGGGAGGGCAGGGTATACATGCCACAGACAACTGCATGTACTGCAGCCCAGCTGCAGCCTGAATTGACCCAAGAGGGCCTGTTGAGAAGGGGGGCAGGTCCACAGCAATCTGCAAAGACTCCCTGCCATCCTGAAACAGCCTGTAGGAGAAAATGGGGGTGTGGCCTACCCGCCGTGGCAGTCCATGTGTGCTGCAGTTTCAGCTGTTGTCCATGAAGGGCCCCACTGCCCAGGGAGGGGCGCCTGCTGGGGGGGGGGGGGAACTGAGGCCTGCATAGCAATGACCCGGGGCCTTGTACACCAACAGATGTCCATGTGTGCTGCAGCCCTGCAGATGCTCCAGAAGGGCCCCTGCAATACTGAGGGGGGCATGTTGTAGAGGGGATCAGGGCCTGGACGGCCATGTGTACTATGGCCAGGTTGCTGCATGGTACCGGCCCCACAGCCTCACCAGAAGTGTTAACAGATGGTTGCTGGAGGATCTCTGGATGATTGAAGGTTGGATCATGCCATCCCTGAAGCTGCTGAAGCAATGATGGTGCAGTGGGCCCAGTTAAATCCCTACCTGCCAGCTGTAGCCCACCCACCCCCAGCCACGCTGGGGGGGGGTGGAGACTAGGGAAGGTCTGCACTACTGTGGCAGCCTGCCCAGAGATGACTTGATGTGCCACCCATGCACTGCCTCACCTCCTGCCTCCCCTGCCGGGTCTGCAGACAGGACCCCTGGTGAGTTGGAGGGGGGCTGTGCTTCTCTCCAGGTTTTCCCCTCTTACTAACAGAAAATGGGTACCTCCTCAAGAGGGAAGGTGAAACGGTCATGCATAAATAGCAACAACCCTGAATTTATTCAGGCCTAATTCTGAAGGGGAGGGTGCTTTAAAGAGACAGTACACTAGTTCATCAGGGCAGCATAGTTACCTGGCCTTCAGAGGGCAAATGCAAAAATACAGCAGAAGGTAGGCAGGACTGCAAAATTAGGGGAGGACAGAAGCAAAGATACTCCACTGGAGACAGTCACCCCACCTGTCCTGTAGACTGGTAGGGAAGAAGCAGAGGCTAAGGCTAACCCCCAATGATAAGATGCATGGTGGAAAGATTCATGTGGTCCACCACATGAATGATGCTGCAATTCTAACACCATCACCTCTATTGTTGCCTTCTGGTAAGGACACAAACATTCCCCTCCTAGGGCTACCAACTTTAGGTTGAGAAATTCCTAGAGGTTTGGGAACAGAGCCTAGGAAGGGTGGAGTTTGGGGAAGGGAGTGGGTTCAGCAGGACTTCAATGCCATATAGTCTGCCCTTCAAAGCTGTCATTTTCTACAGAAGAACTGATCTCTGTTGTCTGAAAATCAGTTATAATTCCCAGAAAATTCCACCTGCTCCCCCTTCAGTGGCACTCAGTGCTGGGAGATGGACTCCTTGTGACCCACCCCTTGAAGTGCTGATGATAAAATGACAAAGACAACAAATCCAACTGGTTTTTGCACACCTCTCCAATCTAATAACCCCATCTAACCTCTTAATGTGAAGACTGACACCAGATTTGCCAGCTTCTGGCTTAGATGTGCTATTTTTTGCTGCTTTAACATCTCAGGACACATGCCTGGGCCCTGGGTGTCGATATTGCTCAGGAATAGTAAACTCCCACCCAGTGTTTTTACTCTGTCTATAACCAGCAAAAGTTGAATTATCTCAGGTAGAAATCTTTGTTCTGGAATAATGTCTCACTCTCCTGGATGTGTGAAAAAGGCAACATGGTATTTTTGAGAAAGAAACTGTAGTTGATATGCCTTTGATAAATGTGCCCTGTAGCTTAAATGAGAAAGCCTTAGAAGACAACATGAGAAAAACAACCTTAACCTTTTCTCTAACACATAGGTCTTATCTTGGTATTTGTTGAAGGAAAGTTAAAGGGAGATGTGTAGATTTGTTCATGGAGGAGGAAAGTCAGTGTTTCAGTATATATTGTGAACCATCATGGCATTTATGTGCATATATAATTAATGTATTGCCTTGAACATATACCTGGTCTGATCATTGTTCCATCTAACTCAATGCTGCCTGTTCTGACTGGCAGCAATTCTCTGGGGACTCAGGCAGAGAAAGGTCTTTCCCAGCACCTGATACTTGATACCCTTTAACTGGTGATGCCTAGGATTGAACTGGGCTGGAACACTGCATACCACCACCTGCATCCCAAGGCTGGGAAGAAAATAAATACTTCAGCCCAGAGTCGGGGCCCTAGGATGAGCTGATTACCTGATATAGGCTGCAATTCAGGGTTTAGAACAGGAGTTGCTTCTGAGTAGACCTGCGCAGGGCTGCTCCCACAGATTATTTATATCATTTCAAAAAGAAAATTAAAAAAAAAAATCTCCCACAATTCGTTATACTATATATTTGAGGTCTGAAGTGTGGGGGAAGTTACAAGTTTCTATTAAGCAAGAGAAATAATGCTTGGATCCTGCCAAAACTATTTGTATAGTCACAGATCCTCTCTTGGCAAGTATCCCTCCTTTAAAGACCAATCTTAATATTTACTATATCCTTTTACAACATACTTTTATGGTTTAAAACACCCTCTAAGTTAACAAAATCAAGAGTCAGTGTTTGAAGATGAACCTTATCCTTCTTCAGAGCATGAATATGACTTTTAAGTTCACAATGGCGTTTGACCATTTCTAATTCCTTCTGGTAACATGAGGTCACATTCAAGAAAATAGCAGTATTCTGGATTTAAAAGCAGTGTTCAGATTTTTTTTTCCAGCGCAACTTAATAAAACCAAAGTATTGCCAACATAGTCATAGGCAGTTTTAACATGTCCATTTTATAGCTGAGTTTTGGGAAATGTTGAGTACTTTAAAAAAATGCTGTTCTATTTCATTTATTATTTATTTAATATACATATGTATTTTTTCAAAGTTTGGTTTTTGCTTACCACGCAAGTAATAAACTGATACTAACTTCTGGTGTGTACTTACACCTTTTCCTCTCCCCCCGCCCCCCAGTCAGTTTTTACTGCCAAAAAATCAAGCCTCTGCAATTTTACACACAGCAGCAAAATAAACACAGTCCATTAGTCTTGGCTTCTCCTCAAGGCAGCTTCCTTTCCCCAGCAGGGGTCACTCTTGGGCAATCCAAATTACTTTTGGCCTCACTCTCTTACCTGCCTCTGGCTACTCTGAAGAATGTACAACTTCTTAGGGCTGAACTCCAGAACCTATTTCATGGGATATTAATGTATTTCCATTAAGATCAACCATCAAAGACAAACCATATTAGTTCCTCTTTTCAAATATTGTTTGTCACATTCTGTAGAAAGGGCAAGATATATGGATTGTTCCTCACCTCCTGAAAGATTTAAGTGAGCATAGCTAAGATAACAAAAGATTCAGCTTCAACTTCAGCTGTGGATAACTATTATGAGGCCAAAATTTATTTCTAGGGTTTTCACACGAACTTTCTTCCCCTGTAAAAGAGAACCAATGTGCTAGAGAGTTTGAATCCCTACGCTGCCGTGGAATCTCTCTGGGTGACTTTGGGCCAGTCACATCCCAGCAGATGATGGGATTGTGCATTATATGCCAGGAAAGACCCAGATGACCAGGAATCCATGTGTCTTCACCACATCAAAGTGTAGCTGCTCCTGGTGGTGTTGGATGAGGATGATCAGGGGTCCGTTGGAGCAGGAGCGCACAGGAGCACAGCTCCGGGAGTGAGGAGCCTAGGGGGCGGGCACATGACCAAGCCCCGCCCCCTCCTCAGCTTCCCCGAGCAGTGCAGAGGCGCAGCGCCCCAGGGAAAGCCCTGCTAGGATCTTTGTTGTTTTTAATGTTTTGTTTTAATATTGATAATTTTATCATTGTTCCTTTTATGACTGTGTGCTGCTTTTCCAGAGACTTGCTCAAGGTGGCATGTAAATTTTCTAAGTATACCATTTTTTATCTGGGCACATGGCACATAAGTACTGGAGAAATTTCACCAACCCTTCAGCAGCTTCCACCCCATCAGTTTGGTGTAGTGGTCAGGAGTTGGACTCTAACCTGGGAGAACCGGGTTTGATTCCCCACTCCTCCACATGCAGCTGCTGGTGTGACCTTGGGCCAGTCACAAGTTCTCTCAGAGCTGTTCTCTCATGAGCAGTTCTCAAAAGACCTCTCTCAGCCCCACCTACCTCACAGGGTGTCTTGTTGTGGGGAGGGGAAGGGAAAGGGATGGGTGGTGCACATGTCCTGGGTATCTCAAGTCTACTTGAAACCTGGTGGTTTCAAGGGAGCAGGAAGAGAATGAGGGTGTGTTCTTTATGCTTATTTTTATTGCACAAAGTATTGGATGGGGAAGGGAATGGAGGAAGAGCAGGTCAGTTTCACTCACCTGTGGAGTGGAGCCTGAGGGGTGGGTGTTGCCTTCTGACACACTTCCGGCATGTTAGGGGGTGTGGCATATGCAAATGAGTTATGCAAATGAGCTCCTGCACCTCTTTTTCTACGAAATGACCCCTGAGGATGATCAATGGCCAGATTTCCTGTGTGAAGGGGGCAGACACCAGGAGCCTGCCATCAATGGCTTCTGTCAGGGTTGGTGCAGATTTAAAACACAGCAGAACTTGGTTCTGAGATGCAAATGTCAAGTCAATGTCATAAAACAACTGGAATCAATTAGGGCAAGGATACAGATCTACCAGCAATCTGATAACTAACCTCACTGGGACAAGAAGGTTTCCTGGAAGCCAGTTGGCAGGGGATTCAGAATTGCACCCCAAGTTAGGTGGCTCATCCCATCTTGGCTCCCTGTTTCCCACTGAAGGCATGATTCTTTCCTGTCTAGCATAACAGCCAGATATTGCCCCCCCCCCAGTAAAGGTACAAGTTGACTTAGTGCCAACAGCTTTTTCTTTCTGCAGGGTTTTCTTCTGCAGAAGACACTGGTGTCCTCAAGTAAGTGGCCCATAGAGTTACTGCAAGATGTACCCTAGGAGGGTCTTAAGTAGAGCACACTGGGGCCTCTTGGGCATGCTTGCAAGATTCTAGGCAACTATCAATCCAGGAACAGTGTACAATCAGGTCCTGAATGGTCACTCTGCCTTGGCCTGCTCATCCAGCATCTTATCTGAGAGTCTTACTTGATACTGGTTAGCTAAGGTGGCATCATTCCAGTCTAGGTCCTGGACCAACAGCCAGAATTCCATGGCATAATCCACAACTGATCCTTTCCCTTTTTCAGATGCAGATTCAGCAGCTGGCAGCCTCAGACTGTAGTGGGTTGGAAAAAACTGTGGTCAGATGCACTGAAAATGCTACAAAATCATCTAGTAGCTCCCCTGTTGGCTACCTGGTCTTTTTAGAGGCTTAACACAAAACAGACTTTGGTCCAGTCACTGGAGGGCATGTAGAGGAGCATTTGGGGGAAGTCTGCTTTGAGTTTGGTGTCTCTAGATTGTACAAGATGGGTTCTATACACTCCTGACCTGCACCTGTAAAAATGACCGAGGCTCAGGAGTATATAGAACAGATCCTGTGCAAGCTAGAGACCTCAAAGTTACAGGTGACCTCCCCTGGATGCTCTTCTACTTGCTCTTAGGTGCCCTCCAAGTTGTGCCCTCCAAGTTGTTGCTTTGAAGTTCTATAAACATTTTGATTGAGCAGAGACAGTCTGCCTAGGAATGTCTCTGCTCATGAACCAGCAGAACCTCCATGAACAGCCTGAAAGTTCATGGAAAGTTCATGCTGGATGACTTGCCATGAACTTGACATCGCAAAGCACAAACTGGTGAAAATTCATTACCAACTTTAGTTTGTGAGCCTGTTCATGCCCATCCCTAGTTCTGGGCCACAACTAGTCTCCCAACAAAGATTCCAGGATTATAGTCTGAATTTGAAGTCCAGGATCCACTAGTAAAATCTAGAAGTTAGGTAGCAAGGTTCCAAGAACTAAGCAACTCAGGCACCTGGCAAGCTCATCAAGAGAGTTGCAGACACATTCATTCCTCAATAGCTCCAGCCTGTCTTCCTGACAGGTGTTGGTGGGTCCCAAATAGGCTCCTACAAGCTGAGTCAGCTCCTCTGTTCACAAGGAGTAGTGGGGTCCAGATTCTGTAGTGACGTATAGGTCTCTTCCAGTATTTCCTTATCAGAGGAGGTCTCAGGACACCAGGTGCACATTCCTGCACCTGGTCTATGCCTCAGACCAAACCCTTCACCTCTATTCCAGGAGCACTTCAGAAGACTGTGGTGGGTCTGATTGTGGGTGAGTCCATGCTGGGGCCTAGGTGTGAAGGTCCTGCTGGCTCAGGTCCCTTTGGGGAGACATTAGAGAGTCCACTTCACAAGGAGAGCCTGGGGGCAGATTATTCTCTAAGGACTCTTCTTCCCATGCCAAACCAGGGTAGTCTCATATATACAGGAAAACCATCCTTTCTAGCTGCTCTATTCTACATCTTTACTTAAAGACTTCTAAACCTCATGTGAGGACAAAGAGCAATAAAACTGAAACCCAGTGTTTACCCTCTAATCCATCCCCAACTGAAGAATCCCAATGTTAACTAATTATGCATTTTGCCACCCCATTGGGTCTCTAAAGTTAAACTACCTATGACATAAGCTTGCATAAACAAATGGTAAATTCTTTCCTGACTATAGAGTGAGAACTTGAAAATCCCAAAAGAATTCCACTTTCATTTAAAAAGTAGTATTACTGGGTTATCCATGCTAGTATGATTGGAAATGAACAGTTTCATTTCTTTGTAGTCTAGTTTTTGTTGTCTTCCTTCTGTATTCAAAATCACTGCAATTAAATAGATATATGTCCCAAAAGATTAATTAATGTATATTCAGAGATCAGAAATATAGAAAAAGACAGAGGGTTTGTAGCTCAGTCATGGAACATCTGCTTTGCAAGCAGGAGGTCATGCATTCCATCCTTGGCATCTCCAATTAAAATTATTTAGATAAATTTAAATTTAAAATATTTAAATAAATATATTTTTAAAATATATATTTTGTGAAAGACTATGAAGACCAACTGCCTGTCAGAGTAGACAGTCCTGATCCTGATGATTTGACTGAAGCCCATTATCCAGCAGAAATATGGCCCCTACTCACCAGGAGATACTCATGGAGGTATGGGAGGTGGGCAAAGCAAGGGAAGCGTGGCTTGACTTGCAGCCTCATGCTGCCCATAGGCTGTGGGGGCAAGGACAGCTGCACAGATTGGTTTGCATAAGCCATCTTGGCTGGAGTGGGCACTGTCTGCTCTTCCTGGGTATTTTACAGGGAGATTGTGTTTTTCCAAGGCATTGTTTATAATCTTTCATTATATATAATTCAGTAGTGGGGTGGCACATTCTGAACATTCCACACGCTCCTAAATCATTTGGCTCCATGATGTGCCACTCAGAAGCTGTCCCTATCCACTGGCTGCATTGCTTGAGTCCTGCATTGCTTGAGTCCATCAGCCATTGGCCCGTCAGCAGCCACTCAAGAGTACTCGTGTGCCATAGGCCGGGTGCTGGGTTTGCTCCTCTTCCCCACCCACTCCAGCCACTGTTCCCTGTCAGAATTACTGGCAAATGGCTCTCTCTCCTGACAAAGACATTTTGCCTCCTTGGCTCCTCTGTGGGATTAACTTTTCCCTCAGTGGCTGTTGGTAAGCAACCAAACTTGGTTCTGTCAGTAAAAAGACAAAGGAACAAAACCCTTTCCGTGCCTTTGTGAGGAACTCATTGGGGCCAGTCCTGACTACGGTTGCCAGCTCCAGGTTGGGAAATTCTTGCTGAGTTCTTCCACACATACTCCAATGCTGCCCTCCACAGGATCCACCCCCCAAATCTCCAGGTATTTCCCTACTCAGAGCTGGGAACCCTACTTTCCCCTCAGTGCCTGTTTCTGGTCAACCAAGCTTGGTTCTGTCAGTAAAAGCCCCTTTCCACACCTATTTTGGCCTTTGGGAGAAAACTCATTGTGTTCTTATTCCGTGCTGAGATGGCCCCCCTATGACAACCAATGTGATGTGGCAGTCAGGGCTTCAGAGCACGGTAGAGGCTGCAGGTGTGGGGGGGATGGAAAGCTGAACAGTGAGGGGGAAATATTTTATTTATTTGTTTGTTTGTTTGTTTAACTGTATCCCACCTTCCCCACCAAGGCAGGCTCAGGGCAGCTTACAGACAATATGTTAAAACAATTAAAACACAGTATTTGAATAAAATCACAACAATACAGAATAAAACATATCATAAAGTGTTAGTACAATTCATAGCCGATGGCAGCTGATCCATGTGATCAGCTACCACTGTAGTCTGGGTTTTCAGGCTATTGATCATATTGTTAATTGGGGCCATATTGTCATATTGGGGCCAGGACCTCGTTATTAGAAGAGCGGCACCCTAATCAAAAGCCTGGTGGGAAAGCTCCATTTTATAGGCCCTGCGGAACTGTAAAAGGTCCCACAGGGCCCTGATGTCATCCGGGACCTCATTCCACCAGTACGGGGCCACCACTGAGAAGGCCCTGGCCCTCATCACAACTAGCCTGACTTCTTTAGGGCCTGGAAGGGCCAGACAATTTTGAGACCCCGATCTTAGTGGTCTCTGGCTAACATGTGGGGAAAGGCGGTCTCTTAGGTAAATAGGTCCCTGACCATATAGGGCTTTAAAGGTAAGAATCAGCATGTGGCTGTCAAACTCTGTCATTTGCCATGATGGCTGGGGGGAGGGAAATTCCTGGGGGAGGGTGTATGAGTGCTTGAGTATGTGAACTGCTATGCCATAGATGCTGTAACTCTTCTTAAGATACCTCCCTTCTGCCAGGGATGACCTTGAAACCACAGTTTCAAATGCAGCACAGGCAATGGAACACCCCATGGGCATGGCCTTATCAATGTACCAGCTACCACCAAATTTAAATCCCAGCAAGCAGAAATCGCCAGGATGAACGGGCAGCAAGCGGAGGGCTGACTAGATATCACACTTGGCCAAGAGTGCCCCAGGGCCACTGCCTGATCAAAAAAAGCATAACACATGGAGCACAACTCCTGTCCAATGGCATCATTTACTGAGGCCCCTTTTGAGTAGGATAAATGATGAATAAACATAATATACCGGGGGCTTTCTTTGGCACAACACACAAAGGTGAAACCTGGGGATAAGGAAGAGGGGGCACAGCAAATGATTCAGCTAACCTACCTGCTAGTCTGGTGTAGTGGTTAGGAGCACAGACTCTAATCTGGGAGCTGTTGTCTCATAAGTAGTTCTTGCAAGAGCTCTCTCAGCCCCACCTACCTCACAGGTTGTCTGTTGTGGGGAGGGGAAGGGAAAGGAGTTTGTAAGCTGCTCTAAGACTTCAAGTGAAGGGCGGGGTATAAATCCAATCTCCTCCTCCTCCTCCTCCTCCTCCTCCTCTTCTAATGTTCAGATCCGTCCTCATGCTGTGCCAATGCTCCTTTTGACTGTAATCAATAACACTGTAGCCATATATTTTGTCCAAACGTAGTTTCTGGGGGTTTTCTTCTACCACATCAGCCGCCTGTCCTCCCTAGACCTCCAATGGGTTTACTCGTTAAGTCAGGTAGTTGGTGGCTGTTGAAACACTTCAAGAAATAAGTGCACCTTTTCCTGTCCATGAATTAGCTGACTAGAATTGAAGCCAGGGTCTGTACATTCTTCTATCTTCTTCTATCTTCATAATTTTCTTATATGCTATCTCTTTCCACGGGAGGCGTGCTTATTATTCCACCTTGCCCCACAGCTGCAAAGACTTCCTGTGATCTCAAGCAACAACCCATACCAATTTTCAGAGGGGGTAGCAGCAGGCCCCAGGCCCCCTTCCAGCCACAGCAGAGACTGCCCATCCCACCACCTTCCAGCTGCTTTCTAAGAGACATCACTGGGAGTGCTGATAGCAGCCAGGTTCCCCGTTGTCATCCACTGCTGCAGCAAAGATGAGGATTAACTCCCCAAGGCATATTTATCTTGTTGTTTTTTAACATTATATGTCTTAGCTTTTTTAATTCCAGGAACCACTTTGGGTACCAGGTTTGGCTGAAAGGTAGAATATTTAACAAAATTATATTAATAAATCTGTTGCTACAAACAGCCTCTTCAACAGCATATGGCCTGACAGTTTTCTTTTGTTAAGAGGCTATAGTTACAGCATACAGCTCCTTTTCTCTCCACCCCCCCGCCCGCCCGCCCCAGTTTTATTTTAAACGAGCACAATCGGGAGTGTGATTTTCATTGCTTGTTTGGAAAGGAGATGGCAACTGGTTTTTAATGGTTCCAGAATGGTGACTCACAGCACTCTCCCAGATGCTGTCACTGTCACTACCCGAACAGATTCGCAACATCTTGTCACAGGCACACATCAATGCCTGTGCCTGCTGCCTTCCTCCCAGAGGACAGCCCAACACCTGCTGCTGGCAGCATGCCGGGCCTTCAGGGAACAAATGTTCTATTGCTGTTGGGTGATAGGATGGGACAGACTCTATATTTCGAGTGAACTGGCTAAAGGCACCCTAGGGCTCCCTGTACCCAGGCCTACCCCCATATGGCTCCCAGTTCTGTAAGAAGAAGAAAATATGAAGGGGAGTATTCTGTCACTTCTTATAACAGAATAGGAACAAAATACAATAAAGGGTTTTAGCCTTACCTGTGGTTTGCACAGGAAAATATCTTCATAATCATCACTATATTGTGGGTTTGAGGCTGTCCACCCCCCTCAGTAATATGACATTATAAACTTATGAGGATATCTTTTTTAATTTTTTTTACAACTGAACCATAAACACAGCAGCAGGTTATTGCAGGATGTAACGTACATTTCATGAGGTGAACATCCTTGCTCTTGACAGTTTATAACACCTGAGATTATAAATTGTTTATTTAGGGAGTTGCTTTGTCCTGAACTCTATTCTTCTATTGTTAGCAGAGCTACTAAGGGATGATGAATAAAGACAATGAAGGTCAGATAAAAGGGCAATAAATATTGTTTGACGGATGCATGTTCAAAGGAGGAAACAAGACAAATATTTTTAACATAGCTGCAACATTTTTATTTTTAACATAGCAGCAACCTGCAATGTTTTTCTGGAGGGTTTTTTTAATCTATACTTGCACGACACACATTGAGCTATTCTTTCATGCAGGTTGTGCTTTGACTCATATTTGGTCATGCATCCATTTGTGCTTCCATGGATGAATGCATGGACTCGGCAGTACATGGACACATCCAAGAGCAATTTCCACAGTCAATCTGTACAATCACTGCAGTGGTCATTGGTTTTGTTGCTGGTTCGTGCTTTACATTTCTCCATGTCAGCATGTGACCTTGAGAATGTATAAGGAGAAAAATGACGTTGTTAGCTCATAAAAAAAAAATAGAATGTCAGTTTCACTACATAAATATCAAGCTTCTGGTCCTCCTTATGGGATCATAGTGGCTCTTTGATTCTACCATTGTTGAGGACCCAGGAGAGTGTAGCTGCTCTGAGTATATCACAGCCATCCATTCTACCCGAGGCTACTCAGGAGTTGTGAGATATCATTAGCTAAATAGAATACATACTTTTTCAGAGTTTCTTTTTTATGTTAAACATAACTAAACTATCAGAGTTTGAAACTATAACTGCTTCATGTGCTAAAATTGCAGGGTACGTGGCTGAGTACTAAAAGTAACAAACTGAAGAAGAGGAGCCAAGTTCAGCCATTGCTGAGAGTTGTGTAGCTGGATTTGGCAGGAGAATGTACCCTGGGGTCTTTTGGTCCTAGCCATGTTGTAAGACTGTATTTGTGCCAAGGTATATTACTGCAGTTAAAGAAAATAAGCCTTAATTTACAATACGTAAGTTTTAAAAAAATTACATATCTGTTGTAATATTAAAAAGAAGAATATACTTTTCTCACCATCTTGAATAAAAGGCTGTCTAACAAACTAGCTTTCCATAAAATACTTGCACTTTGGAAACTGCATTTGAGAAAATAAATTATATTGTGTAATACAAATAATCAGCTTCTCAACTGCCGTGTTCTGGATTACCATTACCAGATGTCCAATTTTTAGCTTACATGTGAAACAGAGGAGGAAAGAATGCAGACATCTGCATTTTGCAGGTGTTTATTTTTTAAACACAAGTTCACTACCTCTAATTTGAACAATTTAAAAAAGAAGAAGATATGAGACTCTTGGAAGCTTAAAGCACATTTGGATCTTTTTAGAGACTAGCCTCCAAATATTGTTGGCATTAATAATGCTATTAATTAAACTCTTAAGACATGGGTAGCCAAACGACTGCCTGTGATATAAAAGGCTTCCCATTTTAGAACCCTGGCTTACATTCTTCCCAGAGAGATCATCACTGAGGGATCTTCACATCTGATCATTATTTCCAATCCTTTATGATGTCAGCTTGTTATTTTAATAGGGTACTCACATAGAGTACCTTTTCACTTCATTCCTGTGAATGGGTTTAACTATATAGTCACTGTCATTATATGATAAGATGCATGAGCCACAGCTACACTCCTTGAGTCAACACGTTTATAGTTCCATCATGCAGGGTAGTAAGAACAGTGGCAGCTCTATTAACTACAGGGCACCCAGACCTGTGGAATGGGCTGCCCATGGAAATCCAGAGAGTGACTAGCCTTTTTGCCCTTAGGAAGGGCAATACTTTTAAGGTTAGTTGGCAGCTGATGCAAATTTTTATCATTGGCCTCTACTTTATTTTGATTGACAGTGGTTTATAAAGTGATGTATTGTTTCCAGTACTCATGTATGCTGCCTTGGTCACCCTTTGTAGGGGGGCAGGGAAAGAGAGATTAGAAACATTTAAATAAATATTAAACATGAAGAGGACAGTTATGCATACCCAGGGGTCATTTCGTAGAAAGAGAGGTGCAGGAGCTCATTAGCATAACTTATTTGCATATGCTACACCACCTGACATCACCAGAAGTATGTCAGGAGGAAAGAGGGAGGGAGGGAGGGAGGGAAGGAAGGAAGGAAGGAAGGAAGGGCTGGCAGAGAGGGGATAGCTACTAATCCAAGCTTCAGAAATACCACTATTCTGGGAGGATAGCTTCAGTGGTGGCTGAAGCCTTCAGAAGGCTGGTCAGAGGAACAAGGACCTTTCCAGGGGACGGGGTCATTTTGCTGCAGCCATGACACAAGCAGGCATTTCCCCGGCGGGGGGGGGGGGGGCTGGCACCAACTCCTGGAGCTGAGATCCCCTGAGCTCCTGCTTGAAATGACCCCTGTGCATACCTAAATTCTCTCTATCTGTTTTTCATACATATTCCACACAAAGAGCTCAGGGAACACCTTGCTCTCTACTCCTACCTATTATTGTCACAACAATCTTTTGAGTTAAACTGAGAGAGAGGAACTAGCGCAAGATCATTTCATGATGAGCTTCATGACTATGGGTATCCCCAGTCCTAGACAGAAACTCCCCAGTCCTAATCTAACTATTCAACTACACTGGTTTTCTTAAAGCACAGGTGAACCATAGGTATATCCCACAAAGCGTTTCACACTTTCACAGTCTTTTAAATGTCTGGTGTTTTACATTTTGTCCATTTTAAACTACTGTAGTTCCTCCTTTGTCAAAACTTTGTTACCCTGACTCCCCATCCCTGGACTTTATAGATAGACCCATATGCCCAAATATGCCACCCTGATTTAGGTTACAGATTTGCTGTTTTCAGTCTGCATCTTCAGGCAAGTCTTACTATGAACATCAGTAATAAAAAGAAAGATGCAGAAAAGTCTGGGGACCCTCCATATATTGTGGGCTGTACGCAAGGATGAGTGATTAAAGAGTTCAACAATTAGTATAGGGACATAGTTCCACCATCCATAAAGTTTCAGCTGAATATTAAGGTTTTCTTGAACCAATCTGAAACTATTCTGCTATGTGAACATCTTAAAATATTCAAAATGGAACACCAGAATGCTGTGTGTATAATTTTGTATAACTTTAGAAGAGTCTGCTCATTCTTGGGTTTTTTTTAAAAAAAATGGACTGCAATAAGATTGTTTCATTTATCTTGACAGTGTGGGGGCTATGTGTTGGTTCTTTTGTTACAGAAAGGCACACAATGTATACTATTTGCCTTGACTTTTTAGAGAAAGTGATTTCAGACAAATTAATTAAGCAATAAGACATGACAGTGTGTGAATCACTCTGTAATGATTTACGCTTTATTGTGGTGTTAGGCACAAGGCCAAAGGCCGAGTGCTGTCAAAGCATCTAGGTGTAAATTATTTGATTATCTGAGCCCTGGAGTCTTCCAGTAATTAAAAATGCTTCACTATAAAACTTTGCATTAAGAATTCAATGGTACATATTTCATAGTTGTTTATCTCATTTAATGGTGAGGTGTGTTAGCCTTGGCTTTGTCTTAAGTATAATATACAGCTAATTCCAGGTGGGCAGCCGTGTTGGTTTGAAGCAGTTAAACAAATTTTGAGTCCAGAAGCAAGACTGTATGTACCTTGAATAAACCTGTGTTGGTCTTTGTTGGTCTTAAAGGTGCCACTGGACTTGATATGCACCTATATTATTTCACATAGTAGTACATTATCCTAGGCATGTCTACCCTCAAACTCTGGTCAGAGGCAAAATATATATTCCACTCTGCTCTTCTTATGTTTGATGCCATCTCCTGTATGTTCAATGACTAGATACCCCCTTTAGCCAGCCTCACAGGTGCATCACAAATGCACATACTAGCTCAGAGATTTCCATTACTTCTCTACTCATGTCTGACAAAGGGAGCTTTGACTCATGAAAGCTTATACCTTGAAACTCTTGTTGGCCTCTAAGGTGCTCCTGGGTGTGAATCCAACTGTCCTACTGCTAACCAACATGGCTACCCTCTGAAACTATACTAGCCACAGTGTCTTCTGTTTTCTTTTTCTCATCAACTGTGATGAGGAAGCATCCTGCACAGTGGTAAACTACAGGATTGAAGTCATAGATTAATGCCAGATTTCGAATAGCTCATGTATGACTTTGTGGTACCAACAGTCAAATCACAACCATTTTCTTTGCCACTGATCTTAAGTCAATCAATTTTATTTGTTTGTTAATTTGTTTAAACAGTTCTATCTGGCCTTTCTCCCTCATTAAGGAAGCTTACAGAAGATCATGCAACAACAGACATGGCTCATGTCATATTGCAATTTTTTTAAAAAATGACAAAAAATAGTCTGTTTCTAGCCTGAGAACTGTCTTATGGCTATCAAGTAGTGTTTTATGCTGTTTTTATGCCCTGGGTTGTTTTATGGCTTGTTTCATGCATTGCTTTTATGATCTTATTGTATTGTTTTTATGTTGTGAGCCACCTTGAGCAGGCCTTTTTGAGGGGTTGCATACATACTCTAGATAAATTTCTAAATAAATAGATTGTTCTTGAGCTACAAAAATGTAGCTAAGCACTTAGCATGCTGCAATTCAGAATTTAAACCTCCTGGAGTAAAATAGAATTAACAAGTCACAGGTACAGGCCAAGAAAGTAATGTTGGTATCTCCTTCATATTGGCTCATCTGCTTCATGATGTCCATAGGGTGTGATACTCCAAGAGGATTACACAATGTAAGTCACTGATTAGGTTAATAACTAGGGAGCATTCAGAATAGTATAAATTGCTAAGAACATAGGTAGGGCTCATAGGTGAGCACCATGAGGAGCACCATTTCCTAAAGGTGCCCATCATTTTTTGGAATTGGGTTGAGGAGGGGAATGCCTTTGTGCTGAGCAGCATCAACCAAACTCTCAGTGGTGGTATGTTGGGGGAAGGGGGTGAAGTGTGACAGGTTTTGGCACAGTTTTGGTGCAGATGATAACAAATAAAGTAATACTGGTCAAGCTTGAAGCTAGTGGAGTAGCCCAAAATAGTGGTAGGAAGCTTCACTTAGAAGTTGATTTCTAGTTTGATGATACATCATTATGATGTGACCATTAGTTAAACCCATATAATATAACATCTCTTCAGATGCTATGTCTATGCTAAATGGCAGCTCACTGACACCATGTATTTGGAGTGTGCAGTCCCGGTGATGCATCCAATATGAGCTCTTGCCATTGCACATGAATTGGGAACACATGGGAAAGCATGTGGACTGGAGTTCTAATTTTTAAGGGCTGCAGTTTACATATACGGAAAATCCTTCCCTTGCTCAGTTCACACAAAATGGCAACCACATGTATCTTGTTTCATATCTTCATTTGAGGTACAAGTGAGATGTATTTCTCCAGCATATGTTCTAGCTCTTGTGAAGAAAATAAAGGTGAGCAAAATAAAATAAAGTGGCTGTCACAGGGATAGTACAAGAACGCACACAAAAGGTGTTATAAATTGTGTATATATAAAATACAAAAATCTGTTTAAATCTATTCTATTTAAATTCTATCCTACAAACATAGAATTTATTTCATCCTTTGGTTGTGTTTGTGGCACACAACACATGCTTTTGTTCGTTTTGTGTCTATTTCCCTCCTTGTTTCATGCTGTCACAAAAGCTACAACATGTTCCTCAATACATCTCACTCAATCAAAACTGTTCAAATAGCAAAAGAGATGATTTTACAACAAGTGTCATCATATTATTAGTCAGAAGGCTTTGTAGAAAATGACAAAGGAACAGGTGTTAGGATTATTTTATGTAGGATGGGTGCTACAATGGTGCACAGTTGTCAGAATACTGGTCTGGTCTTTTCATTTTTTAAGAAAATGGACTCTTGTTGGAAAGAAAGCAAAAGGGAAGTTAAAATTATAAGGAAGGCATCATTAACATTTTAGTCTGCTTTCAAAGGCCATGAAAGACATGTTCAGCTAATGAAGCTGTTTGTAAAAGTGTTAATTATATTCAAATGCATCTCACAAACCCAGAAAGTAATAATCTATATCAGTGATTGACAACTGACAACCCGTAGGCAAAGTCTGGCTCACTGAAATATAGAACAAGAACTACTAAAAGAAACAACTAGGTATTGATCCTTTATTCCAGGAAATAGAGCAGGGAGATGAATTCATGAAGAAGGAGGTGTGCAAGCTTGCAGTTCTGCCTTAATGTTTGAAGGGGGAACTTGCATATCTGTGATGAGATTTAGGTGTTTTTCCACAATGTTTTGCTTCTCATTGCAACACACAAGTGTCAATTCCATCTTCAAGTTATCATAAAATGTGGGAGGGGAACCGCAGCTCAATTCTGCTTCTTTTTTTATTTCTTCCCTATAGTCTATGAGGTAATTCCAAGGGAGAATGGGGAGAAACTGAAGAACCTAGAGTACTGATCACCTGTTCGGCATCCATTGCACCATGGTGCACACACACTGATGTGTTTCTTGGTGTCTGCTTATTTCTTGATTCTTGGGGATAAAATTCAAATGGTCAAAAATAGACTAGGAAGGGAAAAAAAGAACTTCAGGTAACACCGTATCAGTGGACTGAGTAACAAAGTACTGATCTCTTCCTAAGCAGCTATGTCATACCGGTGTGCCCTAAACTTCTTCTGAGATGCAAACTTTCTTATGTCTCTATGTCTGACAACCTCTCTGCATGGCTGTTCAGGAAGCAAAGCTTTTATTCATCTCCTCGGAACTGGAAGTATTTTAGAAGAGCCCACAAGGCTTTACCTTTGTAGCTGCTTCCATCATAGGAGGATGTTTGGATTACAGCATTTCCAATGGGCTGTGGAACTCCCCAACATTCTGTGATTGCCTTCAACCCCCATAGCAGTGATTTTTGTGGTTGGCCCCAAAAACATGGCAGGTATTTTATGGTGAAACATACTTCTTGTTGTTCAGTTGCACAGTCGAGTCTGACTCTTTGCGACCTTATGAACCACATCACACAAGGCCCTCCTGTCTTCGGAGTTTGCTTAATTTCATGTTTGTTGCATCGATAACACTGTCTAACCATCACATCCTTTGCCATCCCTTTCTTCTTTGACCTTCAAACTTTCTCAGCATCAGGGTCTTCTCCAGTGAGTGCTCTCTTCTCATTTGGTGGCCAAAGTTTATGAGCTTCATCTTCAGGATCTGGCCTTCTAGGGAACAGTCAGGGTTGATTTCTTTTAGGACTGACTGATTTGATCTCCTTGCAGTCCAAGGGACTCTCAAGAGTCTTCTCCAGCATCATAATTCAAAATAATCTATTCTTCGGCGCTTGGCCTTCCTTATAGTCCAACTCTCACAGCCATACATTACTACTAGGAATACCATTGCTTTGACCATACGGACTTTTGTTGGCAGGGTGATGTCTCTACTTTTTATTATTCTGTCTAGGTTTGCTATCATTTTTCTCCCAAGGAGCAGGTGTCTTTTAATTTCATGGCTGCAGTCACCATCTGCAGTGATCTTGGCTACCAGGAACATGAAGTCTGTCACTGCTTCCACGACTTCCCCTTCTATTTGCCAAGGAGTGATGGGGCCGGAAGCCATGATCTTAGTTTTTTTTGATGTTGAGTTTCAAGCCAACTTTTGGGCTCTTTCATTCTGAGCAAGAGGCTCTTTAGGTCGTCTTCACTTTCTGCCATCAGAGTGGTATCGTCTGCATATCTGAGGTTGCTGATGTTTTTCCCAGCAATCTTAATTCCGGCTTGTGATTCATCCAGGCTGGCATTTTGCATGTTGTACTCTGCATATAAATTAAATAAGGAAGGTGACAAAGTGTGATCCACTGGAGAAGGAAATGGCAACCCACTCCAGTATCTTTGCCAAGAAAACCCCATGGACAGTAACAAAAGGCTTGGAACATACTACTCTGTCTAAAAATTCCAAAAGCCCCTGCAGGCTCAATAAACTGAGGAGCCTTGACCTAGGGTTGTCTTTCATTGCTTAGGAAACTCAAAGCTGATTTTGGGGGGGGGGCAATCACTGATAGCTTAAATAAATCTGGGGATACAGCTTTCCAGAGGCATACTTAGCTTATTTGGTGCCCAGGGCAGATACATTTTTTAACGCCCACCTCTGGTGTTAGTGGGGTTTTGCCATCAAGTCACAGCTGACTTATGGCAACCCTGTAGGTTTTTCAAGGCAAAAGATGTTTAGAGGTGGTTTGCCATTGCCTGGCTCCCCATCGGCCCTGCTAAACTTCTGAGATCTGCCAAGATCAGGCTAGGCTGGGGCTATCCAGGTCAGGGCCCCTCCTTTATACAACAAAATTGTTTTCATTAATAATTATGAACCAGTCACATTATTCTCAGCCTAGCCTTGACCTGGATAAACCTAGGACAGTCTGATTGTGTCAGATCTCAGAAGCTAAGCAGGGCTGATGTGGAGGCAGGCAATGGCAAACCATCTCCAAATGTCTCTTGCTTTGAAAACCCTACAGTACAGGTGTCAAACATACGGCCCACAGGCCGGATCCAGCACATCCAGGGTTCTTATCCGGCCTGCCAGCAACCACCTCCTCCTCCCTGCTAGTACTTTGCTCCATAACCACTGAGATCCTAATCTTTTCCTTCCTGACATCAGCCTCCTTTTATTGTTCCCAGTTCCATCAATCCCCTCTCCCTCTTCCTTGTTTGTCTTCCTCCTGCCTCAGCTTCTGATCTGAAGCATGAGTGGCCGAATGGGCAAAGGCTAGAAGGGGAGGGGCGTGCAGGAGGGGAGGTGGGGGACAGCCCAGCCAATTCCCAAGTGGAAGGATCTGCGGTGCTGGCTGAGGAGCAGCCGAGGCACACATAGAGTGCCTGAGACCAGCGGGGATTGCTTCAGTAGTGGTGGTCCCCTGGCTGCCTGTGGCTTGCATCAGCAGCAGTGTGGTGACAGGCTGGGACCTACCTTGGCAGCAGAGGAGGCAGTGTAATGCCTGCTTTGCAGGAGATGTTTGGAGGCCAATCTGGTGAAGTGGATTGGTTGGGTGGTGGGCCTTGGGGGCTGCCAAGGGGCATTCAGCTGCTGCTGCAGGGCAGGAATTTCAGCACCTTCCCACCTCCTCACCCCCCTTTTTGGTTGGGTCTCTTTTTGGCAGCCTTCTTGCTCCCAGCCCCGCCCCGCCCCCACTCACGGGGCTACTGGGGAAGTGTTCGGCAGCTGCTGCCAGCCTGGGGTTTGGATGTCCTCCACAGAGGCCTTGCCAGCCATCACCTTCTCACCCCTCCATCCCCCTTGGTTTGCTCTCTCTGGGTGGGCTTTTGGAGGCCATCACTCTTCTTCCCCCCTCACAGGCTTGTGGGCCTGTGGTTGCCCTGTCTGTTACTTCAGGGACTGTTGGGGGGGGGGGTGCTTGTGCGGCTGCAGCTTGGTGAAGGACTTAGCCTGCTCCCCTGCTGCGGCCTATAATGGCCACTACTGCACCACAGCATTACACCCACTGGAGAGGAGGCAACAGCCATGTATTTACCTCCTGACCTAGGGAAGGGATGGCCCTGGTGGAGCCCAGCTGAACTGCACCACACTGGACACACCTCCCTTGCTCAGCCCAGCCAGTCCTCTGCCATGGGAGGGAGGGAAGAAGGCTGACTGGATTGGCTGGCTGCTCCACAAATGTCCTGGGAGGCTTCTCCAGAGCTGGATTTTGTAGCCCTCCCCAGGCAGCCAGCTTCCCCCAACTGGACCCTGCCCCCTGGCTGTTTTATGGGTTCTCTAACTATGGATGCCAACTCCATTGGGAACTTTCTGGAGATGTGGGGGGGAGTCTAATGCAAGGCAGTGTGAGAAGGCCTCTGAAGTTCTGGCCCCACTGGTGGACCTCTTGATGGCACCTGAGTCCTGATTGGCACCTGTGACACAGAGGGTTGGACTGGATGGGCCATCAACCTGATTCAACATGGCTTCTCTTATGTTCTAACCCAGTGTGCCACAGCAGTGAAAACAGGAAAACTCTTAAATTAGGGATTATTAGGAAATGGACTGAGAATTAAAACAGCTGATATTGTAATGTCCCTGTATATGGGGTGGCCTCATTTGGAATATTGTGTAGACTCAGAGGAACTGATTGGTCCCTGTATGAGACAGAATGCTGGACTATGTGGACCTCTGGTCTGATCCAGCAGGGCTCTGCTTATGCTGTTATGTTTAAAGCATGTTTGTATTTTGGAGTAAAAATATTGTTAATTGGGTTTGCCTGTGTCCTTTATAAAGTTTATATTACTGGTACTTAGCATTACATTTTATGGCACACATGGCCCGGCTCAACAAAGTGACATTTATGCCAGAGCTGGCCCTTGTAACAAATGAGTTTGACACCCCTACTCCACAGGGTCACCATATGTTAGCGGTGACTTGACTCTATTGTTTCCAAGGGATTAAAGTCAAACCAGAGAATCTCTGCAGTAGAAACTGAAGGGGGGCATTTTTGCACACAACAGAACCAGTGAAATGTTCAGGGTACCCAGCATAATATTAACAAAGGTTTGCTACTATACTACTCTTAAATACATTCTGTCACCAAGCAGGATAGAGTTGAGGAAGTCTTGAGACCAAGAAATGAAAATAAACAGGGGGCACAGAAAAATTAGATGAAGGGAGACAGAAATAAATGAGAAATGTGTGGGGAAAAGGGAGAGAAAATAAGAGACGGAGAGATTGTTTTATCTTGCTGCAATACCCTAACTATTGCTTTGCAAGATCTGGCTGAGCTGGGTGGAAGGAAAGGGAGAGAGAAATGCTAGACTATTGGAGAAAAGGACCTGCAGGCTGGCAATTACTGTAGCAGCTATTAGCACAATCTGTTAAGGAAGTTTGCTTGAGGCGGCGGTCACACGGCCCTTTAAGTCCGGGAGCCCTCCCAGACTTGAAGGGGCTGCAGTTTTTTAGTTCGGGTTGGGATGTTTACACATCCCAACCCCGGCAGGCAAAGGTGGCAGAGGAGGAGTAGGAGGAGGTGGGCGGCAATGGCAGTGGCGGCAGGGGGGAGGCACCCTTCCTCGAGCCCTGCTGGCTGCCTGGTAAGTTTGGGTGTTTTCCCCCCCTTTTACACTTGGGCTCTTGAGGGGGGGGGGAATGGAGGATGGGACCATCTGGACAGCCCTCTCTCACAATGATTGTGAGAGAGGGCTGCCCAGATGGCTCAAATGCAGGTTCTTTGTGCGACTTCCGGGAAAACACTTGAATTTCCTGGGGTCGGAAAATGTGGGAGGAACCTGCATTTGAGCCCGCTTCGGCGCAGGACTAGCCGCAGCCATTGTGAATGGTCACTTTAAATGCGGGAGGAAACAGCCCTTCCTCCTTCATTAAAGGACCATGTGACCACAGCCTGAGTCTTGGAGAAAAGGGAAGCTATGCTCAGACTTCCCTGCACCCCTACTGGCTGTAGCCAGAACTGCATTTTAAAAATAAAAGGGAAGATGTTTGGCTGGAAGCAGTAGGACAGTACTGGCTTTGAGGGGCCCCGTCAGAAGCCTTCCTTAAGCTGAGTCTTGGGCGGACTGCCCCCCTCCTAGTATGCCACTGCAGGTTTCTTATTGCCTAAACACATGCAAGGGTATAAACACAGAGACTATCAACATTGTTTACATGGACTGGCAGCGATTCTTCAGGGTCTCAGGTAAAGATATTTCTCCATACCTACTGCATGATCCTTTTTACTGGAAATGCTACACATGGAACTGGGACATTCTGCAATGTGATGCATATGTTCTACTACCTGAGCATTCAACAGGTACAAAGTAATATGAATTATTTGTTGCATAATGGGATTGTCCCTTGACATCAATGCAAGTGCTATATACTACAATCCTAAATTAATGCAGAGTTGCACTTATCGAAGTCCATTAACGTCTATAGTCTCAGAAGGCTGTAACTCTGTTTAGGATTGCACCATTAATTTTCTATAGCTCTTTGCAAACATAATGTTATACCTTCTGTCAAGGTCATATCTAACTTCAAACTGAGTTATGGGTTCTAACTAAACTTTATTTCATTCTTATCAAAACCCCAACTCCTCATATTTTTGTTAATTACTGGTAGAGTTCTGCCAGTGTAATACTTGCAGCAGTATTGCATGATAATAACACTACACCAGGGTTAATCTACTATGCTGCTAACATTTTATGTCACCTGCACAATAAAATTTAATAGCAATCTTATCCCCACCCAGTGACTGTAATTTGGATATGGCTCTGTATGGCTGCATTTCTAATCTTATTTAGTAGGGAGTTAGTCTCACTGAACTCAAAGAAAGTAATTGAGGAGTAAAAAACACATAGAATCACACTGCACAATGGATTTGCCTTTGGGGGAAAATTCATGAAACCTTGCTTAAAATTGAAACAAAAGATGCAACAGGAAATAGCATTTTCACCAGAAAGTTGCAAATATTGCAAAAAAATTGATCATTAATAGTTATAAGACATAAATCTTAATGGTGAAAACTGAGCCTTACCTTCAGATTTATATCCTCACTAGAGAATTTGATCTTTACACTGGCCTTCTGATAATAGGTCATGAAAGCTACGAATATATTACATCAGTAGGTAATGGGTACAAATTTGAATTTTGACTTCTCTTTTCTTTAATTATAATACACCACTCAGAATTACAAATGATAGCCTCTGGATATTAATAAGGAATATCTGCTTTTGATTTATTGCCCGGCCATTGGTTCCAGCCAGGGTTACAAAAGCCATGGGGAAAATCTGGAACTACCAGTAAAACAGCAGATTTTTAAGAAGCGTAGAGCTTGCATTCTGTACAATGTTAATTGCAAATGTGTACCTCATTTTTACCCTTACATAAAAAGCAACATTATGCTATACATATATCTTATGGATTAAGTAATGTGTTAAAGTCACAGTTTTTCTCATTTCTTTTATAATTTGTATTTAACAATTACTAATCCCAAAGTAGAATGACTACAGCATCCCATTTTATCAAGGAATATTTTTTTACCTGAATGTTTGAATAAAATTAAGATTTTTTTCCCCCAGCTAAATTATAGGTAAATGCTAAATGCATGTCCTTTTAAATAACGGTGGCTCCAACCTGCTGGCCCACTGGTGGGAAACAGGGGATGTGTTCCCTTTTGACTGATTTGGGAACCTTTGTCAGCAATCAATATAATACTGCATGGTATTTTGCATGGACTACAAATTTATGACATCTTTATATCAATACTATCAAAAGATATCAACACGTGCTTTACAATACATTGCTGCTGTTTGCTCTGCTAATGAGCAGACATATTTATATGAGACTGGTAAAGATAGGGTTCTAAATAACAAACTCACATTCCTGAGTTAAAGAAAGCTTATTCCACAAGTTGTTTTATTGACCATATGATTAGGCCTGCTTTTATAATGTCATAAGAAGGAACTTAATCTAGGGTATACAGACACTGTGCAATGTAAGTGGAACATTTCTGTAGAGCTCCATATTTCAATCAAGGTGTTCCCTGCTGAATATGGTAACAAATTGTCCTGTAAGCTACAAATGCTTTGCCTCCTTAAAATATTTTGCAAGTATGTAGGAGACTTTTAAGACAGTGCATTTTCTGTTAGTAAAAAATTGAAACTGGATTTTTTAAAAAAATGATGCTGAAACAAATGTTAATCAGGGAATTA
Organism: Lepidodactylus listeri; assembly: GCA_029233225.1. Classification (NCBI taxonomy): domain Eukaryota; kingdom Metazoa; phylum Chordata; class Lepidosauria; order Squamata; family Gekkonidae; genus Lepidodactylus; species Lepidodactylus listeri. The sequence goes on from JARCFY010000002.1 coordinate 98,570,327, forward strand.
TTTTTCCATTGCATTGTTCTAAAATATAAAACAGAGGAATGAAAGTGTCATGTAGCAATTAATTTAAAATGATACCTGTAAAATACAGTTGGAATGTGGATTCCTCAATGACTGTCAGGGCATTGGCATCCAGGGGAAACTGGATTTAATGAGTGATGAGTGTCACAATGCAGAATTTTGGGAAGAGCACCTCCAATTGTGCTATTGTAAGCCCCCTGACCTGCTTAAGCCATCAAAAGCCTCTTGTCTGTAGCATTCTTCTTTCAGGAAGTTCATTCCACTTTTACAACAACCAGTGGTCCATTGGGGCAGGAGCTCGGGGGAGCGTTGCTCCGGGAGTGAAGAGCCCAGGGGGTGGACACATGACCAAGCCCAGGAGCCCTCAGTCTGCCAGGAGGAGATGAGGAAGAAGGAAGATAGGAGGGGCCTGCAGAAAGGCCTGCAGAGGCTGGGCGCTCCCCTGCCTTTCTGCAGCCAGTCTGGGGCTCCAGGAAGCATGGCGGCAATGGAGGGGGGGGGGAAAGGAAGGCAACAGTGGGATAAGGCCAGTAGAGGCTGCCTGCCCCGCTGCCGCTGCTGCCGCCATCTCTCCAGCCTGGCTTGGGACTCCAGCTCCAAAGCCGGCTGTCCAATCTCCTCCCCCCCGTTCGCTCGCTCGCCTGCTTGCCCACTGCTGCTGCCGCCATCTCTCCAGCCTGGCTTAGGACTCTGGGTCCAAAGCTGGCCGCCCAATCTCCTCCCCTCGTTTGCTCGCTCGCTCGCCCACCCGCCCACTGCCGCTACCGCTGTCTCTCCAGCCTGGCTTGGGGCTCTGGCTCCAAAGCTGGCTGCCCAATCTCCTCCCCCCCGCATTTGCCCACCCGCCCACCACTTTATACTGCTCTCTCAGGATACCAAAAGCACTGCTACTCGGATCGCTGGGGCTGCTCCACTCACCCTTTGCTCCTCAGAGGGTGCCCTCCCCTGCCTTCCCTTGTGCCTCGCTCCCTCCATTGCAGCAGGGGGCTCCACCGGCTTCCCCCCTCTCGGCTCTTCTTTCTTCTCCAGCTGTCCTTTTTTTCCAACCCCCCTCCCCTTCCTCTCCCCTGCTTTCGCCCACTGCCCCCCCCCCCACACACTAATCTTCTCCAACATTTCAGCACCTTTCTTTCTTTGTGTGAACTTGGGCAGAACGTGAGATGGGAGGGCAGGAAGGTTTGCCTCAATGCTTAGTTCTCATGGGCCCTTTCTTACATGCTGTGCCTAGGGCAGGGTGATGGTACTGCAAACTTGGAGGGGAGGATAATGCTGTGGGGGTTAGTTGGAAGGGGGGTTGCGTGGGGAAGGGTTGGTTCGAGGACTTTAAAAAACCCCTCTCCCCTTACTGATTTCCATTTTCTCTCTGTCCTTCCCCACCCACTTGAAGCCGAAAGGCGCCTTTCCCCAAAGCCAACAGGGCAGGCAAGGGTTAAAAAAGGCATCACAGGTGGGGGGGCAGCCCCTGGACTCAGGTGGGTGGGCAGAAGGAGGCAACTGTGAGGTCCCTCTCCCTTCCTTTCTCACCCAGCCCTGGCAACTTGGGGGGGGGGCAGAGAGCGCAGCCACCCATGCCACTCTGTCCCCATACCTCATTCCCTTTGGTAGCCGCACACCACTCCTCAGCTCCGGAGCCAGCCAGGTAGGGAGGGGAAGAGGGGAAGCGGGTGCCCAGGACAGAGGTGTGCGCCCAACAGGATGCCAGAACACCAGCAGCTGGGGAGGGACCCACTCCACATGGGAGAAGTGATAAGATGTAAATATCTCAAGACAAGGAAGGTAGGCAAACCATCCCCCCTGCCCAATCCTTATATTGCAAAGTAAAATGCCACCCTGGGAGAGGAAGCTACAGCCAGAAGTGCCTTACTGGCGCAGAAGCTCTCCCTGACAGGAGGAGGAGAGGGAGGTCCCCTCCTTTGGCTGGGAGAAAAATCTGCTCCTTACACTTGTCTGACTTGCTCAGGATCTTTGTGCAGGTGCTTTCCTTGGACTACTCTGGCTGGTGGTAAATAACTCTCTGGGTGAGGGGAAGAGCTGCAAAGTATTATTTCATTTGCAGAAAACAATCTAGTTTCTTCATCACTGGAAACCCTGCCTGGTTTTAACTCTGATTTGTTTTTCAAAGGATGCCTGACTTTTCAGGGATGAGATGCTTCAGAAAGAATGCTTGGTGATTGGTTTTTTTTTTCTGTTTGAGAGAGAAAATCAAAGATCGTATTACTTATTCTCACAATTAAAAAAAAGAAATTAGCAATTTCAAATTTTGTGTTTTTCATTCTTTCTAAAATGCATTTACATTTGAAAATTGATGGGGGGGCAGAAGGTAGCTGCTCAAAGAGCATCCTGCCTGGTGGGGCTGGGTGGGTGGCCATGAGCACAACTGCCCTCACTCTCCTCAGAAGCCCCCCCCCCCCCCAATTGGCCTTCTTGCCCTCCAACCTGCCACAGGCTCTCAGTTAAAAAGTTAAGTTTTAACTTAAAAACATGTTTTAAAAAACATTAGCACTCTTGCAATATTTTGTTCATTTAACTGACACCTCTTGCTCTGAATTATTGCATCAAAATGTCTGTGCTGTTTGCAATCTTGAGTATGCTGTTCAAGTGTGTATCTGTAAGCTGCAAACCTAGTTTTGATTTATTGACATTCACTCAGAGTTCTGAGCCTAGGGCCCAGGGAAAAACATTAAATGGCTGGGCATTCCAACCTTTTGTACATGAGTTGCTTCATGTGCTGGTCAAGAGAAGGCACCATAACACAGACTGAGGGCTATGTGTTTGTCTAAGTGGTCAGTATCAGCCTACTGTATGGGAAGTCTATGTTCAAAATCCCCAAAGGGGTGACATGATTGAGGTTTATAAGATTATGCATGGGATAGAGCAGGTAGAGAAAGAAGTACTTTTCTCCCTTTCTAACAATACAAGAACTCGGGGGCACTCAAGTTAGAATGGATAAAAGGAAGTACTTCTTCACCCAAAGAGTGATTAACAAGTGGAATTCACTGCCACAGGAGGTGGTGGCAGCTACAAGCATGGAAAGCTTCAAGAGGGAATTGGATAAACATATGGAGCAGAGGTCCATCAGTGGCTATCAGCCACAAGGTATAGATAGGAACTCTCGGTCTGAGGCAAGTGATGCTCTTTATTCTTGGTGCTTGGGGGGACAGTGGGAGGGCTTCTAGTGTCCTGGCCCCACTGGTGGACCCCCTGATGGCACCCGGTATTTTTGGCCACTGTGTGACAGAGTGTTGGACTGGATGGGCCATTGGCCAACATTGTTCTTTTCTTATGTTCTTTGCATGTGCACATTTCTTCACATACATTGAAACAGGATTCCTCAAGTATTACATGCAGGTAGGGAGAGTTAGTTGCCAGGAAGAGATGATTAGAGTCCAGATGAATAAGTAACTGAGCAATAAAAACAGCAAGACTGGAATAACAATACAGTAGGATGTGTAAATTGCAGTTCTCTGCATAGGACAAATCCTACACCAAAGTGTAAATGGACACAAATCTGACACCAATAATCTCAAAACTGAGAAAACTACAGGAGAACTACTGCTACAAAAGAGACTATTTGGTTTGGCAGTTATATCAGTTGAACACACTGAAGCATCAGCACTTGACCTAAAGGAATTGGTGACAAAATTTGCAAAGAAAAAAGGACACAAAATGAGATTTTGATGTGCCTGAAATGGAAACATTCAAGAGCCTTAATTTTTGACATCACAATTCACAGGATTATTCAAAATTATAGGTGAGTTGTGTGCTAAAACTGTTTTCTGTTTGAGAAAGAAAACCAAAGGCTGTCATTTTACTTATTCTCACAATTTTTTTTAAAAAAAATTAGCAATGTCAAGTGTTGTGCTTTTAATTTCCCCTAGAATTCATCTGTTTTTGAAAACTGGTTAGCGGGGGGGGGGGGGGGCGCAAGTAGTTAGCCTTGCCTAGGGTGCCAGAAAGCCTGCCACCAGCCCTGCTTACAGGTCAAAAGCCCCCTGCATTTCAGCACCTATAATTCCAGAGCCCTGACCTACATCGCCCAATCTCATCAGGTCTTGGAAGCTAAATAGGGTGAGCCCTGGTTAGTATTGGAAGGGAGACCACCAAGGAAGTCCATAGTCGCTACGCAGAGGCAGGGAATGACAAACCAACTCTGAGCATCTCTGCCCTGACTTGGATGGCCCAGGCTAACCGAGGCTCATCAGCTAAGTGGAGTTGGTTCTGGGTAGTACCTGGAAAGGAGACCCCTAAGGAAGTCCAGGGTTGCTATGCAGAGGCAGGCAATGAACCACATCTGTTAGAATGTTGCCTTGAAAAACCCTGTGGCACTGTAAGTGAGCTGTACCTTCACAGTACTTTCCACCACCACCAGTTACTTTTCACAGAAAAAAATGTAAAAGCATAGAATCCTAGTGTTAGGAGGGTTCTTGTGCCTGCCTAGTATACATGCGTAGCAGAATGACATGATAGAATTATGTGGTTCGGTAGTTGTACCATTTTCTGCAGGAAGTGAAGAGGCCACATTCTTAATGTAATAATCCCATGGAAATCTCTCTCTCTCTTTCTCTCTCTCTGTATCTATCTATATTTCTATCTCTCTGTTTAGATCTCTCCTTCTTTGGAGGTTTTCAAACAGAGGCTGAATGGCCATTTGACAGCAATGCTGATTCTGTGAACTTAGGCAGATCATGAGGGAGAGGGCAGGAAGGGTTGCCTCAGTACTTGGTTCTCGTGGCCCTTTCTTACACACCCAGGGAAATGCTGGTCTCCACTTTGGAGTCAGGAAGCAATTTTTCTCCAGGCCAGTTTGGCTGGGTATCCTGGAGGTTTTTTGTCATCTTCTGGGCATGGAACAGGGGTCACTGGGTTTGTGTGGGGAGGAAGGAGGTATTTGTGAATTTCCTGTGAAAGGGGTTGGACTAGATGACCCTGGAGGTTACTTCCATGATATTCCCCCCCCCCCCCTCAGCCATACGTGGAGTGGCTGGCAGGAGACTGATGTGAGTGAAACACCGTCTCTAAAGGGGGGATGTGAAGTGTTTACCCATTTATTCTGGCCATGAGCTGCACAACAAAAAATTTCACAGCTCCCAGGGAGGGCAACTGGACAAGAGGCTGTCTGAACCATTTGAGTGCAATCCTGCTCTTCTTCATGTGCATCCAAAGAGAAGTAAGAGCCATGGCACCCTTGCTGTGTCTATACATGTGTGGGGACTTCCAAATGGCTGGGGGGGAAATGGCTCTGTCTGCCAACTCCTAGGCTGAAGACCACAACTCTAGATCACTGGGTTTTGTTTTGGCAAAAATTAACAGATGTGATTTCATTGTTGTTCTGGATCCAGACTTGGCAACATTATTTATTTAAAAATGGATAACGTGCTTTTCCTCTCTGAAAGTGACCTTGTTGTGGCTGACAAAAATAACACTAAAATGGCAGTGATACAAAACCCACAGTCAACTGTAACAGAGAGGAAGGCTGCCAGTCAAACAGAAAAGGAACACTAAAAGAACCTCAGCCATCAATGCCAAGGAGAATAAAAATATATTGACCTGGTATCCTGGTATCCCCCCTCTTTAGCCTTCTTTCCAGCATGGCTTTTTATCCATTGGAGCCCCCATCACAGGGAGAAGCTCTGATTCTACAAACATGTTCATGAGTTCCAACGCAATGTTGCTTTTTCATGTATGCAAAGTTCATTGGAACTCATATATGAATTATTTGTAGATGCTCTTCCTTTTTCCCACTTAAACCTTTCACAGTACAAGAAGATAAAACAACTAAGACCTAAGAAAATGCAACTAAAATAAAACAAAAAAACCCCAGGTTTATTCTGAACAAACAGGGCTATGCTGGCAATACATGTCAAAACTAAGTAACTCTTGCCTAATTTAAATGCATTGTCGTTTTATGCAACATATGTTCGTTTTTTAAATACTTGCCTTGCCAGAAGCTAAGGAACTGGCCATAAACATAAATTAAACCAGACATTGTCTGGTAAAGTTTAGCGGGGGGAAATGGCTCTAAGATGTATTTCACTGCTATAGTCACCTCTACTATATTCTATAAATTGATATACTTGTATTGAGATGATTAGGTTACTGTATACATGGTTAGATAGAAATTAATAAACACATTGCAAATGACTTTTGATAGTAAAAGAAGGCAAAGCTGGAAGGCATTTGTTTAGGATTTCCATTTCCACAATTTGTGTAGAGGAAAATGTCTCAGACAGCTCAATTTGATACTAATGAAGATAATAGATTCTTCACTTCATTGAACCTCATTCCTAAAAAAGACAGGAGCTGTCAATCAATCTTGTAGATCATATCCTTAGTGCTAGAAATCCTCTCTCTAGAATTCCAACAATAGCCTAAATTAGGTGGGTTCCTCTTACTGAATTTGGATTTGTAACAAACCACCTTTATCAAATGTTTCATCAGAGGCTTGGTGATCACAAATATAAAAATAAAAGGCATGTGTGGTTTCTGAGGAAGAAATTCTGGTAGAAATGAAGAAAAGATGACATTCCCTTTGGACCCTGAGTTCTTTCCATACTCTTGGTGAGGATTTTGTAATCCCTTTAGAGGAACTTTACACATATGAGATATATAGTATTAGCAGGAGGCTAAGGAGTATGAACCAGTAAGAATGCCTTTAAGCATGCACAGAACGCCTTTCCCAAATGAATGTTTGAGTTAATAGGATAGACAGAATAGCCTTGACCTCTCTGCTGTACAAATTAATATAGAGTTGATATCTGTCAGAAATACTCTTAGAAAATTTCTGAATATACTGGGCTATTGTGAAAGAGGTGCATACATATAAGCATTTTAGAGGTCAAAAGAGTGCTGCCAAAAAACACAAGCTGTGGCTGAAGTACTTGCCATTCCTTTTCCAAACAGGCTTCCACTCCACATCTAAATCATGATACAGCCAAGACTCATCTAATAGCAGCTGGCTCATAAAAAATAATAAGACTAAATCATCAACCGTCTCCTGACCCATATCTGTACTTACATTACAAGTCCTTTAATATAGATAGCTACATCCTCTAGATCCCCAGACCTTTGTTTGAACTTTTGTCTGGAACATAATTGATACATAGAATTAAAGTAGATATTAGACCTGAATCTGAACTTCTTTAGGGGGCCTCACTACATTCAAGCCATCTGAATTTTATAATTCATATACATCACACAATTATAGAAGAAACTGCTATGAATGTAATAGAATGATACTATCGTAACACAGATTAACAGAACCTGCAATTATGTTTAACTGCCATAATCTGAACATGCTGTTCCGTTGTCTACTGTCAGCCTCAGATTTCCCCTTAAGGCAACTAAGATATTTCTTCCTTTTCTCTATGTATATAAAGTCACTTTTTCCCTGATATTTTTGTTGAGATTGCTTTGTTTATTTCAGTTAGCACCTGGGAAGGAGAAGATTTGCTTTGTGACAAAGCTCCATGAACAAATATTTTTGAGGCATCATGTAGATTTTGTTGTAATTGGGATATTGATTCCACATAAAAGTTAACATGAGAAAATTTGATCTGGAAACTGACAGTGACAGAGTAAAATTCATATTCTCGTCTGGCTCCCTGTGGTTCCTGTCATCTTGCACCAAACACCTTGCACCACCAAGAAAATCTCATAATCTTCTCATAATCACAGTGTTGTACTTGGGACTCCAACCATTAAACAATGATCAATCCATGCTCAAAATTGCCAATTCTACTTAAATGGCATACTAATTAACTGTGTTTACTATTTCTGCTCAGGAATCTCTTATTTTAAAAATAATTGACAGCATAGTCTTGAGGACTGCCATGGTGGAAATGACTGTCTGCCCAGAGCAACAGCAGCACTGCTGAACTATTCCCTAAGGGGACACCACACAAGGCAAGGACCAATAAACATTCCTACAGCAGGGCCACATGGGCAATAACTATGCCAACATCCCTAATACAAAAGACATCACCAGACCATTGTTCACAAAAGGGCACAATGACATGGTCACAGTGCACAGGGAGAACCAATTAACCACATGGAAGCCCTGGGAAGATGGGCTCAGGGACATACGTGGAAAATGCAGTTCCGCAGGGCCTGCAAGACAGAGCTCTTCCGCCAGGCCTTTGAATAGGAGCCGCCACCGTCGGTACCACATCGCGATTGACATCTGACGGTGTGGGGCCACCCTGGACGCAGCCCAGACCTGACGGCCATGGAAGGCCATACTCCAACCCTAAAGCCATCTGAATTTTATAATTACGACTGGAAGCACTTTGCTGTAACTTTTATTGTAGTTAATGTATTTAAATTATTGGATTTTAAATGGGATTTTAAATGTTTATTCGTATTGGATAGGGCACATTGTGCCCTTGTGAGCCACCCTGAGCCCGTTTGCGGGGAAGGCAGGGTATAATTTTGAAATAAATAAATAAATAAAAATGGAGGGGAAAGGTGAGCCAATGCTGCTCCAGGCTACATCCATGGTCCCATGCCCCTCCCTCAAAGGCACAGACTGCCACTGAACTGAACAGATGTGGCAACATTAATGAGGGGGCTTCACCACCTGGCAAACTCATCACCCAAATCACCCCACCCTTCCAGCTCCAGCTGAGTGCCACTGTGTGACATCCCAGAAACATGGTGCCAGCCCCAAGTGCCCAGTGGTCAGCAATGAGGGTAACTTCCAGCACCACAGCCACATTAGCAAGCCAGTCCCCAATGGCTGTCCCTGAGGACCCCAGAGGTCATCAGTGGAGCAAGAGGGGAGCCACCAGAGCAGATCCAAACTGCAAGGCCACAGAGCACTGCTGACATGTCCATTAGCAGCCCTTCAATTCATGCCTGCCACCCATCCATGCCCTCAACAACAATCACCAACAGCTCAAGATGGCCATCAGAAGAGTCATTTAGCAGGGCCAAGGGACCCACAATGGAACTGACATGCATCTTCCCTGGAGGCACACCCAGCTTTCTGCCCCCTCAGTGGCCCTGGCACCCAGAGCCTGGGTCCAATACTGGCCTCTCCACTGACTGAGTTGCCTGCAGGGGGAAGGCAGGGTTGAACAGATGGCAAGAGATAGAGGTACACCATTACTTGTTGTCAGCGAGTGCACTATGGCCAAGAAGCCATATATCACCCAGCAAGAACCTCAGCCTTGCAGGCTCCCATCACAAAATGTACAATAACAACACACAGGCTATGTGCCCTCTAGCAGCCAACCTCTGCACAACACCCATTGGGCAGGCAATCAGACTGAGCATCCTGGCCAAGGGGGCTGGGGACGGGCCTGCAAACACTGCCAGGAATTGCAAACTAACCCCTCTTTCTTTCCACAGACATTTCATTCATGACTATGCTGCAGAAAGGGGGGATCTGCTTACAAAATAAAGTACACACAAGATTTGTTGCTTTAGAAAAGAAATAGAATTGCTTTGTTGTGCAGGAACTTCATACTAGATAAGAAAGGTATAGCAAAAGTTTCTAGATAGCTATCTAAATTAGGATGGGAAGAGACTGCAGAGAACAGGCCTTGCTCTCGTCATTAGGCAAGGGGAGAGAGGCTCTGGGCTTTCTTGGCTGAGTACAAGCTGTAGCCACTAGGATTACATATATGTGTGAGAGATTCCAATCCTGACAGACATGGAGTAGGACTTTGCCTGTCTTTCTCTTTCCCTACCCTGCTGTGCCAAATTTTTCCTTGCAGGCTGTACTTCTCTGCTGGCCTGCTGCTCTCCAAATCTTATCCCCCACTCAAGCAAGTCTGTTTCAAGGTCCTCCTGCTACTGCCTGCCTGCCCAGATGCCTTGCCCTTCTTCAGCCACAGACTGACCTGGACTAGTCCGTTTGACTCAGTCTTACGCTTCTGATCTTCAAGCTAAGGTCAAATCTACATCTGACTTTCCCGCTGGAATCATTCTAGTTTTTAAAAAACCCATCTATACCTGTTTCTAGTTTCAAACCATACTTGTTCTAGTTTAAAAATTATTGTTTACATTCGTTAATTGCCCTCCTGTGGTCAAGCTGGCATTATACTGCTTTAAACAGATCCTGTTGCTTTGTACTCTTCAGACCCAGAGAGTAAAATTTGAAACCAGCGTGAAATGAGCGTAGGAAAAGACATCAGTCAAACTACTTCAGAAAGGAGATGTAAATTGGGCCTAAGTGCCTTGTGATGCTGTTTGTGTTACTGTTTGAAATTTTTCCTATCAATTCTCCCATAGACTTTGACATTAAACATGGGTTTGTTTCATTGTCTCAAGGGGGAACACTATTTTATCTGTCTGAAATTTAGTAGTGTGGATATCCTTGGATGGGAAACCATGAAGGTACAGACCAGAGAAAAGGGATGCGGTATCCTCCATTGGAACCGGTATCCTCCATTGGAACCAATGAGAAATAATGTGAAAAAAGAATAACAATAATAAAACAAAGCAGTCCTGACCTGGATAGCCAAGGCAAGCCCACTCTTGTCAGATCTTGAAAGCTAGGCAGGGCTGACCCTGGCAAGTACTTGGATGGGAGACCTCCAAGGAATATCAGGGCCAGGATGCAGAGGCAGGCAATGGCAGCCACCAGGGCTTTTTTTGTAGAAAAATCCCAGCAGGAACTCATTAGCATAATAGGCCACACCCAACAGCAGAAAGTCATTAGCATATTAGGCCACATCCCTGACAGCACAGCTCATTAGCATTTTAGGGGGCTGGGAAAGCACAGGGCAAGCATGGAAGCTTGCCTCTTTCCCCCCCTGAGCTTCTCCGCCCCACTTCAGCATCGCCTTTCTAGTCTGCTACCCCCTCCACCAGACGGTCAGGGAAAGGTGCTGCTGAAGTGCCTGGAATCTGAAAGACTTTCTAATCTCCTACCCCCCCCCTCCAAAGAATCAGGAAGGGAAGCAGGCATGTTTGCCTGGCTGCCCTCAGTCTCCCCAGCCAGCCCGCCAAGGTGCACAAGCTGGGGAGATCAAGGGCAGCCAGGCAAACATGCCCTGTTCCTTCCCTGAGCCTCTCCGCTTTTGTGGAAAGACTTGGGGGACCCATGGGTAAATGCCTTTCTCTCCCTCCCCCAGATCAGGGTGGGAAAGAAAGGCATTTTCAACATGCCTGGGTTCCCTGCCTGCCCTTTTCCAGCTGCGACATGTCAGCTAGAGAAGGGAAGGCAGAGAGAGCCTTTTCCTTGTCAATTTCACTCTCAGCTGACTGGTGGGGAGTGAAATTGACAAGGAAATCCCCAGAGGCTCCCCAGAGGGAAAGACCACATTTTAACATGCCGTCTTTCCCTCTGGTGTGTACTGTGGGAAGGGCAGCGTGCTCTGTAGCCACGCATGCCAGAGGTTTTGGTTGTAGGCGTGGCCAACTCAGGAGCCAGCCAGAACTCCATTCCTGTGCGTTCCTGCTCCAAAATAGCCACCTCTCTGGTGTCCAAACCCCAGTAGGGGTCGCCAGAAGTCAACCATGACTTCCAGGCACACATACACAAATGCTCACAAAAACAATAAAAAACCCAAACCTATAAGGAACAACCCAATAATGAAACAGTCCTGTTTGGAATTAATAACAAAAATAGAAAAAATTAAGCATACTCCAATGCACGTGTCTACAGTAGAGCAGACAAAGAGGAAGGGTATAGAAATTGGCCTATCGAGCCTTACTAGCTCAGCTTCTCCCTTTGAAGCACCACTGTGCTCTGTACCAAGGAACATTACATGGTCTACCACTTCCATGATAAAATTGGATCCAAAGAACCAAAAAGAACTCCTAACAGCATAGATCTCTAATAATTATCTTTTTTCCCCCTTATCTAGCTAGTTAATTTTTGGACTGTCCTTCCTTCAAGGAGCCCAGAAAAGAGTTGATGATCTTCTTTCCTCATTTTCAGTTGGATTCCATGATTGGAAATGAAATAAATTTTGCCAGTTTTCCCCTCCTAATGCAAACCTCTGACTCCACCATTTGTACCTGGGTTTTCCTTTTCCCCCAGGAGCAGCATTTCAGGGGAGGGTATTTGGGGCAGGCTGCAAAGGGAAGAAAGGCAGTCATGTTCCTGTCTGCAGATCAAAATCCCTTCCATCCACAGATTGCCTTAATGGGATCTGTGTATTCATGTATCCAACCTGTAAGGTCACCCAGCAAACTTTATGGAAGAACAGGGATTTGAAGCAGGTTTCTCAGGTCATGTTCTAATATTCTAACAACTACACTGAAGTGTCTTTCAACTCCTAAAATCCACTTGTGAACCTGTAGTGTGGAATAAAGCACAGGAGGCTGACACAAGAATGGAGGAATTTGAGTACAGTCTCTCTTTGCATCAGTGGAAGTGCCCTTTTACTTGAACAAGGAGGAAAGTGTGTGTGAAATACAACCCACGGTGTTTGAGGTAGTCTTAAAATATCAAAAGACAGGCACAATAGGGCCATCAGTTCTCCATAAGTATCCCACAGTATTTGTAGAACCAATATGCTAAAATGTATACTTTTTGTTTTCTGTGTGGTTCTCATTGATGAACAAGTGGCTGATCTTTTTTCCTTTTGTAAATACTAGAGTAACATTTTATTAATAAATAAATACATTTTGATTTTTGAAAGTGGTATTTTAAAGGACATTCACAATATAAATGCAAACACACAAACTTTATCACTTCTACTTTCTGTTTCATATAAATACACACTCCTATGGGCACAGATACTATCAACAGACCTTAGACCCCCTCCAAATATTTTAGCAGTATCACATCTTAATGCCATATTTTGTACAGTGTGTAGAAGGGTCCACAATATTCTATGGGAATCATAACACTGTTCAGTGAAAACAACACTTCCTGAAAAGCAAGAGCCTCAGGAAAATCAATATGGCTGTGGCAAGCTGGAGCTTTTAAGCATGACGGTTTTGTGAGATGGCCAGCAGGGACAACTCAATTTATATGTGCACATTTCTATCAAAACATAAGTTTCTTTTTGGAGAATTCATATGCAGTATGGTTGCTTCTTCTTCCCTTTGCCTCACTTTTATTTCTTCACCTTATGCATTTCCTCATCATCATAACTTATATTGAAAACATTGCAGAATGTCTAAGAAAAGTGTAGCTTATTGTCCCTTCAAGTCCCTGTAATTCTATAGTAACTACAACTAAATCCATTCTAGAGTAATCCACCTGCAGATAGCCAAAACGCTTAAAGGAAAAAGAAATAGTTGTTGGTTACTAGAGATGGCCACAAACCTGAATCATGGTTCACGAGCTGAGGTCTATGCAATCTCGCCTTAACGACCCTCCCACACTCCTCCATGTGGTTTTTGACAGTTCGGTCATTTCGTGGTAGGGCGTGTCGGCTGAGTCCATGGCAGACTAGCTGGCACCAATTAATTACAATTGTCAAAACAACAGGGGGGTGGATTTCTGCAACCCTGGAAACACTAATAGTGGCCCTCCAATGCTTGACCAGGTAATGTTGGCTGCCAATAAGAGAGCTCCCATTGTGCTCTATGGGAGCAGAAAGATATATACTCCCAGCTCACATGCAGCCATTGTTTTCCGTTGGCAGCAGGCATACCGCATGTTAGTTATATACACATTAGAGAATCACAGCCACAAATATGAGGGGGGAGAGGAACAAGAAAGCTGTGTACATGCTGCTACAAATTTTTATACATAAACCTTATACAAACTAACACCACTACTACAAATTATAAACCTATACAAAGTACACTATTATAGGCCGAAGATAGATTGGCCGTCTCGGCCGCATCTGCCCCCAGGAGGCGGGCCGGACGCATCGCGTCCGGCGCTGCACTCCTTCCGCAACAGCTGAGCACCACTTTAAAGTGGTGCTCGGCTGCTGCAGTGCGCCCTGCGCACGCGTTCCACTCGCCAGAGCGGGTGTGAACGCGTGGGGGCAGCCACGCGGCGTCTGCCCGCCACTTCAGGAAGCCGCCCGCAGTCTGAATGCTGCGGGCGGCTTCCTTCCGGCGACGTGGGAATGCCGCGGGGTGGGGGAAATTCCCCCACCCCATTCTGCCGCGCCACGGAGGCGCGGCAGAATTCCAGTTTGTCTTCGGCCATAAATATATTGGTATAAGTCCGACAAGAATCTCCGGAATAATATCTCGTTTTGATTCTCAGATCTTCATCCAGAAATGGAACATGAGTGACCAGAAACAGTTAAGGATTGGTGAAAACATCAATCATGAGGCCAGCTGTGCAAGCCTTCCCATAGGTTTTAACAATCCAAAGAAACTTAACTTCTCACAACCGGGCTGGTTACATTCTACATCAGAAGCCAAATCATGAGAGATCAAAACTTTGCTCAAAGTTATGTTTAACACAGTGGAAATCAAACATGCTAGGCCAGACCTGGGTCTTCCTCCCCTATTCCCAAGTGACACTTTTCTTATGAATGTTACATAGCCATGAATATAACTTAATTCAAGGCACATGTTTCTTGGAGTTAGAATCAGGGGTCATTTCCCGCTGGAGCACCCCAGAACAACACTTTGGCAGTAATGAACCCAGGCCCTGCCCCCCCCCCCCCCGCCCATGGAGAGACTAAGGGAAGGGGGATTTAAATGCCTGGGTTCCCTGCCCAATCTTCTCCAGCCATGACTGCCTACCTGCTTTTCCCGTCTCCAGCACGCCCGCCCCAGTGGGTTCACTGGAGATGGGGAGCACAGAGAGGCAGATATGCCTGCCTTCCCCCCTGAGCTGCTCCACTTTTGCAGAGAGACTGGGGGGAAGGGGGGAGGGTTTAAATCCCTAGCTTCCCTGCCCAATCTTCTCCAGGTGCCCTGTAGCCACAGGGAACCTGGAGAAGATTGGGCAGGGAACCCAGCCATGACTGCCTCCTTGCTCTTCCCATCTCCAGCTAGCCCGCCACAGCGGGTTCACTGGAGACAGGGAGCGCAGAGAGGCAGACATGCCTGTCCTCTCCCCTGAGCTGCTCCGCTTTTGCGGAGAGACTGGGGGGAAGGGGGGAGGGTTTAAATCCCTAGCTTCCCTGCCCAATCTTCTCCAGGTGCCCTGTAGCCACAGGGAACCTGGAGAAGATTGGGCAGGGAACCCAGCCATGACTGCCTCCTTGTTCTTCCCATCTCCACCTAGCTGGCCCCAGCGGGTTCACTGGAGACAGGGAGCACAGAGAGGCAGACATGCCTGTATTTCCTTGGGCCGCTCCACTTTTGCAGAGAGACTGGGGGGGAGGGGGGAGGGTTTAAATCCCTGGCTTGTCTGCCCGATCTTCTCTAGGTGCTCCCAAGCCATGGGAGCCAAGAGCAAGGCTGAAAGGAGCTTGGATCTAAGAGATCCAAGCCCCTTTCAGCCTTGTCTCTCCCTCCCCCCGCACCCAAACCAATAGGAGCCAAGAGCAAGGCTGAAAGGAGCTTGGATCTAAGAGATTCAAGCCCCTTTCAGCCTTGCCTTTCTTCTCCCCCTCCAGCCCACCCAAGCCTGTAGGAGCACAGGGCTTGGATCTAAGAGATCTCTTAGATCAGGGGGGGTGGCATATGCAAATAGGTTATGCTAATGAGTTATGCTAATGAGCGCCTGCACTTCTTTTTCTACAAAATGATCCATGGTTAGAATAATATCGTATTTAGATAGAAATGTGGCGACAAGTGGCAACTGAATTTTGCAACTCCTTCCTGCGATGTTCCAGCTGAGTATTTTGAATTAATTTGTCTCAACTGGTCATAAATCATCACACTCTTCAATACCAGGAGCATAAGACATGGAACACCCATTCTTAGAACAAATCTGAACAAGTGGAACAAGAGTGAAGATGGCAGGTCGTTCAAGTGGTAGCAGAATGTAGGTAGCTGGTTGTCCTCCCTCCACAAGGAGAACGTCCCTAGGAGATGTATTTCCTAAATAAGGAAGACTTCCACCCACCTTTTAATCTACCTTAGCCTACCCCAAAAGGTTTTGTTTTAACAACCCATCTACACTCCCCTGGTTTCTATCTGAGTGCCTGATTTCGATTAATTTAGTTTGTAGCCATTGCATAAGCATGATAATATTAGACTGCTTTGAAACTGGGAGGGCTCCAGATCTCCTAGGGATGCTCTTTCCCAGCAGTTTCACATAAATGTTAAATCACATTTTGTGGTCTTTCAGAAACAACTGAAAGAAAACCATATTTTGTGGTAGGTTTTTTTTTTTTTTAATTTGAAGGAGCAAGCATGGTTAGTTCATATATACAGCAGGGTCAGATTGAATTGGATTGTTCTTAGATGGTTTTATCTATGTTATAATTGTTTACTTACATTTTATTCTCCTGTAAGCTGCCCTGAGCCTGCTCTGGTGGGGAGGGCAGAGTATAAACTGAATAAATAAATAAATATACAGAAGAGAGAGGGAGGGGGAAGTGAAACTACAATAATATGGCTGAAAGGTCTAAAAATATTGATCATCTTCAAAAGCCTCTGTTATATGCATACTAGGAAGCAATAAGAGAAATTGCCTGCATGTAGCTTTGGATACCTGTTGGACTAGTTAGATCTCGGGTCCCGGCATGCTCGTCGTGCTGTTTGGGCCATTTTGCTGCCTCGCTCGAGTGCGAGGCAGCGACGATTTACGCGCTCTCGCGCGATCTGGGAGCCTGGGGGCAGGGCTGCCTATATAAGGCAATGCCCCGCTTCCGGACATGTTCGTTGGCTCCGTGTGCTCACCCACCCGCCCGCCCTGTTTGCAGTGTAGGTTTTCAACTGGTCGCCAATTGGGGCCGGGTAGGAATTTTTCGCCTCTACTTGAATTGGCCGTATGGTGGAGGTGTTTTTGCCTACCTTACACTGTGACAGTTGTTAAGGGCTTAGATGGTGGATGAGAATTTAATAGTTTGGTCACTTGGCAGGTTTGTGCAAGCTGGAAAGGAACTGGTGAGCGCCTTATGGCATATCCCGTTTGGGAACAGGAGGTCATCAGGACCCAGGGCTCTATGGTTCGGGGCGGAGAATGGTGGCCCCCTCTGGGAACCTCTCTGGCTAGGCTCCTCCCTGAAGGTCCGTACAGTCTCAGGGGTAGGAGCTCCTGCAGGGCAACCAGTATGCTGGGCTGCCGGTTAAGAGCCATACTTGGGGCTGGCTCAATACCGGAGTCAGGTGTCCCGCCCATATCAGAAGGCAAGGAGGAGTGTCCTGGAGTGACGCCTGCCTTGCCTGTTCCTGTGCTTGCTTAGTTTTGCCCGTTGCTGCAATGTTCTGTTAAATAGTTAATAAAGTGGCCCTTGTTTAATTCCAATCATTGTCTGTCTCGTTATTTGGGT
Organism: Lepidodactylus listeri; assembly: GCA_029233225.1. Taxonomy (NCBI): domain Eukaryota; kingdom Metazoa; phylum Chordata; class Lepidosauria; order Squamata; family Gekkonidae; genus Lepidodactylus; species Lepidodactylus listeri. The sequence continues at coordinate 98,587,603 of JARCFY010000002.1, forward strand.
TGGGGTGGCAAGAAATACTGATTTTTTAAACTGGAAAAATTAACTTCATAGAAGTAGCAATGCAATCCTAAATAGAGCTGTATCCTAAATCCATAAAAGGGTACATCTCTGCTTTGGATGGCACTGTAAATTTTACATATACACCTTGTCTAATAACTCTATTCTTAAATGCTGTCAAGTTGAAATAGCAATTAAATGCTAAATCTTTTAATCTATCAAGGCGGCATGTGGGCAGGAATGATGACAACAAGGCCTCACTCATGTCATCAAAAATAGCAGGGGAAAATGCTTGGTTGAGGCCTTTTATATTTGCATTAATTCCTGAAGTAGTCATCTGAGCAGACGTTGTAAGTGTTGCTAATGTAAAATATGGTAATTTGTAAACAAATGCCAGTACTAAGTGCTTAGATTAGATAATAGATAGAACACAAAACTTTCATGAGATAGGTACTATCTTATTTAGATGCCCAACATTAGATTCTCTATGTGAAAGAAATCATTTTCAATTTCTTTCCAGGAAGGTTGTCTTTGCACAATTATCACTGCTTCCACATAAAGATATTTGTTCTTGTCTAAATGGTCCCCATTGAGTTTCTGCATTAATCTTGTGGGCAATAAAAGATTTATTTTATTTTTTTAACCATAGCATTTAATACTATCTAATTTATAGCCAAATATTTGTAAATCCACTGCATGAGCTTAAAATGCACCTGTCCAAACAAACAAATAAAAAAAATCTCCTTGGAGAACCTACCAGAAGCACTGCTCCAGGAATGCAAATGCTGACATTTATGAGCAAATGATGGAAATAAGAGGAAAAACTGAGCCATTTGCTGACAGCTCTTGAAAATTCTTAAGATTTGCCAGAAAATATCAGAATTTATTGTGATACTTGGCTTGTTTTGGACATATAAAAACATGCCTTTGTAAATGAGGACAAAATGTGGTCATCAGCCAAAATGACTTGGTAATACTTAAAATTTAAAAATTCATACATAAAAGTCAGCATTTTGTGATGTTTATCATGTTCTGCAAAGATATAAGAATTCCAGAGGAGACAATAGCTATCCATGAAGTTTTGAAATGTTTTGAAATGAAACCAGCAGGATGTACACACTACATGTTTGGAGTCTTCATTCTTACATACATTTTCAAATGTGAAATTATGCTAGTAAACAAAGTTGTTGACTGGAAGAAAGAGTGCAGGGAAATTTGTCCATCATACAAGATACCATTTTTGATTTCATGTGTGATACCAATGCACCATTACATATGCTTAAATAAGGGCTAAAGAAATCAAACTGTTGCAGCATGAAGGAAAGAAGCCTTCTTTTCACTGGTCTGATCAAATTAATTATGCTAAATAGCTGAAAACAGAGAGAAATGAGACAAAATTAGTCCTTCAAATAATGCTCAAGGCAAAGCCAGCAATGAGACTACTCCAGAGTGATCCAGAGATATTTACAAACCAGAATCTCATGCTGTTCCTTCTGGCTTCCTGCTGACACTGGTTTCCATTATCACCATGGACCTCTGCAGAAGAATCACAGCATATGGGTGCACAGGTTGCAAGCTGTGGAGCTCTCTGATGCAGTTGTCACTGGAAATGGAATTCCTTGAAAGGAGTTATTGCAGCTGGTTTTTGATCCAGCAAATATATGTTATTCTAAATGCTATTTATATTATCTGGTGCTTTTTTTAGAACAAGAGTGTTTGAGGAGAACCTGTCTGATTTCTCAGCTGAGCATGTGACACATAAAATGAGTGCCCCATTTTTAGGAAGGGTTAAATGAAATCAGTATAGTGGTTGAAAAAGCTTCAATCATATTTGATTTATGTGTTAAGTATATATAAGATGGCTAGAACTTGGTGAGAATTTAGTACCTTGCACCATTTAAGAAAAGAGCTGCATTATACCTGAGAAATACTTGCATTTAGGCTATTGCCAATACTGTCTTCCTGACCTTAAAGGTTTAAAAATAGATAGTGAAAATGGAGATGTGGGACAATGGCTGCATCAGATTTCCAGTTGTAAAGTTGGTTTTAATGATTCATAAAAATATTTGACCCTCCACTTTCCTTTCAGACATGGAATACCTTATGCAAAATAAGAAAATGCATGCAGTTTTGTTAAAGTTTCAAAATGTATACAGATCGCTGGATCTGCCTTTTCCTGGGAATTGGGCTACCCTGGAGCAGAATTTTGCTATTTAATATTATATGCAACCCCAGTAAAATTCCAGAAGTGTAGCCATGTTAGATAATAGCAATGTGCTGTGGTACACTGGAGAAAATAAAGTGTTTTGTAAGAAATTACATTGGATTTGAAAGCACTGTTCTATTTTGGTCCTCAGAAGTCATCGTGATAATAAAGAGAGGTAAATCCCTGGATTTAATGGCAATATTCCCTTTCCTTTTTCATGCATTGAGGGGGCATAGCTAAGTGTGAGGGTCATGGTTCAATTGTAAGGTATATCTTTTGCATGTATAAGGTACCAGTGTTAATCACTAGAATCTCCAGTTAAAGGATCCCATGTAGCAAGTCTCTTTCTAAGACCTGGAAAGTCGTTGAAAAGCAAAATAGACTGAGAAAGTACTGAGCAAGATGAATCAATGACCATTTAAAATTTCATTTTAGCCCTGTACACACAACAGCCCCATGTGTTTACTGAACATGTAGGACAGAGAGCAGGCTTGAGTACACAGGTCCTTTCCCCTCCCATTGCATGAGTGCCTGATGAGACTGCATGAAGGAACTGGCCACATGTATGCCCTTCCCCATTAATCAGTGATGCTGCTTTCTTAACATCACTGATTGTGGGGTGGGGAGCACCTCCCTCCCCATCAGCTGTTTTGGGTTGTTTAAACTTTAAAGGCAAAGTGCAAACAGCTGATTGTCAGGGAGTGCCTTCTTGCTGCTCAGCTGTTTTTGAAACTTTCAGAGGGAACACAAGCAGGGGTTTAAAGGGACTCAGAGTCCCTTTAAACTCCAGCTTTCTGCCCTGTGCACAAACCATGAACAGCATGAACCGGCTCTAAAAGTTTGTGGAACTTCATGATGATGGATCTGTCACAAACTTCTGTTTGGGAACCACAAACAGGTAAAAATTCATCATTAATTTTGCTCTATGGTAAGGTGTGTGACCATCCCCAATAAATACAGCTGCCTTAATAGTGATATTGTAATAATGAGTCAGATAACCAGATGCTGGTATAAACTGAAGTCCAGAGTACATACACAGTGAAGATATGCAGCAACAGAAGGCATACAGTGAATTCAAATAAAGTGGAGATCCTGAACCATTTTGTACATATATTCATCATACTTATTATATTTACACCTTCTTTCCATTTTCCAGACTTGAGCAAGCCCTGTTCACACAACCCATCTATTGTAGGAAGGAGGTGTGGCCTACTTTGCAACCATCAGTTCAGGCCAATAAATGCCAGGAGAAGTGATGCAAGCTCATGCCTCTCTGGAATCAGCTTTCATAGGAAGGATCCACAGAATAATAAACAAGACATGGTCTCATTTATTTGCTCATAGTGTCTTCCCAATTCATCATTATTAGTCACATAGTATATTAATAAAAGGAAATAAGCTTGCTATCTGGAAATATGCCAATAAGCTATTTGGAGAAAAAAGAAAGATGTACCAATTAAATCCAAAAGTGGGAAGAAGGTGTGAAAAATACTGAATATAAGTTTTATGACACATTTAAACATACAGCTGAAAAGGAAACAAGAGTTAACACAAGGAAAATATTCAAACATTATTGGGATTCATGATGGACTTTTGAATAGGTAAGCAAGCTCAAACTAAATTTAAAACAGTAGTTGTTATTTTGATAAACGTTTATATTCAGCCACTACACAGCACTGCTAGAAATATATAGGAAAGGTTTCAGTACTAAAATCAATTGTGAAAGATAGATCACATTAATGCACCTTTAAAACCATTATCTTCTTTGTTTTCTAACACTACCCATATTCAGAGCCTTAACTAAAACAGGCTATAACTCTCTTTGCTCTGTCATCACCTCCTAGGCTTATGCAGCTATGGAAGGGTGCATGTTGTGTCTAATTCTGGGAATCTCCAGCTAAAAGAATCTCAGGTGAGGGTGCTAGGAAAGGTCTCTGGCACTGGACCATGGAAAGCTGCTGCCAGTTGGCATAGACAATACTCTGTTAAATGGATCAACAGTATAATTTTAGAAGGTTCAGACATTAAAGACTTTAGGAATATCCTGAACACATGGCCTTAATTATCCCAATGTCTATACTGTATAAAATCTGCAAAGCTCTTGGATATTTTTCAAGATGACATGCAAAATATGGATGACTGACAATGCAATTCTAAACAGAAGTCCCTTCCACACGAGCGGGATAATCTGGAGGGGAATTGAGGTTTTTTTTGCCCCGGCGCAATTTGCCCCACAGTTGCACGATCACACAGCTCCGTGGACCTACCAGGGCAAACTGCTGCTGCGTGATCAGACGCAACCGCAGGCGAATGTTTTGTGTGTGTGTATGTGTGTGTGTGTGGTGGGTTTCCGAGGCACTTAAACAGGGGATTGATGCTTTGCTGGAAGAAAGGGGGGGAATGGATGCTTCATTGGAAGAAAGGAAGGAATGGATGCTTCGCTGGAAGAAAGGGGGAATGGATGCTTCGCTGGAAGAAAGGGGGGAATGGATGCTTTGCTGGAAGAAAGGAAGGGGGGATTGATGCCTCGCTGGAATGAAGGAAGGGGGATCGATGACTCGCTCCTCCCCCCCACAGGCTTTTGATGATGCGCACATGGAAGGGGGACAAAAACAACAGCATGGCGTCAGGATAGCATGCGATCACACTATCCGCAATGCCACACTTCTACACTGGTGCAATCACATGGGGAAAGTCCAGCTGTGAGCTGCGGCAAACCGTTTGCTACCGGTCTTTCACCAGTAGCTTTTTACCCCACTTCTCTGCCGGATCAAATCGGTTTGCCCCGGCTTGCCGATAGTTGTGGGATGCTTCCCAGATGTGGTGGTGTGATCGCGCCAGTTTGATCCGTTGATGAAGCGTCCCTCTAGCATGGCAAATAGGTTCGTGTGGAAGGGACCAGAGATAAGGAGGCTTTCCTGAATGAACAATGCAAAGTAATAGAGGAAAACAATAGAATGGTAAGGTCTAGAGATCTCTTCAAGAAAATTGGAGAAATCAAGGGAACGTTCCGTGCAAAGCTGGCTATGATAAAGGACAAAAACAGTAGGGACCTAACAGAAGCAGAAAAGATTAGGAAGAGATGACAAGAATACACAGAAGACAACCTTGACAACCATGATGGTGTAATCACTGACCTCGAGCCAGACATCCTGGAGGGCAAAGTCAAATGGGCCTCAGAAAGCATTACAAACAACAAAGCTAGTGGAGGTGATAGTATCCCAGCTGAGCTATTCAAAGTCTTAAAAGATGATACTGTTAAAGTGCTGCACTCAATTTGCCAGCAAATTTGGAAAACACAAAGTGGCCACAGGATTGAAGAAAGTCAGTTTACATTCCAATCCCAAAGAAGGACAATGCCAAGGAATGTTCAAACTGTCACACAATTGCACTCATTTCACATGCTAGCAAGGTCATGCTCAAGCTAGGCTTCAGCAGTATGTGGATAGAGAACTGCCAGAAGTACAAGCTGGGTTTTGAAGAGGTAAAGGAACTAGAGATCAAATTGCCAACATTCACTGGACCCTGATGCTGGGAAAGATTGAAAGTCAAAGAAAAAGGGGACGGCAAAGGATGAGATGGTTAGACAGTGTCATCAATGCAACGAACATGCAATTAAGCAAACTCCGGAACACAACAGAAGACAGGAGGGCCTGGCGTGATGTGGTCCATGGGGTCGTGAAGAGTCAGACTCGACTATGTGACTGAACAACAACACCCTTCCCAGTTGTAGTTAACTCTTATAACTATGCTTAGGATTCCACTGTAAATAACATTAGTTTATTGTTTAGTAGAGGATCAGTACCATCATTCAGGAAGTCTACAGTTATGCCAGCCTTCAGTATGATTCAGCAGTTCTGTAGTTATATCCAAGTTCCACATGGGGCTCAAAAAGGTTACAAATGATTGAAGATGAAGTAACTTCTATCCTGAAATTTCTGTCAACATTTCCATTTGTGATCACAAGCTGAATCCTGTAAAAATGGTTTAAAACTATTGAATGGGAATCACATCATGCAGTATAAGGACTAGTGAAAAGCAAATGCGTAAGTATCTTGCTCTTTCAGGTTCTATGCAAAAGGTTCTATCTGCATGAGAATGTGCAGTAGCATGTAATACCCATTGCCAGGGGTCCGTTGGAGCGGGAGCACACAGGAGCACAGCTCCAAGAGTGAGGAGCCCAGGGGGCGGGCACATGACCAAACCCCACCCCATCCTCGGCTTCCCTGAGCAGTGCAGAGGCGCAGCGCCTCGGGGGAAGCCCTGCTAGGGTCTTTATTGTTTTTAATGCTTTTTTTATTATTGATAATTTTATCATTGTTCTTTTTTATGACTTTGTGCTGCTTTTCCAGAGACTTGCTCAAGGTGGCATATAAATTTTCTAAGTATACCATTTTTTATCTGGGCACATGGCACATAAGTACTGGAGAAATTTCACCAACCCTTCAGCAGCTTCCACCCCATCAGTTTGGTGTAGTGGTCAGGAGTTGGACTCTAATCTGGGAGAACCGGGTTTGATTCCTCACTCCTCCACGTGCAGCTGCTGGTGTGACCTTGGGCCAGTCACAAGTTCTCTCAGAGCTGTTCTCTCATGAGCAGTTCTCAAAAGACCTCTCTCAGCTCCACCTACCTCACAGGGTGTCTTGTTGTGGGGAGGGGAAGGGATGGGTGGTGCACATGTCCTAGGTATCTCAAGTCTACTTGAAATCTGGTGGTTTCAAGGGAGCAGGAAGAGAATGAGGGTGTGTTCTTTACGCTTATTTTTATTGCACAAAGTATTGGATGGGGAAGGGAATGGAGGAAGAGCAGGTCAGTTTCACTCACCTGTGGAGTGGAGCCTGAGGGGTGGGTGTTGCCTTCTGACACACTTCCGGTATGTTAGAGCGTGTGGCATATGCAAATGAGTTATGCAAATGAGTTATGCTAATGAGCTCCTGCACCTCTTTTTCTACGAAATGACCCCTGCACATTGCCATATGTGTAGTATTACAAACAACCAAGAAACCACCATCGAAAGAGTCACCATAGCAAGCTGTTATCAATATTCATTCAGGGTTAATGCTGGAAAACAGAACTGTTTCCCTGTGACGTACTTATGTAACCCTTACCCAGGTACAGTTGTTCTTTTCTGTTGTCAGCAGTTTTGACAGCCTTATCTTCAAGAGAAGCTGTAATTTTGTGAATGTTCCTGTATAAGCAAATATTTATCACAGAGGGCTGTTAGTAAACCAGCAGTTATAATTTATCTATAATCTGAGAAAGAAACATCTTAAACTGGAACAGTCTGTTATTTGATACTAGCATGATCACTGCCATAGATGGACTATGAATGTCATCTAAATCCATTTCACTCATCTGTTTTCTACGTACTCAATACCAAGTGCATAGTATATCAGAGTGACAAATTGCAATAAATAAATAAAAACACATAAACTCATTTTGGAACTTCATCCAATGGTCCTCCACTCCTTGCTGTCTGCCTGACATGATGCCTTTATCTACTCTGAATGAACAATATAACAGGAGTACTGTTAGAAGCATGCATAAAATAAAATGGTAATGTTTAACTGTTTTCTCATAAAATAACTATAAGGCATAGTTGTGAGACTGGGGTGCCAATGGCGTTGCAGCACACATGAGCCCTGTACAAAAGGGCATATTACAATCCCTGTACAGTGCACACCACAAGCAGCTGTGCCGCCCTCACTCTTCTGTTTGCCCTGGTTACATTGGTCAATTTCACACTCTTCGCTGCACAGCCACATTTTGACCCGCATCTCTCCCCGATTTCTCCTGCATCTTCTCGATCCTTGTTTTTTGAGTATCAAGAAGACACAGGGAAAATCAGAGGGAGATGTGGGTCAAAGTGCGGCCGTGCAGCAAAAAGTGTGAAATTGACTAATACAGCTGGGGAAAACAGAAGAGCGAGGGGGCACAGCTGCTTGGAAATCGGTCCTGATTTTTCTTTCTCCTGATTTTTCTTTTTATATATGCTGACTAATTTTCATCCTATATTCAGTGCACAAACACCTCAACATGTGATTTGAATCCCACATTTATCCAGATACTGTTCCCCAGTGTTCCCTCTAAGCTGAATTAGTGTGAGCTAGCTCACAGTTTTTTAGCCTCCAGTTCACAGATTTTTGTCTTAACTAAGCATGTCTCCAGAGCAAACTAATTTATGCAGTAGTCAAATCGCTCGCTCACAACTTTAATGCCAGTAGCTCACAAAGTAGAATTTTTGCTCACAAGACTCCACAGCTTAGAGGGAGCATTGCTGTTCCCCATTTTCATTTGTAAAATGAACACGTGTTGTCTTTTTCTTACAACAGATATACATATGTACATGCAGGAAGTATATGCATTTACAGTAATATGCGAACACAGCTATGGTAGAATAGATTGCCAGCGTTGGCATCAAAGATATGTAAAGAGCCCTGAGCTGAAAGCCCTGAGGGGAAGCAGTTCCTAGGGCAGGAGTCTACTCTTATCTAGAAACAGAGGAAGCAAACAGGCCAGGAGATCTTCTGGAAAGCAGAAAGGATGACTGCCAATAACAGAACCCCTGACAGCTCAGAGACAGAGCAGACAGGCAAAGACTTCCCTGAAGGAAGCACCAAGTAACAGAATATGGGAGTAAATGGAAAGCCAGGGATTCCTGAAAAACACGTGCTGTGGGAGCTCGAACAGGGCTTTGGACATGCAGTAGGCATTAGGCTATAGCCATAGGCGTAGAGTACGGGGGGGCTCGAGGGCTGAGGCCCCCCCAGGAAAATGGAGCACCTGCCACCGCGCCTCTCCGGGTCCTTCCGAGGCCCAGCCACTGCTGCTGGAGAGGGAAGGGGTGGCGGTGGGGGGGGAGAGAGAGGCACCAGCAGCAGCGCTGGCGTGCCTTAGAAGGGCCCAGGGAGGCGGGGCAGTTTTTTGGGGGCAGAAGAACATCGCTCCAGGAGACACCACCCCCCCCCGGATTTCCAAAAGTCTACGCCCCTGGCTATAGCTGAGGCTGTGTCTGGTGCTGGTCCATTTTCAAATAATCTGCTCCATGTAAGCTTCTGAGAAATGGATCCCTGTAGTAACACTTCAACATAGTAGGCCACCATGAGCCACACCTTTTAAATAAGGATTTCTGGATCACAAACAGAGTCGCTATGCCAGTGCCACCTACTACCAGAATCTCTATGGTAAGGGGTTCTACATATTACAGCTGTTGTATGGAAAAGCTGCTATATGGCTGCTGTCTGTAGCAGCTTTCACATGGGAATCACAACAAATTGTACAGCCTTAAAAGTAACTCTGCATCACAGAAAAGTACTTTTGTTGTTTTAATCTGACAAATTTAGCTTAATTATAGAGCTCAGATGGTGCCAGTGGAGCACTTTGAGGCATGGATTGTTAATCATTTATAACCACGTTCTACAATATGCTACTAATTGTTGGAAACAATTATAATAATTTAGAGTCCTTGAAAAAGATCCCTGTGTGCATATATTTATTTTGTTTTTAAATGTGGGCTTTTGGCCTATGTTATTTGGACTGCAGTTTAGCAAAGAAAGTCTGGAATTGCTATTGTATTGGACATTTTTATTTAAGATTTCTAGCAGGCAAGTATTTCCTGCTTTACTCATTGGAAGTCTTTGAGTGGAACTACTCACCTATTTAGTGTAGTGCCACTGGATGTATTAATCAGGTCTGCTATGGATGCTACCCTGCACATGGCTTGATAAATAATATCCACTTCAGAGCTGAGTATGTATGAGCAAAGGTTAATGGTCTGGCTGATGCATTGCTTCATTTACACTGGCTGCAATTCTGTCTGCTGGCACTGAAACTGGACAAGAGACGACCATATGCTGTATGACACATGCTGCGAAGTACTGGTGGCCAAAAGTTTTAACTTTGCTCCCCAAAGAATTGCACAAGAGCGTAAAGGCAAAAGTATAATTTCCATTTCTACAAGGAAGTAAGCAAAATGCTAACTCCTGGCCAAGCACCAGGAGGGTTCTCCCCCACACACACTTAAAGAAAAGAGCACATCTCTGTTCTTATCCAGCTGGTGCAGATATATTAACAGAAATATGAATAAGTCAATGAACAGAAGCACAAGGGCAGTCCATCAGCATCAGAAGATGGCAATGCATGGCAAATTAGTGCATTGGTAATGACATCAGTAACAGCAGCCAACACCAAGGGCAGGGGGGAATTCACTGAACATGGTCCAACCACTTCACTGTGTTTCATGGGAGCAACAGAGAAGGGGGAGGAATGAGAGACATGCCTCTTGTGTGTTCAGTTGCAACTTCTGAGTCATGTCAAGAAGAGATCCCTATGTAAAGTGTGCAAACAAGTAAATGGATTTCTATTCATGAAAGTGTACTAGGGTTTTAGCATTAAAATCAGCTGTGGAGGCGATTGTAAAATGGTAGCTAATTAGTCTTCCATAGCTGTGCCACCTCTTCGAAGCCCAAACTGTGGGAATAATTTCTGGTTGCCTCAAATAGTAAAATACGTACTTGTCTACCACAAACACATGCATTTGCCCTGCCCCCCCCCCCCATGACATGAGACAATAGAAAGTGGTTCAACTAGTTTTTTTAAAAAAAATAATGTTTTGTATATTAAACAAATTGCTGATTTACATCACTGCTTATTCAATAAGCTGGCCATTTTGAGGGCAGGCTGTACTAGGTCTGCCTTTTGGACCAATCTGGGGCTCCACCAGCCTTTCTCATCACTGCCTGCTCAGTGATTGTGCAGAAAAGTGCCAGACTTCATCCCTCTCCCCTGATGTGCTTCAAGACTATTGCTGGGCCTAAAAGCTGCTGCTCAGTACCAAGGGCATGCCTCCACAGCACACCCAGCCACAAGTCAGACACAGCAAAAATGCTGTAGGTGAGAGGGTGCGGCTGAATAAAGTAGCCTGTCAGTCTCTTCTGACTGACTAATTAGATTTGCTGGGAGCCAATAGCATGTCATGGCTCATTTGAAGGTAAGAGGGACCAAGGCAAATTGATGCACAGCATGATCTGCTTTGACTGTCTTTTCTCAAGCCATTGGTTATTATAGCTATAACATAAGGTCCCTCAGGAATATTTTTTTAAAAATCTGGGCAGCCTTAAGCATGAAGACAGCTAATAGAGTTTACACTAGGAAGTAAGCAATTTATTTCACAATGCATTTCACGAAGACCAGATCCTTAATGTTTAAGTAGTTCTTCCTGATTGCCAAATAATTATTTTATACCAGCTACAATTTGGTTTCTTAAGTTATTTGTGGTGCTTGTATAAGACACTAATGAAAATGTATACCTTTATCTTAAAATCATCTCCCACTGGGTGGAATTAATTCCCACTGATTTCAACATAATTTACATCCAAGTAAATATATTAGGCCTTAGCTCTTACAGCCAGTCCTGTTAATACAGTTGATCACATTGTTTTCTTTTCTAGGCTGTAATAAGAATTATAGAAATGTCTGCTGTGAAAATGAAGACATTAAATCTATATGATTTCCAGGTAAACATCACTATGTTTGGCTTGGAAGACTGCAGCATAACATTGAATAATGAATATGTTCTCCAACCTACCAAGTCTATTTATTTATTCATTTTTATTTACATTATTTATAGTCCGCCTTTCTCACTGAGACTCAAGGGGGATCACACAGCACAAGTCAAAACCAATCAACAGGATGCACCATCAAATAAACAATGAAATAAGACTTGGATTGCAGAAATCTGAAACAAGGCTGAAAACAAATCATAGGCATTCACATGACATTTTAAATGAAGCAAAAATTACATAGTAAGATCATTTATACAGCAACGGCCGCTACATACTATACATAGTAGTGTACACTACAGTCCCCATCCCTTTATCTAGGTTTAACTAGGATTGCCAGCTGGCCTGGCCTTCTATAGTCCTTTAATAGAAATTAATCAGCTAGTCAGTCAGCTAGTGAAATTTTGTGTGGCACATCACCTGTTAAGAGCTCCAGCGCAAGCTAGTGTTAGAAGAAGTTACAGAGACTGGTTCAAGAGCTGGCAAGTCAGCAACTTACTGAAACCATACACTGCAAGAAAAACAGCTCATTGTGTTCCATTTGTTTACTGTTTTGCTGTTCTGGCTTCTGACAGCGAGGAGGCTATGTTAGATCAAATGCCCAGATTTCACAGATATGTAAAAACTGGATTACAAAATGCAACTGCTGGCTAAATCAGAAGCACCCTTTCACTGTGGCACTCTGAAGCCTATTGGGAAATGAACATATTGCGGCATTTTAAGTTTCTGGCTTAGTGAAAATTAGGGCAGAGTTGATCAAATGTGGTAAAATTTCAGTAGGAAAACCCAGCACATTAAGCAAATGGCAAAAGATAAACAATAAGAAAATCCCAACTGGGAATGTACATGGAAAAATATTTTTGTTCATTTTATCTTTGTTTTTGTCTTTAAAATGTTTTATTCTTTATTATAGTTATTGCACCAATATCCCTTTGTTCTATTCTTATTTTTAAATATTTCAAACACCATCTTTCCTATTATATAAAGCTGTTTTAAAATTCCAAGGGGCAAGATTCCATGGGGTGCCAAAATCAGTAGGCTGAACAGACTGCCACTCAAAAGGGGGACCCTGGCCACTGGCTGCATTCTCTCTCTGCTTTGCCTCAGTCCTGCCCACGGAGCCACCAGCCAGCATCCCGGCCTCAGTCTGGAGCGAGCCAGCGAAGGGGAAGGATCCACTCTTCTCCTCCTCCCACTGCCAGGTGGGTCTAACTGTCCCCTCAGTGGCCTGCTTCTGTCAGTGAAAAGACAATGGACTTTCACCATAACCCCCCTCCCCCACATACTGCCAGTGTGCCCAGAATAAACTGTCAGAATAAACTGTCAGAAACAGGGGGCATTTCACACAGCACCCATAGCGCTTCTGGACCGGTACAAAGAACAGAAGAACGCTTGGGAGGAGGTTTCAAAGTAAACCGGCTCAGGAACGCTTCCCCAATGGGAGAGGCACGTTTCTGTGTGAAAGGGCCAATATGTTCCATTAGGGAACCGGCACTAATACGGTCCCCTCAGAGCCCATTACTAGGCAACAGAGCTTCGTTCTCTGAAAACCCCTTTCCACACCTATGTTGGCCTCTGGGAGAAAACTCATTGGGGCCAGCTGAACAGAATGCCATAGAGGCCACCCTCCAAAGCAGTCATTATCTCCGGGGGGGGGGGGGAATCTGTTGTCTGGAATTCAATTGTGATACCTGGTGATCTTCAGGCTCCACCTGGAGGCTGGGTACCCTAGGCGTAGCAGTAAGCACTTCAGGGCAGGATCTGCTAGACCCAGGTTCCTGCTGAGTGGGTAATTTGAGGCCAGTCACAGACTTTAAGCCTAACCTACCTCACAGGGTTGTTGTGCAAGTCAAAAGGGGGAGAGGAGAATGATGTCAGCTGCTTCAGTCCGCATTGCAGAGAAAGACTACTTTTCCACCAGGGGAGGTATGGTTGTCAATCTCCAGGCGAGGGCTGGAGATCACTCAGAATTACAAGTGCACTCCAGATGGCAGAGATCAGTTCCCCTGGAGAAAATGGTGAACTCTGTGTCCTTATACCCTGCTGAGATGGACCCCTTATGACAGCCAATGTGACATAGCAGTCAGGGCTTCAGAGCACAGATGGGGGGGGGAGATGGAAAGTTGAAGAGTGAGGTTGATGTTGGCTGGGAAGGAGATAGGGTTGCCAACTCCAGGTGGAAGATTCCTGGAGATCTGAAGGATGGAGCCTGGAGACTGTGAGGTCTGAGGAGGGGTGGGACCTCCGACAGGTACAATGAAATAGACTCCACCCTCCAAGCTAGCAAGTCCCTCATGGGGAACCATTGTTGTCAATCTCCAGGTGGGGACTGGAGATCACTCAGAATTACAACTGTTCTCTGGGGGGAGGAGATAGAAAGCTGAAGCCAGGGGGCAGATAACGATACATTGATGGTTGGCTGGGAGGTAGGGTTGCCATCTCCAGGTTGGGAAATTCCTGGAGATTTGAGGGGTGGACACTGGAGAGAGTGAGGTTTCAGCTGGGGTGGGACTTCAGACAGGTTCAATGCCATAGACGCCACCCTTCAAACCACCCATTCCCTCATGGGGAACCATTGTTGCCAATCTCCAGGGGAGGGATGTGGATCATGCTGAATTACAACTGCTCTTCAGATGGCAGAGATCTTCCCCTGGAGAAACTGGTGGACTCTGTGTCATTATACCCTGCTGAGGTCAACCCAGCAAATTAACGCTGAGTGCCCAAGGCCGGGGCACTCTCCCAGAGCCTCTTTCTAGAGCCCATTGTATTTATTTCCACAATGGGCCTTATTCCTAGTTTTAAATAAAAACTGATTTTTTTATCATAACAGCACTGTTTTCTTACATAATGAATAGGAAGTAGTAACCAAATACCAAACCAATGGACAGGGGTGTTGCAAAGAAAGGACTCAGGATGCAGAGATACAATGCAAAATATAACCAGTTTGATTACAGCAATGGAGAGATGCCTGGGGGCAGAAAATTGGCATCCATAGTGAAATAAGAATTCTATGTCCCTAATTCAGCCCTGAGGGTCCATTGGTCTGAATTTGTGAATCGTCTCATGTTCAGCAATGCTGTTTTATGCAGTGGTTAAGTGAGTGGACTCTAATCTGGGAGAACCAGGTTTGATTCCCCACTCCTCCACTTGCAGCTGCTGGATGACCCTGGGCAAGCCATAGTTCTGTCAGAACTGTTCTCTCAAGGACAGTTCTGAAAAGAGCTCTCTCAGCCCCGCCTGTCTCACAGGGTGTCTGTTGTGGGGAGGGGAAGGGAAAGAAGTTTGTAAGCCACTCTGAGACTCTGAGTGAAGGGCGGGCTATAAATCCAAACTACTACTACTACTACTCTCCTTTTCCTCCTACTCTTCCTCTCCCCTTCAAGTTTCTCTAATGACTGTCACTCCTGGGTCAGCAATGGAATGTCCTGGAAAATTAAAAAATTCTCCCACTGGTTTTTGAGTATTGTGATTTTTGATGTCAGATTTATGCCCATTTATTCTTTTGCACAGGGACATGTTTGTCTGATACAGAGAGTGGGAATGCCTTGTTGACATATGATGGCATTTATAACACTGGAAGGTGAACAAGTGAATGAGCCTGAGACACGTGAACTTGCCTTATACTGAATCAGACCATTGGTCTATCAGGGTCAGTATTGTTTACTCAGACTGGCTGCGACTCTCCAGGATCCCAGGCCGAGGTCTTTCAGATCACCAATCACCTGGTCTTTTTTAATTGGAGATGCTTGGGATTGAACCTGGAGACAACATTGCAAGTGTTGCTAGGTCCAGTGATTGTGTTGTCATAGTGAGTATGGGGTTTATTGCAGTTGCTGGTCCTGGAGTCTTTGTCCATGTTAAGAAGTGCATTATTGTGGGTGAGAAGTTGTTTAAGGTTAGGAGGCTGTCTGTAAGCAAGAAAAGGTTTGCCTCCCAATGCCTGGGAGACAGTGGTATCATTGTCCAGCATAAGCTGCAAGTCATTAATGAGGTGTTAAACTTGTTTGGGCTGAGAGCTGTATGTGACCACCAGTGGTGTTCTGTTGTTTCACTTGGGCCTGTCCTATAACAGGTGATCCCTTGGCATCATGCTGGTTTTGTTGATCTGTTTCCTTGCACATCAGATAGGTATTGTAATTCCAGAAATGTCTGTCTGCAGGTGAGAATTTCTGTCACAGAGATCAGACAAGGTGCAGCTGTAGTGTAGAGCTTGGCTGCATCATAGTACCCACCAATGTGATTCCTGGTGCTTGCTTGTTTCTTGTAGTTAAAATTCAAAGTGGCATTTGTTATGGAACAACCTCCCCAAGGAGGTGCACAAGACCCCCTCAGTCTCAATCTTTAGGAGGCAGCTGAAAACAGTTTTATTCATGATGACATCTGATTAGTTATTCTGCCTGCACGTCAAAAGCAAGGCAAAAAATGCAACAAGAATGGTGTGCACAATTAAGTCACACTATAATGTTACAAAGCCTCCTTAAGGGTAACAATTAGTACAGACTGTGAAATAATACAAATATAATAAGTCTTAACAAAGTACTATTACTAAGTCAGTCCAATAAGTCAGTCAAGACAGCCCATACGAAGACTCTGGAATATGTTCTCCGTTTTGATGTGCTCTTCATCAATAGACTGGTTCAAGAAAACAACTAAGGAGTACATGACTCTCTGTAGAATAAAAAAAAAACAAGCTGGCCATTTGAGAGTAGTTCCTGTTTGAGAATCGGCAGCCTGTCTTTAGGTCTTTGAATACTTTGGTAGAAACTGCTTTTGTTCTACAGAGAGTTGTATACTCCTTAGTTGTTTTCTTGAACCTTGTAACAGTCTATTGATGAAGAGTGCATCGAAATGGAGAACATATTCTGGAGTCTTCATATGGACTGACTGATTGGACTGACTTAGTAATTGTACCTTTAACCTTATGCTTTGTTAAAACTTGTTATCTTTGTATTAGTTATTCTACCTATCAGCAGTTTTAAGTTATTGATTGTAACTACTGTTTTTTATGTATTTTATTGTATTTTATTATTTTTACATTGCAAGCCACCTTGAATTCCTATAAGGTAGAAAAGTAGCTAATAAATGTTTAAAATAAAATAAAAGGATCTTGAATGGTGCAGAAAGATGGATAGCTTTGGGTTGCACCATACATACTGATTGTCTAGCAAAGCAATCGGCAAGCAATCGGCTCCTCACAGCTGTGCACCCCAGCCTTGGCCATAGACATAGATCTTCTTATGTCTCTGGGCTTGGCAATTTCTCTGTGGCAGCTCAGGGACAAAGCTAACTTCTTTCTCTGTGCAAAGTGATACCAAACTGATCACAGCTTTCCTTAGCCTCCTTGAAGGCCTGGCTTCATACCACTCGTAAGCCCTTCACTGTATAACTACTGAGAATTTTCCAAGCTGGAGTAACAACCTACTCTCCAGTGACACCCTTCTTCAAGGGGTAGGTCCAAAATGGCTTCTGCAGGAAGTGGAGCAAAGAAAATGGCTGCTTTAAGAGGTGAAGCTAAAGACAATAAATCCCTCCTTGCTTTACAAAAGAATCAAAGAAAGGGAATAAAAAGAAATAATGGAAAGCCTGGAGGGAGGCAAGGAAAGAGAGAAAAGGGAGAATAAAATGAAACTGAAGGGGGAATGGAAACATAGACTCTTGTGCTAATCACTCCTCCTGATCCTCCACTGGCTGTAGCTGCTATTCATTTTAATGAGGACAGCCAATAACAAAGTGTTAGATACCCAAGCCTGAGTCACTGTAGGGTTGCCAAGTCCGGGTTGGAAAATACCTGGGGACTTTGGGGGTGAAGCCAGGAGAAGGTGGGGTTTGGGGAGGGGAGGGTCCTCAGGTACAATGCCATAGAGACCACCCTTCAAAGCAACCATTTTCTCCAGGGGAGCTAATCTCTGTTAGCTGGAGATCAGTTGCAAAAGCGGGAGATCCCCAGGCCCCACCTGGAGGCTAGCAACCCTAGTCACTGCTCCTTTTTGCACGAGCAGCACCCAGCCCTGTGGGTCCTCAAGGTTAAACACACACAAATAAAGCGGACCTTTATAAAAATATATAAAGGTTTATTGAACAGTTTAAAAAACAATATCACTATTGTTGTGTTTGTGTTTTGGATTGTTGAAGCAGCAATAGCTTGAAAGGGCTCTGGTATCCTAAAGCTCCAATTCTTATTGGCTAATGAATAAAGACTCCCATTGGTCCTGAAGCCAATCTAGATACCCAGTCACTGAGCCCTGCTTGGGTCCAATAGTGTTGCTTGTATATAGTTACATTGTTGAAAGTTATGTGTTGGAACAGTATAAATTAAGGTGCCGCTCTCATAGAACTGTCTTTAGAGCTGAGCAATATCACTGAATAAAAGCCTGTTGTTTGAATTCATCGCCTCCCGCTCAATACTTAAAAACTATGCAGTACAGTCTTTACCGCTTAGTAGCAAGGAAATTAAAAAGCTACCTTTCGAACTAATGCATTTAGTACCTGGTATTAGATGACGCAGCATAAGAGTCCAAGGTGTAGCCTAAAGCATTCTATACATATCTGTCCCTCATGATGTATATCAAAGCGTACTAGCATGGCACAAGCATAAAGTTAGAATGGCTTCCCTCTGGCCTATAGCCCTATTATAGCCTTTCGCCCTCTGGCACCAGGTAGTTTCTCAGATCCAATCAGGAATCTCCTTTGATTGAACTTTCAAGAAGATGTTAACATCTACTCCTAATTCCCCTTTTCCATCTGGTTATATAGCTGAGCACAGGTTCTCACCAGGGGTTTTTTTGTAGAAAAAGCCCAGCAGGAACTCGTTAGCATAATAGGCCACACCCAACAGTAGAAATTCATTAGCATATTAGGCCACACCACTGACAGCACAGCCTATTAGCATATTAGGCCACACCCCCATGTTACTAGAAGAGTGGTCATCCAGCCACACCCACCTTTTGCTTCTTATTCTGTTTACCTTGTTTGTTGTCAAAACCCTGGGCTTTTTTTGTAGCAGGAATTAATTTGCATATTAAGCCACATACCCCTAATGTAGCCAATCCTAATGAGTTTCTGCTGTTGGGTGTGGCCTATTATACTAATGAGATCCTGCTGGGTGTGGCCAACTCAGGAGCCAGCTGGAACTCCGTTCTTGTGCGTTCCTGCCCCAAAATAGCCCTGGTTCTCACAATTAACCAATTACCACATTCTTTAATCCAGCCTTGAAAGAAATAAGTATGGTATTAGTAGGAAGGCCCAAACTATGGACACCTGTAGGCCAGAGCAGGTCTGCTAATAATCACGTTAACCCTTGAGGGGAATTAGGGTGCTTTGTCTCAAGCAAGCTCTGCCCCACCCACTTTCTGAGAAGCTCAGCAGGCACCAGGGGAAGTACTAACAGGCACCATGGCACCCAGAGGCACCATACTGGGGAACCCTGCTCTATAGCAAGCGTGGTGTAGTGGTTAAGTGTGATGGACTCTAATCTGGAGAACCGGGTTTGATTCCGCTGCATTAAGTCTGCTGGGTGACCTTGGGCCAGTCACAGTTCTCTCAGGACTCTCTCAGCCCCACTTGCCTCACAAGGTGCCTGTTGTGGGGAGAGGAAGGGAAGATGATTGTAAGATGTTTTGAGATTCCTTGAGGTGGAGCAAAGCAGGGTGTAAAGCCAACTCTTCTTCTTCTACAGTAGCTAGTGAGAAGGCCCATCCCTTCCAGCTTCTCTGTATTTTAAATTTGACCGAAGGGGCAAAAACAATTCATTTACCCTGTTTCAGATTATGGTCGCACCAGTGCTTTAATCAATCACTATGCATAATATTTCTTAAATGGTTGCTGAGGATGGGTCTGCTTACATTACAATTACATGCTGAGATTCACTGTTATCTTATACTCGAGTGCACCATTTCCTCTTTTTTATGATGACTTCAGTATACCAAGATTCCTAGTGAGCAGGGCTGGAGCCAATGGTGAATCGAAGCTGAGGCAGGGAGCCCCTTGCTTTCCGGGGGCAAAGGACAAATTGCCCAGTGGCCTGCTCCTCTGGACAGCCCTTGTGTGGACAGCTCTTCTAAGTTATGCTAAAAGACAGCCTACTGCAGTGTCAACAAAGTGAAGATAATCACACGTGCCAATCTGAAATTATACATCCTCCTATACTGAATCACTGTCAGTATCAGGCATACACTGAAAATCTTTAACACCACATGTCACCAGTAGCCTGTGGGCTTAACTTTGTCAAAGTCATTTTGTCCTTCAGTTCAGAGTGCTAATTGTGTGGACATTTTTCCCAGAAAAAAAAAATTAAAAGTGGGATGGCGGCTCTGTATTTAGCTTTTCTTTCCCAAAAGTATCCTTTTGGATCAGTGACTTATATTGGTGGCCCCATCCTGCACAGAAGATGTGGGGGACATCTTGAACTCATGACTCATTTGCCATTTTTTTTCTAATCTATGAATGATGGGTTCCAAACATTCTTACCTTTGCAATATCACAGGACTGAAAAAGAAGTTGTGCCTCACATCACATTCTTAATTTTATCACAAAGTCGGCATGGCAGAAGAGAATTGGGTGGTTTTGTTTGGCATTTGGCCATTCAAATTCAATAAGTTTCATCTGCTACCAAATTTGGGATTGGTGTCTATTTCTAGTGGTTGCCAGGGACCCACTTCCATCTCTCCAGTGCTGAAAATATATATATTTATTTTGTTTACAGTGGAATCTCTATATATTTAAACAATTGGTTTTAAAAAATTGGCTGTGATTACCCTCTGCTTCCAGGTATGTCACAATCTATCACAATTATTAAATCTGGACATCAGAAACAGTTATCACTCACTGTATTAAAAGAATAATTCTTCTATATCTAACTGTAGCTTATTCCAGTAATGTATGTCAAGATATTCATGTGGTCTGGGTTTTATGACATCTTAGAAGGAATGTGAGAAGATCCTCTCTATGCACTGTTATTGTGCTGCACATGTACCAAATGGTATACCAGCTGACCATAATGATGGTCATAGGATATAGGGAAAGAAACAGTATAGATCTGTAGGAGTAGAAAGAAGTTCTTGTGATTGTGCTGTAAGTTAAAACCAACTGCTTGAATTGATTCCAGAGGGTTAGTAGACATCAGGGGTCATTTGGGGCCAGAGCTAGGCGGAGCAGAACTCCGCCAGCCCAGGAGTGGATCGGATTTGGCCCGCCACCGAATTGCTGCTGAAATTCAGTGGCAGCTTAAAAAGCGGCTGGAGGGGAGGGGGTTTGAGGGAGAGGTTCCAAACGTACAGGGTAGCTGCTGGAGCCTCTCCCCAAAATACCCACCAAGTTTCAAGAAGATTGGACCATGGGGTCCAATTCTACGGGCCCCCAAACAGGTTGCCCCCATTCCCTCCATTGTTCTCTATGGTGGGGAAAAAGTAATGCTTTTCCCCACCATAGAGAACAATGGAGGGGCAACCTGTTTGGGGGCCCATAGAATTGGATCCCATGGTCTAATCTTCTTGAAATATGATGGGTATTTCGGGGAGAGGCCCCAGCAGCTACCCTGCAAGTTTGGAGTCTCTCCCTCAAACCCCCTCTCCTCCAGCCCCTCATATACCCTATGAGTTTTTGCTATTGACTTCAATGGCCTATAGGGTATAATGGGGCTGAAACTGACATTTGGCTGGTGATGTCAGGGGGTGTGACATATGCTAATGAGTTATACTAATGAGCTCCTGTTACTGAATATGCAATATCTTCATAAGAATTTACTCAAAACTGGAGGTACAGTGTTATTTGAATTTCTATAGTATCTAAAACCTCTGGACAATCCTTAAGAACAGTGCCATACTGAACCACACAACAGTAGTCAAGTATGAGTTTTATAAATGGATTAATTTTTAGTCATCAGTAGAGCACTTCAGTCTTTCACATCAATACAGTTTTCTGTGGATATAGTTTCTTGCCATTTACTCAGAACATCAAATACAATAAAATTTGGACTGATATTTCGAATATAATAATTTTTATTTTAAAAATTTAAGTAACTTTATTTAAAGAATAGTTGCTGGGAACATTTTTAAGAGAAATATGGTACCTTCTACTCTGCTAATTTGAAAAGAAAAATTAAGACCACTAATCACTTTCAATAATCTCACCCATTATCAGTTAAGTATAATCTGTTACGGAGTTGTGTAAAATTACTTAACCACATCAAAGCAGGAGTGTCATCCCTCTCTGGGAACAGTCTCTGGAAAACAGTTTTCAAATACAAGAGGTAATCTTACAGATGATTTAGCCAAGGAAATGCCCCACTAACTGTGTTTCACTTAGATCTAAACAATAAGGCCATTCTGAGACAGTAATATTAGAACATTTTTTCCTTATTAGCTTTGCTCATTAGAAAAATGCTTGGCAACTTATCAGCTCTCTCTCATAAAAGCATTTTTTTAAAAAATCAACCCAGTGTAAGAAAAGGCATTTCTTATTTACAAGGAAGGAGTTTATGATTTTATAAATGTTGTTATAATAGGTGTTCTATCATATTTAATGAAAAATAAAGAAATGCAATTTTCATAAACGTTTAACGTGTTTTAGGGATGTTTGTAGATAACAGTTCACAAAATATTCAATCTGAATGACACCTGAATTACTATTACTTACTCTAGAGCATAGGAATTACAACCTCTGACATTTTGATGGTTCCTTTCATTGGTTCAGAAAAGCATATCTGAGGGTGTACTTGGGCCCTATTAACTTTAGTTAGAACTCTACTGATGTATAAACTCAAGAAAATTATGAGTGATTCCCCCCCCCCCCTATAATCTTTGAGATTTTATAGCACATTGGCTTGGTTAAGGCCTCACACAATCTTTTCCTAAAGACGGAGCACATAAAAAGCATTTACCTCTAGTGAAACTAGCAACCATTTAGTAGTCTTCACACTGAGTGATTCTGATTTGCCTATATAATAGGGTACAGGATGTCATATGATCCCTGTAGAATAATGGGTTTGCTCCAGGGCAAACACCATGCAAGATTTATTCAAAGATTCCCCCATTTCCCTAGCTTCCCCTCTCCCAGCATTTCTTTCCAGTCCCTGGAAACTTTATTCCAAGGGTCACAGGACCTGCATAAAGTTATAGCCATGTGGGTCAGGATGACGCCATTTGTTTTCTTTTACTTGCAATGAGTGTTACTATGGTTTCCTCTTGAGTCTAGCACATGCCCAGAGAACTCTCAACTCATAGAAAACTAAGGAAAGGATTAACTCTTCTCCTGAGACAGAGTTTCCACAGACTGCAACCAAAGTCCTAGTGGAGTAAACAGGTGCAGCAATGTTTGCCCATCAATAACAATGATAAATCTATGTACAACAGCAAAATATCAATTTTACACTATTGGAAACCAATAGAAATCTTGAAGTTTTGGATCTGTCTAGCATTATGAAACATACCAACTATGTCAGAACAAGAGAACATTAATAAAAATAGAATTAATCTTGTAAACAATAGACCTTTATGTGTCATGCTGTGGAATGATGAACTGCAAGATAATATCTATTCATATAACTTACTTTCTTCATAGTAAGCAACTTCTGTCCGAATAAAACATTTGAACAAAACACTGAGTTTGTACATACAAGTGTTTACCTTTTTCATAAAAACCTCAAGCATTTTATGTAGAATCAGTATAACTGATTTCATTAAAACTTATTTCAGTATGGCATGCTTCCCATCAAGCATCATAAGCTAGCTCACATGAAACAGTAGCTCATGGAAGCTATTTTAAACTTCCTTCACCAGTTTGTTGCAGTATAAAAGGAGTCCCAGTCCAGACAGAATAACTAAACAATCTCCTTTCCATATCAGAAAGTTTCCATAAAGAACAATTTGCAGTGACCTGTCATGAATTGTACCTATAATCAGTTTGATTCTTAATGGCCAGTCAATCCAGGTTTTACAGACCTAAGCTCCTGCAATATAAGCAGCTAGTTTCAGCTTGTTGGTATGCAAATATCCTGTTCAGGACTTTCCAGTATGAATGTCTGTTGCCAGATAGCATTGAAGGGGATTGGCTGAGGATGATGACCTTGCCAGGGGAGAAACAACAATGAATTGCTTGTACCCTCTGAAAGGTAGGCAGTCAGTCTGGCAAACAGGATTGCAGGCTGCTGCAGAGCAGATGGGAGGTAAATAGAAGCAATGCTTCTGTTTCAGTAAAAGGCATTACCAAATCAGTGGATCTGTGATGAAGAAGAGTATGAGAGCACATTTTCTTAATAGGAAATCAGCCAGAATCTCATTTCAGAGATCTTTGATTGGTTTTGACTTCATGTAACAGCCACCATGTCATTTTCCCTTACAGCTCCATGTAATCTTGAACAAGATTATATTTTTTAGCATAGGCAAGTACAAATTTGCTACTGATACTCCCAGACCAATGCCAACCTTTTTGCTACCACTCCATCCAGCAAGTTTGAAACCTTTCCCCAGCCTCAGGAGGCTTTATCCAAGTTTAGTGTCTCTTCCTCTAGCAGAAGAGCCATTTAAATTGGAGGGAATGATCCTTAGGCTAAAGCAGGGGTGGCCAACCTGTGGCTCGGGAGCCACATGCAGCTCTTTCACACATATTGTGCGGCTCCTGGCAGAGCGGCTGGGGAAGCAAAGGGGAGGCATGCTTTTTCTCTCTTTCTCCCTTCTTTCCTTCCCTCCTCCCTCCCATCTATTTGCTTTCCTAGTTTCTCTCTCTTTCTTTCCATTTCTTTAATTCTTTCTTTCCATCTCTCTCTTTCTCTCTCTCTCTCTCAATATCATTAGCAAACAAGTAATATCATTATCAATAACCGGTTTTCCTCGTTTGTTTTTATTTTTGGCAGTCCCATTTAACGTTAATAAAAAGCACATTTGCATATTTTTAAAAATAAAAACGTGTGTGTGATATTTGTTCCTGTCTTGCGGCTCTCAGACATCTGACGTTTATTCTATGTGGCTCTTACGTTAAGCAAGGTTGGCCACCCCTGGGCTAGAGGAAACTTTCAAACTTTGCTGAATCAGTGTTAGGTACAGGCCACCATGTTCCACAAGAGGCTAAAAGATTAAAAGATGGTGAGGACCACCAAAGTATACTAAACACATGAACACCTGAAACTACCTTATACTGAATCAGACCCTTGGTCCATCAAAGTCAGTATTGTCTACTCAGTATTGTCTACTCTCCAAGGTCTCAGGCAGAGGACTTTCACATCACCTACTGCCAGTGCTTTTAACTGGAGATGCCAGGGATTGAACCTGGGACTTTCTGCATGCCAAGCAGATGTTCTACCACTGAGCCACAGCCCCTCTCTAAGACTAGACCTTTAACTTTTCAAAACAGGAAGCTGTTTAATAATTATAAAATTACAGGACAATCCTAATCAGCAATAATGTAGGTTCATTAAAATCAAGCACTGATTCTTCCAAGATCTGTATAAATGGACAATAATTGTGTTGGATCCAACCAGTTTTTCTTCTGATGAAAAAGAAATAAGGGGTCCCCCTTAGACCACCAAAAAAGACTGTGCTGGGGATCACAGGACCTCAATGGCCTAGCTATAGGACTGAAAATGCCTTGGTCTCCCTTGTGGATGACACTTCTCAGAGGCTTTTGATCCCATCAGTTAAGGTATTCTTCTGTATTGCCTTTCAGGACTGGGACTGGGAGGCACTTTTGTGGTAGTTCTGCTCCTATCTCAAGAGTAGGTTTCAGAGTATGGTACAGCTCTGCCCCTTGGCTTTTGGTCTATGGGGTTCCCAAAGGTTCTCTCTTGTCTCCCATGCTTTTAAACATCTAGGAGAAGTCATCTGGAGATTTGGGCTGAGCTGACAGCTGTATTTTACATCACCAGCAGATCCCAGGGAGGCTGTGGAAACTGTGAACAGGTGCCTGGAAGCACTTTTGGAATGGATGAGGGCTAACAGATTGAACTTAGTCCTGATGAAATGGAGATGCTACTGGTAGCAGGATGGTCTGACCCAGGAAAGGAGTTATCCTCTCTTCTGGATGCGGTTACATTCCCCATAAAGGAACAGATTCATAGCTTCAGGGTGCTCCTGGACCTGGGTCTCCTGTTGGATAACCAGATGGCAGCAGTAGGCAAGGGTAGTTTTCAACAACTTTGGCTGGTGAGTCAGCTGTGGCCCTTCCAGGGCAGAAAAGATCTTGCCACTATGGTTCATGCCCTGGTAACATAAGAACATAATGTTGGATCAGGCCAATGGCCCATCCCACACAGTAGCCAAAAATAGCGGGTGCCATCAGGAGGTCCACCAGTGGGGCCTGGACTTTAGGAGCTCCCCCTCACTGTTGTCCCCACCAAGCATCAAGCATACAGAGCATCACTTGCCCCAGACTTAGAGATCTTATCTATATCTTGTGGATAATAGCCACTGATGGACCTCTGCTCCATATGTTTATCTAATTCCCTCTTGAAGCCATCCATGCTTGTAGCCACTGCCACCTCCTGTGGCAGTGAATTCCATGTGTTAATCACTCTTTGGGTGAAGAAGTACTTCATTTTATCTGTTGTAGCCCGACTGCTCAACAAATTCATGGAGTGCCCATGAGTTCTTATATTGTGAGAAAGGGAGAAAAGTACTTCTTTCTCTACCTGCTCTATCCCATGCATAACCTTGTAAACCTCGATCATGTCACCCCTCAGCCGTCATTTCTCCAAGCTAAAGAGCCCCAAGTGCTTTAACCTTTCTTCATAGGGAAAGTGTTCCAACCCTTTTATCATTCTAGTTGCCCTTTTCTGCACTTTTTCCAATGCTATAATATCCCTTTTGAGGTGTGGTGACCAGAACTGTACACAGTAACGTCTAAATTAGTTACTGCAATGCACCCTACATGGGGCTGCCTTTGAAGACTGTCTAGAACTTACAGTTGGTACAGAATGGTGTGGCCAGAGTATTGATTGGAGTGATTTGTAAGGGACATCTCTCTAGTCTTGTCCCATTTGTACTGGCTTCCAGTTTGCTTCTGGGCTTAATATAAGGTAGTGGGATTGACCTTTAAAGCACTATATGGCGTGGAACAAACATAACTTTTAAGGATTGCCTAATCCCATATGAATTTACTCATATAATCGGGTCATTTTCAGAGGCCCTGCTTTGGTTGCCCCTGCCATCTGAAACTGGATGGGTAGCAACCCCAAAAAAGGGCCTTCTTGGTTGTGCCATCA
This sequence comes from Lepidodactylus listeri, assembly GCA_029233225.1. NCBI lineage: Eukaryota > Metazoa > Chordata > Lepidosauria > Squamata > Gekkonidae > Lepidodactylus > Lepidodactylus listeri. The sequence continues at coordinate 98,614,556 of JARCFY010000002.1, forward strand.
AACCTTTGGAACTCCTTCCCTGGGGAGATTCATCTGTCTCTCTCTATTGGTTTTTTCACCAGTAAGTGAAGATTTTTTTGTTTTGTCTGGCATACCCCCAATAATGGTTACTGGCCCTCCCTCTAAGTTGTGGTCACATGCACAAGATAAAATGGGGGGGAGAAGATATACTATTTCCTCCGGCAGATTTTGACCTGCAGTTGCATGATCACACCTTCCTTTAAAGCTGTGGGCACAGTCCGTCAGTGTGTGATCAAATACAACTGTGGGTGAGTCTCTTTTTTTTGTCCCATTTCTCCCATGCGCCTAAACGAGGGATCGATTAATCACACCTCCGCACTGAGGGCTCCCTATTGGGTTTGCGATGATGTGCATACTGCAAGGGGGGAACGGCACAGAGTCGAGATGGCCTGATCAGACCATCCCGACACCATGAGAGCACGCTGGAGTGATCAGACAGGGGAAAGTCTGCCCATGGCCCGTCGCAACCTGTTTACCAACGATTTTTCCCTGGTGTCTTTAAACTCCACTTCTGCAGCGGAGCAAAACAGGTTGCCGATGGCTGCAGGGCACTTCCCAGATGTTGTTGTCTAATCGCTTCCAATAAATCTGCCCGGCATTCATGCCTATGTCGGGTCTAATTGTGCATATGATCGCAACCCTAGTGTTGTTTATATGTTTAATAAAATTATTTTATACCTTTAAGGGCATTTTTAATTGCTTAAATGTTTTAATTTTCCTTATGTATTCTGCCTTGTGGACCCTGATCAAGTGGAAAGGTGGCTTAAAATGTTTTAAATAAATGGACAAAAACAATGTGGAATGAGTGCTGAAGTATGGCATGGAATTAGGTGAGATTTAGTGGAAAGGCTGGCTGGATCCAAATCATTATATTACAAGAAGTTCTAATAATCAGATTTAAAGGAAGAATATGATTTTTTTTTCAAAATTGTGGCCATTTAGTGCAAAGAAATTTGGGGCAGGTGGGAGATTTATATACACTAAGCTAACTAGCTTTTCTTAAAGTGATGCTCAATTGCCAAGTTTCAGCCACAAGTGAATTTCTATCACCAAGTTAATCCATTATGCCTGGAAATAAGTCCTCACAGCAGAAGTGCTGACACAATCTTCGCAATGGCAGCAGAACTGTTTGCGCTATTGCAGCACAGATTCGATTGTGCTTCAGCCAAGAACACCTTGACAATCTTGTTTGGGTCTTTTGATTAGTTTTTTTGCTCCTGTATGTTGGAGCTCAATAGAACTAATAGACTGGGGAGGGGGCAGGTTGCAAAGGTTTGGTGATTACCCTGCACTGTGGAATGCTTCTGAAGCAGAATCAGTCTGGGTGCAAATAACAAATGAATTGTCAGCACAGCTCCGTGAAGTCAGTACAATGTTGTTCATACAGATGCTTATTTATATTCAAGCTAACTCCTTCTTCCTTGCTCCCTTTGTTAATGTTATGGAGGGAAACTGACTCCAGCTGCCAACGCTATAGAAGTCTGTGCCAACAATTTAAAAGCACACTATACTGGAACTGAAGATAAACATATAGTCACCAGCCTAAGAGGAAGAAACGTATGCAAGGCTGCTAGTGTTTTGCAATTCTATTTCTGGCCATGTGAAATTAATGAGGCACTTCTTAGAGAAAGATTAATTAACACCTGGGAAAAAGAAAGATTTATGGGGACAAATTATGTTCGACAGGATCCCTGGACAAATCTATTTGTAGCTATTTCAAAGAAATATATGATTCCACTGAGGCTAGGATTTTTCCATACCAGCATTATTGATTCATTGGATTTGTTGGAAACTGGAAAAAAAAGAAATTTAGCTCAAAGATCATTATTATATTTATGATGCTAGGATTTAAATGTCATGGATGAGCTCAGCTCTAGCACCATTCACCTGGAAGGACAGACCATAGAGTTTTAGGCCTAGCAAAAAATCTTTTCTATGTAGATATTAAAAAGAAGCCTTTTGGGCTGCAGCAAGATTTCCACAGGAAGAAATCCTTCAATCAGAAGAAATGCTCCTGTGAAACTAAGCCAATGTATGTAAATATTATGAATATGTAATGTAATCAATGGCAACCGCCATGTGGTCAGGGCAATGCATGTGGCCAGGCTAGCTACCGGAGCTTCGGTCCAGTAGACAATAGCCCGGCCAGATTGTAATTCCATCCAATAGAGTGCCCAGGATCCTCTAAGGGACCTATGGTGCACAACCGCGCAAAACTGACCCTATCGGGTATTTTGGGTGAGGCTGGGGGTGCGGCTAAAGTGTGCATATAAGCAGGCCCACGAGCCTCCATCCAGCATGTTCATCTTTACCACCTAATAAACTATTAGCTGATTTCACTACTACACGTCTCTGACTCCAGTACTTTATAGAACACCTGGGGGGGGGTTGTCTTACTATGTCCTGATTTCTAAGAACTTAAATGTATACTACACTGAAAGTGAAAAAGAAGGAATTTTAAGAATGAAGAGGACTGAAGAGCACGTTTCCAACAACATATGGTATTTCTGGTTCTCGGCAAATGTAATTATGTCTATAAGAATTGTGCTAGAAAACAGAGCAAGGTATTTGTCATGTGTTGGTTCTGATTAATATTTTCATGTTTAAAGATAAAATACATTGCTGGAGTACAGTTTGTTGAGACAAGAGTCTAGATTACTTGTATTATATTTTGATCTGCATATTTTATTTCCTGAGCTGTCCCTAAACACCTAATTTCAGCTTTAATTTTGATTTAGGAATATCCAGATGCATACCCCTAATAGTTAATCATAACTAAGCAAAAAAAGGCATTTTTCCATGTGCTCAGAACATTGTAGAGTGACCCCCTTCCATAGTTTCATCCTCTGATGTGCTGTTATGGATAATCCAGTTCATTAAAACATTCCTATAATTAAAATTGTCTCTTGCCTCACACTTCACCCCCCACCTACCCATTTGCCCTAAGTTCATCTGTTTGCATCTCCCATTTCAGACAGGAACCTATGGTTAGCCTGGCTGGGTTTTTTTAATCAATTTAATTAAACATTTTCAAAACCTGACTTTGTAGCATGCATCAAGGATATCAAAGCCCCATTCAAATGGTCAAACTCCAAGGATAGTAGAAGGTGGAACAGGATCACACTGGCTGTTCCCATAAGTGCATAGGTTCTGCTTGCATACTCAGGGAACCTGCATATTAAAAATGGTTATTCTTTTAAGGCAGTATATATCACACTGTGCGTATGTACCCCAATATGGGTCATGGCTTTCTGTGCTGGTGGAACAGATGAAATGGTAGAGAAAGTTCTGGGAATCTTTGCAGCAAATTTGTGCTTGCCTTGGCATAATTTTCAAAATGGCCATGAAATATAGCTTGCTAATGCTCAGTAATGTCATATAAATACTAGTAATGAAAAAGAAAAGATAAATGTGAACAGAGGTTGTGTTTTTTGTTTGTTTTTTTGCTGTCAAATCACAGCTGACTGATAGTGTCCCTAAGGGGTTTTCAAGGCAAAGGTGCAGAGGAGCCATTTCCTGCCTTTGTGTCCTGACCCTGGTATTTTGTGGAGGACTCCCACCTAAATACTAGCCAGGGCCAACCCTGCTTAGCTTCCAAGATCTGACGAGATCAGGCTAGCTTGGACTATCCAGGGCAGGTATTTTATGTTGGGAGGAAGAAAGTAGTGTGAAATCAGTTTGCAAGTGGGTCCCTAAAAGTACAGTAAGTTTTAAAGTGAGTCCCACATGTCACTCAGTAGCTGTGGGCTTAACTTGACAAAGTCATTTTGCCTTCATTTCAGAGTATAGACATTTTTTGTTTGGACATTTTTTCCAGAAAAATAAAATAAAAGTAGGACGGTGGGTTTGTATTTAGCTTTTCCTTCCCAAAAGTATCCTATTGGATCAGTGACTTATATAGTTGACCTCATCCTGCTCAGAAGATGTGGGGAGTATCTTGAACTCATGACTCATTTGCCAACATATTTCTAATATGTCAATGATGTATTCCAAGCATTCTTACCTTTGCAACATCACAAGACTGGAAAAAAGCTGTGCCTCACATTACATTCTTGATTTTATCACAAGATCAGCATGACACAGGAGAATTGTGTGACTTTGTTTGGTGAGAATGACTGATCTGCACGGACATCCTAATTTGGCTGGACAGAAGAACAGTGGTACGGGGGGTGGAGGGAAGGATTTATTCATGTGTTTCCTGCTTAGAAGCTGGGAAAGGTGCAAGAACAAAACAGGCTTTTTCATTATCAGAAAAAGGGTATCTACTGACCCAAATGCTTACTTTAACAAAAGAATATGGCTGCTTCTTATTAATAGAGATAGGCATGAATTGGGAAAATGTGGTTTGGTTCATGGTTGATGACATGCCTGGTTTGCAAACCACAAACCATCATGAACTTTTAGGTGTCAAGCAAACTGGTTCAGTTTGTGAGGTTTGTGGTCCACTAGAACACCCCCCTGGCATGCTAGAGACACCAAACTCACAGTGAATCTCTGGTTGACTTTCCTCTACCTGCCCTCCGTGTTTGGTGAGATTTGGTAATAACGAACTTTGGTGATGAGCACACCTAACACTAGGGATAGGCACAAACCAGCTCATGAACTAAAGTTTATCATGAATTTTGGCCAGTATGTGGTTCGCAAAGCAATGTTCATGAACTGAAGCAGGGGTCCTTTTGTAGAAAAAGAGCTGCAGGAGCTCATTAGCATAACTCATTAGCATATGCCATGTCCCTTGACATCCCTGGAAGTGTGTCAGAAAGGGAATGTCAGTTTCAGCCCCATTATACCCTATGGGCCATTGAAATCAATGGCAAAAACTCATAGGGTATATGAGGGGCTGGAGGAGAAGGGGTTTGAGGGAGAGGCTCCAAACTTGCAGGGTAGCTGCTGGAGCCTCTCCTTGAAATATCCACCAAGTTTCAAGAAGATTGGACTACGGGGTCCAATTCTATGGGCCCCCAAACAGGTTGTCCCATCGCCTCCATTGTTCTCTATGGTGGGAAGAAAATGTTACTTTTTTTTCTACAATAGAGAACAATGGAGGGAATGGGGCAACCTGTTTGGGGGCCCATAGAATTGGACCCCCTGGTCCAATCTTCTTGAAACTTGGTGGGTATTTGGGGGAGAGGTCCCAGCAGCTACCCTGCAAGTTTGGAGCCTCTCCCTCAAACCCCCTCCCCTCCAGTCGCTTTTAAAGTTGCCGCCGAATTTCAGCGGCAATTCGGCAGCAGGCTGAATCAGATTAAAGAATCTGATTCGGCCCAAGGCTGTCCTAGTGGCCACTCCTGAGCTGCTGGAGCTTCGCTTTGCCTCGCTCCGGCCCCAACGGACCCCTGAACTGAAGAATCACCATGAACTTCCACAACTTTTGATGCAGTTTGTGGCAGTTTGTGAAAAGCAGAAAGCAGGGGTTTACCTGCTTTCATGAAGCTGTTCTTCATGAAAAACAGCTGAGTGGCTCTGAGCCATTTAAACCACTGCTTTCTGCTCCCCATGAAAAGCCGCTTTCTTTTTTGGTGTCGGAACTCTCAAGAGGGAAATGAAGTTTTTAATCTGTATACTGAAAATTTAGGAACTTTTAAACACTTTTGAAAGAATTTTGTCGAAGAGGTTCTGGAACTCTCTTCCAGTGTGCTCCCCCAGAAAAAAAGCCCTGGAAAGGAGGGGTTTAAACCATAAATGGCTCAGTTTGCAAACTGGATTATCAGTTTGTGGTTTAGCCATGAACCAAACTGCAAAATGTGGGTTGTGCCCATCCTTAATAGGGACAGATGATTTTGAATTAGGAAGGTGTTCAAGGGTTGGGCATGTGAAGCAACAGTGCAAAAGGATTCCCAGCAACCCTTCACATTTGAGTTTATGAGGCACTTGGTATGTTGTGATAGTGTTGAGGAAGCTGAACTTTTTTATGCAGCAGCATTGACTGCCTTTTATGAGTATTGCACATCAGAGATCTCTTGGCCGCTTCTTCGTAGGAATGCATCCTGGGCAGCACTGCAAGTTTCAGATATGCATTTATGGCCATACAAGGTATAATTAATTATATGTAAGTCCAAAATGGATCAGTCGGACAAGGGGCATCATGTTGTTTTAGGAACCACCAGGGAGCTCCAGCTTTTCCCTGTGAGGTCACTCAGGGCATTCATGAGAATGTGGAGCTACAGGCCTGGTTGCCTATTTCAGCGTAGAGGTGGGTTGCTTTTGACCCGATACTTGTTTTTGCTGTCACCTAGCTGATATTGGTGGCTGAAGGGCTGCCCCATTCATTTAGAATAGGAGGTGCATCTGCTGCTGCTAGCAGTGGGGCAAGTGATTCAATGAACTGGGGAAAGTGATTCAGTGAATTGGCACATGGCAGTCACAAGTTTGTAAGGCTTACTTTAGCTACACTGACAGTTTTTATATTATACAAGAAGCCCAATCAGGATGCTGGTACTGGGCTGTTCCACCGTCTTTTGGGCAAGCAAGAGAGCAGCTGCCTGGGACATGGGATCACAGCTGGGCCTCTATTCTGTGGCCAGCATCCATGGCAGGGTCTTTGGGGTATGTAATGGAGCCAGATTCACCTCCAGGTCTTGAGTGAGTGCAGGCATCGCAGTATTCTCATCCTGCATCTAGGTGAAAATGCAGGTGTAGGTGCAGATGAAAGGAATGGCCCTGATATGGAAAATATTTAGGGATTTAACAGGTTAAAACTTTATTTCCCAGGACCATCATTATTTGGTCTGATTCTCTACAGAGGAGGATTTGGAGGGGAGCCCTGAAGCCTGCTCAGATCAAGCACACAACGGCCAGGATTAATAGTTTGGTGCACAGGGTAATTTTGGAAGGTAGAAATGCATGCATATCACATGACTCCATTAGATATGATGTGCCACAATCATATAAGGTGTAACATCTATTTGGTAGATCTACATCAGTGCTTGCAGAACATTGTTGTCAGCAGGTGGGGCAAGGGGTTTTAAGCTAAGCTAACACCCTAGAGACCTGATTGTGATAGGTAGGGATGATCAGCAAGCACCCTGAAGTACCCTGAAGCTTCAACCATGATGGAGGACGTGTCCTGAACAGTGCAACACTGGCCATGCCGTGGGGTGTGCCTGGGGAGGACTGCCCTCAGTGCTGAGCAACAACTTTCTGAATCTAATAGTGGCCATGTGGCACATCAGGGGAAGGAGTGGGACTGGATACCTCTCAGTACATTGCGAGCAATGATAAATGAGGCCAGCAGAAGATGTGGACCAAGTCTGAAGTCAGGGTGTATCTGCCCAACAAAGGCAGCCATTACCAGGCTGCCTATTATACCCCACCTATTTAAATATGCTATGACGTAGATCTGTATAATTAATTATTTAAATAAACAACTTAAACCCAATGCTGTTGTTTCATATCTTCATTGGCCCAGGACATTTTTCCTCCATAAGCATCATTTCAAAGTGAGGGCTAGAGGGGAAATCTCCCTACATCCCCCCCAAAATAACTCTATTCTATTGGATAAAGAATCGGTAACATTTTAACAAAGCTGTGGTATGCTTATGTGAGTTGTAGCAGCTAGATGACTGATGTTAAGGAAAACACACACATAAAAACTAGAAGGTGTGAGGTCACACTAAATAGCTGGCTACATTATATTCAGTGCCAAATGGCTATGTGATCCACCAGCAAGATTCAGGAAGTCAGGGTTTTGAACTTGGCCACATTATAAGTTAAATTGTGCCAGCATAACAAGATAACTGAAGTATGGACACACTAAGCCTGAGCCAGCCTCAGCTGGGAGGGTGGGGTATAAATCTGATAATCTCTTCTTATATATAATTGAGTAGTGGGGTGGCCTTTCTGAACATTCCACACACTCGTAAATCAGTTGGCTCCATGATGTGTCACTCAGGAGTTATCCCTATCCACTGACGGCGTTGCCTGAGTCTTGCCTCTAACATTCTAAACAATTGGCTGTTTCTCTCACCCCCATAACCAGTCAGAACACCGAGGTCAGTTTGCATATGTGGCCTGATTGGCCTTTGCCTCTAACATTCTAAACAGTTTGCTTTTGCTGTTGGGAGTCACTGAATGTGTCCTGAGGTAAAATGCATATCCCAATCTTCCCCTAAATGTTCACTGAAGTTGCCTGGAGATCTCCCAGAAATCACCGTGTTCCCCAGCCACAGCACATCATTTCCCCATCAGAAAATTTCCCAGCTATTACAACTGATCTCCAGATGACCAAGATCAGTTCTCCTGAAGACAATGGCTGCTTTGGACAGTGGATTCTATGGCATTATACCCTGCTGAAGTCCCTCTGCACCCGAAACCCTGCCCTCCCCAGGCTCTACCCCATAGATCTACAGGTATTTCCCACCCCAGAGTTGGCAACCTTGTAACTGGCTATGGAACCATTTTCCAGACCCTTGGAACCCAGAAGGCATGGCATAGGAGGAGGTGCTTTTCTACCTTAGCTGCCACTGCATAGCCCCAAATCAACATAAGTCAGGGGTGGAGGGAACCATACCTGTTACCATGAGGCTGTCCTCCCATACTACCCACTTGGGGCAGCAAACTGACTTGAGACAGCCCTGCCTTATAGCTAAGCAGAAGGAAATAAACATGGCTTGCCTCCCACTATTTTCCCCTTCCCTTTGCTGCCTCACCAGCTCACCCGGAGCTTCCTTCTAGAACCCATTGTATTTCTTCCCACAACAGGCCTTACTCCTAGTAAATAATAAATAAATAACTTGTTATGCAGAAGTCCTCTGGTACCACATGATAAACACAGTTACTTTTTTTTTTCTTCTTCCAGCAGTCACGGCCACAGTTTCCACTCCCAGCATTTAGAGAACAAGCCAGTATAATCACTGTTTTCCTGTGACCCTGACTTTGCTTATATCAGAATAACCTCATCCATACATTATAATCAGCAGTTTCCAACACAACAAAGACTCTCACTTTATTTTCAAACTCTGATTCAAATAAGCTGTACAATCATCATCATCAATAACAAGTACTACTTCTACTACTACTACTACTACTACTACTACTACAACATCATCATTAAAAGCATTCTTGAATTTCCAAGTTTTGAGCAATCACTGGAATCTCAGGAAGGAATTAGCCAGCTGAATGTATTCTAAATTATGGGTGCCACCACCCCAAAATGCTGAGCCAACTCTAAGTCTTTGTAGATTTCAGATCCATGGCATGGATCTAAATGAGTGAGGAGGCACATATGGAAAGAAGGTATCCTGGAAGGTATGCAGGTTCAAACCATGAAAGAGTTTTAATATAACCCACACTGAACTAAGACCAGAATTTGATCCACTGCCAACCAGTACAACTGGGTGAGAAAAGGTTTGATGTGCTTCCTGCAGTCCTGTAGGGAGCTGAGCTGCAGCATCTGGCACCAGCTGCAGCTTAATGTAAACAGTCTTCAAAGGCAGCACCACAAACTACACAGCTCAGTAGTCAACACATTACGATAATGTTGCTGAAATCAGATTCTTTTCAGAGAAATGACAGCAGCTGTGGCTCAGCCTGAGCTGGTGAAAAATACTCCTACAATTTAACTGGTGAAAAGTACTCCCAGAGTTTAACTGTCAGCTGTCTGAACATTGTCTCACTATGGTGGTATACACATTTTGTTTCATTATATTTTGATTCTTAGTTTATTCAGTTTCATTTCAGCTCATCATTGCATCCATTTGTTGTTGTTGTTGTTTTTCCCTATTTCCCAGGGGGAAAATATTTCCGTGGGAAGCATATACCACAAGACTGCAACTCCTTTGTTTTGCATCAATTTGAGATGGAATTTTCAGGTATTGTAGCCAGTACTCAAAGACACATCTCTGCCAAATTTCAAAAGGACTTTGATAAGTATTGGAGTCGGGAGTCCATGGAACAGTGAAACAGCTAGATCTTTACTGCCGGTCCGGATGAAGCATACTACCCAGGGCTCGAAGCCCTCCTTTTATGCTGGTCAGGGACAATCCCCTGACCTCACCCAACTGGCCTGATAAGCTATTATAAGTCTATTTACATCTCATAGGTTCCTGGGAAGAAACCTAGGTACATGATGGTGGCCGGTTTGAATCCACCTGGCCTTTGTTCTACCTGGCTGAAGCTCAGGTAGTTTCTTGGCCATGTGCTCTGGCCACATGGCGGTCGCCATTACTGGAGCACATGGCGACCGCATGGTCAATACATAACAGACTTGGATAAAGATTCCCAGTTTAATAAGGAATTACAATTCTAGCTTGTACAGTAGGCAGAGACAAGTATTTGGCACCCAAGAAAGTGGGCAGAATTTCAGAGGGGGAAAGGTGTTCAAAGAAAGGGAGGTAGCAGAGCAACCACTACCCCATGCACAAACATACACCCTGATTTTCGGAACTCTGGAATGACAGTGCTTAGTGGAAATCACTGTGACTGATGAAATAAAATGTAGCAAAAATAAACAACAATTAGCGATTAAAAACCAGAAGAAATCAGCAAGAGGAATAACATGTACCATCAATTCCTTACTACAACCAAATGTAAATCAGCTGAAAGGTCTGATGAGAAAGAAAACATTTTGTTCTCAGATGCTCCAATTGCACATATCTGGATCCTACCAACTACAGGTATTTTAAGCGCATGATATTCATGATTTCCCCAATATGCTCACTCACCATGTTGTGTATAAAGGACAACACATGTATTTACCATGTACAAACAGCCTGTCACATGAGATATTAAGCCCTGTAAAATCTATTGATCACACATTTCTGAGCTGCACACAAATGGTATGTGTATTTTGTCCCAGTTCACAAAACATGGCAACCATACGTGTTGGGGTAAGTGCATAGTACACATAATTGTAATATATAAAAAGAACTATTTTAACTACCCTCCTGATGGCAAAATGGGAAAGTTCAAAATGCACATTAAAGTCCAGGAAGTTTCAGGATCCTGGTGCTGCCACCAAAAAGGCCCTGTCGTATGTCGCTCTCTACTGAACTCCTGGTGTTAAGTCATCATCAAATGACTTCAGTACTGAGGGTGACCCCAGTTTCATTTTTGGTGAAATTTGGGAGAACTTTACACAAATAGCTGAGGTATCAACACTTACTTGTGACAAGTTCTAGAAGCAGCAAATTGCAATCATACCATTTGATTGGCACTTTGAAATGCTTTCATATGTCAAGCAGGAGAAAGAGGAAAAGGTTTGTCATGTTGGTAACCAGGCAGACTTCAAATACTGGAGCATAATAGAGGGGAGGGGAAATCAGGCTGTCCTCACCTTTCCCCTACCTGTGATTGGTCCATCTGTGATTGGCCCCCTGGGAAGGTATACAGACAGACACTCAAGGCTGCCCCCCTCACATTAGTAAAGAGCAAACACACATATGTGTAAAGAGCAAACACACATATTCTTAGGATACACATGAGGGATCAGTGATAATTTCTATGCAAGAGAGATCTGCTGATTCAGGATGTTAAAACCTCCCTGAGTTTTTTATGATATTTAAAAGCCCTGCAGCCAGAAGTGAAACTGATATACATACATCTGCCATTATGTGTAGGGCTGCCAAGTCCCCCGGTAGGGCGGGGAAAACACCGATTTTTAAAGCTTACCCCCGCTTTTTCAAAATTGGCCACCGGGGGAGGCAATGGCTGCCAGCAGGAATGCAGCCTGAATTCTTAAAGGGGAAATGTCTGTTGAGGCTTTTTACTGCAGGCTCTCTGCAGACATTTCCCTTTTAAGAGTTCAGGCAGAGCGAGCAAGAGAGCCCCGCCCAGAGATTAAGGAGGGACTAGGCTCTTTCTATTGAAGGGCGTGCTTTTGCATGTGGCTTGCAAAGTTGCAGCTGGGGTAAGTGCTTGTGCCAGCTCTTTTCCTTCTCTCTCTCTCCCCCTCCCCCTTTCTTTCTTTTTTCTGTCTGTCTGTCTGTCTCTCTCTCTCTCTCTCTCTGTCCCCATCCAGCAGAGGTCTATCAGTGGCTATTATTAGCCACAAGGTCTAAATGGAACACTTTGTCTGGGGCAGTGATGCTCTGCATTCTTGGTGCTTGGGGGGGCAACAGTGGGAGGGCTTCTGGAGTTCTGGCCCCGCTGCTGGACCTCCTGAGGGCACCTGGTATTTTTGGCCACAGAGTGTTGTACTGGATGGGCTGTTGGCCCGATCCACTGTGGCTTCTCTCCTGTTCTTATGATATGAAAATCATATTTAGCACTTGTGCAGCACTTAGTGCTTCATATTCTGCCGAGATGAGGAGGGATTCAGTAGGGCCATTGCTCAGTGATAGAGCATCTGCTTGACATGCAGGAGGTATCAGCTTCTTCAGCTAAAAAAGGATCAGGTAATAGGTGACATTAAAGATAGCCTGAGACCCTGGAGAGCCACTACCAGTCTGAGTAGTCAATACTGACCTTGATGGACCAATGGCCTGATTCAATATTAGGAAACTTCATGAGTTCATGTGTCAGCATGTGGAAGCAACATCACAGGATGTGACATCACAAAATGATGTCACTTCCTTTCTCCTGGCTCCACCCCCAAAGTCTCCTGGCTCCACCCCCAAAGTCCTCAGATATTTCCCAAGTTGGACTTGGCAGCCCTAATTATGTGTTATGACTATGCACAGATTTTTCTTTTTTGAGTTTAGATTCAGCTTATTTCATTTATTAACATTTTTGTTTAGGATCTTTAATATCATTAAGTAACATATTCGGGGAGTTTATTATATTCAGGTGATGTGTATATTGGTTTCAATTGGAAAACATTGCCAAATGTAATTTTTCTTTCTCTCCTTCCCTCCAATACAACAAATCCCTTACCCAACAAAGGCTTTCTACCAAACTGTGAACAGAGAGGACAAAAGGCTGCTAAAATTCTCCCTTGCAATGTAGTCACAAGAAGGCACCATAATACAATTTAACTCTGTTGTCTGGCAACATAAGGATCCTGATGCAGGGTTTTAAATAGAAACAGTGATCATCACTAAATTCAGCAAACACACATACCAGAATCCCTCACTAAGTCCATTCATTTCAGCATTTGTATCCCAATTCCTGAATAATTTAACACTGGGCTAAACTACATACTACATTTTTGCATGCTTGAAATATTCCAGTTGCAGCTCCAGAGTTATACAAATAACTCCCAGCCAGAGCTACTCCAGCATGGGAAAATGGCACTGGGGCGGGGGGGGGGGGGGAAGCAGGAGGGGCTCTAGCCTTTGTGCTTCTGTTCCAGGCCAAACTAGGAACCCAGTGATTTTTAAAATGACATTTCCTGCAGCTGCAGGGCAAGTGAGTTGAGTGTAGGGAATGAGGATCCAACTGTCCAAAACATTTGTCATGTAGTTTGGCCCTTACTCCCTGACATCCATTTATAAACCTGTATGGCTGCTTGGAGAAAATTAAATGCTTCAAAGGAGCACAGTGAGATAAAAATGTTGGAAAGTTACCTGGCTATGTCCACATGCTTACCCTTACCTTGCTATGTCCACATGCTCTGGTTTTGGAAACAAAAACAAAAAACCCCATTCATCCCCACTCCACTTTGCTCATGTAATGACGATATCTTTCAGAGAGAGATCCAGTCTTCTCTCGTCTCACTGTATCCCTGAGTGTGTTTGTGCCTATATGTGTGTGCTTTCTTTTTTTTCATTTAGGAGTTTAAAAGCCAGGACCATGGGGTGTGATTTTACACACACACACCAAAAAAGTAGGTGCCTCTTAGTGCAGATCCACTTGTCTCCACTGATTCCCACCAGGGGCGTTGAGTTTTTAAATTCCCAGGGGGGGCAGGGGCTCTTGTGTGCACACGTGCTTTGCACGTGTGCGCGCTGGGACCTTGTCCCTGCCGCCACTGCCTCTCCCCCCCCCGCCTGGCCACTCCTGCTTCCATCCCTCCATCCATCCATCCAGGGGTCAGCTGGGCATTTGCTTAGCTGGCCCCTGGATGGACAGAGGGAGGGAGGGATGGAGGCAGCCAGCCGGGGGGGGGGAGAGAGAGAGGGGCGGCGGTGGCAGCTCTTGTGTGCGCGGGGGCTCTTGCCTGTCCCTGCCGCCACTGCCTCTCTCTGCTGCTGCCCCGCTGCCATGTCCCGTTGCCTCTGCCTCTCCCCCCCGCCCCGGCCACTCCTGCTTCCATCCCTCCCTCCATCCATCCAGGGGCCAGCTGGGCATTTGCTTAGCTGGCCCCTGGACAGATGGAGGGAGGGCGGGACGAGGCAGCCAGGCGGGGGGGGGGGAAGAGAGAGAGAGGCGGCGGCGGGTGCTCCATTTTCCGGGGGGGGGATCGGCCCCCCCCCGGGAAATTTTGGGGGAGGCTCAAGCTCCCCCATAGTTGATGCCTATGATTCCCACTGTGGGAAATGACACCAGCCACCAGCATTAAAAAACAACAATGACTTGCATTCATTTCATTTTTCTAGTCCTTTAGGATTGACTGACAACACCTTACTGCTGAAAACCCTCCATTTTCTGTTCTTCCTTATTGTGGTCTGTAGTTTGCTAACTTTCACATAGTGAGGAAGGAGGAACTTTTTCAGAGAGGATAGAGTGGCTGTTTTCAACCAAATGACACCAAAATTGCATCAGAGTTAGTGCTGCCTGTCCAATAAAGAGAAGCCAAGCTTTAAGTGAATTGGACCGAATCTATGGGCCCCTGAACAAAGTGCCACCCAGCCACCACACTTGCAAAGAAAAAAGGTCTCCACCCCACAAAGGAAAACTGTGGCTCTCCCTTACAAAGGTCTGATGGGAAGGGAGAACTGACATTGCCCAGGAAATGGGTAGAATCACAGGAAAACACGAGTACATGCTCCATTGCTGGTAAGCAACTTAATTATCATGATATGAGGAACAAATGGGAATCCAAACTACAATGTTTATGAAAGAGTTTTTCCTATTGAACACAAATCCTTAAAAACCCTTGGCATGCTAGAAACAACAGGCATCACACTGCCACAAATTACTCCACACAGCCTGTGATGTGTGAAGTGACTCATTCTGCAAATCTGACTATTGGAGACCACAAGCTATTAATACAGATAAGGTGGTTTGCTAAATATGTTTTTTAAACTCTGGGGTGGATTCTACCAAGTATTACTATGGTGAAAAACACTGCTACCAGCAAAAAGGGTGTGTGTAGATTCTGATGATGCCCCTTCCCACTGCACCCACCCACTCCCTCCCCATACACACATTGTTTCAGGGGTCCATCAAGACACATGTACAGGATTTTGGAAGGTCATGCTAAAGAGATCCATCCGTATATATACTTACAAACAATATATACATACACACAATTAAAAACATGCATAGGGTTGCCAATTCCAAGTTGAGAAATTCCTGGAGATTTGGGCGTAGGTCCTGGGGAAAGCAGGGTTTGGGAACCAGAGGGACCTCAGCAGGGTTCTGTACTGTATTGTCCGCCCTCCAAAATGGTCATTTGCTCCAAGGAAAATTATCCCTGTCATCTGGAGAGCAGTTGTAATTCCAGGAGGTCTCCAGTTTCTTACTGGAAGTTGGCACCCATACAGAAGACCTATATTCATTCATTCTAAATGGTTTTACAATTTAGGGTAACTATGTTACTGTTTATAAGACCTGTTTAAAATAACGTCAAAGGGTGATAAATGACATTTTGGAAGATATGATTGGGTTCACTTTCCTCCTAAAGAGCAAGGTACAAAATTGATTGTGAAGTGAATTTTATTTTTCAGGCAGTAGAAGACAAGGGCATTGCAAACAATGGAGGTGAGGAAGAAAATGAAACTATAAAGAAGTACCTGACAGTGTCTTTTCAACACCAGTCATAAGATGCTGTACAAGCAAAAAGAGAGAAAGGAGGGGAAGGAGCGTGAGATGGAGGTAATCTTTGGCCCAGCTTTTAGTACAATCATATTTCTGGCTCCCAGCTACACATATGAGTACATAAATTATGTCTGTACCATAGAGAAACACACTTTATGAGTCCAATAGTGCAATCCTAAACAGTCATGCTTTCATGAGTGCATTGACTTCAAAGAACTTAGAAGGGCATGAATCTGCTAAGGATTGCAGGGTAAATGCTGAGGTCCAGAAAACCTGGTGTAACAACTAGTAGCACATCAGAATGGTATAGATAAGTGTTGCAATCAAATGCACTGTAATCTATAACCACCAGTTCTGCTAATCTGTTATATGACTTCTCTTATTTTGTTCCACAAATATTTGTTACGTAAGGAAGATTCTGATATATTCTATAAATGATTATATTCTGCTATTGCAGAATTCTCCATCCCTGGGCAGGCTGTTTGTTGAGTAGTTAGCAACATCCCATCACATAGAAGGAAAAGATTAGAGCATTTAAAAACTTTTTTTCTTGTGGGAAGGGGATGCTAATTTGAAAGTGCTTAGCCTAAGGTGGAGGAGGGAATAAAAAAATACTTTTCATTTTCTGAGCCTTGCTTTCAGGAACTTAAAAAAAGAGAGAGAGACCAGGTTCACTGCATCATTCCAGAGGCCTCAAACAAAATAATTCTTTGTTCCCTAGTGAAACATATCTGCAGAGGAGCTGACTGGCTTCCTGTGAAACACAGCCCCACAGATGTGCTTTGCTGCAAGTCACCCTGCTTTTGCTTCCTTTGGTCAAGTCATCAAGAATAGGCACTTTGTGCTGCAGTGAAAATGATGCTGGTGGGCTCCCCTGATCTATGTCAAGATTAAGCCCTTCTTGCAAACCGGCCCAGCTTCCTGGTGAGTTTATTCTGTTAGGGGTTTTTTTTCTTTTTAATTTGCAAAATAAGATGGAATAACAGAGTCACTCTAACAAAAAGAAGAAAGGGGTAAAAAGTGTTTGGTCTGTTACTATAAATGCAAAGAACTGGGTCACAGGAGGTCCCATGATGTGAGATACATAACATCGCAATAGCTTAAAGTTCAAACTGCACATTATATTGCACAAACTACAAAATGTTGCAGTGTTGTTCCCGGACCAGAACTCCAAACATGAAACTAGGAACTGAAAAGTATATGTGAGGGTTCTGGGTATGGGTTGGGGCCATGGTGCTGAAGACCCCCAAGCCACTTCCAGTATGGAATAGACAGACCCAGCAGACATATCTTTCTCCCTTCCCTATCAGGCTTCAAAGGAATGTTTTTCAAATTCAGTAGTAAGTTTGAGTTTGCCTCTGCATATACATGGTATGGTCATGAAATACAGGTATGGTCATGAAATAATGCTCAGTAATGATGTGTATTTTTTAATATTAGCACAACAAATAAAACACAATTTTTTTTAACTGATGTGAGAACACAGAGAATACACTCTGTGTTGTGGATGGAGGGGAAATCCTGTGTTTAATGTAGCACAGAAAAACTTTGCAAGTGGGTCCTCAAAAGCACAATAAGTTTTGAAGAGGGTTTCATTTAAAAAAGAAAGAGAGAGAGAACTATTGCTTTAAAGCAACCCAGCAATCCGTGGCCAAGTGTAAAAACAGTAGGGATGAAAGTTAACTTCTTTCCTTCCTCAGCAGCATGGCAATAATGCAGATCATAACTGTATTTTAGAGACCAATTACGTATCTGGGTTTCCAGTCTCAGGACTCCTCCTTCGCATGCCGTTTGGCCTTAACCCTCAGCCTTAGAATAAGACTTCCTCCAAACATCACATTAAGCCAACATCAGGCTCATAGCCAGGATTTCCTAAATCGGGGGCCTTGTAAAAAATCAGGGGGCACGGAAATAAAAATAAAATTAAAAAACTCATGTTGGCTGGCTGGCCCCTGCCCAAGCTGGTCTTCCCATGTGGTGGCTGGAAGGGAAGGGTGTGGCAGGCTCCAGCAAGACAAAACAGTGCTTACCCTTCCCCCCATCATGATCGCCACACATCATGATCGCCACACAATGATCGCCTCCCCACACATCATGATCGCTCTGAAGCAAGGAGCCGCTGTGTTACACAACCCCCCCCCCCATCCCCAGGGCTAGAAGCTTTAAAAAGACATTCCTACTTGTTTTTCCAAGTGTGTAGTGGGAATGAGAAAAGAGGGCTCAGCTGTGCAGGGCTTCTTGCCCTCCAAGCTTCTGTTAGAGTCTGGCTCAGCACCCTAGTACAGGGAAGAGTTGCCTCAGCACACACACACCCCAAGAATTTAGGCCGGTGACGTCCCTTGCAGTTTAATTTTCAGCCTGCCTTGTTAAAAACCCAGGAGCCCGGGGAGGAGGGGGAGATGGCCATTCCAAACTCTTACTCATGATGAGAGTCAATAGCCAAACCAGGATTTCAAAATCTCTTATCGCCCAGAGTCCTGAGCAGGCCGACAGTTGGGGGGTGGGCTTGGAAAGGAGCCTCAACCCTGGAGAAGCTTTTGAATGCTCAGTCCTAGGACAGACTCTCCTGAGATCCAAGTCGGTCAATAAATAGTTGTGGGGGGAGGGAATGTGCCCAAATGCCAGTCCTGGAGTGGGATCAGTCTAAATGTGGTGGGTAGCAACTGGGAACACCTGGGAAATAAGGCCCCAGTGGAGCTCTACTGTGGCTGGCTAATCCTCTGCATTCCCTGTGGAGTGTGAGGGGTCTTCAGAGAAGCATCCACTGCTCCATCATTGCTTCCCATGGGCAGGGGGCCCTAAGGAAGGGGCAGCGGTTCTGGGACAAAGGCGCCTGGCTCACTTTGAACAGAGTAGCCGGAGTGCTGCTGCCTCCTCCAGGGTCCCTCCCCTCACTGTCCAGCCCAGCCCAGCCTGCCACTCCTTGAGCTGTTTGGAAAGCCCAGGGCAGAGCTGGGGGTGGGCGGAGGGCCAGGAGAAAGGGCACTGATGATCACCTGTGCAGAGAGCCGAGCACAACCACTGAACTTCTGGACATAAGAAACCCCCCTCCCAGCCATGGTCCAGGAAGTGGCAATGAAGTCACAAGCCTGGAGAAAGATGCAGCACAGGGGGAAGGCAAGGAGAAGTGGCAGCTGCTGGACGCATGGGGAGTTTGCAGTGGCCACTGCATCTTGCCAAAGTTGACTCTTTGTGCATGTGCTGAAAGGAAGTCATGGAGCCCTGGCAGGAAGTCGGGGGCTGGGCCCTGAAATGCCCCACTATACACATGTTGGCCACGGGCCTGGCCAACATGTGTATGAAACCTGCTGGTTGCCACCATTTATTTTTGAGCAGTCAACAATGTTATAAATGGCACTATCAGCTGCTTTGACAATTTCTAGCCAATGATTTACACACAAATCTTGTTCTTTTCTCCACTCCACATGCAAAAAAAATCCTGGTTAGAAATTAACTCTGGCTGCTACTATGAATGCAGATGCACGGGCTAACCAGAGCTGATTCCCCTCCCCTACCAGGGCTCTAAAGTAGAGTTTAATACAAGTGTTGAACCCCAGTGTGTGGGGAGAAAACTAAGTACAGTTAATTCATGTGCCTACTTTTGTACATCAGTGTAAGTTAGACAGTGGTTAAGCAGAATCCTCCATGTGAGAAGGGAGGGTGGAGGAATAATGCATGCAAGACTAACAATAAACTTATTTAATGTAGAGAATCTTCAGGTGACATCTGAATACATTCCAAAAGTAGATTCAAATAACTATTCTGGAAAAGCCACCAAATACATCTCAAGCCTGTCACAATTAAGTAAGCTTTGCCACCTCAGCTGTTTGTTTAAAATTGTCACAAGTTTTATCCAGGGCTATTTTGGGGCAGGAACGCACAGGAATGGAGTTCCGGCTGGCTTCCAAGTTGGCCACACCTACAGCCTCCCACCCCCTCAGGTTCCCCAGGCACCTCACAAGCTGTAGGGCACGTGGGGAAGCCAAGCTGATCCAGGGAGGGAAGGCAGTTTAAATTGCCCCCCCTCCTCGGGTTCCCCAGGTACCCCCCAGAAACTGCCTTCCTTCCCTCAGGTTCCCCAGGCAAGCTGTGGGGCACCTGGGGAAGCCAATCCTGGGAGGGAGCTGCATGGTCAGGGGTGTGGCCTATTATGCTAATGAGTTTCTGCTGTTGGGTGTGGCCTATTATGCAAATGAGTTCCTACTGGGCTTTTTCTACAAAAAAAGCCCTGGTTTTATCAAAAATGACCCCATCAACGTATACTTATAGTTATAATTTTCTGCTCCACTGTGCATTACTTTGAACTTGCCCATGTTGAACCTCATTTGCCATGCTGATGCCCACTCACCCAGCCTCAGCAGATCCCTCAGAAGTGCCTCACACAGCCTCCCTGATTCTCACCACCCTGAACAACTTAGTATCATCCACAAACTTAGCCACTTCACTGCTTACTCCCAGCTCCAAATCATTAATGAACAATTTAAAAAGCACCGAACCTAGTACTGAGACCTGTGATACCCCACTGCTTACCACCTTCCACTGTGAAAACTGACCATTTTTACTCTCTCTGTTTCCTGTTAATTCACCAGTTTTTAATCCACAAGAAGACTTGTCCTCTTATCCCATGACTGCTGAGTTTACTTAGGAGCATTTGATGAGAAACTTTATCAGAAGCTTTCTGGAAGTCTAGATAAACAACATCTCCTGGGTCACCCTTGTCCACATGTTTGTTCATACCCTCAAAGAACTCTAAAAGGTTAGTGAGACAAGATCTTCCTTTACAGAATCCATGCTGGTTCTTCCTCAAGAGCTTTTGTTCATCGATGTGCCTACTAATTCTATCTTTGATAACAGATCCCACCAACTTACCTGGTATCAATGTTAGATTGACCAGCCTGTAATTTCCTAGATTTCCTCTGGAATCTTTTTTAGAGATGGGGCTTACATTAGCTACCTTCCAGTCCAGTGAGAGCCAGTTTGGTGTAGTGGTTAAGTGCGCGGACTCTAATCTGGGAGAACCGGGTTTGATTCCCCACTCCTCCACTTGCACCTGGCTGGATGACCTTGGGCAAGCCATAGCTCTGTACCAGCTGTTCCCTCAAGGACAGCTTGGGAAAGAGCTCTCTCAGCCCCACCTACCTCACAGGGTGTCTGTTGTGGGGAGGGGAAGGGAAAAGGAGTTTGTAAGCCGCTCTGAGACTCCCTTGGGGGGTGAAGGGCGGGATATAAATCCAATCTCTTCTTCTTCTTCCTTGGGAATGAAGGCAGAATTTAGCGATAGATTGCATATTTTTGTCAGGAGATCCACAAGTTTACATTTGAGTCCTTTCAGAACACTTAGATGCATGCCATCTGGGCCTGGTGATTTGTGAGTTTTTAATTTGTCCATCAGTCATTGGACTTCCTCTTTCACCACCTCAATCCAACTCAGGTTTTTCGATACTCCTCCTGAAATCAGCAGTTCTGGAGTTTGCAAGCACCTCCCATCTTCCACAGTGAAAATAGAGGCAAAAAAATACATTCAGCTTCTCTGCCATTTCCTTGTCATCCTTTAGATGAAGATGAGTAGCCATGTTAATCTGTCTGTAGCAGTAAAAAAGAGTAAGAGTCCAAAAGCACCTTAAAGACTAACAACATTTGTGTTAGCATATGAGCTTTCTTGAGTCACTGCTCTGAAAAAGTGAGCAGTGACTCATGAAAGCTCATACCCTACCATAAATTGTGTTAGTCTTTAAGATGCTACTGGACCTTACTCTTTTCTATCATCCTTTAGTAATCCTTCTATCCCTTGGCCATCCACTGACTTCCTGGCTCATTTTCTGCTTCTGATGTATTTGAATAAATTTTTATTGTTGGTCTTTAAGTTTTTTGCAATATGTTCCTCATAGTCCCTTTTTGCCTGTCTGATCACTGACTTGCATTTTATTTACCAAAGCCTGTGCTCCTTTTTATTTAACTAACTCAGACTAGCCTTCCACTGCTTAAAGGAATCATTACTTTTTACTGCTTCTATTGTTTTGTTTGCTAACCATGCAGGCTTTCCTAACCTGTGGTATACATTTTATGTGAGCTTTATGTATTCAGCTAAATAGTACCAATGTAGCCCCAAAAATTTAATAGAGATCATAAATCCACTATTTCACTCAACAGTATATTAATTTTTTTTAAGCTATTGGCAACATAGGAAGGCAGAGGTGGTGCCAATCATGTCCTGGGTCATCAGTGTCAAGGGTCAAAGGTGAAAGGTTTACTACTAACACACACACCTGCTGTACTTTCCTTGTGGAACCTGTTTGCTGGGTACAAAAGTTGCACATTGTCTTTGCTAAGCCTGAAGTGAAACAGAGAAGCCTCCCTGATTATTACAAACAAGAGTGGCTAGATACCAAGCCCAGTCAAATGTTGTGGATCTTCAGTCATCAAGTGAAAAGATATTGAGTAATGAGCCTGCATGTCTGAATTAGCCATTATTTAGCAGCCTGTATTACAAATGTAATGCATATTTATTGTCTGTGATGATAATATTTATTATTAAACTAGGAAACTAAGCTGTCTCTAAGTTTAGAGACTAGAGTTGTAAAGTTATTTTAAGGGGTGGCATTTGTGACAGTGAAAAGGACATGAATAAGAAGGAGCCCATTTTACAAAAGACCTTCACAGTTCTGATTGGGGAGGATATAAATTCCCCTTTCTTGTTAAAACCCCGACTCCAACTCATAGCAAAAGGACTGGCCTCTACAGCGGATTCTCAGTTGTTTGGTTTAGTAGTTAAAGATCTGTACAAACTATTCATTTTGCAGCACACTATTGTGTATATCAAGTCCAATGATTTTTCGAATTAACCTTGTTAATTGGACACCCAGTGTTCTAATTTATACTGTCCAGATTCAAATATGGTTAGGAGGTTTTTTAAAAAAGTCTTTTGGTGCCATGCTAAAATAATACAGGATTTTTTAAAAAAGCAACATTGTTAACTGCTGCGACTCAGCTTACATTCTCTCTTGTGGCATCAAAGCAGTCTGCTGGTAACCTAGATATATACATTCCAGCCATTCCTACCAGACAGGCTTCAAAGCCCATCGGGAATGATTTCAGGACCATTTTCAGTTACACAGAGAACATCTAATCCCAGCTACTGAGGCCAGTTCATTTTACATGATTGGTCTGTCCAGAGAGATAAAAGAGTAGGCCCTAGATTCTCTCCAGGGTCACCAAACAGAAATTGTAAGAGAGACTCCTGAGCAGCAGAACTGCAAAGGGCAAAAACAGGAATTGCCTTCTCTGATGCCTATAGCCTGTAGAAAAGCAGGCCATTTGAAAGAGGGATCAGAAATCTATAGGATGGGAGCACTGATGACCACAGCTAGGGAGAATACAAACCAAGCTGTTATTGCTAGCAGCAGTCCTGGGGAACCCTGGGGCAGTTTAAGAAAGCTGTCATTCTAGGCCAAACCCAAACACCACTTGCTCTCTCGGACATGATTGATCCCACAGGTGATAAAAGGGTCCAAATGGCACCAGGCTGTGTAATTTAAATCTTGTTAGGCCAACATTTCGGAAGCTGGTCCAGTCAAAACTGACTTGGGGAAATATATCCCTTCCAATTGCAATGTCTTTTTTTGCAACCAATAGTAAAGCACTGTTGCAGAGAAAAAATGGAGCTCACCATGAAAAGAGATGTAGAGGCGACATTGTACCCTCTGTATCCCTATGACTCCTGTGTGAACAGCTGCTGAAAATATCTCCAGTTCAAATATCTTCAGTTCAATGCAATTTCATTTATTGATTGACTGATTGATTTTATACTTCCTCAAAGTGTCTCATGGGATGTCATTGTTTGGATTGTCTCTGGGGCATGGCTAAGAATTACAAGGCCTGTAAACTAGATCTTCCATCTTATTTATTTCCATTTGTATCCCACCCTACCCTGCAAGTGGGCTCAGGGCAGCTTACAGTATTTAGTAAAACAATAATTAATAATTCAGCCATAAATAATAAAACATAAAATCAACAGTTGCAGTTAAAATTCCTGATGGCAGCTTAATAATATCTAATTACAGTGTCTGCTGCACTAATGTTAGGAAAGGCACATTTCTCTTGGGCCGATTCCGCACTAGTTGTTGTCCTGGCGTCACTCCCCAATAAAATCCGGGGCAGAGCAGCAGTTCGCCACTTGTTGCTCCGGGTCTGCAGTTGGCCCAAATGTAATCATAATTTCCCCCGGATCTTCTGTTTATGGGATTTTCGGGGGGGGGGGTTGCCATGGGAGTGAAGTCAGGGCATTCAAGTGGGGAACTCTGAAATCGGGGTTTCTTGCTCCACCCCTTTAATGCCCCTCTGCTTCTTTCTCTCCCCTTTCCCTCCCCTTTCCTGCCCTGGCGTGAGCAGGGTGTTTTTTTGTTTCCAGCTTTGTTGCGTTACAACAACATGACACAACATTGATCCACCATTGACTGGCATTTAAATGTCTTTTTAAAAATGTACTTTTGTTGTTGATGTCTGCACATTTCTGTGTTGCATCTTTTGCACAAAAGTCATGCCTGAGTCATGCCACTATAAAAATATGTATTGATGGCTTTGAGGCGCAGCACAAGATGTCCCCCCCCCCCCGTTGCATTACAACAACATGACACGACATTGATCCATCATTGTGTGGTTAACATTTTTTGCAGGGCCAATGTATTGCGGGTGTTGTGGACACAATTTTTGCTGGGGTTACATGTGTTAGTGTTGCATGTTCCCCCTCCATTTCCCATCCCTTTCCCACCCTCCATTTCCCCTCCAACTCTGGTGCAAGCTTTTCGTGGGCTTGGAAGCTCAGATGGCCAATCATGGCTTTGTTGCATCACGATATCATAACGCAACTCTGCCTACATTAAAAAGGGGGGGAGACGGGCGGGGGCTCAAGATTCGGGTCAAGGACCGATGCGGAAATGAAGAACCGGCATCAACCCAGGTCAGATTCATGTAATGCGGAAACGCGCACACTGATTCGGACCAATTAAACCCGGGAGGAAAGGGAAGCAAAGCCCTTGAGCAGAATCGGCCTTGCAGAGACCCAAGTCAGCTGGTGCTGGTGCCAATTTGGTAAAAGCAGGGCTCTAAAGCAGGAAGGCAAAGTGGGCAGATTAAGGAAGCAAGGCAGGGAAAGGCAGGGAAGGCTGGTGTTGTTTGGACATCCGCTGCCTCAGCCAAAGGCCTGGCAGAACAGGCCCTGCAGAACTGAAATAAATCCTGCAGGGCCCTGATCTCAACCAGGAGCACGTTCCACCAGGCAGGGTCCAGGGCTGAAAAGGCCCTGGCCCTGGTTGAGGCAAGGCAAATGTCCTTTGGGCCAGAGACTGACAAACGGTGCTTCTCAGCTGGGTGTAAAGTTCTTCAGGGCACATATGGCAGTACTGAATACTTGACAGTACTGAAGCTATCTGAGATGTGAAGAGAGGGACACAACAATCCCCCAGATTAGTATGATCTGTAATGGCTCATGTGTGTTATCATTGCAACATTGCTGAAGTTTCACTGAGTTGCTGCTGCATCAAGAATGCATGCTGCCTGGTTTGTTATGGTGCAGCACCTGCCACCTTGAGAGAACAATGGAATTAAGTGGCACAAGAATTATGTTTGTCTTTCATTAGTCTGGTAACCAGAAAATCCTATGGATCTTCACATTTTGGGTTCACTTTACCTGCAAGAATCCCTCCACCCATATATACCTTCCCATTCTCTGTAATCATCCAAAGAGACTCTGTTGTAGGAACCTATGCTGTCATAGGTATGTTTAGCAGGGATATGTGCAGTCTTTTGGGGACCAGCATACAGAGCCAGTTTGGTGTAGTGGTTAGGAGTGCGGACTCTAATCTGGGAGAATCAGGTTTGATTCCCCACTCATTGCTGGTGTGTAGCTGCTGGTGTGACCTTGGGTCCATAGGCATCAACTATGCGGGGGCTCAGAGGCTCAGGCCACCCCTGAAATTTTCTAGGGGGGACTGAGCCCCCCCAGGCAAAACAGAGCACCCACCTGCCGCCGTGCCTCCAGGCCCTCCAGGCCCCCGGCTCAAGAAGAAGAAGCCGCTGCCACCGCTGCAAGAGCCACTCCCCAGCACACCTCTTCCCACCCACTCCTCCCTCCCTCTCTCTTCCTCCCTCCGGGGCCGAATGCCCAGCGTGATGACGTCACCCGGAAGTGATGTCATCACGCTGGGCACGTTGTCGGGGCAATGCTCTAGCAATCACCTCGAAACTCTATGGCACCATAGAGTTTCAGGGCGATTGCCAGAGCGTCGCCCGGCAACATGCCCAGCGTGATGACATCACTTCTGGATGATGTCATCACGCTGGGCAGTCAGCCCTGGAGGGAGGGAAAGAGAGGGAGGGAGGAGTGGGTGGGAAGAGGTGTGCGGCAGAGTGGTTCTTGCAGCGGTGGCAGCAGCAGCAGCAGAGGTGATCACATGCGGCAGGGGAGACATCATCCCAGCGTGCAGAAAGAACTACAAGCTAAAAGGTAATACTTGGCAACCCTACTCTCTCTCTCTCTCTCTCTCTCTCTCTCCCCTCCCTCCCCCCCTCTGGCCCAGCCCCCGCCCCCCAGGAAATTGGAAAGTCTACGCCCTTGCTTGGGTCAGTTACAAGTTCTTTCAGAACTGTTATCTCAAGAGCAGTCCTCAAAAGAGCACTCTCAGCCCCACCTACCTCACAGTGTGTCTGTTGTGGGGAGGAGAAGGGAAAGGAGATTGTAAACCACTCTGAGGCTCCTTTGGGTAGCAAAGGGTGGGGTGTACACCCAATCTCTTCTACTTGAAGGACTGCCTCCTATATTGTCCAGTCCACCAGTTATGATCAGCCTCACAAGCCCTGCTCTCTATGCAGGCAGGCAGCAACCAGAGACAGGGCTTTTTCAGTAGTGGCACTCACCTATGGTATGCCCTTAATCTTATGGTTTGCCTCCTGCCTATGCTTTCTTTTAGCAACAGACTGAAACATTTCAGTTTACCCAGGCTTTTAAATAGGAGATTGGTCTTTTAACAACTTTTTTATAGTCTGCTTTTAGCCTGAAAAATATATTTTAAGCTGCTCAGTGATTTATGAGTTTATGATCTGGCTGGGTATTTTAAAGTTGTTAATTAAAATCCTGCATTAATGTTCTATGTTTTTCTTGTTTTGTTTTGTAATCTGCTTCAGGCAGGCTCCAAGGAGAGGTGGCATAATTTTTTCAAAATAAGTAAATAACAAAAGACAGCACAGAAATAACCTAAATAAATAAACAAATAAATGAAATGATAGCCATTATAAATTGTGCAGCAGGGAATGTTCTTGTACTTTATTTATAATTCACTTTTCTTCCAGAGACTCAGGTCAGATTACTTTTTTAAAAAAAACCCAACAATTTAGAAATACCCCACAGATACTAATAGTGCAATCTTATGCAGAATTATTCTAGTATGAGTCTAGTGAAATTGGAGTCCAGAGTGACTTTATAAAAAGGCCCTCCTTATCAATTAAAGAATATCATTGGATTATAACCAATTGAAACTATTTCTATGATGTGGCCTTCATTTTCATAACATGTGCCTAAGATTAATGTCACAAAATTAAATCTTTTTGCCAGTTATTTAAATGCTTTGTTTTCATAATATTAATATTAGAATTAGAAAACATTTGCAATGGTGAAGTTACTTGCAACACTATTCTACCATTGTTGCATTGTTCTCATGACATTAATATTGTGCTGATACAGCTACCTTTTCCTATGTATCTCTCAGGGTCAAGCTAGACATGATGGCAGCCCCGTGTCCAACACAAGGAAGCCACTGCCATTTTAAAGCCTAATGTGGAGAACTGAAAAATCCCATAAGGGCCTGGTCCTGACTGGGCCTGCAATACGTAGGGTTGCCAGCCTCCAGGTGGGGCCTGGGGATCTCCTGCTTTTACAACTGATCCCCAGCTGACAGAGATCAGCTCCCCTGGAGAAAATGGCTGCTTTGGAGGGTAGCCTCTATGGCATTGGACCATGCTGAGGCCCCTCCCCAAACCCCGCCCTCTCCTGGCTCCACTCCCAAAGTCTCCAGGTATTTTCCAACCCCAACTTGGCAACCCTAGCAATACAACAGGAGAAGACATTCTCGTTTCCCCCCCCCCCCATGCCTTTTAAAGCGCCAAAACAGCTGTGAGGGCTGTGGTTTTGGCAATTGTAAAGGCACCAGAGGGGGGAAAGAGTGCCTTGTTCCAACTGTGCTTTGGATTCAATCAGCATTGGGCCCTCACGTCATTTTTAAATCTCCAGCAATTCTAAATCTCCAGCAATTTAAAATGGCCATGACATCCCCATGTCCAAAACAGGAATACCTTCACAACTTTGTTGTGAACTTCTGTCACAACTAGGGTTACCGACATCCAGGTGGGGCCTGGAGTTCTCCCAGAATTACAACTAATCTCCAGACTAATAAATTAGTTCGCCCTGGAGAAAGTGGCAGCTTTGGAGGGTAGACTCTATAGTATCACATCTGCACTGAGTTCCCTTCTCTCCCCAAACACTGCTCTCACCAAGCTCCACCCCCAAATATCCAAGAATTTCTCAACCTGGAATTGGTAACCCTACTCACAACAAATATGAGCCTTACAACATTATTGAGTCTCTTATTCTAGAAATGATCTAGCCATGAATACTGTAGCCAATCACACATCAGTTTCTGTTAAGTCTCTGAATAAGGTTGCCAGACTCCAGATGGTGCCTGGGGATCTCCCGCTTTTACAACTGCTCTCCAGCTGACAGAGATTAGCTCCCCTGGAGAAAATGGCTGCTTTGAAGAGTGACTTCTATGGCATTGTACCATGCTGAGGTCCCTCCCCTCCCTAAACCCCACTCTCCTCTGGCTCCACCCCCCAAAGTCTCCAGGTATTTTCCAGCCCAGACCTGGCATCCCTATCTGTGAAATTAAAGAAAAATGATACAGACTTTTGAATATGCTGATTCCTAATTGGTCAAAGCATAACACAAGGCTAATCCTGAGGTTGCCAGAGTGCAAAATATGGCTGTCCAATAATAGCAAAGAGAGCAACTGTTCCACAACTTTGCCATTGTTTATCTAACACAGTGACATCCACCACATTGTTAATCGAATAGCAAATTGGAAATAACCTCATAGGAATGGAATGGTGTCAACAGATACAAGTTGCTGCATTTTAGTAAGATATTTGCCCAATTAAACTTGCCATTTCTTTTTATTTTTCGATTTTATTAAAAAAAAATTGACATTGCCAAACACAAATTTAGGAGACTGATACCACAAATTAAGGGATGTTTCAAGCAAATGTCAGTTTTTCAGTCACTGAAATCCACAGCTACTCAGAGATTTAAACAACATAGCACATGTAATGAATGTTCATTTGTTTTAATATATATCCAACCATACCAACAGATTTGTAATGCTTTTTGAACTATGTGAATTGCAGAAGCTACACTGTTTGCTCATGTTTACCTTTTAAAATATTATTAGCAAATACAATGCAAATGTTATTCAGCTGGTTTATTCAACTGAGCCAGGTAAATTAACATCTACCTTTCTTCCCTCAAAGACTATTATGCTTAATAAAACATATATTTTACATTACAAACCCCATGAAGAAGTAATTAAATGTGTAAGCAAGCTGCCTTTCCGTACAACTTTAACAATAGTGATCTGAATCTCTTAAGTCTCTTTCCATACGGATTATGGCTCCCCTGCTGTTTGGAAAAGATAATTTCACTTGTAACCCTAATAACTTGAGCATGGCGAAGGCTGGCTCCGTGAAAGGAATGCACTTCACTGCACATCTTGGCTCAGTTAGAAATCGGAAACAGATGGTCCTTGCGGCTGGCTTCCCACTCGGGTCCACTCAGTGCCAGCCCACGGTCGCTGGCTGGTTGCTGCTGGCACTGTGTGACTTGAACATAGTAGGACAGTGGCAAAAGAAATCAAATCTTTTTCATTGAGCAGCACACTCTAATGCAGTTTGACAGATCTGACATTCTATACCCAACATCTAGTTAGAATATATTAACCTTTTAGTTTTCTTAAGCGCTGCTCGTACACGTTATGAAGCCACTTACTGAGAGTTTTGCAGATGGGGAAGGGCTTTGCAAAAGTTGACATTACAAAATGAGGTCCTTCGGAGTGCCTCCTGAAATTGTGAAAGGAAGAAATATTGTGATCAGAAAAATGAGATGCTTAGTGTGAACTTCGTGACTTCTACTTGCCCTCTGTCCCTTGGGGTCCCTAGGGATGCATCCTCTGTCCTCTTCTGTTCTACAAGTTATCATTGGACTTTTAGTACCACCTGTGTGCATTACTGCTCCTTCCAGCTTTATCTCTCTACTCCTTAACATTCTCCCTCCATTCAGTCTTGTATCTTCAGTTTTCCACCACTGTCTCCAATGCAATATGTCCAAGGCTTAACTTCTCATTGGCCCTTTCAAGCCTTCTTATTTTGTAATGTTCTCCATATCCACTGACAATACTGCCATACACCCTGTAGAACATGCATGTGCTGGTTCAGTCCAACCAACTCAAGTGGCGTATCAGGAGGCACCAGTGTAATGGTTGCAGTCATTAGCTTTGTGCCTATGCTGACGCCACTAGGGTTTTAAGGCAGGCTGCAGAGATAAACACCACATTGGACCTACCCAAGCAGCACAAGAGGAGGCACATGTTTATTTCATGCCAAGGTTGCCTGCTTGGGATTAATGTGTGGAAATAGGCAGCTGAAACTTTTCATGGCATGGAAGTAAATAGCATCACCTGCTAAATAACATCCCATTAAGCCTCTGTTAAAGGGACAGCACATTTTTTTCTCTAAGCAGTTTACAACCCTACTCAGGATCCATCCAATGTGAAATGCATTAGAAACTGGCCACCTTAGATGAAGAATCCCAGGTGATCAGCATCAAAGGTGGGCACCTTATCTGCTGTTGCTGCTGAAGACCTCTGCCTCATCTTGGGACACTCTCAGAAGAAACAGTCTGAGAAATTTGTGTATAATGATATAGTGTTGTGTGGGATTTGTGTGTGCATGTGGACTGTGCCTTCCTTTTGTAATTTATCTAGCCTGTTGTTTGTGGAGTAGTAACAACCTGCCCAAGGATTAGCAAATGCTATAGCATTTTGTATTGCAAGGACAAGATGCACTGACAACAATTTAGCATGAGCATGCCCTAAGGCTGCGTCTGCACTGCAGGATGCCCTGTGAGGAAACATTGAAAGAGTGGGTTGTGTTTAGCCTAGAGAAGAGAAGACTAAGAGAAAACATGGTTTCAGTCTTGAGCCATCTGAAGGGCTGCCATATAGAAGACAGAACAGCAATGTTGTCTTTTTCTCCAGAGGGTAGGATTGCAACTAATAGATGGATGTAGTTTTCAGCTAGATATTAGAAAAATCTTCCTAATAGTAGGAGCTCTTCAACTGTGGAAAAACTGCCAAGGGAGGTGATGGACTGTCCTTCACTGAATGTCTTTAAGTAGAAACTGGATAGACATTGGGGATGGGGGGGTATAGCCACTAGGACTGCATACGTGTGTAAGGTATTCCAGTTCTGAATGGTACAGGGTAGGACTTTGCCTTCATCTCTCATCCCAAATCACCAGTGTGTACTTCTTTACTATGTGGTACTTAGCCTCTTATTTAGGAGCACTTTTTGCACAAGTTCAGTCGGTGGCAGTGCCTATGCTGTATGCCATGGAGAAAGTGGCATGAAGTAGAACAGTAAAAGATAGATTAAGATGAGTATGTCTGTAGCAGTAGAAAAGAATCCAGTAGCACCGTAAAGACTCACAAAATTTGTGGTGGTGTATCTGAAGAAGTGAGCAGTGACTCATGAAAGTTCATACCCCACCACAAATTTTGTTAGTTTTTAAGGCACCATTGGACTCTTACTCTTTTCTACTATAAAAGGTAGCACACTTTACTAAGGCTGCTGAGTCTATACAGAAAATGCTATTTACAGAATCCTTGTGGATAAAAAAGTTCATTTAGAAGAAGAAGGAGGAGGAGAGATTGGATTTATATCCTGCCCTTCACTCACTTGGAGTCTCAGAGCAGCTTACAAACTCCTTTCCCTTCCCCTCCCCACAACAGACACCCTGTGAGGTAGGTGGGGCTGACAGAGCTCTGAGATAACTGTCCTTGAGAGAACAGCTGGTACAGAACTATGGCTTGCCCAAGGTCATCCAGCAGGTGCAGGTGGAGGAGCAGGGAATCAAACCAGGTTCTTCCAGATTAGACTCTGTGCACTTAACCACTACACTGAACTGGCTCTCTTTGAAGAGGGCTGAGAAGGGGACAGGCACAGGGGGTGTTGCTTGCTTCCAGAGGCACAGGGGGCATTGCAGCCACCTCAACTGCAGATAAGATGGGTCCTAGTAAATGCCAGCAGGTTAAAGTAAGAGCAGAAACCAGTCTTTCTGCATTTTCATCTGGTTCTGTTTCTAGTGATAGCGACTGCAAAAAGGAATGGTCATGCCCCATGTGAAGAAGCAACAAATGGCAACAGACTGTGCTCTTGCTATTATTCACTTATGGGATAAGCACTGTTCCATGAAGGTGCCTCAGCTGTGGAATTCTCTCTGAAGAATGTCTGCTTGGGATCCCACCCTAAACAGAAGCAAATTCGAAGCCTGCCTCTCTAGTCAGAGCTAGTCTGCTTTAAATATTGAATTTGGCTTTTCTGCTGTATCTGATACATATGTTTTAATCAGTGTTCCCTCTAAACTGAATTAGTGTGAGCTAGCTCACAGGTTTTTAGCCTCCAACTCACACATCTTTGTCTTAGCTCAGAAAGGATGGCTCCAGAGCAAACTAATTTAAGCAGTAGCCAAATTGCTCACTCACAACTTTAATGTCAGTAGCTCACAAAGTAGAATTTTTGCTCACAAGAATCCACAGCTTAGAGAGAGCATTGGTTTTAATGCTTTATTAAATATTTATATTGGCCTATGGGTGGGCAAATAAGGGCTCCTGCCACTAACACTATTTGAACAGGAACACAAAATTGATATCAGAGTCATGCAACACATTATTAGCTCTTAAAATAATGTTAATTCTTGTAATGTCCGGTTTTGGGATAACTGACTAGGAGGTAGATGAAGGCCCTACTCAGAAGCTTAATAAAAGTAGGCCA
Source organism: Lepidodactylus listeri (assembly GCA_029233225.1). Lineage (NCBI taxonomy): Eukaryota > Metazoa > Chordata > Lepidosauria > Squamata > Gekkonidae > Lepidodactylus > Lepidodactylus listeri. The sequence continues at coordinate 98,647,523 of JARCFY010000002.1, forward strand.
GGTAGAGTGGCACCACTGCTTCTTTCTCATTGGTTGTGTGCCAGATGCAATGAAGCACATTCAGGCTGCAATACTAAGAACAGTTTCCTGGGAGTAACTCCAATGAATAAATTGTGAATTACTTCTGAGAAGACTTGCTTGGGATTGCTCCCTCTGCCTCTGAATACTGTAAGGGGGAGCACAAAATAACTCTAATGAACTTTTGCTTAGAGAAAAGCACCAGTCATGGCTTTGCCCCCACCCCCACCCCCACCGGGGTTCTGAGCCAACTGAACAGCAACAAGTGGTGGGAACAATCTATCTCAGAAGTGTGAAAACTTGTAACTTCAGCAGTTGAACCCTTAAGGGTCTGAACCATTCCTTACTTGTACTGGGTTACACTAACTATTCCTCATTGCAAAACACCTGTTTTATTTACTGTAAGGTAAGGAGTGGTGGCTCAGAGGTTAAGAAGCTGAGCTGCAGATTGGAAGATCAGTAGCTCGGCAGTTCGAGACCTGAGTGCCGCGTGACAGAGTGAGCTCCCATCTCTGGTCCCAACTCCTGCCAACGTAGCAGTTCGAAAGCAAGAAATTGCAAGTAGATAAATAGGTACTGCTTCGGTGGGAAGGTAGCGGCGTTCTGTGCACCTTGGCGTTTAGTCATGCTGGCCACAAGACCATGAAGTCTTCAAATAACACTGACTCTTTGGCTTAGAAACAGAGATGAGAACCACTTCCTAAAGTTGGATTTGACTAGCTTTCAAGCAGGGGAAACCTTTACCTTTTTAAGGAGAGTTATGACATGTGGAAGGGTATACTTTAGCCGAATCTCAGCAGGTCTTGGAAACTATGTATTTATATAATCAATGTAAGTATATTTGTTAATAATTACTACAATCAAAGTACATGAATATTGATCACATAATAGTAACAAATTGATTCCAACAGTCCAATCACAGAAAAATGCCACGGATAACAAATCCAAAGTACTCTCAGGTAGTTCATCAAAACATAGGGTGTAATAATGATGATGAATACAGACAAACAAAATTCTCTAGTTGTACCACAATCCTGTAGCTAACAGCTTCAGTCTAAACAGGGTTTCCCAAAATGAAAAAAGAATGTTCTTGATGAAACTTTTTCTCAACTTCTTATAACAGTTTCTGTATTGGAGCTGTTAAGTCCATAAAAACTTAATATATCACAATATGTCAAATACATAAAATGCAATAATTATTACACTTGCTATCAACATTATCTTACCATATATATTAACGCTCAAGCATCTTACATGTCTGAGGAGCAACCAAGCTTCCTGAACCCATGAGGAGAAATGTCAAGCTCTCAGTTCATGTGTATTGCAGGTAAGAATTTCAAACATACCTAATTGCTCACAGATTATTGTCAGCTGTAGTTTACATGCCCAAAATTAAAGGCACCACAGTTAAATTATACAATCTCAAATAAAGCATGACAGATGTGACATTAGATTTAAACCAGTAATATGTGTTTGTAATTTAAATGTCCGCATTGCTTCCAACTGCAGCAGTTGGAACTACATCCACAACTACATCCACCTGATTAAAAGGATGTGACTCAAATGTTGCTACAACAAAAAGAAACCTGAATCTCATCTGCCTGATGTCCCTGTAGCATATAAGGCATTACAAGGAGGCTTCAAGAACTTTATTTTTTTTAGTCTTGATTTGTGTTCCAGGATGTGGAACACACATATATACAGCATTTAGCCTGGGCTATATTGTTACATTTACTCACTGTATGCCTTTTTGACTGCATCAGTCTTGGAAACTAGCAGGTCAGTGCTTGGATAGAAGACCATCAACAAAGACTTTGCAGAGGAAGGCAATGGCAAACCACCTCTGCTTACTCATCATCACAACCTTTATTGGCATAGCAGTAACATCAAAGAAGAACTGACAATACAGTTTGCCAAATAGCCATGGTAAAAGCAATGTAAATACAAATAACTATAGTGTTGAACAACAAATAACTAAGGTTAAAACCAATTACAGCAAATAAACTTAACAAACAGAGAAGGAAAGGGAAATATTATAAAACCTGGTTAGATACTATATAGTCTCTCTCTCTCCCCCCGCCTCTTTTTCCCCTCCTCTCTCTCCCCTCTTTCCTTCCTCTTTCTCCCTTTCTGTACATTTGCCAAGTACTCTGCCACCTGCTCAGTAATTTCAGGGAATTTGTCTGCCAGCAAGAACTAAATGCCTCTAGAGGTCATGGTCTTAGAGGTTTGGAGGGAAGGGCCAATCAAACATAAATGTAACTAAGTAAACAATGGACAGTATAAAAGGATATGCTGTACAGAATTGGGTTCTCTGCAGTGACACAGAGGGCCTTTTCGCACATGTTAGTTTCTTCCAGATTGCGTCTGGTTTTCCCCTTTAAGTATTCTCTGGAACATTTCCCCCAGTTTCACACACCCTCGTTTCCTCCCCGAATGTTTCCGTTCACACAAGATTTCCTTCGAGTCCGCTTGAAGGCCAGAGGAGGTCGCCTTCCACGGGGGGGGGCGGCTGGGTTGGAGGGAATAAACGCACGGGAGAGGTCGGCGCCGGTCAGCGGCAGAGACCACAGGCGCCCTCCAAGGGGGAGCGCAGCCAGGGAGCCGGGGTGGAGCGAGGGAGACAGGGGAAGCGAGAGGTGCTTGCCCCGGGCAGGCAGGGCTAAGCGCGCGGGGGAGGGAGGGCGGGAAGACGGAGGTGAGAGCCAGGAGACAGGGAGCATCCGCTCGAAGGCCAGAGAAGGTCGCCTTCCACGGGGGGGGGGCGGCTGGGATGGAGGGAATAAACGCACGGTAGAAGTCGGCGCCGGTCAGCAGCAGAGACCACAGGCGCCCTCCGAGGGGGAGCACAGCCAGGGAGCCGGGGTGGAGCGAGGGAGACAGGGGAGGCGAGAGGTGCTCGCCCCGGGCAGGCAGGGCTGAGCGCACGGGGCAGGGAGGGCGGGAGGATGGAGGGGAGAGCCGGGAGACGGGGAGTGTCCGCTCAAAGGCCAGAGAAGGTCACCTTCCACGGGGGGGCGGCCAGGGCGGAGGGAGTAAACACACGAGAGAAGTTGGCGCCGGTCAGCGGCAGAGACCACAGGCGCCCTCCTTTTGCCAAACTCGGCTTTATTTTTCCTGCTGCCGGATTTTTAACGCTCCCCCTTCCCCCTTTCAAAAGATTTTCCCCAACAAACTAAATGGTCCTTAGGAATAGGTTAAAAACAGTGCCATTGCTAAAAAAAACTCTCACAAGTATAAAATACAGTGAAATAATTGCAACTTATATTTTATTGTGGTGTAATAACGAAATAGTGTTATTAAAGTGTAAATGATAAAAAATCACTCCCACCATGGGGCAGTCCTGTTAGAGGGCGGGCGCATGGGCGGGCGCATTTCAAGCTTTGCCTCCAGAGGGAATTTGGAAAACCTCAAAAAACAGGTTTTTCTTGCTCCGAGCAAACTCCGATGCAGCTCTGCAATACCCCCGAACAAAGTGAGATCCGGGAACAACGGTTCTGAAATTGACGAGAAGCACCGGCTCAGGCAGGAACGTAAACTGGGGGCAAGGCTAGTGAGAAAAGGCCCCTACAGATTCTTTCCTCAAGGGGGAAACCCTTATATCTGCCTCTGACCATGGCTGAGGGAAATATATTGAATCTTGCCAGCATGAAGGCTCTACATCAAGAGGGGATTATTAAATTTGAAAAGTACTGAGTCATAGAATTTTGTAAATAAGAAAGGCCCAGAAAACACAGGGAATGCCTCTGCTCTGGCATTAATTAGTTTAGAATCAATATCCCAGATTCTCCTTTGGATTGTATGAAATATATAAGTTTCACTAGAATTAGCCAAGGAATTTAAATCAATGCCTAGTGAATGGATTTTATCAAATATTGATTGGGACCATTTAGAAACAAATGGATCAACAGGTAGGGAGGCAATGAGGCTATTTGGAGGAGGTCAGAAATGACGTAGCCAGTATTTAATAGTAGCAATCCACGTGCTGGATTCTATGGTATGGAGACCTAACTCAGCACGCAAGGTAAAATAACCAACAGAATTGGGAATGCTGAGAATAAGACACAAAAAGACTGTGTTAACACATCTTGTTAAAATCCTGAATCCACACTGGGATCCCATACAGTAATTGAAAAATTACTGTAGCTCAAAAAATCCATAGGGCAGCCAGAACAAATTGACTACTTTTTTGATAGTAAAAGCGAATTATAGCAGCCATCTTGTTCTTAGCCAAGTTAAGAGCGTGCTTCCAATGCATGGACCATTTTAAATTATAATGAAAGAGCACTCCTAAATATCTAAATGATTTAATTTGTTCAATTTCTCTTCCATCAATTTTCCAAACAGATTGCTTCCATGATTTGGAGAATACTAATATTTTAGTTTTATCAAAATTAATGGATAAAGAGTTCTAGTTACAGAATGAATGTTGACAGGGAACGCTTTATTCCTGCCTTAGTAAAAGAAAGAACAGCTGCATCATCTGCGAATAATAGAATGGGAACCGGATCTGAATTTAATTTGGGCGCATGTCCATCGTCCATCAACTTTAGGAAGATAAGAAGGAAAGTCTGAAAGGAACAAATTAAATAAGCAAGGAGCTAGAACACAACCTTGTTTTACACCCTTCGTCACAGGAATTTTTTGGGTTAGAGAACCTTTGCCATCAAATCTAACTTGGCACGTGATGAAGAGGTGAAGTTTCTGTAACAAAAACAGAAGACACTGATCAAGGCCCAGATTGTGTAGTCTTTCCCACAAAATCTTTCTGTTGACTGAATCAAAAGCTCTACGACGATCAATAAATGCAACATATAACTTACCTCTGGGGTGCTGAAGATATTTTTCAGCTAGAAAAGACAATGTAATGCAATGGTCTTAGTATATAATGATTTGACACAAATCCAATTTGCTCTCTCCCTGGCATGTTATGTGTAGTCATCCACTCAGTTAGCTTCTTAAGAAGATGCTTAGCATAAAGTTTTCCTAAAATAGACAGAAGACTAATAGGCATATAATTCTCTAAACTATTGGGGTCACTTTTTTAAAAAAAATGGTATTATGGAATTTAACCATGATTCTGGTAGGATACCAAATTTGTCAATCAGTGTAAAAAGACGTGACAGGGAGTGGGTCCACCATTCAATATTATTCTTCATAAACTAATCAGGTAAGCTTACTCACTTGCCTTGAAAACACTGTAAGCTTGCCATAAGTGGGCTGCGACTTGGTGGCACTTTACACACACACACACACACACACACAAGGGGAGTTGTGCACTGCTTAGTTGGAGGGGGCAGCAGCATAGAATTTAATGACTAGTACTATGACCTTGACTGTGTATAAATACAAAAATAAATAGTTTCACTTCTGGTTTTACACTACAGCTGTTATACTATTTGCACTCTTTCTGTTGGTCAGCAGCGGCTTCATAGGTTTGCCAGTTCCAGGTGGGCCTTGGAGATATCCTGGAATTACATCTGATCTTTACATTTAGATAAGTTCCCCTGTGGAAGCAAGAGTGGATTTATGGCATTATACCCTGCAGAAGTCCCTCCCCTTTACGGACTTCAGCTTCTCCAGGCACCACCCCCAAATCTCCAGGAATTTCCCAACCAGGAGTTGGCAACCCTAAGTGTTCAGGATATGCAATTCTTTCTGATGTGATATATGGGATGACCAGTTCACACATACACACACACACACACACAAGTCACCATGTACTGTAAAAGTGCACAAAGTGTGGGGAATTACCTCAGATATGGAATCAGAGAAGGCTTACCATGCAGCCTCCCAAATCCCCAATTCAGGTAGAAGGCTTTGCTATTCTTCTTACTGCTAGTTATGTTAGAATTAAGCGGAGATATGATGCTTCACTGAAAAGAAATCACATTTTGGTGTATTTATTGTAAACTTTACAACAGAACTGTCTGTTGTCCTCTCTGATATTTGTGTGTGTTGCTTTATTCTTAAGAGGTAGAGCCTCTACAGTTCTGTTCATTAGTTAGAAATATAGACTGCATAAGCTCCCTTATCCTGAAACCAGTTGCTCCCATCCCTGTATCTTATTGCTAATAAATGGATATTGTTTTGAACACACCTGTCTTTGCTTTGTGAATCTAAGAGCAGGAACCTGAGCAAGTACCCTATTCCTGATTTGCAAACTAAAGGGAACATCACACATGTGCCACTGCTATTGCCATACAGCCTTCTCATGTCAATGGCCACAGACCCATAATCCAATGAGTAATCATATAATCAAAGTCAGGGAAGAGATCTGTTAATATTACCTAAATGGAAAAGGAAATCAGTGGCATGTTCTGTCCATCACCAGCAGTTAGAGTGGCAACTCACCACCATATCATGACTATTCCATTAAAATATGGAATAAGTGATAGGGTTGCCAGCCTCCAGCCTACAGAGATCAGTTCCCCTGGAGAAAATAGCCAATTTGGAGGATGCACCCTATAGAATTATATCCTGCTGAGGTCCCCCCTCCCCAAACCATGCCTTAACCATATCCTGCTGAGGTCCCCCAAATCTCCAGGAATTTTCCAACCCAGATTTGGCAGCCCTAATAAATGAAGGAAACAGACTTCTTTGCACTGCAGATAATGGACCCCTGGATAAAAGAAGATTCTATTTTGTATAACTCCATTGTGATAGAACAGAATTTCGCTGATGAAGTGTCTCTCTCTCAAAGAAAACAAGCTGGCTCCACGTAAGAGAAGCATATTTATACTATTCATATCCTGACTAGTTCCTGATTAGAGGTCAAGTTCAGAACAATCATTGATTTATTTTATTGACATCATTGTAAATACTCAAAAGATCATTTCATAATAGTTAATAAAGGCATAGCTGACTGTTGGCAGGTGGTTTAGATTGCTTTCAATATGCTAAGAAAATGTTTACTCAGTATATGTCCTTGTGAAACTGCTTCTTAGCAGTCATACATACAATAGTCTCTGGTGCATACTACTAACCAATCTGTGCTTGTCCAGAGATCAGTAATCTATGCTTGGTCTACAGGAGACAGGTCCTTCACATTATTTCCAGAGGAGACTTCTTACTTGTGACATCATAAATATTAACAGCAATGAAACAGAGTCAGCAGAAGTGGACTGGCCATTATGGCTATCAGGACTTCTCCCCCTCACCTAGGCCAGAACATCGCAATAGTGAGAAGGTCCTGCGTGGAGAGGCAGCACTTGTCCCACCCATATGAAGAGGGCACCAAACCACTTGAGGAGTGTGCAGCACAAGGGAGATTATTTCTCTATTTATTATGTATTTACATCATTTATTGTCTGCCTGTCTCATTTGGGTAGGGAGTGAGTCAATACAATTAAAAGGGTAGGGTAGTCAATAAAAAATACAATAGGATTAGTGTTGTTGAACCAATCAGAAATATGACCCAGCTGAACTCTGAGAGACAGCAGGAGATAGAGCTGTTTGAGGGGTGAGTGTTTTTTTAATTTGCTTTCAGCTGAGGTAATTTAGCTGAGGGTACTGTGCAGGGGGAGTGTGTTTGGGAGTGTGTTTTGAGTTGCTGCAGAGTGCTGGCTGCTTGAGATAGGGTGAGAAAGGGTCATTGTTTGACTGTAATTGAGTGCCTGGGTGAATTTGAATAGCTGCTAGACACACCCTCTGCTGGGGGAGGCTTCTATTTAAGGCAGCACCTGGCCAGAGGCACAAGCCTCTAGCATGAGCCAAAGGGCAAGAACCAAAGGGCTCTTGGCCTGTGGTTCTTAGCCTAGGGACTCATAGACTAGGGGCTCTGTGAGAAGCCAAGGAAGAGGCAGAATGCCAGGGCCCTGGTCTCCTTGGGTTCCCAGTAAGGTAAGTAGACTTCTACAAGGAGAAACACTTAAGTACAAAGGGTTTTAAAGGGGGATTATATACTTTATTTTTAAAGCAATTATGAAGCCAGAATGCAAGTAGGTGGTTGGGGACTATCCAATGTTTTGCACAGTGTGTCACATGTATGTATCTGCCCACTGGGCAGAAGTCTTGGGTGTATGCTTGGTGCAATCAGCTCCTAGTTTACAGTTTGCTCCCTTGAGGCCAAGGTGGCTGACCTGGAGAAGCAGAGACAGTCAGTTAGGTGCATGAAGAAGACTCTTGGGGACTTGTTAGATATGTCTCACTCTGAATCTGGCAGCCCCACCACTGTCAGGGAGCATGACAGTCAAGAGGGAACAGGGCACCTTGCTGTGGATAAGGGGAATGTGCCCTCAGATGGGACCACTTCTTCAGCTGGTGAACAGGTATCCTTTCGCACCAAGGAACCATCCCTGGGCAGGGAGGGAAGGGGGCTCTTGGTAGCTGGTGATTCAATCCTTAGGCAGACAGCTGGGTGATGAACCCACTTACCGACCATATGGTGACTTGCCTGCCTGGTGCGAAGGTAGCAGACATTATGCGTGTTCCAGATAGGCTGGTAGATAGTGCTGAGGAGGAGCCAGTGGTCGTGGTACATGTTGGCACCAAAGGTGAGGAGAAATGCAGTCGTGAGGTCCTGGAGGAAAAAATTAGGCTGCTAGGCAGGAGACTCAAGTCCAGGACTTTCAAGGTAGCCTTCCTGAAAGTGCTATCTTTTCCACATGCAGGGCCAGAGAGACAGGCACAGATCAGGAGTCTCAATGCATGGATGAGACAATGGTGTAGGGGGGAAGGGTTCAAGTTTGTTAGGCACTGGGATGCTTTTTGGAACAAGAGGGAGCTGTACAAAAGAGACAGTCTCCACTAGGGATGTGCATTCAGTTTGTTTGAACTGAATGCACCGCCGAAAATGGCCCATTAGGCCCTCTTTTGGGCAGCCACGGGCCGAATCAGATTCTCTGATCTGATTTGGCCCGCCACAGAATTGCCACCGAAATTCAGCAGCAATTCAGTAGCAGCTTAAAAAGCTGCTGGAGGGGAGGGGGTTTGAGGGAGAAGTGCCGAACTCGCAGGGTAGCTGCTGCAGCCTCTCCCCCAAATACCCACCAAGTTTCAAGAAGATCAGACCAGGGGGTCCAATTCTATGGGCCCCCAAACAGGTTGCCCCCATTCCCTCCATTGTTCTCTAAGGTGGGGGGAAAGTAATGTTTTTTGTAGTTCTTCTTGTAATCTTCTTGAAACTTGGTGGGTATTTGGGGGAGAGGCTCCAGCAGCTACCCTGTGGGTTTGGAGCCTCTCCCTCAAACCCTCTCCCCTCTAGCCCCTCATATACCCTATGAGTTTTTGCCATTGACTTCAATGGCCCGTAGGGTATGATGGGGCCGAAACTGACATTCGGCTGGTCGAATGACTCCCGAATCCGCTTGCATTGCCGAAACTGACATGCAGGGGTCATTCGGTGGCCAGAATAGATCCAGCTTGATTCGGCCCAATGCAAATTGAGCCAAATTTTATTTATTTATTTATTTTGCACACCCCTAGTCTCCACTTGTCCCAAGAAGGACCCAGTCTGCTGGCGCTTAAAATCAAAAAGGCGGCAGAGCAGTTTTTAAACTGAATATTGGGGGAAACCAACAGGAGATTAAAAGTCTCTGGTTCGGGATGGTTCATCTCAAAGAGATGAAGGGGTATTTGTTACTTTTCTACAAGGAAATGGATTAGAATTGTCCACTGAGACTGTGGCTAATGATGGGGATTTCCTGGCAAGGTTTCAAAGCAGCAAGAGGAAGGTTGTGGGCTTAACATGTACTGAAAGCTATAGATGTTTATATACTAATGCTAGAAGTATCTGAGGTAAAATTGGGGAGTTGGAATGCTTGGTGTTGGGGGAAAACATAGACATTGTGGGTATTTCAGAAACTCAGTGGGATGAGGAAAATCAGTGGGATGAGGAAAATCAGTGGGATACGGTGATTCCTGGTTATAAATTATATTGGAAGGAGGGGGGAAGGGTTGAGGGGGGTGGCTCTGTATGTCAGAGAGGGTATACAGTCCAGTAAGACTGAGAGGGTAAGAGAATTGGATTCGTTTCTGGAAATTCTATTGGTTGAATTAGTGGGCCCAAAAGGAAGCTTAACACTGGGACTTTGTTATCACCCACCAGATCAAAAGATAGAGGAGGATTATAAAATGATGAATGAATTAAAGATAGCAGCTAGATGAAATGACTGTGTTGTAATAGGTGATTTTAACTACCCACACATTGATTGGGTCAATATGTGTTCAAGTCAGGAAAAAGAGATTGAGCTTCTAGACACTCTCAATGACTATGCTATGGAGCAGATGGTCACAGAACCTACTGGGGGAGAGGCAATCCTGGATTTGGTCCAAAGTAAATGTATTATTTGTATTTATATACCACGTAGCCAGCCAGGCCAGCTGGTTAGGTGGGCCAGCTGGTAAAGCCCAAAACCTGGTGAGAGATGTAAAAGTGATTGCACCACTTGGGAACAGTGACCATAAAGTTATTGAGTTCAACATTTGTATAAATAGGGATTGCCCCAAAAGACTGACACAACCACTTTTAACTTTAAAAGGGGTAACTTCTCAGATATGAGGGGGCATGTGTGGAAGAAACTGAAAGAAAAAATAGAAAGGTTTTAAAAAATGGGGAAGCTTGAAGACTATTTAAAATTACAATCCAAGAAGCTCAGAAAAAATATATACCACAGGTTAGGAAAAGCACAAATAGGTATAGAAAAAAGCCTGCATAGTTAACAGACAAAAGAATGGAAGTTGTAAAAGTAAGAATTCCTTTAAGAGGTGGAAAGTTAGTCTCATTGAGGTTGATAAAAGGGAACACAGGCTGTGGCAGGCAAAAAGGGAATATGAGGAGCATATTGCAAAAAACATAAACACTAACAATAAAACTCTTTTCAAATACATTAGAAGCAAGAAACCAGCCAGGAGGGCAGTGGGTCCCTTGGATGACCAAAGGGTAAAAGGAGTACTGAAGGATGACAGGGAAATGGCTGAGAACCTGAATGCATTTTTTGCCTCTGTCTTCACTGTGGAAGAGGAGAAGTGCCTGCCCAATCCAGAACCACTGATTTCGGGAGGGATGTGGAAAGACCTGAGTCAGATTGAGGTGATGAGAGAGGAGGTCCTACAACTGATAGACAACTTAAAAACAAATAAATCACCAGGCCCAGATGGCATACATCCAAGAGTTCTGAAAGAACTCAAATGTAAGCTTGTAAACTGTAAGCTGACAAAAATATGTAATCTTTCACCAAAATCTGCCTCCATTCCTGAGGACTGGAAGGTAGCTAACGTCATTCCCATATTTAAGAAGGGTTTCAGAGGAGATCCAGGAAATTACAGACCAGTCAGCCTGACGTCGATACCGGGTAAGTTGGTGGAAACTGTTATTAAGGAGGGAATTAGTAGGCACATTGATGAACAAAATCTCTTGAGGAAGACTCAGCATGGGTTCTGTAAGGGAAAATCTTGGCTGCGGACAGACTGGCAGTCTCCACCGCTCTGCCTCCACTTCAAAAGCGGAGGCAGAGCGGCCGTTCAGATGGCCGCATCTGCCCTGAGGAGGCAGCCCGGACGCATCGTGTCCGGCGCCGCGCTCCTCCCGCAGCAGCCGAGCACCACTTCAAAGTGGTGCTCAGCTGCTGCAGCACGCGTTCCACCCACCGGAGCAGGTGTGAACACACACAGGGAGGGGGAACCACGCGGCGTCCGCCCACCATCATAGGAAGCCACCCGCAGTCTGAATGCTGTGGGCGGCTTCCTTCCGGTGGCGTGCGAATGCCGCGCCGTGGGGGAAATTCCCCCTGCCTTAGTCTGCCGCGCCGCAGAGGCGCGGCAGACTGCCATTGTGTCCACAGCCCTTGTCTCACTAACCTGTTAGTGTTCTTTGAGGGAGTAAACAAACATGTGGACAAGGGGGACCCAATGGATGTTGTTTACCTTGACTTCCAGAAAGCTTTTGATAAAGTTCCTCATCAAAAACTTCTAAGTAAGCTCAATAGTCATGGGATAAAAGGACTAGTCCTTTTGTGGATTAAAAACTGGCTAATTAAAAGGAAACAGAGAGTGAGTATAATTGGGCAATTTTCTCAGTGGAGGGAGGTAAGCAGTGGGGTACTGCAGGGATCAGTACTCGGTCCGATGCTTTTTAACTTGTTTATTAATGATTTGGAGTTGGGAGTAAGCAGTGAAGTGGCTGAATTTGCAGATGACATGTTGCAAATCACTGGCATGATCCAACATTGGCTTCTCTTATGTTCTTAAAAACAGAACTGAAATAAAGCATAAGGCATAACATATATTTCCTTATTATATAAAACTGTTTTCAAGTGGCAAGATTCCATGGGGCACCAAAATCAGTTAGCTGGAAGGACTGCCACTCAAAAGGGAGTCCCTGGCCACTGGCTGCATTCCCTTGCTGCGTTGCCTAAGTCCCGCCCACAGAGCTACCAGCCAGCGTCTCAGCCACAGTCTGGAGGGAGCCGACGGAGTGGATGGACTTGGTGCTGGGTCCACTCTCCCACTCTTCTCCTCTGCCCACTGCCAGGTGGGTCTAACTGTCCCCTCAGTGGCCTGCTTCTGTCAGTGAAAAGATAATGGACTTTCAGCATAACCCTCTCCCCCGCACACTGCCAGCTTGCCCAATTTCCTGTCAGAATAAACTGTCAAACAGGGGGGCATTTCACACAGCACCCTGTAGTGCTTCAGGACCGGTACAAGAACTGAAGAACACTTGGGAGGAGGTTTCAAGGTAAACCGGCTCAGGAACACTTCCCCAATGGGAGAGGCATGTTCCTGTGTGAAAGGGCCAATATGTTCCTTTAGGGAACCGGTACTAATACAGTTCTGTGTGAAATGCCTAACAGAAACCATTACTGAAGAGTTCCTGAAACGGAACATATTGGCTGTGTGAAATTCCTCAGGCTCTCTCTTCTGCTTAGTTCCACCATTAAACCATTCTCTTCAATCCCCTGCTGTGTGGCTGACTTTCCCCATAGGGTTGCCAATCTGCAGGTGGGACCTGGAAATCTCTCGCTGTTACAATTGATCTCCAGATGACAGCGATCAGTTCCCTCGGAGAAAATGGCTGCTTTGGAGGGTAGACCCTATGGCATTATACCCTGCTGAGTCCTTCCATCCCCCCCCCCAAAAAAATGCTGCCCTCCACAGGATCCACCTCCCCCCCAAAAAAATCTCCAGTATTTCCATCATCAGAGCCGGCAACTTTCCCCTCAGTGCCTGTTGCTAGGCAGCCAAGCTTGCTTCTCTGAAAGCCCCTTTCCACACCTATGTTGGCATCTGGGAGAAAACTCATTGGGGCCAGTGGAACAGAATGCCATAGAGGCCACCCTCCAAAGCAGTTATTTTCTCCCGGGGGGGGGGGAGATCTTTTGTCTGGAGTTCAATTGTGATACCTGGCGATCTTCAGGCTCCACCTGGAGGTTGGGTACCCTAGGTGTAGCAGTCAGCGCTTCAGAGCAGGATCTGCTAGACCCGGGTTCTTGCTGAGTGTGTGATTTGGGGCCAGTCACAGACTTTAAGCCTAACCTACCTCACAGGGTTTTTGTGCAAGTCAAAAGGGAGAGAGGAGAATGATATAAGCTGCTTTGGTCCCCATTGGAGAGAAAGACTACTTTTCCTCCAGGGGAACTATGGTTCCCAATCTCCAGGTGAGGGCTGGAGATCACTCAGAATTAGAAGTGCTCTCCAGATGACAGAGATCAGCTCCCCTGGAGAAAATGGTGGACTCTGAGTCCTTATACCGTGCTGTGATGGACCCCTTATGACAGCCAATGTGACATAGCAGTCAGGGCTTCAAAGCATGGTGGAGGCTGTGGGGGGGAGATGGAAAGTTTAAGAGTGAGGTTGATGATTGCCTGGGAAGGAGATAGGGTTGCCAACTCCAGGTGGAAGATTCCTGGAGATTTGAGGGATGGAGCCTGGAGATGGTGAGGTTTGAGGAGGGGTGGTACCTCAGACAGGTACAATGGCACAGACTCCACCCTCCAAGCCAGCAAGTCCCTCATGGGGAACAATTGTTGCCAATCTCCAGGTGGGGGCTGGAGATCACTCAGAATTACAACTGCTCTCTGGGGGGAGTGAGGAGGAGATGGAAAACTGAAGCCAGGGGCCAGATAACAATACATTGATGGTTGGCTGGAAGGTAGGGTTGCCAACTCCTGTTTGGGAAATTCCTGGAGATTTGAGGGGTGGACTCTGGAGAGGGTGAGGTTTCAGCAGGGGTGGGACCTCAGACAGGTTCAGTGTCATAGACTCCACCCTTCAAATCACCCACTCCCTCATGGGGACCCATTGCTGCCAATCTCCAGGGGAGGGACGGAGATCACGCTGAACAACAACTGCTCTTCAGATGGCCGAGATCTTCCCCTGGAGAAACTGGTGGACTCTGTGTCATTATACCTTGCTGAGGTCACCACAACAAATTGACGCTGAGTGCCCAAGGCCAGGGCACTCTCCCAGAGCCTCTTTCTAGAGCCCGTTGAATTTATTTCCACAACGGGCCTTTTTCCTAGTCTTAAATAATGCAAAAATGACACAGTAGGGCCCTAGTTTCAGCAAGTTAAACACAGTAGCATAGACCACAGTTCCCAATAATTTATCTAAGTAACTTTCTGAATCATTTATTCTATTGCCTGAGTAGAAAAGCCCTCTTGAATAATTTAGTTTTACTTAGTTTGCAGAAAGCCAGGAGAGTAGGAGCCATCCTGAGCTTCTTAGGGAGGCCATTCCATAAGGCGGGTGCCACAAGGGAGAAGGCATGTGTATGGGCAATTGTTGATTTTGCCTATGTGCAGGTTGATACCTGCAGAGGACCTTACTCAGATAAGCAAAGCTGTCATGGCAGTACATAGAGGAAGAAGTGGTCCTGCAGATATGAGGGTCCAAGGCCATGAAGTGATTTATACGTGATAGTCAGTACCTTAAAGTGGGCCAAGTAACTGATGGGCAGCCAGTGGAGTGACTATAGAATGAGAGTAATATGTATGCTCAATCTAGCTCCTGATAACAACCGAGCCACAAAGTTCTGTACCAACTGGAGTTTCCAAACTGATTCTGAGGGAAGACCAATGTACGTTGCATTATAGTAGTCTAGTCTATATAATGCCCAAGGCTAGTATAGGGGAGGCTTCCAGCTCATCCAAACTGCATGTGGGGCTTGGGAAGAGGTGGCTAGCTTGGCAGGCAGAAAGCCTCGTCCTCTTCCCTCAAGAACTGGGCCCAGGGGGATTGGGACTGCACCCGTTCCAGGCCATTTCCCCATTCCAGTCAGGGTTGCCAGGTCCTGCCTCCTCCCCAGCAGGGGACTTTGGGAGGTGTTGCTAGAGGGGGAGGGGATGTCCCCAATGTGCTGTCTCTCTAAAGTAAAGAGAGAAAGATGTTTAATTAAATAATTTCTAAAGTAAACAGAGAAAAATGTTAAATTATGTATAAACTGTCTAGTATACACAGCTTTTAAACAAGTATATAGCTTAAAATTCTTCAAATAATATTATTTACTTATTTTGTTATTAAAAAATTAAAACCATTAGATAACAAACCCAAAAGATAACATTTAATTAAGTCAATTTCCTAGTTCAATTTCTTTTTATTTGTATTTTAACAAATACAGTATGGTACACCCAGTGACCACAATTAAATTATTATTTAACTAGGAATAAGGTCCATTGTGGAAACAAATACAACAGGCTCTAGAAAGAGGCTCTGGGCAGGTGCCCTGGCCTTGGGCACTCAGCGTCAGTTTGCTGTGGTGACCTCACCAGTGTATAATGACACAGAATCCACTGTTTTCCCCAGGGGAACTGATCTCTGCCATCTGAAGAGCAGCTATAGTTCTGAGTGAGCTCCAGCTCTCACCTGGAGATTGGCAGCAGTGGTTCCTCAAAAGGAAATGGCTGGTTTGGAGCCTATGGCACTGTACCTGTCTGAAGTCCCACCCCTCCTCAAACCCCACCCTCTCCAGGCTCCACTCTTCAAATCTCCAGAAATTTCCCAACCTGGAGCTGGCAACCATATCTCCTTCCCAGCCAACTGTCAAACTACTGTCATCTGCACCTCTGTCTTCAGCTTTCCATCTCCTCTCCACTACCTCCCAGAGAGCAGTTGTAATTCTGAGTGATCTTCAACCCTCATTTGGAGATTGGCAACAATGGTTCCCCAGGAGGAAATGGCTAGTTTGGAGGGTGGAGTCTATGGCATTGTGTCTGTATGAGGTCCCACCACTCCTCAAACCTCACCCTTTCCAGGCTCCACCCTCAGGATACTCAGGAATTTCCCAACCCTCAGGATACTCAGGAATTTCCCAACCTGGAGTTGGTTACCCTTTCCCCTTTCCAGTCAATCATCAACCTACCTTTATGTGCCCCTGTGATTCAGTTTTCCATCTCCCCCACATACACACCTGCAGCCTCTCCCCTGCTCTGAAGCCCTGACTACTACTACACACAGGCTGTCATGGGGGGGCATCTCAACAGGGTATAAGGATACAGAGTCCCCTATTTTCTCCAGGGGAACTGATCTCTGCCATCTGGAAAGCAGTTATAACTGTGAGTGATCTCCAGCCCTCACCTGGAGATTGACAACAATGGTTCCCCAGGAGGAAAAGTACAGTCTTCCTTCACAGTGGGGACCAAAGCTGAAAGTCTCTGACTGGTCCGAAATCACCCCCTCAGCTTCCACAGCAAGGATCTGGGTCTGGTAGACCCTGCTCTGAAGTATTAACTGCTACACCACAATGGCTGTGGTATCACTTGGTATCACAACTGAACTCCAGACAACAGATCTCTCTCCCCCTGGAGAAAATAACTACTTTGGAGGGTGGACTCTATGGCATTCTATTCAGCTGAGACCTCTCCCTTCCCCAAACCCTGGCTTTCATAGACTCCACGACAGAATCTCCAGCAATTTGCCAACCTTGAGCTGGCAACCCTAGTCAGGACTGGCCCCAATGAGTTCCCCACAAAGGCCTGAAAAGGGCCTCCTGGCTTTGCCTTTTTACTGACAGAACCAAGCTTGGTTGCCTAGACCCAGTCACTGAGGGAATAGTCCCACAGGAGCCAAGCAGGAGAAGTGTCTTTGTCAGGAGAGACAGCTGTTTTGGCAATTATTTTGACAGGGAACAGTGGCTGAGGTGGCAGTGGGCAAGGAAGAGGAGCGGACCCAGTACCCAGCCAATGGCATGTGATTACTCTTGTGTGTAGGCTGATGGGCCAATGGCTGATGGAGCACACAGCACAGCCAATGGGAGAACTGGAAATGGCCAACACATTAGGATAATTATATATTTACTAGGAATAAGGCCCATTGTGGAAATAAATCCAGCGGGCTCTAAAAAGAGAGAGCTTGGGCACTCAGTGTCAATTTGCTGTGGCAACCTCAGCAGAGTTTAATGACACAGAGTCCACCATTTTCTCCAGGAGAACTGATCACTGCTACCTGAAGAGCAGTTGTAATTTTGAGTGCTCTTCAGCCCTCACCTGGAGATTGGCAACAATTGTTACCCAGGAGGAAATAGCTGGTTTTGAGGGTAGAGTCTATGCCATTGTATCTGTCTGAGGTCCCATCCCTCCTCAAACCTCACTCTCACCAGGCTCCACCCCTCAAATCCCTAGGAATTTCCCAATCTGGAGTTGGCAACCCTATCGCCTTCCCAGCCAACCATCAAACTACCATTATCTGCCCCTCTGACTTCAGCTGACCCCTGCCTTCCCTCCTGGAGAGCAATTGTAATTCTGAGTGATCTTCAGCCGTCACCTGGAGATCGGCAACAATGGTTCCAAAGGAGGGAATGGCTAATTTGGAGGATGGAGTCTATGGCATTGTGCCTGTCTGAGGTCCCACCCCTCCTCAAACCTCACCCTCTCCAGGCTCCATCCCTCAAATCTCCAGGAATTTCCCACTTGGAGTTGGCAACTCTATCTCCTTCCCAGCCAATCATCAACTTACCTTTATTTTTCCTCAGTCTTCACCTGCAGCCTCTACCATGCTCTGAAGCCCTGACTGCTACGTCATACTGGCTGTCATCGGGGGGGGGCATCTCAGCCGGGTATAAGGACACAGAGTCCACCATTTTCTCCAGGGGAGCTGATCTCTGCCATCTGGAGAGCAGTTGTAATTCTGAATCATCTCCAGCCTTCACCGGGAAATTGGCAACAATGGTTTCCCAGGAGGAAAAGTAATCTTTCTCTGCAATGTGGACCAAAGCAGTTTACATCATTCTCCTCTCCCACTTTTGACTTGCACAACAGTCCTGTGAGGTATGTTAGGCTGAAAGTATGTGACTGGTCCAAAACCACCCAGTCAGCTTCCACAACAAGAACCTGTGTCTAGCAGACCCTGCTCTGAAGCGCTGACCTACACCTAGAGTAGCCAACCTCCAGGTGGAGCCTGGAGTATCACAACTGAACTCCAGACAACAAATCTCCCTACCCCACCCCCAAGAAAATAACTGCTTTGGAGGATGAGCTCTATGGCATTTTGTTCAGTTGAGGCCTCTCCCCTCCCCAAATCCTGCTTGCATAGAATCTACCATAAAATCTCCAGGAATTTCCCTACCGAGAGCTGGCATTCCCAGTCAGGAATGGCCCCAATGAGTTTTCTCCCAAAGGCCAAAATAGGTGTGGAAAGGGCCTTTTACTGACAAAACTAAGCTTGGTTTTGGACCAGTCATAGACTTTCAGCATAACCCCTCCCCTGCCCCCTGCCAGCTCTGAGTACGGAAATAACTGGAGATTTCAGGGGTGGATCCTGTGGAGGGCCGCATTTGGGGGCGGGGCAAAAGGACTCCGCAGGGTATAATGCCATAGGGTCTACCCTCCAAAGCAGCCATTTTCTCTAGGGGTACTGATCTCTGTCATCTGGAGATCAATTGTAACAGCAGGAGTTCTCCAGGTCCCACCTGGAGATCGGAAACCCTAGAGGAAAGTCAGCCACACAGCAGGGGGTTGAAAAAAATGGTTTGATGGCCGCTGGCCCACCTCATTAGCCAACCAGCCATGGCAGAACCAAGCAGGAGAGATAGCCGTTTTTGCAGTTTATTCTGACAGGAAAGTGGCAAAGCTGGCAGTGGGTGGGGGAGGGTGTTACGCTGAAAGCCTATGACTGGTCCAAAACCACCCAGTCAGCTTCCACAGCAAGAACTTGGATCTGGCAGACTCTGCTCTGAAGCGCTAAGTGCTATGCCTAGGGTAGCCAACCTCCAGGTGGAGCCTGAAGATCGCCACGTATCACAACTGAACTCCAGAAAACAGATCTCTCCCACTGGAGAAAATAACTGCTTTGGAGGGTGGACTCTATGCCATTCTATTCAGCTGAGACCTCTCCCCTGCCAAAACTCTGGCTTCCTTAGACACAGAATATCCAGGAATTTTCCGACGTGGAGCTGGCAACCCTAGTCAGGACTGGCCCTAATGAGTTTCTCACAAGGGCCTGGAAAGGGTTTCCTTCCTTTGTCTTTTTACTGACAGAACCAAGCTTGCTTGCCTAGACACAGCCACTGAGGGAATAGTCCCACAGGAGCCAAGCAGAAGAAGCGTCTTTGTCAGGAGAGAGAGCCATTTGGCAGTTATTCTGACAGGGAACAGTCAGCGGGGAAGAGGATCAGACCCAGCACCCAGCCAATGGCACGTGAGTACTCTTGAGTGGTGGTTGACGGGCCAATGGCTGATGGAGCACACTGCACAGACTATGGGAGAGCTGGAAACAGCCAACGAGCTAAAGGAATTATTATATTAAGAGTATATTTATACTTGATAAAATCACAACACAAATTGTTGCATGTGAATATGACATGTTTTAATCGCAATAAAAATCTATAGCACTTTACATGGTATTTTCCCATGTGGGCTTTTTCCTGTGTGGACTTTTTTCTGTGTGGCCTTTTTGTCATGTGGGCTTCTTTCCGTGTGGGCTTTTTCCTTGTGAGTATTTTTGACCATGGGGTTTTTTCTGTGGGCTTTTTTCCTGTGGGTTTCTTTCCTGTGGGCTTTTTTCACAGAACTGTCAACTGGCCACCAAAATTTCCTGCCTTTGTCACAGGCTTTATAGTTGAAACTTAAGAACATAAGAGAAGCCAATGTCGGATCATGCCAGTGGCCATCCAGTCCAACACTCTGTCACACAGTGGCCAAAAAAACCAGGTGCCCTCAGAAGGTCTGCCAGTGGGGCCAGGACACAGAAGGCCTCCCACTGTTGCCCCCTCATCAAGCACCAAGAATACAGAGTGTCACTTGCCAGACTGAGAGTTCCTATCTATACTTTCTGACTAATAGCCACTGATGGACCTCTGCTCCATATGTTTATCTAATTCCCTCTTGAAACCGTCCATGCTTGTAGCCGCCGCCACCTCCTGTGGCAGTGAATTCCATGTTAATCACTCTTTGGGTGAAGAAGTACTTCCTTTTATCTGTTCTAACCCAACTGCTCAGCAATTTCATGGAATGCCCACGAGTTCTTGTATTGTGAGAAAGGGAGAAAAGGACTTCTTTCTCTACCTGCTCTATCCCATGCATAATCTTATAAACCTCAATCATGTCCCCCCTCAGCTGTCGTTTCTCCAAGCTAAAGAGCCCCAAGCACTTCAACCTTTCTTCATAGGGAAAGTGTTCCAACCCTCTTATCATTTTAGTTGCCGTTTTCTGCTCTTTTTCCAATGCTGTAATATCTTTTTTGAGGTGTGGCGACCAGAACTGTACACAGTACTCCAAATGAGGTCGCACCATTGATTTATACAGGGGCACTATGATACTGGCTGATTTGTTTTCTATTCCCTTCCTAATAACCCCCAGCATAGCGTTGGCCTTTTTCATTGCAGTCGCACATTGTCTCGACATTTTCATTGAGTTATCAACTATGACTCCAAGATCTCTCTCTTGGTCAGTCTCCGCCAGTTCGGACCCCATCACCATGTATTTATAGTTAGGATTTTTGGCTCCAATGTGCATAACTTTGCACTTGGCCACATTAAACCCCATTTGCCACATTGATGCCCACTCTCTCACAATCCTCCCTGGTTCTCACCACCCTGAACAACTTCATGTTATCTGCAAATTTAGCTACTTCACTGCTTACTTCCAACTCTAAATCATTTATAAACAAGTTAAAGAGCATCAGACCCAGTACTGATCCCTGCAGTACCCCACTGCTTACCTCCCTCCACTGAGAAAATTGCCCATTTATACTCACTCTGTTTCCTTTTAATTAGCCAGTTTTTGATACACAAAAGGACCTGCCCTTTTATCCCGTGACTATTGAGCTTACTTAGGAGCCTTTGATGAGGAACTTTATCAAAAGCTTTCTGGAAGTCAAGGTAAACAACATCTATTGGGTCTCCCTTGTCCACATGTCTGTTCACTCCCTCAAAGAACACTAACAGGTTAGTGAGACAAGATCTTCCATTACACAAACCCATGCTGAGTCTTCCTCAAGAGATTTTGTTCATCAATGTGCCTACTAATTCTTTCCTTAATAACAGTTTCCACCAACTTACCCAGTATCGACATCAGACTGACTGGCCTGTAATTTCCCGGATCTCCTCTGGAACCCTTTTTAAAGATAGGAGTGACATTCGCTACCTTCCAGTCCTCAGGAATGGAGGCAGATTTTAAAGAAAGATTACATATTTTTGTCAGGAAGTTCACAAGTTCACATTTGAGTTCTTTCAGAACTCCCGGATGTATGCCATCCAGGCCCAGTGATTTATTTGTTTCTAAGTTGTCTATCAGTTGTAGGACCTCCTCTCTCGTCACCTCAATCTGACTCAGGTCTTTCAACACCCCTCCCGAAATCAGTGGTTCTGGAGTGGGCAAATAGTTCTCCTCTTCCACAGTGAAGACAGAGGCAAAAAATGCATTCTGCTTCTCAGCCATTTCCCTATCATCCTTCAGTACACCTTTTACCCCTTGGTCATCCAAGGGCCCCACTGCTTCCCTGGCTGGTTTCCTACTTCTAATGTATTTGAAGAAAGTTTTATTATTGGTCTTTATGTTTTTTGAGAGATGCTCCTCATATTCCCTTTTTGCCTGCCTGATCACAGACTTGCATTTTATTTGCCACAGCCTGTGTTCCCTTTTATCAGCCTCACTGAGTCTAGCTTTCCACTGCTTAAAGGAATCCTTCTTCCTTTTGTGGCATGGGGCTAAATAACTACCTGATAACTGCTGCAGATCAAACTGATATTCAAAGGATAACAAGAGTGCCCCATTCAAAAGTTAGCAACCTTAGGTAAGAAAAAAAATCAGACATCTTATTTTTTCAGGGGTTCACACTCTTCTTTGCTAACAGCTACCTGCTTTTCTCTTGACTTGAGAAGTTCTGATGTCACTTTTAGATGAGTGAATTCTAGAATTCAGTGACATTATCTCAATGTATACTCCACAGATCTATTAATGTGTATGATGTTTTTCTTATAGGGTTGCCAGGTCCCTATCTGCTGCCAGTGGGGGGACGGAGTTTCCTTTCTCGTATCTGAACCAGTTTGGTGTAGTGGTTAAGTACGTGGACTCTGATCTGGGAGAACCAGGTTTGATTCCCCACTCCTCCACTTGCAGCTGCTGGATGACCTTGGACAAGCTATAGTTCTGTCAGAGATGTTCTCTCAAGGACAGCTCTGGAAAGAGTTCTCTCAGCCCCACCTACCTCACAAGGTATCTGTTGTGGGGAGGGGAAGGGAAAGGAATTTGTAAGCCACTCTGAGACTCTGAGTGAAAGGCGGGGTATAAATCCAATCTCCTCCTCCTCCTCCTCCTCCTCTTTCTTCTTCATCATCATCTTCTTCTTCAGGGGGACCCTCTAGCATTCAAGCAAAAACTCTGTGGTTGGCATGATCCTGGCACTTTGGGGGCAGAGTTCCCCCACTGGCCGGATCTGGGCCTTGCAGATCGGGGGCCCCTAAAGCGGGGAACCCCTCGGCCCCCCGGGGAAATGGCAAGCCTAGGCAACAAAAGTGTGCTAACTAGAACACTAACTAGAATGCAGAAGTGACACACCCTGCGGCCATGCAAGTCTAAAGAGCCTCCATAAGGCAGGCCTTAATAAAACAGTAAGGGAATTAGAGAAGAGGAAACACTGCTGCTTGTGGGGAATCAGTCCCTGTTTTGAAATGCAAGCAGTTGGATACATCTCATGGAGTTAAAACTACTTTTGCAGATGTTGTGTCTCAGTCTGTTCACTGTCGTTGAGTAAACGAAACATCACCATAATTATCTTTACTTCTCCTAGGGAAAATTCAGCATTGCAAACTCATTTCATTCTGTATAGAAAGTAGTGCACTTTAGCAGCAGAAGGCATTCCTTTCAGTGGCAAACACATTCTGATTATCCTCTAAAGCATGTGGGATATTTATTATCCTGCATTAGTTAGTAAAACAAAAAGGGACACTGGCAGAAGCAGGTACCTGCAGTTGACAAAGAAGCACTTCTTTGGGGATAACCAAATGCTTTTTTCTACCTTAAAAAAATAGAAATAAATTGAGGGAAAACATCATTTGTGGTCGATTATGTTTCTAATGATATTATTTTTCATTTATAGCATTCATATGTTATATTTTGCAAAATAGTGATTGACAAGAGTTAAATTCAAACCACGTGGATGTTTTCTAGTGTGTGGGATTTATTATTTCTTTTTCCCCCTTTTTTTGTGATTGAAGGAAAACTGTTTAGATGTTTGTTTCCAATACGGCATCTGTCAGCAATCAAGGGGGGGGAAATGGCATAAAACAAATGCAATTGTTTAGAGTAGCATTTCCTGGATCATGTTAAATGCTTGATTTGCTCCCCATTATGTTCACTAAATAATTTTGTTTTCCACAATAATTGTAATATTTAACATGTTGCATTTAATCTTCTTTCAAGGCTATTAGTAACAGCTCACTTAGAAAAGAAGTAGTTGCTTGACAAGAAAGACCTGCTGCCACCCACATCATACAGAAAAGAATGGTAAAGTCAACTGTACCCTAATGGTCCTGGATCAAAAACACAACTATTTAGCAACACTGATTCTTTCTCTGCATCAGACTACTGTACTGTCCAGAATCAAGTGATTTCATGCTCTTTCCACTGGAAAAGCTGAAATCTATGTTCTTCTCTAGTGATTGCTGGAAGTGTTTTTCATGGCTAATATGAAGACAGTGCTGGATCTAGAAGATTCATGAACTACTGATAGAGTAGAAAACAGAGAAATTCCTCAAAAACTGATCAGTCCAGGTATAATTATACAAGACTATGTCAACTTATAGTCAAGCACAGGTGCTGATTTGAGTCTTTATCACCTACATTTTCCATATGAGATAGAAAGCTGTGTCAGATCAGTGCTACTCAATTAATAATCACAAGTGTGGAAGAGTTGTTTCCTGTGAAAGACAGAGAAGCAGGGAAGGATGAAATTTGATCTGATGTTGGTTCAGATGCTGATTATTGCTTAATCCTCTTACTTTAAATTTACAGTGGATTTTAAGATCACCAAGCAGTATGCAGAAGGAAGGGCAGGTACCTTAAATGAAAATAAAGTGAACATACTATGAACTGGGCAATCCATTGCAAGGGCACCTGCTGTCAACATCCACATTTCTTCCTGGATTCTGAGTATAACTTTAACACTCCCTGTGCTTTAACACTTCCTATAATCAAACTAATATTAAATTTGCATGATGATATCATAGATACATATGCTAACATGTATATGTACATCTTCATCATATGTTTATGTATGTGCACACACATCTCATGAAAAAAGAATAAAATATTATCATTCAGAAGTAAATGCAAGCACATACATATGCACATAATTTTGTCCAAACATTATAAAGAATAACATCACAAGAATTAAGAATAAGATCTGTCATTTTTGTCTTAGAAATAAAATTTGGCTCAATGTGTTTAAGTCTGTTCACGTCATCATCTATGCTGCAAAAAAACACAAAAAAACCTCTCAGAATTGCCAGAGCTGAGTAAAACGTAGTTCACTACCATAGTGAATGACTTATTATATAAGTTGTGCAATAAGGATCAGCGATGCATTTTCAGAAAACAAAATGTGAGATTCTTATCATCAAAGGATCTGTATGACTTCAAAATCTCCTGTTTGTGGTGAATGCTTTCTTTTCTGTCAAGGAAATTTTTTTTGAAAAACCTATAAATATAAAAAAACTTGTTTATTATTTGTGCAAAATTCAGTTCTGAATAAGCTTAGAAAGTAGAACACTAGTAAAGCTGGACTCTATATTCTTCTCTACACCTTTTTTAGATTCAAATGTTTCTTTGTAAGCTTATGAATAAAATATCTTCCTTAAGTATTGGTGTATGGATCTTTCTTAACTTTTGTAGAAGCATATGACCAAAGATAAATGCATTTTAAAATGCAATGTGTTAGCCCCATCCAGCATTCTTCAGCTGCAATTCAAAGCACATTGACTAGGGAGTAAATCCCATTCAGTTTAGCAGGATGTACTTCCAAGCAAACATACATACTGTTAGGTTGCCATTCAACTAAAAATATAGACAAATTATACACGATTTCACATTTCAACATTGCACATAAGTTATCTTTCTGGCACTTCACCAAAAATTACTGTCTTACTTAAACAAAACCATTATATTGTTTTTCGTTCTTTTTTATATTGATATTTCTTTGTGGCACAAGAGGGGCACATTAATGGAAACTACTGAAGACTTACATATGAAGCAAATTCTACAATTGTAATAGGCATGGTAAAATTTGAACAGCCATAGAACATCCTCCCAAAATGTTTGGCTCATTCTAAATTTTGGGGTCACAGAATACCACTTGACTGATATGATGTAGGGCAAGTAGTGCATTTTACTAGCTAGGTATTTTTGCTATCCAAGAGTTGGCAAAAATGAGTCCAAGTGGGTTATTTTTAAACTCTACCAAAAATAAGAAAACATTATGTTTCAAAACTGAGTTGTCTGAATTGCTGTTTGTAGGCCTTTCAACATCTGTTTCATCATTTTAAGGATAGCTCTCCTATCAAAAAAATTAAAAGACCAGGATGGAGTCATATCTTAAATTTTTCTCAGAATTTTAATTAAGTGACAAAGCATTTTTAATAAGAGAAAGAGAACTCTTTAAATCACTAAAAGCATTTAAACTATTTTTATTTTATTTCCTGAAATGATAATGTTCAAAGTTTTTAATACTTTTTTTTTTTTTTAATGAACCTTCATTCCAGTGTTGTTTTTTTCTAAGTCACATTCATGGGAAAAGTAGCTGTGATAAACAGATACTGAATCAGACTGGAAATTCTTTTTGGAAACACCCCCCCCCTCAAAAACATTGCATGATAGTCTCTAAGCAGTTCCATCTGTCAAGCAGAAATTTTAGGCTAATAGCCTGTGGCGATCTCCCTCCGCAGTCCACTACCTGCCTTTGTCCCACTAAGTCTCTATTCATTTTTTTAAAGCGGGAGGGGGGAGAATAAAAAGGAAAGGGGAAAATCTTGCAGACCAAAATCATCTGAGTAATGAAGCCCTAATTTTATACGCCCCCCCCTTTGATGTTCAGCGGTGGGTTCTTAGTTAAGAAAAAAAGGGAGAGGGAAAGAGAGAGAGGGAGAGGGAGAGAGGAGAAGAAGACAGTGCTGGGAGCAGATGACTTTTCATCCCCACTTCACCTTGCCACTGGGTCTGTGAGAGATTGGTTCACTGTCAAGGAGATTTTTTTTTTACCCATGATTCCATATGGTATGGACTGGGCTACATGTTGCCCAACATGCCAGTGCAAATGTTTTCTCAATTAGGTGTCTTATCTCCCGTGAGTTAGCATCAGATGAAGCTTGCTGACAGCATAATGGCAGGGAAAACCTCCGACGGATCCATCAAATGGCAGCTCTGCTATGACATCTCGGCCAGAACTTGGTGGATGGTGAGTTGGCAGCACGGCTGCTTTTTTTTTTCCTCCTTTTTTCTACTTTCCCTCCCTCTTTGACAAAATGTCCCAGACCTCACATTTATCAAATTAACATTTGGATTTTTTTTCACACTCTTCACTGGAGCAGCCTTACACTTGTCCCACTTGTGTGTTTTTCCTCTGTAACAAGAGACCGTTCTTGTGCCCTACAGTTAAGACAGTGGCAGTTCTCTCCCCCCTTCCAGTTCTCTTTATAAAAGTATTTGGATAAGTAGTTTGAAAAGCTCTCCTTTCAAAGGATAACTTTTTTCTCGACTCCTTTTGGTCCTGGTTGTGTTTTGTCGCAATGTCACATTTCAGATTCTTGTGCTCTGTGGATATGTGGTTGCATGTTATAGAAATATTAAAGACGTCGACGGGTAATATTTGCCAGGCAATATTATCAAGCAATGGGAAAAGGAAATTTAAGGCATTTCAGAACAGACCAATTTTAGTAAAACTCTCTGGCAGTATTTGTTAGTGGGTCTGTTTGCATTCATAACATTTGAGCATCTCATCAGACAACTTGGTCTAACTTTTCCCTTCATTTGTTTATGTTCGAATAGATTCCCATCCTGTTATGGTCTGTAGCCAGTTGTTATGGATCCCACTCCAATGTCGTTTGGGCTCAATTAAAAGTTTTAATAAAGTACCAAGAGGCATCTTCAGAATGAGTTAACTCGCATGTCATGGTCACTCGGGCCAGACAACCTTTGACATCTTGAATCTATCAAGAGGTACAGTGAGTTAGGAGGATGCACAATAGCCCATTGTGGCAGAAGATGCAAGCTCTGTTGTGTTGAAGAGAGCCCTCAAATCATTACTGCCCTCGTTAGCGTGCTGTCCGTTAGGGATTAATTTGTTGCAGGGCTTTTTTTTTTTTTTTAGTTTGCTGTAATTATTATTCTTGTGGCAAAGCGTGAATTTTTTTTCAGTGAGAGAAATTTTGCAGCCAGGACAATGCATGTATTATCTGCTCCTAACTGGACCGTGAACCTCCGTTCAGTTCACATACATATCAAGGGGCTTTTTTGTTGTTGTTGTTTTTAAAAAAGGACTGGTGATTGGAATTACAATGAAACTGATCATGCCATTGTCTTGTATGATATGCTGAAACAAGTAAGTGGGAGCAGAGAGGCTTATGCACATACACGCACGCCCAGGAAACATCTCCCCGATCAATTTTGGGGTCATTTGGAGAAGTAAACGTCTGTGGACTTAGTAAAGAGGAACAAGTGAAATATGAAAGGCTTTCTTTCTGCAGCTTGGCGGTATTCATTGCTTGCATCAAAAGGTGTTTGTACTGTTTTTGGCTGGGGGTTTTTTAAAGGTTTTTTGAACTTTTATTCATTAAAAGGGCTTATCTTGTGGTTGTCAAATAAATGCTACATGCTGATTTTGGTTAATTAAAATAGAGGAAGTCTAACCGCTTTATTCATACTACTGATTTTCCAATTAGACTTTCTGCCAGTAGAAAATGCAGAGGAGATGTTCTTGGATGTTCTTGAAGCTTCAAACTATTTATTTGAATGAATTTAGGCTGTTAGAACTAAAATGTGACTGTTGACTATAAGTTGTTTTCAGTAGAAAGCTCTAAACTGCACTTCTTCTGTAAAGACATTTGATGCCACTCTGTGATTTTAAACCCACTTTAAGTTCTTGCAGCGCTCCTTTTTAAAAATTGTCTTCTTGTTATGATAAAGTATATTATTGTTTATAATTTCCCCAGTAGTCTTAAGAGCATTGCTTCTCTTTTTGAAAGTCTATCAAGAAGTTGTGTTTCTTTTTAAAATCTCAGTTACTTTGCAGACATCTTACTGCTATGAATATAATATGTTAAAAAAAATGCTGGAAACGTTTAGTAATGAACTTGACAAGAAAATAAACAAGCTTTATAACCACACAGGCTGTTGTTTAGATGAAATCTTACAGAAAGTTCTTCCTAAACTTTTAACATGCCACATAACTTATTTTCTAAAAGAACAGTTAAAAAAGCAGCCTATAAAACAATGCACTAAAAGAAAGAGTGGCTTTCATTTTTCCTAAAACGAAGCATTCAAGCATTTGTACAATAGACATGTCTCTTTTTAGACAAGGATTCAGTTATTGATAAAAAAAATAAGCTATTCTCTCTCTCTCTCTCTCTCTCTCTCTCTCTCTCACACACACACACACACACACACACACACACACACACACACACAAAAAGCATATTTTATCTCCAAAGCTCATAGCATCTGTTAAATTCTTTTAATCACAACTTGGCCACATGATACATTTTAACATACAAAGACAAAAATGAAGCTTTGAAAGTTACCTCATGCATCGTCTGGCTGCCCCAAAAAATCTCAGCTACTGCCTACTGCTAAACTTCAGTTTGGTACTGCCAGCATACAAAGAGATGAGTGAATGCCCTCTTTCCACCCGCATGGACTCAGCTGCCAACACTGTGATGTGCAATTTTGCTTTTTAATGAGTCGTAAACAATTTATGTGTGTCAATGGAGTGAGTTTGTTTTATTTCGGGGAGCAGATTTGGAATCAGTTTGAAGTGGCTGCTGTCTCCACAGTATGGGAGTGTGCTATCCAAACGTAAAGGTTCCGTGTCATTTTGATAAAAAGACCCATTATAATGAAAGAAATGGTTGTATAAAAGGGTGGGCACAGTAATCTCTTCGTCTCTCTCTCCCCCTCTTTCCCTGGCATGATTTCATTCCAATCTACAGTGTGTTTGTTGCTAAATAATTGCTTGCTGGGATGTCCAATGAAAATGCAAAGGTTTTTTATTTGTTTGTTTTGTTTTTAAGTTCTTGGTTAATTGCCTGTGTATGTTGGGGGGGGGGGGTGTTAACTGATAAATAACTTTATAATACAAACTTCTCATTATATCTTCTTCATTTTTACACTTTTATATCCCTGTATGGACCTGACAGAGAGGTTTTTTTAAATTTGGCCTCTTATTTGTTGATGTGACAAAGTTTAAGATCTAAGTTTCCTAAGAAGTAAAGTAGTTTTATTGACTTTAGTTGGACTTAATACCAACTAATGTGTTCAAGATCCATCAGACACTTCATCATACTGTAAGCAAGGCTCACTACATGTGTACGTTTTAGCAATAATTACATTTGTGGTAATGACTTACAAGAAATCTTTTGAAATCTAACCCTCTCTTCCCTCATGCTTTAATCATGCCATTCTTGAAACAGATATTAATTTAGGCTAACACTATTGTGACACCTTGGGTTTAAAAACTTCTGATACACACCATGCAGACATGAAATATTTTTCCCACTAAGGTGAGCAAAGTTGGAGAAACATTCTTGTTTCAGAATAAAAAGTAATATCCAAAAGACATCAAAATACAGTATAATATTGAAATCAGAATTAGATTGTTCTGGACGGCTGCACACGTTTTAAAAAAAACCTGTCTGTGTCAGTGCAGCTAGCATTGTCAACATTTGTTTCTGGTTTATCAATTTAACATTTCATTCATGCTTACTACTCCATATAGGATTATTATATTGGTACAAGTGATAAAAGAGTTACAGATCTGGATACAATGCCCTTTGGACTTTAGATGTTAAACCAAATTTAGGGCAAACATGGACTAACAGAAGAGGTGGATCCAATGATTCTCAGTCATAGATGATATGGTTCGTATCGGGAGCAATAATTCTTTAAAATGCTTATCATTTGCCTTCGTCCAGTGCCATAAAGATCACTCATGTTCCTGTATTACAAAATGAGAATGTTGAAGAATAAACAGACACATCGTTATTGAAAAGTAGCAAGCTCTGTGACACGTGCAGAGTTTTATTCAATATACTTGTTTGGGGACTTATTGTACCTGCAGTTATTAAGGACCAACAATAATTTGGGATTGCACTGGTTTAAATGTTCACTGGCATGTTATCATTACGCTGTACATCCATTTTTTTCAAAACTGCCTTTTCTTTTCTGAGACTACTAATACCTTAAATTCTGTAACTAGTTTTCTAATCTTATGTGTAACTTCCAGTCTCTACATTTCTTCCAACCACCTAATTCCTGATGGGCATTTTTGCTGCATGCATGTTTGTTCTTAGTTGTTAGAGGGAGCAATTAAAATTGTTCAGGCAGTACTCATTCAAAGAGATGAAAATTAAAAGTACATAAATCTTCAAACCAAAGTACTGTCAAAGTTTAATGAGTGTTTTATCCCATGAGCTGATCTACAATGACTCTATTAAATATCATAACTTTTTGTTTCATGTAGTTATTTGATCCAAACTGCATGGAAGCATTTGCAAGTTGTACCTGGCTATCTTAATTTGTATTTCTCAGGAAACTTACCCATACCATGAGATTTTTATGTATTCATATCTTGGCCTACCATTAGGGAAAAAATTAAGTATAACCAGAATAATATTATTTTAAGAATTATGGCACAATATTTGAAAAATTATTGTCTACTTCCAGTACTGTATAATGTTTATAAAAGCAAATCTGGAATCCTGTTTTATTAATATAAATGTTTTTTTCAATTCATTAGCAAACTTTTCCTTTTATTACATTTGCTAACTTATACAGGGAACATCCCTGCATATACTTCTTGTTCTACTAAATGTTTTGTTCTTTCATCCTCCCATTCCAAGATATTTTTCAGATGTATACTTTTCCTCCATTTCATTTTTATCCTCTTCCTTCACCTGTCCTAAATATTGTCAGGAATGTTTCTAATTTAAAGCCAAAAGAGCCAGTGGCTGATTAGAAGACAGGAAATTGGAGGATTAAACTGTCTGGTTGAACTTCCTTTACTTATCAGCACTCGGTAACTTACACTGGATTATAAACTCAACAACAGTTACAATGTTATTTTCCCTGTTGTGCTTAATTTTTCTTTCTTTAGAAAATTTAGAAATTAGGCAACTGATGACTCTGAGCCAAGAGTGGGGTTTTTTGAATACTGTGATAAAAGAAGTCTGCATGAGTATGGTTTCCATTGCTTTCCATTTCAGGGTTTGTCTAAATTTGTGTGTGTTTTTGTGATAAATAAGATGAACATGTTAACAGTTGACAGGACTGAACCAAGCATCATAATTTCATGCTTATTTGGTAAGAGAAGAATGCATCTCAATAACCTTTTCCCTCATAAACATTGAGAATCATGTGGCATTTAATAGTTTGTGTGCAGTATCCTGGTGGAGGAACAGCAGAACTTCAGGAGACCCTTGTTGAGGTGGGAATCCCTGGAATAGCATTTCATGTCATTGCTTGACAAGGGAGGGAGTTGACTTCTTCTATAAACTTGATTCAGTTGAGGAAGCATAAACATTAAAAAGGACAGGGAGCATTGCTTATTGATAGTTCGAACCCACCTTGAGAAATTGTATGTTTTTTCTTTTTCTTTCTTTTTCTTTTATTTTCTCAATAAAAACTTAAAATTTAAAAAAAGAAATTGTTGAATGTATGCCCTGTGTAAAAAGAGCTTGCTGTTCCCAAATTACAGCAGTATAGGGTATTTTGAAGCCTCTGTGTCCCATGTTGTTGTAGTCTACTGATTTAAATTCAATCCTGCGGATCCTAGTATAACTTTTTTTAAGGAAACACATTTCCTGTCTTCATGATTGCAAGGATAAACTGAACACACTGTGTCAAAAGTCTCTAATGTAATTTATTGTTGAATAAATTGGCCAATTTGCACCCTCACCTTCCCTGACACTCATACACATTCTCATGGGTGTACGGTACGTGAACATAACACAGTTGTTCAAGGAGCTAAGAACGGCTTGATGGCAGAGCATCTTTTAGTGTCAAAATAGGAAGTTAACACCACCACCACCGTGTTCTTTAGTTTTGCACACACATGCTTACATACTCATTAAGAAGACCACCTTACCAGTTTATAAGATCTGTTTTGTATGAGATAATGTCTCATGGTTAACAGTAGTGCTAGGAGCAGGAGGAAGAGTTCGGTGGATTTTAATTTAGCTGTTAACTTTTTCTATATTGTATTATTTTTATAACACTTCTGTGCTTTGGTTTTAAGGAAAAATTTTAACCCTTCCTTGAGCTCTAGTAAAATGATAGAACAGCAATGCAGCAAAAGAAATACTAACAGATAATGAGGTACTTGGATTTGAAGTTGCCAGTATTCCACTAACTATTTGTATACATGCTAAATAGCTAGACATGGTTGCCGGCAACTACAGATAACTAAAGATGTTCTGAGACCGTCTGACACCCACTTTTTTAGAGCAATTATCAATCCATACTATGATATCAGCAGTTATTGCTTAGGTCAATTTGGTCAGGGGATGTGTACTCACACCCAAGATGTCCCTAGATTCCTGGTACCTTCAAGTATCTAGTCCTAAGTAACGCCCAAGACCTGGTGAGAGATGTTAAAGTGATTGCACCACTTGGGAACAGTGACCATAATGTTCTTGAGTTCAATATTTGTATAAATAGGGAGTTGCCCAAAAAGACTGACACAACCACTTTTAACTTTTAAAGGGGTAACTTCTCTGATATGAGGGGATATGAGAGGAGAAAACTGAAAGGAAAAGTAGAAAGGGTCAAAACCATTGGAGAAACTGGGAGACTATTTAAAATTACAATCCTAGAGGCTCAGAGAAAATATATACCGTGGGTTAGGAAAACCACAAATAGGTGTAGAAAAAAGCCTGCAGGGTTAACAAAGTAATGGAAGCTGTAAAAGGTAAGAAGGATTCCTTTAAGTGGTGGAAAGCTAGTCTCAGTGAGGCTGATAAAAGGGAACACAGGCTGTGGCAAATAAAATGCAAGTCTGTGATCAGGCAGGCAAAAAGGGAATATGAGGAGCATATTGCAAAAAACATAAAGACCAACAATAAAACTTTCTTCAAATATATTAGAAGTAGGAAACCAGCCAGGGAAGCAGTGGGGCAATTGGATAACCAAGGGGTAAAAGGTGTAGTGATAGGGAAATGGCTGAGAAGCTGAATGCATTTTGTGCCTCTGTCTTCACTATGGAAGATTAAAAGTGCCTGCCCAATCCAGAACCACTGATTTCGGGAGGGGTGTTGAAAGACCTGAGTCAGATTGAGGTGACAAGAGAGGAGGTCCTACAACTGATAGACAACTTAAAAACAAATAAATCACCGAGCTCGGATGGCATACATCCGAGAGTTCTGAAAGAACTCAAATGTGAACTTGTGGATCTCCTGACAAAAATATGTAATCTTTCCTTACAATCTGCATCCATTCCTGAGGACTGGAAGGTAGCGAATGTCACTCCTATCTTTAAAAACGGTTCCAAAGGAGATCCAGGAAATTACCGGCCAGTCAGTCTGACATCGATACCGGGTAAGTTGGTGGAAACTGTTATTAAGGAAAAAATAGTAGGCACATTGCTGAACAAAATCTATTTAGGAAGACTCGGCATGGGTTCTGTAAGGGAAGATCTTGTCTCACTAACCTGTTAATATTCTTTGAGGGAGTAAACAAACATGTGTACAAGGGGGACCCAATAGATGTTGTTTACCTTGACTTCCAGAAAGTTTTTGATAAAGTTCCTCATCAAAGGCTCCTAAATAAGCTCAATTGTCATGGGATAAAAGGACTAGTCCTTTTGTGGATCAAAAACTGGCTAATTAAAAGGAAACAGAGTGAGTATTAATGGCCAGTTTTCTCAGTGAAGGGAGGTAAGCAGTGGGGTATTGCAGGGATCAGTACTCGGTCCGATGCTTTTTAACTTGTTTATTAATGATTTGGAGTTGGGAGTAAGCAGTGAAGTGGCTAAATTTGCAGATGACATGAAGTTGTTCAGGGTGGTGAGAACCAGGGAGGTTTGTGAGGCACTCCAAAGGGATCTGTCGAGGATGGGCGACTAGGCATCAACATGGCAAATGGGGTTTAATGTGGCCAAGTGCAAAGTGATGCACATTGGAGCCAAAAATCCTAACCATAAATACACGTTGATGTCAAACTGGCAGAGACTGACCAAGAGAGAGATCTTGGAGTCATCGTAGATAATTCAATGAAAATGTTGAGACAGTGTGCGACTGCAATGAAAAAGGCCAATGCTATGCTGGGGGTTATTAGGAAGGGAATAGAAAACAAATCAGCCAGTATCATAATGCCCCTGTATAAATCAATGGTGCAACCTCATTTGGAGTACTGTATACAGTTCTGGTCACCACACCTCAAAAAAAATATTACAGCATTGGGAAAAGAGCAGAAAAGGGCAAGTAAAATGATAAAAGGGTTGGAGCACTTTCCCTATGAAGAAAGGCTGAAGTGCTTGGGGCTCTTTAGCTTGGAGAAACGACGGCTGAGGGGTGACATGATTGAGGTTTATAAGATTATGCATGGGATAGAGCAGGTAGAGAAAGAAGTCCTTTTCTCCCTTTCTCACAATACAAGAACTCGTGGGCACCTCATGAAATTGCTGAGCAGTTGGGTTAGAACAGATAAAAGGAAATACTTCTTCACCCAAAGAGTGATTAACACATGGAATTCACTGCCACAGGAGGTGGTGGCTGCAAGCATGGACGGTTTCAAGAGGGAATTAGATAAACACAAGTGGAGACCTGCAAGAAACTTGCAGGATAGTTATCCCATTCCTCACACCTTTGCTTCCTCCCTTCTCCCCCTACCTCTCTCACACTCTTTCTCCCTTCTGCCCCCCTTTCTTACTCTCTCGCTCTCCTCCATGTATGTTACTTCCTCTCTCTTTCTGACCTGTCATCATTCCCTTTGTTTTTCTGCCTCCCCACCTCATCACTCTATCTCTTTCTGCCTCCCACCTCAAATCCCACCCTCCCCAGGCTCCACCTCTCAAATGTCCGGGAATTTCCCAACCTGGAGTTGGCAACCCTATTTCCTTCCCACCCAACAGCCAACCTACCTTTATCTGTCTTCAGCTTTCTATCTCCACCCCCCTCCCCTGCAGCCTCTACCTAGGAAAATTACAGTCTTTCTCCACAATGGGGACTAAAGCAGCTTACATTATTATTTCCTCTTTGTTATCTGCACAACAACCCTGTGAGGTTGGTTAGGCTGAAAGTATGTGACTGGTCCAAAATCTCCCAGTCAGCTTCCACTGCAAGATGGGGATCTGAACCTGGGTCTCACAGATCCCAGTCTGAAGCTCGAACTGTTGCACCACAATGGCTTTCATACAGTGGCTGCTGATGAACTGTAGCAAAACAGCTGGGCCTAATTAAGTCATGCAAATCAGGTGGTATCAAGTCACACAGAGGGTGCTGCCTAGGGATGCCAGCCTCCAGATGGGACCTGGGGATCCCCTGGAGTTACTGCTCATCTCCAGACTACAGAGATAACTTTCCATGGAGAAAATGGATGCTTTGGAGGGGGGAGTTTATGGCATTGTACCTCACTGAGGTCCCTGTCCTCCCCAGGCTCCACCCCAAAATATCCAGGAGTTTCCCAGCCTGGATTTGGATCCGCTGCTGGTGGCCAGGGGGGGTACTTGGCAACCCTAGACTGCTGCCAGTAAAAACCCTGCTTTTTACTGACAAAAACAGTTAGAGCCTCCCCCCCTCCCCCGAACATTCTAATCTCCTCACAGTTGATGTCTGGAGTTGGTGCCATTTCAAAAGGTATTTTGGGGGATTCTATGGTCCCTGAAGGGTTTTTTTTTTAACTTTTTGGATTTTTCTGCACATGGTGGGAGTGCCCCCTGTGTGTAGGAAAACCTCTCCCCCCCCCCCCAAGGGCCCCCTAGCTCGGATTTAGATATCCACACAGGGGGGCCCCCCTTCGCTATTAGATATATAGATATGCAGCGGAAGTCCATCAGTGGCTATTATCCACAAACTATAGATAGGAACTCTCAGTCTGGGGCAAGTGATGCTCTGTAATTTTGGTGTTTGGGGGGAGCAACAGTGGGAGGGCTTTCTGCCCCCACTACTGGACCTTCTGAGGGCACCTGGTGTTTTTGGCTACTGTGTGACAGAGTGTTGGACTGGATGGGCCATTGGCCTGATCCAACATTGGCTTCTCTTATGTTCTCAAGTATACCATGGTGACTTAATTATTCTAGTGTTTTCCAGTGTCCTTGTATACTTGTTTTGTAACCATCAGTAATTGCCACTGCTGCAGGGTACACATATTAGGCTAAACCATTAAGACTGTTGTTTTGAAGGAAGTATAGCAATTTGTGTGGTATGCTCAGACTTTGATTCTGGACTGGTAGTGACTCAAAGCCCTTTAGATACATATGTCACCCATTGCCCTTTATAGCGAAGTAGTTCCACGAGTGTTCAGGAACCCTTCCTTTCCATAGCCAGAACTGAAGAAATTTTGCATGTATACTGTGGCTAAGACTGCTGTCTGGCATAGTTGTATGACTCATCTAACATACTAGGGAACTTACTATGAACATTTTTGGCTGTGTAAAGCAGAACAGGAAGATATAGAAGGGGAAAAATTTTAAAGGCTCTGAGAATTGGCACTGACAACGAACAATGTTAAACCTGTATCTACGGGCTGCATGTATGTAGTATGTATGAAACTGCACACTGTATCAATGGTGCTGTGTTTCTTTGAATATACACGTTAAAGCAAGGGGGTAGATCACTAATAAAAGTTGCCTATTATTAATGATATAACAATCATATTAAAACCATACTCAAGGGCCCAACAGGCAGAGTCTAGTAATATTAACGTATTGTACATAATGACAACTGTCCCAAAGAGTTTTACATTTATGGCCACTGAAGTCAAACTTCTGGACTATTTCCTATATACCAGGTTGCTGAGACATGGTTTTAGATAATCTATGCATCCTTTAAAGAGACAAAACAGATATATTAACTAATGGAGCTAAATTCAAACCATTTGCTACATGTAAACATAGATTGCTCCAGGGGGCTGGTATATATAAACCATCATCCTACTACAGACATGTCATAGAATGGTATAATGCAGACAATACATGCTTTGTAGACTTTACTACCAAGAAATCACAGCACTTGTGTTTTAAAAGAAATACATGCTACACTTAGGCTACAGTCCTAAGAAACACCTTCCTGGGAATAAGTCCCATTGGGTCAAATGGAATTACTTCTGAATAGACCTGCTTAGGATTTCTTCCTTAGAGCACACTAACCACGCAAATTAATTTCAAATAGAATTTGGGATTCTGTAACATGGGGGATCAAGTCAGATGCAGGATCACAGAACAAACTCCACTACAGGGAATATACAAAGAAGAACAACACAAAGAAAATTGTTTGTTTGTGAAGTCTAGTAGAACTTTACATTTTATGTAATTGTTTTCTGCGGATGAGAATTTTACCTCTACTTTTGGAAAAGTGGAATGCCATCAGTGGCACCCCATGTTGTCCTGTTGCCATAGACACAATATCTCTTGAAAGCCAGACTGATCACTGTTCAGCTACTCTGGCAAGATCTCAGAGGAGGTGAAACTACTACACAGCAGTTCTTTTTCTGACATTTAATTAGCAAACTATTTTAGAGGGCAGTGACTTAAGGTGCATCCAGATGGTACTGTTTTCTTGGGAGATTGGCAAATTGACTTTGCAAATCCTGGAGCCAAATGGCATTGTGGCTTTCAGCCCTTTCTGCTGCAATGTGGGAATCAGATGGCAGCCCTATATAAAACTTCAGTGGATCATGTGGCTGCTGCCTACACAGAAGCACCTGGTATATCGGTCTGGATAGTCCCAAATAACACCTTTCCTTTTAATGCGGTACTAAATATATCTCACCTTATTTTCCTGTTTCTGTGTGATGAAGCCATTCAATTTGAGGATTAAGAAGTCACTTCAGAACAAATATTGATATTTGGGGCAGCCTCCTGGATTCATTTGTGTAGAATTATAGTCTCTCCTACCCTAGATTCAGAAGTCTTATGGTTAAGCGGGAATCCATATTTTAGTAGATTTCTTCAGAAATAACAATTATAGGAGATACTGTATGATGTGTGTTTTAAGGGAGCAAAGAGATTTTTCCCGTTCTTCATATTATTCTAAATGTACATGTGAGATTCTCTTGTGTTCATTGTAGCAAGTTAGAATATTATTGATGCAGAATTAATGTTATTTTATAATACAATGTACATTCTAGCCAATTTTTCATTCCACAATGAACACACAGGGCATTTTTTTGTTGTTCCTGTACTCATTGGTACTGAGTACCGGCATCTTTTTTGTGGTAGGGGGAGCTCCCCCAGTTCCTGTTCCTTGTGCACTTTTCCCCATTCAGCCAGAGAAAGAGAAAGTGAAGCCTCTGGAACAGCCTAGTGGGGATCTGTGGCGGGAGGAGGTAGAATTGGTGGAAATCAGCAAAACTTTACATATAAGTACTGGCAACTTTTTTTAAAAAAAGGAACTGTGAACACATACTTACAAAACGAATCCCATGCATAAAGTCATGTGTACACAGTCTTCTTGTGAGGGTAGTAGGACTGTATATGAGCAGGCTATGCATTTGATTTGGACAGATAGCTCCCTTGAAAAATCAGAAATCATACAGTTTAGCAATTCAGAAAAGGGAGGGGCTAAACACACACCCTCTCCTTTCTCTCAGTTAGTTGATGGGTGCAATTAGTGCTTTTTGAAAAGAATCATGAATTCCAAGAGTGGATCAGGAAGAGGAGCCATGTATGCAGCTAGGGCTTCCAAGAGCCGCTACAGGCCTCCAGACAAAGATTTCACTCTGGACAGGAGTGTAAGAGCACCTGTGGTGTTAATTTTGGCTAGGGCAGACTCATAAAAGAAGGTGTCTATGCATGTATCCCTAGTTGTAAGCAGAGTCACATGAATGAACAGGTGCTGTGTTCATGGTTGCTTGTCTTAATCCAGTTGCCCTGTTCTAAACTGCTGTCACACCTATCTAAATCCCTTAGCATGTTCACATGAAAGGATGAGAAGAACACCTGGTAGAAGAAGCAGTCCAGTCTTGTGACTGACAATTATGATGGTTTAAAACAGAGGGATTGGTGAAATAACATAATATGGTCCTGGCTAGCTTGATCTGGTAAGGCTAAACAGGGTTGGCCCTGGTCAGTATTTGGAGGGGATACTGTGATTGACAGTCTTGGTTCCACATCTCTCCAAGAGCAACCAATGAGAGCTGACAGAATGTGGAGAGATGGAGACCTAAAAACAACTGTTAGGTGTTAGTAGCAGAGAACTTGACAGTTTAGGAACTGTGGTGAAAAGTTTCTTCTGACTAAGGGGAACTGTATAGAAGACCTGCTTGGAACAGGCTGAAAAAGTAACTTTGTAACTAAAAGTAACTTTGTAACTAAAGGACCTCAAGTTTAGGTGTAGGACCTCAATTTAAAAGTTCAATGGAAGTAAAACACTGTTTCTTAGACTTTACTTTCCTCAGTGTTTTGTTCTTATAAATAAAAGTTTATTGATTTTATCAACCCTTTGGGCTATGTGTCTAAGGGAAAGAAGCACACACACACAATTTAATATCTCAGTCTAGGATATGAATGAATGGTGGCAGTGAGTAATTGGAGCAGTGTTTGAGCTGCAACCCCAATAGCTCTGTGTGAGTGAGGGCTGGTTATTAAAGGGGGCTGGGCTACCCTTTCTGTGGATGTCTCTGGGAGTGAGAGAGAGTTAGCGAGAGGACCTGAAGTGTGAAATGGTCATGGTTCACTGGATTTTAAGAGAAAAGAAGGGTGGCGAGTATGACATTCTGACCTACTTATAACCCATAATCTGAATAAGAGGTTTTAGAAGGTGGCAGGCACTCTATGTGTGTGGCACAAGGGGCATCACAGAGACCACCAAGGATATCCAGGTTTGCAAAACAGAAGCAGGCAATGGCAAATCACCTTTGAAAGTCTCTGCCTTGAAAACTCTACAGGATCACCAAAAGTCAGCTGCAACTTGATAGCTCTTTCCACCACCATGGACAGAGGATGACCTAAGACACTAATGTTTGAAAGATTATAACTAGTTCACTTAATTTTATTTACCATCTGAGCTACAATTCTCACGAGTTATTGTAACACTTCAAAACAAAGTAACTTAAATTAAGAGATGATACCTTGTCGAAAAACTCTGAATAAGTTTAGCGGTCTGCTGTGGTCTGCTGTGTTCAAAATAAACATACTACCTACTGCATGGGAAATAAGAGACAACAAAAACAGTGGGTCACATGAACACATGAAGTTGCCTTATACTGAATCAGACCATTGGTCTATCAAGGCCAGTATTGTCCATTTAGACCAGCAGCACTTCTCCAGGATATCAGGCTGAGGTCTTTCACATCACCTAGCTCCTGATCCTTTTAGCTAGAGATGCCAGTATTGAACTTGGAACCTTCTGCATACCAAGGAGATGCTCTATCTTTGAGCTACAGCCCTTCCCCCAGGGACAAATTCTTTTGTGAATCATTAATCTTGAGCTGGTTCTACTGTGGCCGGGTCTATATATTACAACTTACCCTATCCCTGGCTGGTGATGCAGTACCAGGCAAGAGTACTTGTCACAAGTGTTGGTTGTTCTGGAAGATTAAATGCATTACATGGTTATATGCATTACATTTAAAAAGAACAAGCATTTTCCATTACAATATGGAATAGGGCTCTCTCCTCTCTTTCAGAGCTCTGAAGATTTCATATTCTGGGTGTTTTTGCTACCTATCTAAGCAAAGCTGTAGAAGCCATTATTTTTAAGGACAACTATAGATACACAGAGAGAAGAAGCAGAGTAGGTTTTAATACACCATTTTCCTCTACCTTAAGGAGTCTGAAAGCAACTTACAATCACATATACTTCCTCTCTCCACAACAGGCACCTTGTGAGGTAGGTGGGGCTGAGAGAGTTCTGAGAGAACTGTGACTGTCCCAAGGTCACCCAGCAGGCTTCATGTGGAGGAATGGGGGATCAAACTCATTAGAGTCCAGCACTCTTAACAATTACACCACACTGGCTCTCAAGGTAGTCTTCATTGTTCCAGACAATCTGAAATCTATGGCCATCAGATCATAAAATCCAGAGAGTCCTAATTGCCATGGGCCAAAAAGTTCATAATGGAATTCTTGAAATATGTCCCTGAGATGGCAACTCAATATGTCAAATGCACTTGGTAGCTCTTATAAACAAACAAATATGACCCATGAAAAGAAAACTCTTCAAGTGATTCCTGTATCATCTGGACTAGACCTCCTTTGCAGGAGTGCACTAGTCAGTATGGGGGAGACAGAGGGGTAGTGGCTAATACCATTGCGGCTTTTGGACTTTATCATTCTCTCTTGTATAGCCAGTCAGCTGGAGTCTGTTTACCAGGGAGGGGCAGGGACCACCAGGGCAGATTGGAAAAGAGACAGTTTCCCTTTGGTTAAACCTGGGGAAAACGTACATGCAACCTAAATCAAGCTTAGCAATGAGTATATTTTCTGCTAAGCCGAGAATGAAGGAATCAGTGACCAATAAGACTGTGTTTGTTCCCACTGTAGGCATGTTGGAGGATACAAGATGTACTGATTTATACACAGAGAGACAGAAAGCTGAAACCACGCTACTTAACTTCTGAATTAATTAATGCTGGTTATATGTTTATTTTGGAGGGGAGGTGACATAGTATAGCCCAATCTCATCAGACATTGGAAGCTTAGCAATACCATGTCACATTCTTTATGAATAATTGTCAGGAGCTATGATGCAGTATAACATAAGATGAACTTTAATAACTATTTATATAACTTAGAAATCAGTATTAGAGGGAGCAGAACTGACTTGCTGCTTCAGCCATGACTGCTCATCTGTTGTGACCCTCTAGGACAGGGGTGTCAAACATGTGGCCCAGGGGCCAGATCAGGCCTGTCTTCTTTCAGGCCCGCACTGGAACTGGCCATCTCCATCTCTGCATCATAGCTTGCTTCACCAGACTCTCCCAGTCACTCAGCCATTTCATGTTTTCCCCTGGGTCCCAGACTAAGAACTCTGAGCATGTGATTTCTGCGGTGAATGTCAATAAATCAAAAGTAGGTTGCAGCTTATAGAGGCACACCTGAACAGCATATTCAAGAATGCAACAGCACAGACATTCTGATGCAATAATTCAGAGCAAGAGGTGTCAGTTATCAGATAACTGTTTAAGCATGTTTTTATTTTAAGTAAAAAAAATATCTTTGTGTTTGTTTCCTTTATAAAGTTTATCTCTCTGCTACCTGGCATTAAATTTTATGACACACATGGCCCAGCCCAACAAGGTCTCATTTATGTTAGATCTGGCCCTCATTACAAATGAGTTCGACACCCCTGCTCTAGGATCTATATCATGTTAAGCACCACCCACTTATAGTATCCTCACAGGGTCAGTATTTGGAAGGGAGGCCTCCTAGGAAGACTCTGTAGAGGAAGGCAATGGCAAACTACCTTTGCTTCTCACTTGCCTCGAAAGCCCCTTGCTGGGGTCACCACAAGTCAGCTGCAACTTGACAGCACTTTACATACAGACACACACACACATGTTTATTTTGGAAACAGCCTAAAGATGCGCTCAGATCTCTTGTAAAAGGCAGGGCCACCCAATCACAAATGTCAAGCCGGCCAGAGTGTGCCACAAAGAAAAAAAAATAGGTGCAACATAATGTGCCCCTTGAGCAAGAACCATAGGGGATTCCTGTAAGTGAGCTAAATCACACAGGAGAATTGAAGAAAATATAGTCCTTCTACATACTTCCATAAATCCTGCCCTAAGGAAATCTTATTCCCATATTACCATATGTTACATCCTCTATAGAAGTCTTTGATGTACAGATAGGAGCTCCAAAATACATATTGGGTGGGGGAATCCTTCCTGATGCCAAAATTAGCCAGCAGGCTAACTCTATCATTCCGGTCATTCAGCAGTATCCTTAATATCCTTTAACCCACTATAAAGCATGCCTAAATACTTTAATGTTATTGAGCTGTTTTTACACTGAAAGATAAAGATTTTGCAAACTAACTGAGAAGAAAATGTGAATGCAGTAATGCTTTATATGAGTGACTTAAATACAGAGTTGCTATACCAGTTGTGTTTGGTAATATAAATTTAATTTGCAGTTTGTTAAACACTGTGCAATTATGGTTGCATTTTAACATCAGCTTTCAGAAGTGCATTTCATAAGTTTATGAAGAATATATTGTGCATTAGCATTGTCATATAACTGATGGGAGGTTCAGATCTATGCTAAATGATGATAATTTGGAACACAGGATGTGAGATAAAAATGACTCAGGCTATATCTCTATACAAACGTTAAAAATATATGGAGT
Source organism: Lepidodactylus listeri (assembly GCA_029233225.1). Lineage (NCBI taxonomy): Eukaryota > Metazoa > Chordata > Lepidosauria > Squamata > Gekkonidae > Lepidodactylus > Lepidodactylus listeri. Next base: position 98,691,621 of record JARCFY010000002.1, read on the forward strand.
GGACTTCCAGTTCAGGGAGGTTTTGCCACTCAGATCAATAGACAGCTCTAAGGGAGCATATTACGTTCACAGAACCCTTTCTAGGAATCCCTGAAAAATTATATGGTTTTACATAGAGTGTCCAGTGATTCCTAGAGAGGCAAGACATCGCTTTTATATATATATATATATATATATATATATATATATATATATATATATATATGTTGACACTCAAGTTAGCAATGTTTAACATGCTACGTAGTTTTTCCTCTGCATTAATTTTATTCTGTACCCTTTTAACCCTTCAATAAAAAATTTCAAAACAAAAAAAAAAGACATCACTTTTAGTTTTTCCCCAGAAGTGGCATCATGCCCTCACTGACACCCCCACACCTGCCCCCCAGTCTCCAGCTAGTTGCCAGGCCTTTTTCTGCTAGAATGACTACGGAAACAACTGTATACTCCATTTTGTGCTCACATCAGACCCAAAGAACTGCTGGGTTGTAGCCACTATATCTCATATTGAGAGAGCAACCCTAAGTATGTCTACTCAGCAGTAAGTCCCATTTCAGTCAATTGAGCTTACTTCATAAAGACTTAGCATCCTTTCTGGCCTCAAAAGGTTGAGAGTAGTTGAGAATCTGTTAAAGGGAGAAAAACAGAATAGCTGACTGATTTGGGAATGATTTGGGAATGTGGGGTAGAAATTTCTTGTCACTTATTCCCCTCACACACATACTCACCAACTCTCCATGGGTGCCCAATTTATTCCATAATTAGGGGCATATCACAAAGGCAACAAAAGGGGCCACAAGCTGACATGGGAGATTCCCTATGCATGAATTACAATTACAGTTTGAAAATTAAAATGAAGACTCCACTCCCAAAAATGGACTAAAGCGGACTGAGCATGTGTGTTCTTGTAATGTTCAGATAAGCTGAAAGCCATTTAAAGTGAACAGGGGCTGCTCAAGGAGTCTGCTCAAGGAGTTAAGAGCTTGTAGAATTACAGAGGGGAATATTTAAGTAGGGGGTAAACTATCCTATAATCTATTGCCATGGCCTGTGAGGGCTCCAGCATGTATATATAATAAGGCAAGACTTGTCTTACTGGGTTTTTGTAAGGAATACCTCAACATCATGTATGTGAAATACTTTAATCATTCTGAAGTGCTATACAAATTATTATCCTATTCCATGATACCTATGGAGCTACCACAGCCCAGCCAGCTTTAATACAAGTAATCTAGTCTCTGAAAAGTAATGAAATTGATCTCCCACTGGGGCTTATTCTGACAAGACAAGTGTTTGTTTGTTTTTACAATTGTACATGGTGAGAGCTAGTTTGGAGGTGTAGTGACAGGAGAGAATGATTTAGCAAAGTATCATACAGAGGCATTTTCCAACAGAAGAATTAGCAGATGTACCTGCCAAAATAGATTGTCCCCATATATATTTCTGAATACTTCATTTCCACTTTACATCAATCATTAGCCTCACCGGCTCTCCAAGTGTGGTGAGGATTGGATTTACAAGGTCCAAATTATGGTTCCCACAAAGAAGGTGCCCCCAGGATAGTGCTTTCTTTGGAAATGACAGCTGCAGGTTCAGGAGGTTCAGGAATGTATAGAATGGAGCCTGTGCAAGCTAGAGACACCAAACTCACAGGAGATCTCCAGCTGATTCTCCTCTACCTGCCCTCCAAGTTTGGTGGGGTTTGGATTTATGGGGTCCAAGTTACAGCCCCCCAAAGAAGGTGCCCTCAGGAAAGTGCTTTCAGGGGATTTGATAGGCGCAGATTCAGAAGGTTCAAGAGCGCATAGAAAAGACCCTATGCAAGCTAGAGACATCAAACTCACAGGGAACCTCCCCCTGATGCTCCTCTATGTGTTCTCCAAGTTATGAGTAGATTGCCCTGCCCCAAGAAGAAGCCCCCAGGAAAGTGCTTTTGGGGAAATATCAGGTGCAGGTTCAAAAGTGCAAGTTACACACATCAAATGCATAGGAAACCTTTTGATGTTTTGAAGGCTAGTGAATTCACACACACCCTTTGCTTTGAAGTTGGTTTGTTGCTTTGAAGCTTGGTAAACATTTAGTTTGAGCAGAGACTGTCTAGAAATGTATCCCCCATGAACTGGTATGAACCACTTGTACAAACTTCAGTTTGCTGACTTTGAACTGGCTGAAATTCATCACAAACTTTCATGAACTGGTTCATGCCCATCCCTAAACAGGACTAGTGTCTCTGTCCATGTTTGAGCCCTTGGCTGGTGCCTTACTGTATAGTCCTCTGAGGTGATCCTATGCTCTCTCTCTCTCTCTCTCTCTGAGGATCATGTTTCTACTAACTCTAAGTGTCTTGTATGTATGTATGTATGTATGTATGTATGTATGTAAAAGCAGCCAATAAAGAACCTTCCACTCATCAAAAGACAGCATGATTGGCCCACTTTTAAATGCCCTTACTAATTTTCTTTCAACACTTTTATCTCAGCCTGATTAATTTCCTCTACTGGAGCCTGGCTGGGAGAAAAATTCCCAGAGTGTAATGATGTAAGACACAAGAGATGTCACAATTTAATTTCTGTTGTCCATGAAGAGAGGAGGATCAGATACTATGATAACCAGTTGGTGTATTAGAAGAAATGTGTAAAAACAATACCTAAATACATTCTTCAACCATGATGCAAGAACAGTGAAGGCTGCCTGAATATATAATATATATGTACAGGTCTTGAGAGTATAGCTAAACCGGGTTCTTTTAAAAAAAAAGAAGTGGCACATCTACCAATTCAGCCTTCAATTTGCCAAAAAAAAAATTATGAGATTTTTAAAGACTGCAAAGGGGGAGGGGAAGATGTGTTTGTAACCGTGCTGGTTTCAGCCAGGCAGCACTGGCTACAACCAGATACTCCCTATTCAGATAAAACTTTCTGAAAAGTTGTAGAATGTTTTTCCCCAGCACTTGCCTCAGGAAGGTGAACAACAATTGCTACAAATTACAGCAGTCTTTACCTTTAGTTGTAGATTTTTTGGGCTGTATGGCCGTGGTCTTGGCATTGTAGTACCTGACGTTTCGCCAGCAGCTGTGACTGGCATCCTCAGAGGTATAACACAGAAAGATGGAGTACTCTCTGTGTCAATGTGTCAATGTTTTTACCTTTTATTTGATATGCATACCTCTGCTTGCTACTCCAGATTTAAATGGAATTAACCTTTTTCTGTTAGAATTTTGACTTAGAAATCTCCTTTGTCAGTGCTACATCTATACTCCAGTAGTTATTTCTAACTTGCAGTCTGTGACATTCAGACATAATACACAACCAGGTGAATAGATACTGCTAGAATGGAAATGCATTTCCAGGACAAACTCCAGTTAAGGAATCTAGACTATGGCTGCGATCATACACACAATTAGACCCGGCATAGGCACGAATGCTGGACGGATTTAATGGGAGCGATCAGACAACAACATCTGAGATGTTCTGCCCATCCCTAAACCTCAGAAGCAGAGTTAAAAGACACTGGGGAAAATCCAGTAGTAAACAGGGCCGAGGACAGATTGGTGTTCTGCCACGCTTCCGCAGCGTGGCAGAACATGGTGGGGGGAATTGCCCCTGCCGTGCGGTGTTCACACGCCGCCGCAAGGAAGCCGCCCGCAGCGTCCAGACTGTGGGCGGCTTCCGGCGGCAGCAGCAGAACGCCACGCAGCTCCCCAAGCCCGGGGTGCGATCACACCCGCCGGAAGCGGGTGGAACGCGCGCGCAGCAGCTGGGACACCACTTTGAAGTGGTGCCCGGCTGCTGCGGGAGGAGCACGGCGCCGAACACATTGCGTCCGGGCTGCCTCCTCCGGGCAGATGTGGCAGTCTGGACTACTGCTCTGCCTCCGCTTTTAAAGCAGAGGCAGAGTGGGCCAGAGTGCCAGTCTGTCCTCAGCCCAGGTTGCGATAGGCCATGGGCAGACTTTCCCCTGTCTGATCACTCCAGTGAGCTCTCATGGCATCAGGATGGTCTGATCAGGCCATCCCAACTCCATGCCATTGGGTTTTATCCCCTTTGCAGTATGCACATCATCACAAACTCCCTAGGGAGCCCTCAGTGAGGAGGTGCGATAAATCAATCCCTCATTTAAGCCCATGGGAATAAAACGGGACCAAAAAAACCCATGACTCACCCACAGTTGCATCTGATTACACACTGACAGACTGTGCCCACAGCGTCAAAGGGAGGTGTGATTGTGCAACTGTGGGTCATATTTCTCCAGAGGAAATAGCCTCTCTCCCCCCCCCGCTTTATCTTGTACATATGACCACAACCTATGTTTCATACTGTCAATGAGAATATTTCATTCAATTGGTTTCCCTCAGTTGTCTCCATTCTCCAGATTTCAGACTGCTAAGTTTACTCTCATGATGCATCTCTGACATTCAGATCTATCTTAGATCTTTACCTTTGCACCATTACACTTGTTGCTGTCTCCCTCAGTTAAGAAGTACAAGTAGCCATGGCATTGCCAGCTGCAATCCCAGGCTGGATAATTATTCAGGATCTGAGGTTAATCAACTGCAAATTCCATTAGCTTCATACAGAGTGAAAATAAAGAACAGACGGTCTCACACACAAACCAGAAGTCAGGTGCAGTACAATGAAGCTAGCCTTCAGGTATAAGGCTTTTCCCATTCCTCAAAGGAACATTCCTTATGATAAGAAGGAAAAGATCAAATGGAATCTAAGGGAAGGAGGGCCACAGGGGGAGCAGGGTTTTCAGAGAAACATCTGTAGAAATGTTACTAGCCTATTCTCTACCAGTGAGATATAATAGTGTAATCCTAAACAGAGTTACATCCTTCCAAACCCACTGACTTCAGACTGTACCGTGAGACTGTCAGTTTTTCCACAAGTGTTCATTCCACGTGTGTGCACATAACTTTTTTCTTTACATTTAGCATTAGATGTCAGGTATATTTCCAATCCTCTGACATGAATGAAGACCAGTTTTTGCAGATTCTGCTTGTGGGAAAGTAAAATATCTGTACGTCCATCCTGTTCTCAGTGTCACTCATTACAATTCCCACTGATTCCAGTGAGACGGCTTTTAACAGCACAGTCCAATCAACATGTCCTCAGAAGTTCCACAATGGGGCTTCCTCCCAACGAAGTGTAAAAAGGTATGCAGCTGAATGGAGTAAAACATAAAATTTCAAAATCAGTGGTTGAATCTTTTTCTACTGCTTTGAATTTTTTGTCTGTTATTCCCAAATAAATATCTACATAAAATAGATGTTTCCCCAAGAGATTTCTCTGTAAAATTAATCTGTTCCATTTTGGATAAATAATACTGCTCAACTAACAAAAAATCCTGATAAAAATTACCCAAAAAATCCTGATAAAAATTAATGAAGGAAGAATTAAAGCTGTGGTTGAGACTGATACATGCATTATCAGTTACTGATGTTTGGCTGTTTTTAAAAAATGTAATCCAAGAAGGTTCTGACAGCTTACACTTATGTATTTGTTCAGTGCAGATGCATTAGTTTTTCCCCCTCTTCCTGAAAACAGCAAACAACACAGGGCTGTGTTTTAGGAGCCTAATTTTTCCCCTCAGTCTTCTTTGTGTGTGCTCCATGTCTTCAGAAGTATTAATAATAATATTTTGCTAGATGATTATTTGCATCCTGGAAATAAAGGATCAAATGACATATTGGCACCGCCAATACAAAAGGCTAAATAATCCAGTCTCTGGGAACTGTAAACTAAAAATTGCGATCACAAATTCTCTCTTTCTGATTATCGTTTGTGATGAAATGAAAGATGCAATTGTCTGGAAGTGATGAATATGGGATCCATGCTGACGGAAGGGTCAAAGGTCATTTTATGCAAAGGTCCTTTTCTCTCTGGCACTCTCTCTTTTGTATAGTATAGTTTGGCAGCTATCTCCTTGCACTTCGGCTACCTGCCAGTGCAGCTGGTACTGTGCAGCTCTCTGGTACAGACGACAAAGCATCACTCAGTCACCAGCAGCTTCACATGGGGCCCCTTTTACAGAATGACAAAGAAAGAGGAGCTATACATTCTACCATCCATGCCCGTTAAGAAGACTCTTAAATTGCATTGCTGCAAGTTATTGTTAATTATGTGGCAGTTACTGGATCTGTACGATCTGTTCTACAAGCAATGATTACTTTTGCTCTGTGGTGCGGTGTGTGTGGATGTAGTAAACAGCTGTGTTTAAGAAGATGAGAATTTTTTAAAAGTATGTAATAGGTAATGTTGTACCCATTTCTTCAACTAAAAAAGAACAAACTATTTTGAATATTTACCCAATATTTCAGCTACATTTTAAGAAGAGAAAGGGAACGATATAATCCAAGCTTCCCAGAAATTCCATGCAGGGGGTTCAGACTAGTAGACTTTCTTTCCTTCTCTCATTTTTCTTATCTTTTGTGACTTGGTATGCCAAATGAAAGTGCTATTTTGGCTATGGAGTTCAGCAAGTAGAGGATTTCTTGCCTTTTTACAGAGAAACAGTATATTGCCTGTTGCCCCAGAAAGAAAACCAAATTATCTTTGAAGTCCAATTGAAAGAAAGATACGTTAATTTCCCCCCAAAGTCAGTTTTCCTTTGTTGTACCACAAGTTGCTCCAGATCTGAAATGTTTACAGAGATCTAGTAGTGACTCTTGGAAGACCAGAAATGTCTTTGATTTTTAATATAAATATTGGAGTCGCCTATTGGTTTGATATACTGAATTTTGCTCACTAATGAGACAGGTTTTCAGGTAGTGTGAATTTGCATTGCTGAATTAAAATCACTGGGGTAGATCTTCACCAGCCAAAATCTGGAAGTATTTCCATTGATATTGATGGGTCATTTCTAGCATCACTTGGGATAACATACATCGAATCCATTTTCTCCAAATTCTGAAGCTTTATAAAACAATAAAAGCATGGGTAAATATAGAAGGGGTTGTACTTGTTATTTCTTCCTTACAATACTGAAATATAACTCCTTATGCTCTTTCACAGTCCTCCTGCAGGGCTGGCAAAACTCCTGAAATGTGCACCAAATTATAGATAGAAATAGGCAATGCTAGTTTATTGCAAGCTCTACAAGCAGTTTATTTCCTCCCTTTTTTTCTTTTTAATGAATTCTAGTAGAATCTTAGAGAAACAGAACACAATAAGAGAGGTGAAACCCCCGTGGTTTTGGTTTCTGGGTTGTTGTTTTTCCATTTGTGCCTGATATTCTGTTTCTCTACTTGTTCCGATATCAGCTACTTGAAATTGTTATATATAATTTAACATTATACAGAAGCATTGTCATATCAAACATAGTGAAATGGATTCCAAAAACACCATCTGGTATTTGGGAATGCACTGTGAGTTGGGAACGTGAGAAGAGATATTCTTTGCCACTTTGCTTGGGATCCAGCCATTAGCAGTGTAATTGCCAAGAAAAGGTGACAGGCTTCAGGCAAGTGGGTGTTTTTTCTTCCTCAGCCTATTAACTCTTTGAGTCCTAAATGAAATGCAACAGCCATTCTCAATATATCCACATTTTTTAAAATCAAAAGGGCAAGTTTTCTATATTTTTAATATTGAATTACTGAACTTCTTAAAAACAGAAGAATAAAGACAAAAATAAGCCTGTTGTATAAAGGAGGGAAAAAATGAGGCATTTCTGCTTTAAAGCCCCCAGTGTGCATAATGGAATAGTCTACATAAGAAGTGGATTTGCAATGATTAGATTTTTACAAGCTTTATCCAAACGCTCATTTAAAAGCCATCATTGGTTTCTTCTAATCCATCCCAAATTGCAAAGTCCATATTGTGAAGGTCATCTGTGACCATTCAAACCCACATTTATTTGATGCAGTCTGTGGCCAGAATCCAAAGAACCATGAAACTAGTTCCATGAGCCCAAGAGGGCTTTAGTTTTTTTCCCCTCCTTCAAACATCAGCCCCCACCCCCTGGTTCCTCATAGAAATCTATCAGAAATTAGAAAAAGAGTATGTGATGTGATGTGGGAATGATATGAAGTGGATGAGGGAAGTCATACACTAGTAGTTTAGTACAAACCAGTTGTGAGAGCCCTACTAGCACTTTAAATTTTGGCCTGTATTTATTCAGATTTTTAAATATTTTCTGTTTAACAACTGAATTAAACTCATTTCCAGGTTATCTTTAGCAACTAGAGTATTTTGCATTAGAACCAAGAATAAATCTGTTGAGCTGTTTTTATTATGTCTGGTTTCACACTGATATTGTAAGTTATTGTCGCCTGTTTTAAAAACAAATTGCAACAGAAAATCTGAGCCACTGAGGCTGCAATCAGATATGCTGTTTGATCTGGTGGTGTTACTGTTCCCTTCCGGATTTAAAATGCACATCCAGACAGCAACATCTTTTTTCCATTCCCCAGTTGTGGACACCCCATTCTCACCTGTCATCGAGGTGGAGTTATTTGGCACTGGGGAAAGTTCGATCCTTCCTAGTGCCTGCAGTTTTACCTCATATTTCCAGATGTCTGATCAATTGATCGCGCTCTCAAGCTGCTTGGGAAATCTGAATGTTCCCTTCCAGTTTGGGGTTGCTGTTATTTTTTTTGAGGCAGTTAGCGAGGTGCACATAATTGCATATTTGCACCTCTCCCCCCCCCCTTTCTCTCTCTCTCTATCTCACACACAGAGAGAGGAGCTTCACAAAACTGTGTTTTCTTTTTAAAAAACTTCGAAAGATGCCTGCGTACTGTTTTCCTGTGCTTTCCGACCATGGGGTGGGGAAGAGGTTAATTGAAAAGATGAGTTTGCGGGGGGGGGGAGGGGCAGTATGAGAATGATGCCCTTGACTCCAGCCCACTCCGGGAACGGATGGGATATAAATATGAAGAAATAAAATAAAAATAAAATAAAATTGCTCCAAGCTTTTAAATAAAAATGCCAGCAGCACACAGGACATAGAAGACTTCTCTACTCTCCCCCCCCCCCCCCCAACTCCGGGCTTTGAAATGTTTGAAATGTTGAATTTCTCAAAAGCAGTTTCAAAAACACTTCCTTTACACTGAACTATGTATCCCAGCATTAATGTTCCCTCTAAGCTCCACAGTGTTGTGAGCAAAAATTCTACCTCATGAGCAAAAAAAGCTAGCAGCGTTAAAGTTGTGAGAGTCTATATTTGACTATTGCATAAATTATTTTTAGAAGATTATTTCTATAACCTTGTAAAAATCTCAGAATGAATTCTTTGAACCTATATTTTAAGAATAATTTAAACATTATAAGAGAAAACAGAATCAAGTCAAATTTCATTACACAAAATGTTGTCCTCTACAGGGGTAGACCAGACCTCCAAAGAACAGTTTTCCCTGCCCTTTTCCACTGTATTGGTAGACCTGGCCTATGAAGAACAGGTCTACCTATCCCAGTCCACAGTATTGGTAGACCTGTCTGTTGGTAGAGCATTCATATAGGCAGGGTAAGGCACTCTCCTGGGGCGGCCTCATACAGAGGGCGCCACTGGCCTGCTTGCTGACCCGGCCTGGCCTGGCCCGGCCCCTCCCTCGCCTCACCTCACGCCCTGCTTGGCTCAGGCTGCTCTGCTAGTCCCATGCTCCTCCTCTTCATTGGAGCGTGCACACACTGGCTGGCTGGCCAACTGGCTAGCCAGGCAGCCTGCCTGCTGCCCACCGTCACCTCACCTCAAGACCTGCTGCAGCTGCTCTGTTTGCTGAAGCGGCAACATGAACAAGCACAAGCACAATACATGTTGCACCTTGCTGGCCTGCCACCCCTTCCCTCCCTTGCCGCCTACCCTGTGCTTCTTGGGTCAGAAGTAGAACTGTAGCAGCAATCCAAGTGCGCATGTGCCTGTCCCCCCCCCCCCCCGAAAAAAGCCTGCTGCTGACAGCCTTCCGTGCCTCCCGCTCACTGATTGGCTCCCAAATCCCAGGGCCAGAACACTCTGAGCAGTGAGCACTAGCACGTGGAACCTGTGCCCCCTGGAAAGGTGAGTGTGAGTGGGTGGGTGCGGGGTAGGCTTCACTTCATCAGCATGTTCAAGCTGTGCTTTGCTTCCGTGGGGGAGGGATGCAGGAATGAGCAGGGCGGGGGATTGGGAGCTGACCTACAGCCATGCATGCTCTCGAGGATGGTGGTATTGGTGGGGTTGCCGATGCCCATGCTTCTCTGCGTTGGGGCTGGGGGGGAGCCAGTCAGGCCCCTTGCAGCTGGCAGAAGCTTACCTCCCCCTTGCCTCCCCATCACTCTCCTTCTCCCTTCAGCACTTCTTTGGAATGGCTGGTCTGTTCTTGGCTCTGGAGCAGCTGCCCTTGCTCCCCATTTCTTTTTGGAAGTCTCTCCTTCTCTGACCCCTATACCTCATCCTTGGAGGCAGTGGGTTGAGTCTCTGCCTTTCCAGCATCTTCCAGGGCTTCCCAGAGTTGTCAGCTCTGGGTTGGAGATACCTGCATAAGCGTAGACTACGGGGGGGGGGGCTTGAGGGCTCAAGACCCCCCCCCCAAAATTTCCTGAGGGGACTGAGCCCCCCCGGAAAACATAGCACCTGCCGCCACGCCGCCACACCTCCCCGGGCCCTTCCGAGGCCCGGCAGCCACTGCTGCCAGTGCCTCTCCCCCCACCCCAGCCTGGCCACTCCTCTGTCCTTTCCTCTGTCTCCCTCTTTTCCAGGTGAAATGCCCAGTGTGGTGGCGTCACCCAGAAGTGATGCCATCACACTGGGCACATTGCTAGGCGACGCTCTAACAATCACCCTGAAACTCTATGGCACCATAGAATTTCAGGGCGATTGCCAGAGCATCGTGTCGCCCTGGCAACGTGCCCAGTGTGATGGCATCACTTCCAGGTGACATCACCATGCTGGGCATTTCGCCTGAAAAAGAGGGAGGGAGAGGGAAGGAGTGGCCAGGGCGGGGGGGAGAGAGAGGCAGCGGCAGCAGTGGCTGGCGGGCCTCGGAAGGGCCTGGGGAGGCATGGCGGTTTCCTGGGGGAGGGGGAACATTGAGCTAAAGAGCCCCCCCCCCCGGAATTTACAAAACTCTATGCCCCTGGATACCAGGAGATTTTGTGGGTAGAGCCTGGGGAGAGAAGGGTTTGGGAAGGGTTCACTGGTATCTAATGCCAAAGAGTCCATCCTCCAAAGCATCGATTTTCTCCAGGGGAACTGATCTGTCACTGATCTCTGATCTAATTCTGAGAGATCTTTAGGTCCCACCTGGAGGCTGGCAATCCTGTTTACTCCTCCAACCTGGACCTTCAAAGTCCATGCCCCCCCTTACAGTCTCATAGGGACTTTTCTTCCCTCCTCCCCCAAACTTAATTATTCATTCAAAGTGTTCAGTATTAGCCATGCCTCATCCCAACTCCTTCAAAGCTTGGGACTGTTTAGCTCTCCTCCACCACCAGTTTTTTTTACTTTCCCTGAGAACTCATCTCTGTGTGATTTCTCTGCTCCAACTGGATCTGCACAGTTTAGAATATTGCTCTATTGTAATGATAATTCACATCCTAGATTTTTCCAGCATTGTGCTCCACCCACATACACACATCATGTCCTTTGCCGCCGGTTTCAGTGGGTTTTCCATGAGTTTGGTCCCCTCTTCTGTCTCCTCTTTGGACTTTGTGGTTTCTGCCTTAAGTTTATCCCCGTATTTGATTTATTTTTGCGCCAGTCTTCTGATGTATTGTTCCTCTGCTGGTTATTTCTCTTCAAGCAGCGGAATACTTTTGAGGCATACATTGCTTTCACACATACTGAACAATGTACTTTCAGTGCACTTAACAGTAAAATCCACTTGCAAATTATTGTTAAAGTACATTGCAAATGAATTGAAAGTATAGTATTCAGCATGCACACAGCATGTGTAGACATCTATCCTGCTACATCGCGTTATTCAAAGAGTCTTCAGCACCATGTCTCTGATCTCCTGTTAAGGCCAGGATTGTCCACTCTGTTCAGTAGCACTCTCTTTCTCATCATATTCCTGCAGTCCTTTCCCTCCCTCCTCTCTGTTCCTCTCTCATTTGATGACTGACCCTGGCCAGATAATATGAAACTTCTTAACAAATTCTGCTTCAAGAGTTTCACAATGGAGTCTCCCTTTGAAGTTATTTTGTTGAAGGATGGCAGATTTCATAGTAGCAGGGCTCTGTCAAGGAAGATTGAAATGATCCCCCACTGATTACTGAATATTGTGATTTCTAATGTCAGATTCGCATCCATTTATTCTTTTCCATAGGCAGCGACCTGTTTGTCCAAGGTAGATAGCAGAAAGGCATTGTGTTGACTCATTATGGGATATATTACTTTGCAAAATGAATGAATGAGGCAGAGACAACACTGCTGGAGTTATTGGGTCCTGTGAGCATGTTGCCTGAGTGTATATGGGGAAATAGTCGGCATCTTGTTAGAGATGTAACAGTTTTGGAAATCTTGAAGTCATAGAAAAATATTTTTCCTAGGTCTTTTTTTGTTGCTGTAACACTGTAAAGTATCACTTAGCATATTAAATTGTACTCCTTTGGCAGATTTCTGGAATGTAAAAGCATTAATGCCCTGTTTTCTACAAGCAAAATGGAGCTGCTGACTACTGCACCCTGTGCACCCTGTGCTAACACATTTTTAAGACAGATATGACTCTGGCATATTTCGTTCTTGGTTTAAAGTGTAGGCATTAAAGTGTTAAGGGTAAAGGAAAATAGATCAATTGGTGTGTGCTTATTTACATGTTTTGCATTGGGTATAATAATATATCTGAAACATTTTTGTGCAGTAAACCACTTGTATTTATTATTTAGAAGTATGAGCTTGGTGTGACAGCTCTGTACAAACATATAATGGCAGGCCTTCTGAGCAAAATACTGGCCCCCTGAGCATAAAGTTGTTAGCTATGAGGCTTGTTGACAGCCTCCAGGTGGTGGCTGGAGTGGAGAACTCATGCTGTTACAACTGATATTTAGGCAACAGAGATCAGTTCACTTGTAGCAAATGGCCACTTCAGAAGGTGGACTCTATGGCATTATACCCCATTGAAGTCCTTTTCCTCCTCAGGCATTGCACAAATCTCCAGGTATTTCCCAACCTGGAGTTGGCAACCTTAGTGAATGTTACCCTAGGGATACAGCCCATTCTACTCCCTCAGAATTCTACCAAGTCATTTGGATTAGACAAAGCAATTGGCTGTCTTTTCCCATCCAAAGAGATTTGGGTCTTCCAACTTCACAGCATTCCTCTGCCATCTCTGCCTTGTTGAAAATTGGTGGGCACACCGGGGGGGGGGGGGGGGCGCCAGAAGGTAGCCTCGCCTAGTGTGCAAAAAACCCTGGCACCAGCCCTGGGTGCTTCCCATAAGTGCTTATGTGCATGCTCAAAAGACAAATGATAAAAAGACTGCCCGACAGGCCCACTTTGGCTGCTGCATCTGATCAATCAACCATGGGGTAAAAGCACATTGAAGCAGGTTAAGGGAGGAGGTCTCATCAAAATTCTCTGTTACTAAAAAAACTGGATCAATTAGAAACAGGGCCACATGACTGGATCAAACTGCACATCTGACCACAGCCTGAGATGAACAGTTCTTTGTAGCAGAATGTTGTTAGTTAATGGTAGATGATGCCATCTGAAGATCTATGGCTACAGTTACACACGTAAATAATCCACTTTCAATCCACTTTCAATCTAGATTTTTACTGTGTGAACTGGCAAAATCCAGTTGGAAAGTGCACTGAAAGTGGATTGAAAGTGGATTATTTAGTGTGTGTGACCGCAGCCTATGTCACAATTTACATAACTTCAGCATCTGGGGTCTGCTTTTTTTTTTTTAGTAATTTTTTTTAATTTTCCCTTTAACCAACGATTGTATACATAACCTTTTCTGTCATCTTTTTACATAATTTTCCCCCTCCCCCCCTTCCTCCCTCCCCTCCCTCAGTCCTCCCTCCCCTGTTCTTCTTCCGTCATTGCTTCAGCCACGGGCACAGCGTCCGAAGTTTCCAGTAAATGTCCTTCTTGGCTTCATCCTCCTTAATCCAGTCAAAAAAAGGCGACCATTTTTCCGTTATCTGTCTCCTCTTTTCCTCCCAAGTATTATCCTCCATCATCAAGGCCACGATATCTGATTGGATGTATTCGAAGAGATAGTTGTTCCAATTATCCAGAGTCCACTTATTCTTATCTTTCCATCCTAAGGCTATGACGGCTTTCCCAGCCAATATCATTGCCTTAAGTACCTCTTGATATTTACTTTCTACTGTCTTGTACTTCAAAATACCTAATGTCATTAAGTTGATATCTATTGGTATTGATACACCTAATTTATCTTTAATCCTATCCAATATTATCTTCCAAAGATCCTGAACTTTAGCACATTCCCACCACATGTGCGAATACCAGCCTTTCACCTGATTACAGTGCCAGTGTCTGCATTTTAGAAGGTCAATCTGCACAACATATTTTCTGAAAACTGGCAGGGGTTTTTTTTGTAACCATAATATGATTTGGGTCTCGTCCACTGTGCTCCCCCATCTTGCTGTTTGGGAAAAGCAAGCTTATAACGGGGGCACTGTGCAAGGGAGTGTGCAGGGCTCTTTTTTATCAGGAACGCACCGGAACACCGTTCCGGCTGGCGTCTGAGCCTGACCCGCCCCCTCTCTGCCTGGCCTGAGCTGTTTACACTTAAAGGGAAAGTTCCTGCAGAGAGCTGGCAGGAAAAAAAACCCACTGGGCGCTTTCCCTTTAAGTGCAGAGACCCAGCAGGAGAAAGCCCAGCCCAGAGATTAAGCAGGGGGCTAGGCTCTTTGCTCTGAAATGCCTGACTCTGCATTTGGCTTGCCGATGTCGCGTCACTCTTCCTGCTCCGGTAAGTGCCTCCCCCATCCCTTTTCCTTCTCTCTCTCTCTCTCCCCCCCCACCTTTCTTTCTTTCTTTCTGTCTGTCTTTCTTTCTGTCTTTCTCTCTCTCTGTCCCCACCTTTCTTTCTTTCTTTATTCTTTCTTTCTTTCTTTCTCTTTTTCTCTCTCCCTCCCCCTTTCTTTCTCTCTCTCTCCTCCACCTTCCTTCCTTTCTCTCTCTTCCCTATCTGTCTTTCTCCCCTTTCTTTCTCTCTCTCTCTCTCTCCTCCACCTTCATTCCTCCACTCCTCTATCTATCTATCTAGCTAGCTAGCTAGCTAGCTATCTCTTTCTTTCTTTCTCCCTTTCTCTCTCTCTCTCTCTCTCCCCCACCTACCTTTCTTTCTCTCTCCCCTACATTTCTTTCTTTCTTTCTTTCTTTCTCTCTCTCTCTCTCTCCCCCCCACCTTTCTTTCTTTCTCTCTCTCCCCTACATTTCTTTCTTTCTTTCTTTTTGTTTCGTTTTGTTCTTTGTGTTTTTATAAAACTTTTTATACGACATAAAAAAATATTAAATAGGGGGGAAATGTAAAAAAGCAGAGAGCCCAGGAAATGCTGCTTTTGACAAAATCTTTAATTTTTGAGAATCTCTTCAGTTTTTTCATGGCATCTTCTGCTTAAGAAAAGTAAGTTTGAAGCCTGAGTTTATTGTTGTGTCTTGTTGGGAATGGCTTGCAAATATATGTGTGTCTAAAGTCTGTATTAAAGTGGTTTGGTGCTTACTGCCATGCAAGAGAAAACATCTGAAAAAGTAGCTTCATTGTTGTATGTGTTGGCAGAACACTTGACTGTTGCATGGGGGACTTTGGGGGACATCTGCAGAGAAACAGAGTTGTAACTAAAAATGAGCATGGTCAGCAGCACTTTAGAGATTGCCTGTTTTGCAAAATTTAAAAAGTGGGCAGAGTTTCTGATGAAGATGATTGTCCCTCTTCTCCTGCCACTGGGCTGACATCTGCCTTTAATGGGCCAGCAAAGTTGATGTTCTTAAACCTCCTAATAAGAGAGATTTCTGCTTCTGAGGAGTTAATTTCCAACGATTGGTGATCTTGTGATGGTAGTGATACTTTTATGTGGTAAAGACCACCTGTTCACAGGATAATTTTACCTGTGGGACAGACTCTGCATGGTAACCACACCACTGGTACATAATTGCTTGTAAAAAGTATTATAGTGTAATAATTCAGGTGGGTAGCCATGTTGGTCTGAAGCAGCAGAACAAAGTTAGAGTCCAAAGTTTCATCCAAGGTATACGCTTTTGTGTGCATGTACACTTCTTCCATCTGAAGAAGTGCGGGTGGCACATGAAATCTTATACCTTGAATAAAATTTTGTACCTTGAATAAAATAGTCCACAAACTACTCCCATCCAGTGCATCCACAAACCTAGAAGAAGAAGAGATTGGATTTATACCCCGCTCTTCACTACCCAAGGGAGTCTCAGAGTGTCTCCTTTGCCTTCCCCTTCCCACAACTCCTTTGCCTTCCCCTTCCCACAACAGGCACCCTGTGAGGTAGGTGGGGCTGAGAGAGCTCTGAGACAACAGCTGGTACAGAACTATGGCTTGCCCAAGGTCATCTAGCAGGTGCAAGGGGGGGAGTGGGGAATCAAACCCAGTTCTCCCAGATTAGAGTCCGCACACTTAACCACTACACCAAACTGGCTCCTAGCGTTGTTCTGCCAGTGAACTAGGGTTGCCAACTCCAGGTTGAGGAAATCCCTGGAGATTTGGGAGTGGAGGGTGGGGTTTAGGGGAAGGAGGGACCTGAGCAAGGCATAATGCCATGGACTCCACTTTCCAAAGCAGCCATTGACCTGATCTCTGTAATTTGGAGTTCAGTTGTAATTCCAGGAAATCTCTAGACCCCACCTGTAGGTTGGCAACCCTAAAAAATCATATTCAGCATTCTAGTTCTGCAGGAAGGCAAGCTGATTTCCATCCTAACCTTTAGGAATTGATTCCAATCCAATGTGGGAATAATTGTTGGACATAAGATATTGGTTCAGGCAAGATTTTGTATAGATGGGACAGAAAATAATGTTTTTTTGGTTTTGTCAAAACTGTTTTGACAACAAGGTAAACAGAATAAGAAGCAAAAGGTGGATGTGGCTGGATGACCACACTTCTGGTAACATTGGGTGTGGCCTAATATGTTAATGAGTTCCTGCTGGGCTTTTTCTACAAAAAGAGCCCTGGGAGTGTGCATTCTGAGGGAAATCATTCTCAGGTGGTACTCACAGAAGATTTGCCTCCCCATGAAGATCCACCAAAGCCTGAACCTAAGTATTTTCTCAAAACAATGTGTGCTGCACTATTCAATGTGATAAAGGAATTGGTGGTCACAAGTTGTTCAAGCTAGAACCAAGTACCAAGTAATCAAATTATGTACATGCTTGTGTAAACAGACCCTTTGGACTTGCTTCCAAGTGAGTTAATTCAAAAATTGGCAAGCAATTTTAACTCAATCTTTTCACCAAAAATTAACACCCGTGAATAATTCTTTTTAAGTTGTAAGATCAAGAATTTTGAATGCTAGCACAGATGCTTTTTCACAATAGACATACAGGTTGGTGAACAAAAGCATGTCAATTATATTTAAATTTTAAAAAAAATCTTTTTTAAAAATGTGTGTCAATTATACCCACCAAGGTGTGGACCAGCAAGCAATTTCAATTGATTTCCAAATTAATGTTTAATTTGTCTCTTTGTTAAAATTGGGGAAATTAAAAAAAAAACATTATTTGAAAATATAATGTATGAATACAAACAGGAATGTGTCACAGTAGAAAGAAATAAGGGAGAAATGTGTTGAATGTCTCCATGCTCCCAATATATGATATGGATTTGATATTTTAAAATAATAAATGCAAGTTTGATTTGTCTCACTACATCAAAAACCATGACATTCTGAAGGGCTTCTCATTCATCTACATTACTGTATGCAAAATAAAAGATTTGTGATGAGTGTATCTATTGCCTGCCAAATTAGATGGCATGAAAGCTAACCTCATTGAGCTTGCTCTTGTTTAAAATATTTATATCTCCAACAATCCCTTTCATGTGCTTTGAGAGGGTGACTGAGAAGTCATTCATAAACTTAAGTTCATGAACAAAATCCTTGCCATCTCAGAGCTGGCAAATACAGCTATCTTTAGCTCAAATTGCACTTGGAATTTTCATTGCAGCCTCTACAGTTTGTGACACTTCTAATGCATTTTGCCCTACATTTAATGAAATATTACTATCATCAAGAGAAATGCAAACCATTTTGATTAGGAAGAATAGAGCCTGTTTTTACAAAAGACAATAGCTAGCAACCACAGCTTTGCAGTATCATTCGCTGTAGAAAATCTGGTGTTTTCCATATGGTTAACTATACTGGCACCTATAGGCATGAAATCAACACAGGTGTAATTATTATATGGGTGCTTTTTCCTAGTCTGCAGAATATTGAAAACTGGTTATTAGTTTCAAGAGCCGAACTCCTGTCCATTATCTGCCAGACTATATTTTAAATAGGGTTGCCATAAGTCAGAAGCATCCTGATGGCACTTCACACACACACACACACATTTTAAATGCTCCTCAGCCTAGTGCCAAAATCAGGAATCAAATTAAGTAGATGGGAATTCTGAGCTTGGGTTTTTAAAAATAACTGATTTTTTCTCATTTTAATGTTTCACATGACTATAGTGTTATAGCACTTTGGCACTGAATTTCTGAATTTTGAAAGCATTACAAGGTCA
Source organism: Lepidodactylus listeri (assembly GCA_029233225.1). Lineage (NCBI taxonomy): Eukaryota > Metazoa > Chordata > Lepidosauria > Squamata > Gekkonidae > Lepidodactylus > Lepidodactylus listeri. Next base: position 98,710,257 of record JARCFY010000002.1, read on the forward strand.
TCTTTCAAGCACATTTGGCAGTCACTGACTAATTCTGAAGACTTGAATTGAGAGTTGGACAACAGTGACTAGAAAAACAAGATTGCAGTGAAAAGTCAGGATACAAGTACACTATGAAAAAACATGCATGAACTTCAGTTTTTGCTCAGATTTAGCCCTCAGTCATTCCAACTGCTTCCAGCCCATTTTCAAGGCTATATTCCATACAATTTGTGTAATCATCAAATGAAAGGTGACTGCTGTAAACACACTTAAAGCAGCCATCTGTAATAACTCCCTGCATGTGGTGATAGTCTCTTGTGAGCAATTGCAAAACATTCTGCAAGGGCTTAGTGGTGGCATACCAGCATCATGGTTCTTTGCACAGTCACTGCGTAAGATCTATTCAAGTGGCCACCACATGCACAGATGGCCATGTGAATCATCCATGTGTCTAGCAGTCCCTCAGTGTGCTCTAAGAAACTCTTTGAACTGAAAATAAAAAGCAACAATAATCTCTCCCCTGTTCCATACCCCAATTCCTGCTCCTTATTTTGATAGCAGTAAGATACTCAGCTGTGGAAGATATTTTTAAAACAGCAGCATCTGGCTGCTTGGCAGAGACTCGACAGACAGTTGGTTGGGTTGCTTCTGGATCTGTCACGTGTTTTGGCTCTGGAAAAAATAGTCTGAGGTTTTTGGACATATTTCTTCTTTGACTCACCTTTTGAATCAGAATTGTGTCTTTCCATCCACTTGCCAAAGAAGGATGACTTCAGCGGATCTCCAGCTTTGTTTACAGAAAAATATTCTTGCTTCCTCTATTCTTTCTGCATGACTCACAAGCAAATCTCAGCTCACATTACAGCTGCTCAAACCCTGCCAGCAGAGGTGGACTCATTTATGAGGGGAGCTCTTGGCTTGGCACTCAGACCTCTTCCAGGCTGTTAAATGTTACTTCCCACCGAGAAGTAAATTATCATCCTCAGAGAGGCCAACATGCAGGCAAAGCCTGTCTTCCTCCCCAAACAAACAAATCTAAAAGTTTCAAAAGTCCATGATTATTTTTTTTTTGCTTGCATGGAAAGCTAGGGGGGTTTTTTATCAGTCCTAGCAATTTTACAAAGGTTCCACCCACACCACAAATAGGAGTGGAACAATGGCATAGTGGTCTGCTCCAGAAACCACTAATAAAAAAAACCTACTCAGCATTATTATTCAGCATCAACATGAAGGGGGACTCAAATAACAGGCCAGCTGTTAAGCACCTTGAGAGGCAGCAAAAGAAGAATGTGACTCTAGTATGGGAACCACAGAATTGTTGTCGAACCAAAGAGAATTTGCAAAAAGGGAAACTCATTCCAGAACAGTGGCTGTGAGTCTCTACACATTACCCTGCAACAAATTACCTTTGACATGATGCTAGACTGTCTTCCTTGCTACAACAGACTGACAGCCTTTGGGTTGCATTAACATTCTGCTGATGAAGAGGTTGACTTCCAGACCATTCGGACAGCAGATGGAAGGTATCACTATTCTTAATGTTCCTGTTATGAAAAACTTCCTTATAAAAAGTAGGGAAACACTACATCAAAGGGTGGGGCTGAATCAACCATTTATCCTTGATGTGCTACTTCTCCTACATGCAGAGCATTCAGTCTCTTTTTGTGTTGACAGAATGTAAGCACAAGCAAACTACCATCTTGCAAAAAAATCTGTGGCTCTACAGTCATAGATAGAGGGGCATAACTGGAACCTGATCATGTGATGTCATCATACAGTGCTTTGCAGCAGCAGAAATGACCTTAGAAACATCAAGGCTTTCTGATTTCATATAGCTATACTGGATTTTAAATTTATTGGTTAACTGATAGAGTTGGTTGTTTACCTGGAAATTAGGCTGAAGAAATGCTGCATATTTGGCATGACCTCTTTCATTGTTACTATCTGTAACGATACAATGCATGGGGGGGACTTTGCAAGCTTAGAAATGTGGGTGTTCCTTTTGTCTTTTTTTTCCTTAGCAAATTTTGTAAGCTTCATAGACATGTATTCTTTGACCTACTGTAGCTAGCCAAGACAACCCAGCTATCAAGGCACTGAGGCTGACAGAAACAGGTGGATTCACAGCAGGGAGCAGAAACAAATTCTTCAGCTCAAGTTCTGCTGGGATTTTTTGGACGCTCAACAAATATAATTAAACCAAGCATCATTAAATGAGCTTTATTTAACATGCAGAGACTAGAGTTTCCCTATTAATTCTATTGGCTCAATTTTTCATATTGTTCCTGCCTTCAAGCTGATGTATCATGTAGGGAAATCCTATGTTTGCTTATCACTCTTCTACACCTTTGGAGTTAGCTGCAAGAATGGCATATTTGAAATAAATAGATGAGCCTATTAATATTTTCAAAAATACACTAAATACTTAAATGTGCTATTTTTTTCTTTTTTGTGTAAGAGTTTTCACTACTTTGTACAGTTCCTTGTGAACAGCCCTTTTGTAGAAACAGTGACATTCAACAGTTTCTTGCTATGTGTTTGCTCAAATGCATGCAACATTCCATGCCAATAACAAACTTCTCTGTGGTTTACCAGTACTATGGATGGGCATAGCACAAATTTGAGTAATGAGGCATTTTTAGATGTTACTGCCATGTAAAGGTAAAGGTTTCCCTTGCTTGAAAGCCAGTCAAATCTGACTCTAGGGGGTGGTGCTCATCTCCATTTCCAAGCCAAAGAGCCAGCGCTGTCCAAAGACATTTCTGTGGTCATGTGGCCAGCATGACTAAACACTGAGGTGCACGGAATACTGTTACCTTCCCAACAAAGCAGTACCTATTTATCTACTTGCAATTTCTTGCTTTCAAACTGCTAAGCTGGCAGGAAATGGGGCCAGAGATGGGAAATCACTTCATCATGTGGCACTCGGGTCTCGAACTGCCGAACTACAGACCTTCTCAACATCTCAACCTCTGAGCCACCGCGGCCCCTCACTGCCATGTACAACACTATATTTAAAGGGGGGGGGGTTAATGGAAGGGTAGTAACCGGTTCAAATAGTCTTGAAAGGAGGTGGTATTTCTAGCACCTGTACTCATCCAGTCTCCAGATAATGCACATCCAGTTTGATGTAGTAGTTAAGTGCATGGACTCTAATCTGGGAGAACTGGGTTTGATTCCCCACTCCTCTACTTGCAGCTGCTGGATGACCTTGAGCAAGCCATAGTTCTGTCAGAGCTGTTCTTAAAAGAGCTCTCTCAGCCCCACCTACCTTACAGGGTGTCTGTTGTGGGGTGGGGAAGGGAAAGGAGTTTGTAAGCCTCTCTTAGACTCCGAGTGAAGGGCAGGATATAAATCCAATCTCTTCTCTTCTACTGCAGTATCTCTTAGGTCAGGTTTACAAAGTGTAAACTTTAGGAGAAGATTATTAACTAAAGTAAATGTGTTTTCATCAAAAGAGGCCTCCCTTGGGCCATGTCCAAAATTGTCATGTAGAAAGCATCTGTCTTTTGAAGAAGCTGACAGTTATACAGGGTCAGGAGCATAGCCTTACTTGTAACAGGACTGATCTGCTCTGACGTCACAGTGAAGTTAATGGAAGTGCCACACACCTTCTAATTGTCCTTGGTTTAGCTTCCTGTTGTCACAGAGGGACTATACAGCTTCAGGCCAGACAGCTACTAAAAGAGATATGGGAGCCCTCAGAATGAGAATACTGTTAAAGATTGCCAGTTTTAAAATGAAAATCCTTTGGAACAAATCAGATGCCCAGTTTTAGAGCCTTTCAATGGAAAGTGATCAGACCCAGACATTTCATGGCTGTTTATGATGGGATAGTTTCCAGTTTGTTATCAGATCACTCTGCTTCTTTGCTTGGCAATATCAAGGGAATACAGTACAGTCTTTGACACTCTTTTACCATCTCCCTTAATGAATCCTGGCTGAATTCTCAGTGTTCTTGTATAAATAGGATTGGAAATGAGTGCTAATCTTATAGCATCTCATAACTCTTCTCTTTGTCATTCAGCAGGCTATGTTTAGATTGTTGGCTCTTTTGACTAAAGGACAACGGAAGGAGCTAGAGGAGCAAATTACACACACACAACAGAGCAAATTACACAAACACACACACATACAAGTTTCTTTGCCAGAGATTTTTTTAATCCCTCTTTTGCCAGACATTAAGAACAAGATTGCGAGTCATACCAAAGTGACTGAAATCCTGAGGCAGGGCTTCCTCTTGGCACAATCAGTTAACTGAACTAAAGCCAAAACTTCAATCAACTTCACTAATTTCAGCTCTGGTCTGTGGTCTCAGCTTTGCGAGTTTGTGTTTAAACTATGCTTAATTATGTATTTGCTCTGTGGTTTAATGTATGTGGCCAAAGTACAGGGTTCATATTTTTCTGACAGGTGAAGTTCTATTGATCAAATGCCCCAGAACTTTCACGTGCATATTCCTTGGTGTATGAAAAACCATGCATGCTAACAGGTGCAGTATGCCCTGTCCCTCCTGCTAGGGCTACTTATGCATAGTCATGTTAGAAATATATTATCAGTGGCAGTGCTGAACAGAGATTCAAGAAGTGGCACGGGGGAAATTATTGCTAATTGTTTGTCAGGGCTATGTGTGCATAAATATGGGACTAGGATAACAGTCTTCTGCACAGGAGAAATAGAAAAATAAAAAGTGAATGGGCAAAGTAATAACACCCCCTCTCCACTGATATTACCACTTTCTTTATTACTTTCTCAAGATCATGAGCTTTTAAAATAAAACTTCTGACACTGAAGAGTGGTTATTCCTTCTATTGTTGTTTTACTGCTTTCCCTTTCTGTAGAGTACAAGCAGAGTGGAAGCCTTTTTCTTTCTTTCTTTTTCTTCTTCCTCTTTGATATTGTGAGCTAGAGCTTATGTACATGCCTAAATTCCATTCATTTACAGCATCCTTATTCAATGTCTACGATCCGTGCTCATGTACTGAGGCCAAAATCCAGTGCAGTACTCAAGCTTAAATCTCACTGATTTCAATGGAATGTAGTGTGCAAAATTTCTCTGGGTTACATCCTAAGAAAATAGTTCCCTGGTATGAAGAGACCAGATGTCCGCAGCCCATCTAAATTTCTTACACTTACCTGCATGAGTCTTAAAGTCCTCTCCTCAGAAGCACAGGTACACTCACTAACTCCATTTCTTCTCCCCAACCCCCCCATCTTCTACCTATCCATTATAATTTTACTGACTCAGAAGCATTTCTTACAAAGTCACTGTTTATATCACAGAGGAGAGTGAAGAGACAGATAAAGTAGTGCTTTTAGCAGGGACAAATTTGCCAAAGGATGATGAGAGAGAACTCATGGAGAGGGCAATTACCTAGTCAATAAGAAAAGAGAAAAACACCCAGTCAAGGCTATGGCTTTTACAATTCTATCTAGAGCAAGACATATCTCTCTTGTCTAGCTGTAATAGCTGCCAGAGCTGGTTTCTAAGGAACATGTCCGAAGGAGATTTGTTTCTCCCTGAACACGCTTAAAACATTCTACCTGCTGTGTTATCTCACACCAACAGCTGAAGTTATTTCAACTACCCTTGCTAAACCAGGTCTAAACCAGGTCTAAAACCTAGCTTTTCTGTTGTCAATTGGCACTCAGGACTATAAGGAAGGCCGAGCATCGAAGAATAGATTCTTTTGAGTTATGGTGCTGGAGAAGACTCTTGAGAGTCCCTCGGACTGCAAGGAGATCAAAGCAGTCAATCCTAAAAGAAATCAACCCTGGTTGTTCCCTGGAAGGCCAGATACTGAAGCTGAAGCTCGAATACTTTGGCCATCAAATGAGATGGGAGCACTCACTGGAGAAGACCCTGATGCTGGGAAAGACTGAAGGTCAAAGAAGGGGACAGCAAAGTATGAGATGGTTAGACAGTGTCATCGATGCAACAAACATGAAATTAAGCAAACTCCGGAGCACAGAAGAAGACAGGGTGGCCTGGCGTGATGTGGTCCATGGGGTCAAAAAGAGTCAGACTCAACTGTGTGACCCAACAACAACCACTATGCTGTCTCTTGAAAGAACACTGGAGGCCTTAGATCATCAGTCAGCCCTTGTTAGGTCTCAAAAAGTATGTTTTCTCTTTTTTTTCTCCCCCTCCCCTTTTTGGGTATTGTGTCTCCTTTTACCCTTGCATCTCATTTTCATCAAATGAAGGTCCCTAAGTAATGGGGGGGTTCTGTTGGCTAAATTAAATACTTTGCCTTCAGCTATTTTGCCAGGTAGGCAGGGGTATGCATTTGGTTTGCTGAATAGAATAAATCCTTGAACAATACCTTATCAGTATTTTGGGGTATGTATTCAGCCAAATCAGATTCTCTAATCTGATTTGGCTACTGATAAGGTGCTTCTGAATAAAAGCCAATCTTATTCGGCTTTTATTCAGGTGCTCATCCCTAAATTAGGGAATCTTTAAATGCCTCCCTGATCTGTCTTCACCTCCCTAACTCGCCTGCCGCAGCGGCCAACTGGGGAAGCGAAGGGGAGGCATCTTTTAAAGCCTTCCCAATCTGTCTTCGCTTCCCCCAGAGTCAGTTTACGGTGGCTGGGGAAGCAAACGGGAGGGAGAGTGGGTCAGTTTCACTCCCCTCTGCTTGGAAGCAGAGGAAGTGAAACCTGACCTGCTCTACCTCCCATTCTCTTCCCCAGCCACCTTGCCAGGGGAGGCTTGCTGGAGAAGGGAAGGCAGCAGCATCATGGCTGGGGGAGGAAGGGGGAGACATTTAAATGCCATCCCTCCATTCTCCTTCTCTAGAGTCTTGCTGCAGTGGTGGCACAATCTCTCCATTGTACCTACCCCTTCTATCTTCACTTTTCCAGCTGGTCCACCTTGCCAGGCCAGCTGGGGAAGCAAAGAGGTGGCATTTAAAGATGCCTCCCCGATCTTTCTTTGCTCATCAACAAAGGAGAGGAGGAGTGGGTCAGTTTCACATGAAGCTCTAATGGCCAACCAAATATTTTTTGGCAATGCCAAGTATTTCCCAGATCCCAGTATAATACCAATACTGGGATTTGAGGATATTGGTATTTACCAATATTTTTGGGGTTTGGTTTACCCAAACCCCAAAAACACCATTTTCCCCCCTGCACACTTTTGAGGAGTAGCTTACTGGGACAGATTGTGTCCTTGTAGATCTGGTACAATTGTAACTTTACCTCATGTCTTCTCTGGCTGAGTGTTGATAGTGGTCCCTTTGAGAGATGTCTGGATTTAGCCAGCGATAGCTTCTGTTGCTTCTTTCATTTCCCCAGCTTTTCTGCTAGCTGATATTGATTTTGTTATAATACTACTGGTTGTTGCAAAATTTTTGGCTGCAGTGGCTTTAATGAGAGGGTGGAACTACAGGGCAGTATTAGAGTGATTTATGTTGTCCAAGACTGTTGGATCATTGGATTATTTGAAATAAAAGAATGTTTTCAGTGGTTGTATGCTACAGGAACTGAAATTGTGTTTACAGTACAATTGTCAAGGCCTTCTGTTTGGAAATAAATAAATGCTGGAATACTGGTTTGCTTTAAAGTTACTACACCCTCTATTTCCTTGCCCAGGGGAATCAAAGGTTTGAGAGAACAAAATACAATTTATTATAGGGCAGCTGACTGAATTACAATTATCTACGTTTGAGGAAACAAGATTTTCCTAAACTTCTATATTTCTGGCAAATTTCAGTGGTTTAAAGAGTGCCCAGGCTAGCTTGATCCCATAAGATCTCAGAAGCTAAATAGTGTTGGCCCTAGTTAGTATTTGGATGGGAGACCACCAAGGAAGTCCCAGGTAGTGACACAGACTCAGGCAATGGCAAACCACCTCTGGCCATCTCATGCCTTGAAAACAGTATGGGGTTGCCATAAGTCAGCTGCAACTTGACAGCACTTTCCACCACCACTACAGCACAGCAGCACACTGGCTTGACAGTCATTACCCCAGAATTAATTCAGTCCCTTCTGCATAGCCAGGTACAATTTAAGCAATTACTACATCTTAAGGAATTATTTTATAATCATGCAAAAGCACCAATATGTTAGCCACCAGGGGTCATTTCGTAGAAAAAGAGGTGCAGGAGCTCATTAGCATAACTCATTTGCATAGCTCATTTGCATATGCCACACCCCCTAACATACCGGAAGTGTGTCAGAAGGCAACACCCACCCCTCAGGCTCCACTCCACAGGTGAGTGAAACTGACCTGTTCTTCCTCCATTCCCTTCCCCATCCAATACTTTGTGCAAAAAAAATAAGCGTAAAGAACACACCCTCATTCTCTCCCTGCTCCCTTAAAACCACCAGGTTTCAAGTAGACTTGAGATACCCAGGACATGTGCACCACCCATCCCTTTCCCTTCCCCTCCCCACAACAAGACACCCTGTGAGGTAGGTGGGGCTGAGAGAGGTCTTTTGAGAACTGCTCATGAGAGAACAGCTCTGAGAGAACTTGTGACTGGCCCAAGGGCACACCAGCAGCTGCATGTAGAGGAGTGGGGAATCAAACCCAGTTCTCCCAGATTAGAGTCCAACTCCTGACCACTACACCAAACTGATGGGATAGAAGCTGCTGAAGGGTTGGTAAAATTTCTCCAGTACTTATGTGCCATGTGCCCAGATAAAAAATGGTATACTTAGAAAATTTATATGCCACCTTGAGCAAGTCTCTGGAAAAGCAGCACACAGTCATAAAAGGAACAATGATAAAATTATCAATATTAAAACAAAACATTAAAAATAATAAAGACCCTAGCAGGGCTTTCCCCGGGGCGCTGCGCCTCTGCACTGCTCAGGGAAGCCGAGGAGGGGGCAGGGCTTGGTCATGTGCCCGCCCCCTGGGCTCCTCACTCCCGGAACTGCGCTCCTGTGTGCTCCCGCTCCAACGGACCCCTGGTAGCCACCATCCTTGTCTTCCGCTCCTCTACCCAGTTTGCTGACGCTTGGGTTTGCAGATCCCAATTTCTTTTTTATATCAAAAAAAGAGAAAGAATATTGTGGTTTTGGTTGCTCAGCATCAGTGATCAGACTATTGAATGGACTTGCAATTTATGCTTAATCTCTCAAACACTCCCTGCCAAAGAAACAACAGTGGATTGTTGTTTAGGTTTGCCACCTCCTCTTTCACCCAACAGAGCACAGACCTCCATGAATGTTAAGTAACTTACAGTATAGTGTACTGTCATGTGTTAGGAGAATCTTCTGTAGTAGGAGATACAGCTATACGATCTATACAGGGATCACCACAGAAAGTGTCATGTGTGTTTGCACTAACTCAACATTTTTTGTAATACTTTGTAATGACAGAGCTGTACTTATATAAAACTAAAGGTCATTGACAACCAAATGTGGACAAATAATCCTTTGACAGAAACAGCAGTACAACCAGGGAGATTATTCTGACAGGGAGATTATCCCTCAAAGAGACAGAGAAAGTATGAGATCATGCAATGTCATCATGTTTTTAAAATACCAGTTGCCCTCCAGTTGTTGCTCTTCTTTTTAGTAGAGTTAGCCAATTAGCAAAGGGACAGGTTACATGTCAACACAATCCAGCCTGACCAGCTATTTAAGCCACTTTGCTGTAGTATGATATTTCTGGTTTGTTTTTGTTTAATGGCATGGGAATCAAGGTTACATTTGGCCTCACCTCAAGCACCAAGATAGTTTCAGTTCCACAGTCAGTGCGGCAGAGATCAGTGCTTTCTGCTAAAATGGGCTGTGACCTTTCTGCTTATGTCTGTGGATGACTCTGAAGTGAGTATCAAAAGCCTCTTCAAGAGTGAGCATATACTTGCATATTATCAAGTGGTGACTCATCACAGTTCATTGCTTCTGATCACGGATCACTGCATCACACCACAGAGCAAGATTCTTCAGGTAACTACTTCAGATGAGGTACTTTAGTCCCTAACAAAGAAAATATGAACAGACTATGTTCTTCTCTTATGCTTGACAAGGGCCAATTTACAGTTGTCAAGGATCCAGCATAATTTTGGACAGTGCTTTTATATTTTAAAAAGCATGCCAGTACTCATATATGTTTGTACTGATTTCCACCAATCCTCCCCTTCCACCAATCCACCCCCCCCCCAAGGGTGCCAGCACTCAGTACCAGTGAGTACAGTCACCATAAAGACCCTGGTTTTGGTCTCCTGTTAGTTACAGGCATTTTTTTTTCATCTATAGCCTAAACCCCAGACCACTGTTATGGTCCTGTGTCTATTAATACTCCCAAGGACACAGAGTAGAATGTAGCAGCAATCAATACTGAGGACAGAAGTGCATTTCTACACACATTTAACCTCTCTGTAACACAGCTGCTCTGATGCAAATGGTTCTTCCTTACACCAAAGGATTGGACATGATACTGTGATTTTCTGGAATTGCAGAATGAAACAAGGTACAGGAAAGACTAAGAGCGAGCCTAATCCTCCACAATTCTCCTATATTTGAACTTACCTGGAGACAGAATTGTTTATTTATTCAACTTATATCCCATTTCTCCCCCAGCCAAGCAGGGCTCAGGGCAGCTTCCCACTAGGGATGTGCATTCGGTTCATACAAACCGAATGCACCCCCCAAAATGGCCCATTCGGCCCTCTTCGGGGCAGCTCTGCTGGGCATCTCTGGCTCACCTGCTTCAGTGGGAGCACCAGAGAAGCCCCAGGGAGACACTTAAATCCCTCCCCACACCCTCCCGTGTCCTTCCTAGCTTGCCTGCCTTGGTGGGCAAGCTAGGAAGGGCGTGCGGGGGCTCTGCTGGACTTCTCTGGCTTGCCCACCTCCCCACACAGCCAAATGTGATTCAGCCAGCCGAATGCCACCCCAATCAGCATGCATTTCCAAAAGTTGCATTTGGGGGTCATTCAGCTGGTCGAATCCGAATCGGGCCAAATTTTTTTTCACACTTCTGTTTCCAACTATTATATGTACAATAAAATTAGCATTACAGTTTCAAAATCCAACTTTTCAAGTTAAAAAGCCTAACAATCAAACTATTATGTCAGATGGCACCCAGCAATCCATCATAGGTGGGCAGCTGGGAGGCATCCTGCACAGAGAAGTTTGTGGCCCAACAGTAAATAGAAGGAAGCCAGCTGATTTCTCTAACCAACACTGTCCTCGACCATACACCCAGTGGAACATCTTGATCTTACTGAACAAAGTCTTACAGGGCCTGCATCTTATTAGACAGAGAGTTCCACCAGGTTGGGACCAGGGCTGAAAAGGCCCTGGTCCTGGTTGGCCCTGGTTGAGGACTGTTGGACTGCTTTGGGGCCAGGGATTATCAGTAGGTTGTTACCAGATGAGTGTATATAGGGGTCTGAGGGGTATCTGAGGGGTATATAGGGTATCTGAGGGGTATATAGGGAGAGGTGATCCCATAGATACGGTGGTCCCAGACCATTTTGGTTTTGAAGGTAAGTACCAGAACTTTGAACTTGCTTTGGTACTCAATCTGAAGCCAGTGCAGCTGATAGAGCACTGGTTGTATATATGCTCTCACAGGAGTCCCAGTAAGGACCTGCGCCTTTGCATTCTGGACTATTTGAAGTTTCCGGAGCAAGTGCAAAGGCAGCCCTACATAGAGTAAATTACAGTAGTCTAACCTAGAATTGACCATTGTGTGGGTCACTGTGGCCTGGTCAGTATGAAACAGGTAAAGTTGCTAGACTTGGTAAAGATGGAAAAACACCATCCTGGAGGTGTTTGCAACCTGGGCCTCCAATAAAAGGGAGGCATCTAAAATCACACCTAAACTTCTGATGGAGGAAGCTCATACTAGCTGTACTCCATCAAGAGTGAGAAGCTGAATTCCCTAAATTGGGCCCCCCTCCCTGGCCTAGCCAGTGGACCTCCATCTTTGATGGGTTCAGCTTCAGACAGCTCTGCTTTAACCATCCCACTACAGCTTCCAGACAACTGGCCAGGTCTTCTCTCAAAATCTCTCAATTTCCAGTCATGACTTTTAACCACTGAACCAACATGGCTGGTCAAACTGAATCTCACTCATTTGAACAGAAAGTGGTTTTTATAGATGGTACAAGTGCAAATTCTGAATTCTCTATCTTTTGCTTGTTCAAAACAGATTCCAGACATCAGTATGTTTCCTGTTTTCACTTGGACTACAGTCTGTTTTTATTAGCCAAAGAGGTGAAATATTTAAACTGGAAATAAATGTTTCATGTTAGTGTTGAGTTGACATGACAGGAGCTATATATATCCTCAGACACTTCTTAAAATATGGGGGGTGGGGGTGGCCAAATGAAGATTAATAGCTCCAAACATTCTTCCTTGCTAGTGAATAGGAAGTTTGTCATTAGATCTGTAAATACTGCTATTAAACATTCCTAGTTGTTAGTATACTTAACACCATTGTAATACCAAACAGGAATTGAAACCTGTCCTGTGTACATGAAATGCTGGAACTTGAACTAAATCAATATATATTAAACATATTTTATAATTTCTGAAGATAATTCTTAAAGAGTGGTAGACAACACATATTACAATTTATAATTGCACTGGACTATGTATTAATACAGACACCCAGAATCCTGTGTGGGAAATCTGGGAAATTTTCTTGTTTCTTAAATAAGGCAATTTTTAAAAAATCTATTGCTGCTGTTTCTATACTCTAGTGGGTGACTTGTGCTATTGTTCTTTGTTTTATCCCTTCATGCCTGACTGCAGCATTTTATTACTGTCTCCTGTGGTTCTTTTTGGGTAGATCTACACAACCGGATGGGAGGTTATATGAAGTAAACTACCCACACACATTCCCAGCTCAATAAGATTTCAATTTTAAATGATGCCTCATTATGCACTCTGCTGTGATGTACATTCATGCACATGTGTTCAGTATGTATTTGAGCTAAAAAATAATAATTCAAGAAAATAAAGCAAAACAGACTAATTTCAAAAAGAAACTTTGATACGTCTGTGTGAAAGCAGATACTTCACACTTGTGCCCAGGAATGTCTCTCACCCAGTTCATGTGGCATTATGCACAGAAAAAGTTCTCCGGGGTTAATATTGTGGTGTCCCCTGGTTCCATGTGTAGTCATCAATATGGATGGCAGTTTCCCGGGGCCATTTCATGTTGGGGAACTAAAATGGGGAGGGAATCCCCTTCTCACTACACACCACAGTCCTCATTCAAACTGGGCTCATGCATGCCTGGAAACTGAGTTCCGAGCACAAAACACACAAGCATCTGTTGTTCCTCATTCTCTCCTCCCTTCCTTCACATCTCCCAGTTTCAGGCCCAAACTATAACTTATATTTCCTTTTAAATGACTTTTCCCCCAACTGTAGCCATGTGGCTACTTAGAGAAAAACAGCATTCTTTTCCCTGCTTTGCCAGTTTTTTACTGATAAAACCCCTCAAGTTATAGGATGGGGGGAGACTTGTCTTAGCAGTAGTATGTGCGAAAAGGATATAGAGGACTTAGTAGACCATACACTGAACATTAGTCAGCAGTGTGATGGATTAGCTAAAAAGGTAAACGTGATTTTGGGCTGTCAACAGACATATAGTGTCCAGATTGCGTGAAGTGATAGTATTGCTTTACTCTGCTCTGGAGAGTAAACACCTAGAGTATTGTGTTCAGTTTTGGGCACCACAATTTAAGAAGGATATAGACAAGCTGGAACATGTCCAGAGGAGGGCAATGAAGATGGTGAGAGGTCTAGAGACCAAGTCCTATGAGGAAAGGTTGAAGGAGCTGGGTATGTTTAGCCTGGAGAGGAGATGACTGAGAGGTTTTATTATAACCATCATCAAGTACTTGAAGGGCTGTCATATAGATGATGGTACAGAGTTATTTGCTTTTGCCCCAGAAGGTCGGACCAGAACCAACAGGTTGAAATTAAATCAGAAGAGTTTTCAGCTAAACATTAGGAAGAACTTCTTGACAGTAAGAGCAGTTCCTCAGTGGAACAGGCTTCCTTGGGAGGTGGTGGGCTCTCCTTCTTTGGAGGTTTTCAAACAGAGGCTAGCTGGCCATCTGACAGCAATGCTGATTCTGTGAACTTAGGCAGATCATGAGAGGGAGGGTAGAGAGGACTGCCTCAGGGCTTAGTTCTTGTGGCCCTTTCGTACATGCCCAGGGAAATGCTGATCTCCACTTTGGGGTCAGGGGGAGCAATTTTTCTCCAGGCCAGTTTGGCTGGAGATCCTGGAGGTTTTTTGTCATCTTCTGGGCATGGAACCGTGGTCACTGGGGTGTGGAGGGGGAGATATTTGTGAATTTCCTGCGTTGTGCAGGGGGTTGGACTAGATGACCCTGGAGATCCCCTCTAACTCTATGATTCTATGATTTTACTATACGCTGGCTGAAACAGCTCTGTGGAAGGGGAGGGGTCTAATCAAGGCTAAAACAGTGGGTGGATTTTTCAATCCCTTTCCTCCTGTCCATTGAATAGTCTTGGGAGACATGGAAGGAGAAAATGTTTTCCTCCCTACTGGAGCTAATAGAGGAATGTAATTTCACTTAAGAAATAACATGGGGGAAGAGAAAGGTTTTTAAAAAAACATGCTCCTGTGGTTCTGTGGGGAGGGGGAACTTTGACACACCTTTTCACAGCTTAGCCCCATTGGATGAATGTTGGTCAGTTCATCCTACACCTGACAAGGCTGGGGTGAAGGAAGCAGCAGGCAGCAGAGAGAGTGAAATAAATGGCTGCTCCAGAGACAAAGCCCAGAGAAGTGAGAAGCAGTTCTGGTGCCTCATGCTGCAAGTGGACACTTACACCTCAAAGCAAGCAGCCTCTGTAACTGAGCACTTCTGGTGGCTTTGAAGAGTCTGTGGTACATATGCCAGGAGGCAGATCTTTTCAAACCTGGAGAGACTTAACATGCTGCAGCCTGCTTTTGCAGGGTTGGGCAGGGAGAGTTCCTGCTGAGCTACTTTTATTTATTTGTTTGTTGCAAGCCTCAGGGCAGCTTACAACAGAAATGGGTGGTGCCCCAGTCTTCTGACCCATAATCCAGCCATATTACTGACAGTGATTCTGCCAAACTTACTTGTCCTTAAAAATATGTGAGATCAACATGTAACCACAAGAAATTCATTCTTCATTTCATTATATGTCTACAAAATGGCTAGTGGACCTTAGCATATAAAACCAATCCTAGGTCTCAAAGTGGAAAGGTATAAGAAGCTCTCTTGTTAAAATGAACAGGATTTATAGGGTTAGGTTAGTAGGACTGTGTCCATAGTAATTATAAATGTGACCAGAAAATTGTTCTTCCTGTTTCCAAATCCATTTATATGATGAGTTAGTGAGCATGCAGAAAACAAATGTCAGGATCAGCTTTTTTTTTTTTTTTTGTAAAATATTTTTTATTATTAAATTGAATCATAAACAAGAGTAGAACGTCACTGTGTTACACTGATATACAAACAAATAAATATTATGAACATATAGGGCTGCCAAGTCCCCCGGTAGGGCGGGGGAAACACTGATTTTTAGTGCTTACCTCCCGCTTTTCCAAAGTTGGCCACTGGGGGGACAAAATGGCTGCCTTAAAAGGGGAATGTCTGCCGAGAACCTGCCCTGCAGTAAAAAGCCTCACCAGACATTTCCCCTTTAAGAAGTCAGCAAGAGAGCTTCCACAGCAAGAGAGGTCCGCCCAGAGATTAAGGAGGGACTGAAGGAGCTGCTTTTGCATGTGGCTGGCAAGGTGAGTTTCTCTTCCAGCTCTTTTCATTCTCTCTCCCGCTTTCTTTTTTCTGTCTGTCTGTCTGTCTGTCTGTCTCTCTCTCTGTCCCCATCCAGCAGAGGTCTATCAGTGGCTATTATAGCCACAAGGTCTAAATGGAAGTAAGTGCCTCTGCCAGTTTTTTTCCCTTCTCTCTCTCCCTCTTTCTTTTTTCTGTCTGTCTGTCTGTCTGTCTCTCTCTCTCTGTCCCCATCCAGCAGAGGTCTATCAGTGGCTATTATTAGCCACAAGGTCTAAATGGAACCCTTTGTCTGGGGCAGTGAGGCTCTGAATTCTTGGTGCTTGGGGGGCAACAGGGGGAGGGCTTCTGGAGTTCTGGCCCCGCTGCTGGACCTCCTGAGGGCACCTGGTATTTTTGGCCACTGTTGTGACACAGAGTGTTGTACTGGATGGGCTGTACTGGATGGGCCGATCCACTGTGGCTTCTCTCCTGTTCTTATGATATGAAAATCATATTTAGCACTTGTGTAGCACTTAGTGCTTCATATTCTGCCGAGATGAGGAAGGATTCAGTAGGGCCGTTGCTCAGTGATAGAGCATCTGCTTGACATGCAGGAGGTATCAGCCTCTTCAGCTAAAAAAGGATCAGGTAATAGCTGACATTAAAGATCTCAGCCTGAGACCCTGGAGAGCCACTACCAGTCTGAGTAGTCAATACTGACCTTGATGGACCAATGGCCTGATTCAGTATTAGGAAACTTCATGAGTTCAGCATGTGTCAGCATGTGGAAGCAACATCACAGGATGTGACATCACAAAATGATGTCACTTCCTTTCTCCTGGCTCCACCCCCAAAGTCCCCAGATATTTCCCAAGTTGGACTTGGCAGCCCTATGAACATACGTAAGTGTGTATACAGATATATAAGGTAGAAAACAGTATAGACCAAACCTAAGATTGTAACATCACCCATATTCTCTTAAAAGTTGCACTGAGAACTTTCATTATCAGTAGCCCATATTTGTCTATGATCCATAATCACTAGAATACAGAGAATACTTAGACTCTATCTTACCACATCCAAAATAGAGATGTTGTAGAAGGAATAGAAGGTTGCTTATTAAGGTATTCCAGTACAGAATGCCAAACAGTAAAAAGAATTGAGGGAGCCGAAGGTCTGTCAAAACACATAAGATTATCCGAGGGTTTAGCCATTATGTATAAATCCCACAGTTTCTGATGCCAGTGTGAAAGAGTGGGTATCATTGCTGATTTCCAATTCTGAGCAATGACAGTTCTTGCCGCAAACAATAGAAAAGAAACCCTTTCTTTAAGTGCGATGGAATGGCAATCTACAACCCAACTGTTCAAAAGTAGATGTTCAGGACTTATCTGTAAATCTATTCCACTGAAGGATCAGCTTTTTTAAAAAAAATGTTTTTCAGTTTATAAAACCTATTTTTTGCCTTTTATGTTTTTGTACAATCCCTTCTCCTTACACTGGGCTGTAGCTTATTTGTGAAAGAGATGAAGGCTGGATGGAGACAGGGCATTACATGGCTATCTAGAAGCCACTTCTTCAAATTAGCCCAAGGTAAGGCTGACCATGGAAACCCTTGATTTCCCCGCATCCTTCATCCAGATGTACCCACTTTCCTTTTTACATGGGTTCCTTTGAGTGTGGGCACATTTAACTATGGGCATTCAAATGTGTTTGACTTATCAACATACCAGGTCAAAACCCTGGCTTGGCTCTGTCAAGTTCTCTTCTGTCCAGTAACCCAGTCCGCTGTGGAAATGATTATGTTCATAAAGTTTCTGGTAATAAAGACTCCCTTCCCCATATAGCTGTGTTTCCACAATGAGTGATGACACTTAGATTTTTGAAACTATCACTTGCTTAATAACTTTCCAACCATTATTTTTGGATCAAATCCATGGAAACAGAATGTGAGAAGTGAAATCTAACAAGTGTCTTTAAGAAAGGATAAAGAGCTTCTGTTCTTTCATTGGAGTCCTTAGAGTTTTAACTTCTGGCACTCCCGTCACATTTCCGAAGGGTAACAAAAGGTTTGTTATGGGTTTTTCTTTTCTTTTCAATTTTGTCATACTGTGTAGCACATTTCATCAATTAAAACAGAAACGGCCTAACAATTACAACAGGGGCAGAAATAAAGGCTGTTACCGTGTGATTTCTCCTCGTGGGCTGATGTAAGTAGGGTTTGTTAAATAGCATGCTAAGCAGCAACAGCCTTGCGAAGAACATCTTATACAATACAGTTTGTGTGCATCATGTAATAAACTCTGTAGTCACATGAGGATTGGTTTTAGCAGGTTTATATGAAGATGAATGATTTATGGTCCCAGACTCTTTCTCTACACATGCCTTAGAAGTTAACATGAGGACACTAAAATAAGATTTTAGGACCGCAGCCTAAAAGTACATTGCTAGTAGTGAAGTCTATACTAGATACAATGGTTTTACTTCCATCGTGTCTAATTTAGCCCCCTGGCAGCTGTATGTCTTTAAAATGGGCCTGTTCCAAGCATTTATAAAGTGGAGGTTCCAAAAAGAACATGCAGGTGAGGTGTGATGAAGCCCTACTCGCAGCTTATCTCTCCACAGCCTGTCCCACATCCTGGAACTACTATCTGGGATCACTTCCTGGCTGAGATAAAAAGAATCATTGGAGGAACAGGGTCCGGGGAACTAAGCAAGGGTATGGGTTTTGTCCCCCTTGTGGTGAGACAGGTCTTACAAGCACCTCTCTCTGCACCTCAGGAAATGAGGAAGTTAATCAGCCGACCTCCTGCTTCAAGACTCCCAGTGAGGATCTTCTTCCTCCAATCCTGCACTTCTCTTTCAGGGTATGACCACAACCAGTAAATAAATTGCCATGTATATGGCCAGAAATATAGGGAAGCAGTTGCTGGACTCAACCCAGAAATATCGTAGATGATTCCCCTGTATTTCTGGTTATACCCATCACACAACTCTAAGAGGGTTTAGCTCAACCTGAGACTTTGCACTCAGGATCCTCTCTTTTTTTGTTTCTTAAAGACGGCAGCATTGTTTTTTGAGTATCTCACTTATATTCTGGTCCTGGTACATGTGGACCAAATGAGAGCTTAACGTGGTTCAGAAAGATCACATGGAGTGCATTTAAAATAAAAAGAAGCTTGATAAGTAAATTAAAACCACACCCTACATAGGCAAACACAACAAGCTGAGTGAGAGTAAAGGAAGTAGGAATAAATGGATATCCTCTATCCCTGTTATATACTTATCTTCTAAGATGGTAATAAGAGAGAGGCAAATTTTTTCAGTTGTAATCATTTTGGCTCTTTCATAATCTTGGTTCCAATATTCAGGGATCTTCCCTTATTTTCTTAGGACCATGTGCTCTTGGCTGCTCTTCTGAACCAAGATGGACTCCTTCTGAATGTGCGTAAAAAAAGGCTACTTCTTACACAAGCTCAGAAGTTTTATTTTCAGCCTTTCCCACATCTCAGCATGCTCTCATTCTTTTTCTGTTTGTCAAAAAGTCCACTTTCACCTTGGCTCTATGGCTTAGGTGTGACTCAGTCTGCCCATTGTCCTCTTCTGGCCGGGGTCATCTGTATTTCTATGGCCCTGAATGGCCCTGCACCAGGGAGGAGATTCACACCTGCTTGTGTTTTTTCTCAGTTTTCCTCTGGCCAATCATCAAGGAGACCCTTCTTTGACATTAATCCTGGGGTGGAAGGTAGTGCACCGCAGCCCTCCCCTGCATGCCCTTTTGATCTTAAAACCACTCCCTGCCACTTCATATGTAATTGTGGGGTACTTGTATTTAACAGCATGGATCTGCTCCCATCACTTCTAGTTTAACCGTTAAATGAAAACATATCAATATGCCTTGAGCTTTGGCCCATCATGTCTATTTCTGTCTGTCAACATGCTTCATTTCTCATATAGCCTTACTTAATATCTTACACCTAGGTATGGATCTAACCTAACTAACTTTCTCAATATGAAAATATATTTACCTCAAATGTAAGTTCCCATCATGTTCATTGTTTAATGACTGCAACATCAAAAGATGACTTGCTTGCATGAAAAAAATCACAAACCAAATGTATCCGTCAGAACTTCAATATCACCTCTACCACAATGCTTCCAGCTGAAAACAATTGACATATTTCTTTATTAGTCATGTTTGGTAAGTAGTCAGGTGACATCTGCATGTGTGACATGTCTGCATGTATACATACTGTGGTGGAATGGTACTGCTCTGTCCTGCAGGCCCTGTTCCACCTTGCCCTCCTGGTTTTTTCCTAGGGGCTTTTTTCTCTGTGTGTTCACTCAACACCACTACCTGACATTTGTGGGAGTTGCCCACTGGGAGGGTCAGGGCTCCCAGACCAATTTCCCACTAGTGCTGCCCCAGCGTTCTTCCTCCATTTGCCCCAGTGCTGTGCTTGAATTTCACACTATTTGCCACAGGGTGCATTTTGACCCACGGCTCCGCCCGATCTTCCCCGCTGTTTCAGTGATCCTGTTTTTTGAGGATAACTGAAGCTGCGGGGAAGATTGGGCGGAGCTGTGGGTCAAAATGTGCCCCACAGCAAATAGTGTGAAACAAGCACAGCGCTGGGGCAAACAGAGGAAGAACACCGGGGCAGCACCTGTGCAAAATCGGTCCCAGCTTTACTTCCAAGTTCTGAGGCCTTACATTTGTGTTCACCACTACCTAGAGTCTGGGTACCATAGAGACAACTTGCTACCTTGTGCACCACTAGAGGAGTAGCCACTTGCCAACTGACTGCCCTCCCCTTCCTCCTAGTGCTCCTTTTAAAACAGCATGCCCATGATGGTGGAAGTCTCTGTGGCACAGAGGACCACTACCAGATCAAAAGTTATAAAGCATTTATTAAAAAGAAAGTATCACAAGCATACTTTAGCACAGCACCAGATTGAGCAAGGGATTGAAAAGAAAAGGATGAAATTCAATTCCTCTGCCCCTCTCTCTATACACACCCTATAGTTGTTAAATATAAGGGTGGCTCCTCATCTTAGAAAGTTACAGATTTTTACAGGCCACCTGCTCCAGACCTCAGTTAAGAGTTCTGTCTGCTTTAATGGAATCAGCACCAAAAAAAGCCCTTCCTCCTTGCTCGCAGGAGTTTTATCATCTCTCTTTCTCCATCCACTGGCCAGGTCAGGCTGGGTCAAAGAAGCTTTTCCTGAATTCTCCAGGAATTTCTTCCTGAAGTCTTTCTAATCTTAATTCCTCCAAATCTCTATTCCCTGCTTGGGGGGGGGGGGGGGGGGGGCGGCTGGACCACCTGATTGTCTCTAGCTAAATCTATTAGCATTTCTTAGATGAAATGAGGCTGAAAAGCCATTGAACTGACTTCTTCCTTGCTGTCTGTTCTCTGCCCAGAGCAAAAACCTTTAAAACCTCCTAGTGAAGGTTTTACTCAGAGCCATTCTTAGATCATGTGTCCTTGGCCTTCAGACCAGATCATGCAAATCAGTGTCGTGGCCATAAGCCTGGCTGCTGAGGCAACCCCTTCTCCTGTCCTCCATTGCCTTCCCACTGCCACATGGCCATGCTCCCTCCCACCTCCTCACCTCCTCTCTGGCTGGGACTGATGCATCGGGCTCGTTGGCTGGCTCTGAAGTATCCATGGGGGCTTGAAAGGGGCCCTTGGGACAGGAGTCATTCTCCCACTGTTATCCACACAGAACAACTTGTTTGAGTTTGAGAAACTATTGCATAAAAATGTTGGGGTAACTATTAGGAGCCCCATTTGAAGGCCTGCAACTGTGGAGAGCTGTGGTTGTGGCTGGGTGAGTGGACCCTTCATTATTGTTTTTTTATGATGTCACACCCCACCAGTTTCTCCAGTCTCTCCCCCCCCCCCCACTAAAAATTTCTGGGCTATGAGCCTACCCATCCAAGTCTTGGAGCCAGGATACACCATCACTATTATCAATGATTCTGCAGCAGGTCAGAACAGTAGTTACAGTTCCTGGTTAGTTTCGGAGGGTAGCCATGTTGGCCTGCAGTACCTTAGAAACTGTCAAGATTTTTAGGGTATAAGCTTTGGAGAGCCAAAGCTCCCTTCATCATGGTACCTGATGAAGGAAGCTCTGACTTTTGAAAGTTTATACCCAAAATCAGGGGTCATTTCGTAGAAAAAGAGGTGCAGGAGCTCATTAGCATAATTAATTAGCATAACTTATTTGCATATGCTACACCACCTGACATCACTGGAAGTACATCAGAAGGCAAGGGAGAAAGAAAGGAGTGTGTGTGTGTGTGTGTGTGTGTGTGTGTGTGTGTGTGTGTGTGAGAGAGAGAGAGAGAGAGAGAGAGAGAGAGAGAGAGAGAAAGAAAGAAAGAAAGAAAGAAAGAAAGAAAGAAAGAAAGAAAGAAAGAAAGAAAGAAAGCAAGCTGGCAGAGATGGGCAGCTACTAATGCAAGCCTCAGAAATACCACTGTTCTGGGAGGATAGCTTCAGTGGTGGCTGAAGCCTTCAGAAGGCTGGTCGGATGAACAAGGACCTTTCCAGGGGACGGGTTCATTTTGCTGCAGCCGTGACACAAGCAGGCATTCCCCTGCCGGGGGGGGGGGGCTGGCACCAACTCCCAGAGCTGCGCTCCCCCGAGCTCCTGTTCGAAATGACCCCTGCCCAAAACATCTTCTTAATCTCTAAGATGCTACGGACTTGGATCGGTTCCTGGCTGAATGCTACAAGTACCCAGAGCCCCCTTTTCCCATGGTGAGACATGGGCTTACCAGTTGCAAAACTATCTGTGATTGACATCTGGCTGATGGCCCACATAGTATCCTCATTCCTAATATCCCCAGGACTTCCTGAGGTTTTGGTTGCATGCATGAATGCTGGGTGGAAGGAGAAGTGACTTATGCACAATGCACTTGTGGCTGCAGTTCTGACAGCCTTAAAAATACTTGGCAGTTCAAAAGAAAAGGACAACAACTTAAAACTCCCAGGAGAATACCCTTATTTGTCAGAGAAACTATACTTATTACTAAATAAAAAATGTATATGTTTTATGAAACATCATCCTTCAGTCTTTGAATGCAACAACAGTGTTATTATTTGTTCACAATGAAGGATTTTTGTTCACAAGTTAAAGTTGGTGGAAACAGAACTGTGCTAGTTTACCCACTTGTGTTTTCTTCCTGTGGACAAGGCCAAGATTGCAAAGGAATGGCACATTGGCAGGCAACTCCATGAATCTTGCACAATAAGCTAATAATATACAATTACTGCATTTATCTAAATAGCCTGGGATCTCCAGTTCTTGTGGTACTCAAGACAATGAATGAAAGGGAGTACTATTCATCTAGAATTTCTTCTTTAAGGCAGGCCCTCATGGAAAGCACACTTGAAAACAGTTTCTGAGAATGGGGGCTGACATTTCTAGGTTTAATTTATCTGAGCCACAAAATATGTACTGGGTGATACATTGTTAGAAATAAACATTTTATTTTAAAAAATACAAATATTTTACAAATACTTTTTGCTTAAATGGCTTACATCATTCAGTGTGGATTTTTGACTCATACCCATTCATAACAGTTGTAAGCTTTAGGGAGCCATCCTGAGCAAAGATACACACTTCAAAGTCTTTTGGCTCCAGCTCTGCTTAGGACTGCATTGTTAATGAGGCATGGAAGTTATGCAGCAAGTTCTGACTCTCTTTGTTCTCATATAAAAATATATTTGAGATCAATCTTTGTTCCTAATGTTCATTCAGTCAACTGTTTGACTGAAACTATACTGCTAAAATGCAACTGAAACCCGACATACTGCATTAATAATTTTGAGTAGTCTTCAAGGTTCTTCCAAAATAAAAGAAATTATATTACAGATTGTGAAAGATGGCTCATTTTCTTTTATAAATCAGACATGCAAGCATCATCTTAATTGTATTGACTGCAAAGTGGATCGATAGAAGAGCTGGGAAGCAGCTACAGAACTTGCTGACCTAAATAAAGTTCTCCAAGGATGTCTAGATGTGATGGCTGCATTTTGTCATTTTAATAAAAGTGATGAAAGTGTCGAGAGTTCTTTTGAGTGAAATTCTTTTCTACAGAATCATGACCTTCACTACTCCCACACAAATATACCTGCCCTTTCTTTTTTCTGTAATACTCCATTTCAAGGGGGAAGAGGTTTGACTGTTTAATGAGTCAGCAACTCTATATGAGCACAACAGAAATCACAGAACCCTGGGAACTGTAGTTTTGTGACGAGGCCAAGGAATTCCTGGCAGAAAGACTGACCACAGAACTATAATTCCCAGGATTATTTGAGGAAGCTATTAGATGTAAACTAGTTTCAAATAATTTTAAAATTATAACGTTTAAAGTTGATGCACTTTTAGGTCACTGTGATCTTGCTGTGAAATCTGCTCAACTCTTCGTACTTCTTATCCTACCAATTAACTGAAGCCCATAGCAGAAAAGGCATGTATGCCCCTGATTACCTAAGGCTGTATAGCTCTATTTAAAATAAAACTAAAAAGTACATGTTTCTGGCAAATTGTATTAAGGCCTGATATCTGAGGATAAGTGCTCTGTTTATTGATTCTGTGTAAACAAGCTGTTCATACACAGATAGCTGATGTATACTTTGTGACCACCATGTGAAGGCTATTTTAAATTGCTCCATGTGTTTATGATCATCATACGATAAACCATTTTTGTGCAAGTTCCTGCCACATGAATCAGGGGGAAAAACCCCCACAAAGCCACTCCCCCCAATGCACCTTTGTGACATGCATCCATAGGATCCTGTGGATACTTTCCATGCCAATAAGGGATGCCTATGAGAATATCTAGCATTGATAGGATCCACATAGCAAACATCACTTATGATTATAGGAAATTTATCACACAAAAATCTCCTGCCACATAGAGAAGATGGTATACTTGTAGTTCCACATGCATCCAAAATGACTTTCATGCATAGGATCACTGACTCTAGTCTTGCCCATGTCGTGCTTTGGTTTTACCCATCTGGGCATCACCACACTTTAGTGACTCTTTAGGTAACAACAGCAATTCCTGATATCCCTGCTACAGCATACCATCAGCAGATGATATGTATTACAGCCTTATGACTGACATATGGGACCAGAGCAAAGTCAAAATTCATTTGTGTACTCCCTTAATAATACTGATGAAATTGTGAGAACACCTAAACTACATCATCTGAGCTATATATTAACTTTAAAACCTGTTATTATTGGCTGAAGATATGATTCTGAGTTTTCTAATGCTGAATGGTATTATGTTCTAAACATTTGTGGTGGTGGTAGTATAAACTGCATGCAAATGCAGATGGAGGTAAGCAGAATAGGAAATATGAACAAAGTGGTTATATCCTTTTGCAATCAACTGTTAGAAAACCTGGCCATCATCTGTTCAATTAGATGGCTTTTCCAGTTTCCACTGAGCTGAGTTTTTAATTTACTTAATTGCAACCATCTCAGCCTGGCAATTAAAATAGAATGTTACCTGTGGGATGGGATCAATTAAAGGTTTGAAAATTCAATTTAGGATCATGATTAGCCTGCTTTATATGGGTTGAATTTTTTCCTAAATCGTATAATTGCATAATTCAACTACTTTTGATACATAATGTAAATGAACCCTTTATTTCATTTTTAACTGAAAACAGATTTTAGCCTCCTACCAGAAAGAAAAAAAGCAGCCATCAGTGAGCAAGGAACCCTCTGTTTGATTGGGGGAGGGGGGAATGGAACTATATGAAAATGGTGGGTATGATGTATTTGGTAGCTACGTTTTATTTTGGCTTGTTGCAAGAACTTCCCCATATATTTTATACAGCTTTTAAGTTACAATCAGAAAAATGAGAAAACAGTCTGTAAAATCATATATTTCATACCGTGTCCCTGGAACCAGCTTCTGAAAATAGACAAAGGAACTTCATGTTCAGAAGTGGAAAATTGATAGCAGCATGAGGCTATTACCGAGGTTTTGTGCTTTTTCCAAATTTGTGCTGACTCAAATCCTTTTGTAGCTGGGGGTGGGGGTTGGTCTAAGGAAAACTGGGTACTTAAAACAAATGCAGCATGGAAGTCATAGGCTCCTCTGCAGGATTCTGTAATTTTACATGGGTCTGCCTCCCATGTGTCTCCCCCCAGCACATGAATTGTATGAATTGTAATGCTTACCAATAACTCAGTGTGGTACTTTATTGTTAACCTCCCATTTTAGGAGTGTTGACATAGACTCAAAGATCATAGCATGGCCTCCAAATAAGTCTATGGATGAACTTAAGTTTGAACCAGTGATGCCTACCTCATAGGACATGTTCATAACCACCTTGCCCACTTTCTGTGATCTATGTCAACACTGACTCAACGGGGGGGGGGGGGGGGGGGGACTGGGCTCCTGTGTGAACCATGGGCAGTATTTACTTTGAGCCTTTTCTCTTACAGGAGTCAGGCACAATAGTTCAGGACAGGAAAGACTTCCTAGATCTCCTGGTCTGAGAATATAATATAGCAAGATCTCATTATGTAGGCATGCTTATAAAAGAAAGTTGAAACTGTAGTCTTAACATCTAGAGATACATGATTCTTATGATTTTACTCTCTGAAGACCTATGATAACAACTATAATATCTTATTCCTCCTCCATCTCATCCTGCCAGGTCCAGTTCTGCTGATCAGCAGACATGATGAAATACCATATAATCAGAACTGGGTCAAGTTAGGTATTATTTGAAAGGCCTTTCTCTTGTGAACTTAACTTATTTATATTATGTATAGTCTGCCTTTCTCACTGGGACTCAAGGAGGATTACACAAAGTAAGTCAATAAAATCAACAGCATAAGACATTCAATAAACAATGAAGTAGGATTTAGGTCGTAGAACGAACCAACCAGAAATATAAAAACAGAATTGAAGCAAAGTAAATTGTTAGCATGACACATTAAAATAAGTAAATTACACAGTAGGATCCAATTTACAGCAAACTATACACAGTGGTACAGACTACAGTCCTTAATAATTTATCCAAGTAACTTTGTGAATCATCTCATACAATGCTACCCGATTACTGGTGTTGAAAAGCCTTCATGAATAATTCAGTTTTGCATAGTTTGTGGAAAGCCAGGAAAGTGGGAGCCTTCTAGACCTCCTCTCAGGCAGACCATTCCACAAGGTGGGGCCACAACAGAGAGGGTCAAATCTGTTGGGTTTTGGCACTACCACAGTGGCACTGGTTCTGCTGGGCACATTGCACTGGTTCTGCTGCTGGCCTTGCAAACATGCTTCCTCCCCACAGTTCACTTTCTAGTGCAGAGATTCTCTGAGAGAATCTGCTGGGCTTCCTGTTATGCCTGCAAGTAGATTGCAAGTACCACTTTGGTGGAAAGGTAACAACATTCTGTTTGCCTCGGCATCTAGTCATGCCGGCCACATGAACACAGAAACATCTTTGGACAACGCTGGCTCTTCGACTTGGAAACGGAAATGAGCACTGCATCCCTAGAGTCATATTTGACTGGCTTTTGAGCAAGGGAAACCTTTACCTTTACCTATAATGGCCCCATAAAGTATAATGGAGCTGGAAAAATTCGGGATTCTTAAATTTTGCCCAAATTTCAATACAATACCAATATTAGAATTTGGGTTTTCAAGGCAATACCAAATTTTTAACAGTAAAACCCAAAAAAAATTGGAAAAAAAATGATTTTCCCCCCCTTGCACAACCCTAGTTGGCACCTGCAGAAGGCCCTGGTAAGATGAACAAAACTGATGTGGTGGAGCATGGGAGAGAGACGTTCTCACAGATATGAGGGTCCAAGGCCATGAAGGGCTTTGTATGTGATAGCCAATACTTGAAATTGAGCCTATTAACAGATAGGCAGTCAGTGCAGTGACTGTAGAATGGGAATAATATTCATGTGGCACCTAGCTCCCGATAATAACGGAAGCCTTCTGCACCAACTGAAGTTTCCTAATTGATTTTGAGGAAAAACCAATGTACATTGCATTGCAGTAACATAGTTTTGTTGTCATCATGGCATGGACCCAGGTGGCCAGATAAGTCGTATCATGGTAAGGGGCCATTTTTTGGGCTAGGCTAAGTTGGAAGAAAGCCTTTTTTTTGCAGCTGCATTACTTGTTTCTCCAGCAATAATGTTGCATGCACTATAACCCTGATGCTCTTAACTGAGTTGGCAAGGGTTAGCTGAACCCCACTGAAAGAAAGGAGCATAATGTCCTTCAACACCTCCACCTTCACAACCAACATTACTTCCGGTTTTCCAGGATTTTGTTTCAGTTTTTTCACTCTTAGCCATTTAACCACAGGCAGTGATTCATGATCTCTATTGCATCACCAGCTTTGGATAAGAATATGCATAACTGTGTACCACCTGCATATTGATGACTGCCAACCCCCAAACTATGAATGATTTGGCCTAAGGGCTTTACATAGAGATTGAAGAGCATGGGGGATATGATTGCACCCTGTGGGATCCACAGGATAGTTCTCACACTGATTATAATCTACTGTATTGAAGACAGCAGATCAAGTAGGAGCAACAAGGAGGCCTGACCTTTGTCTACATTTAGACGGAGGTCATCAACTAAAGCCAGCAAAACCAGCTTCATCCCATAGCCTGATCTGAAATCAGAATGAAAAGGATCCAGAACAGATGAGTTATCAAGAAGACCTGGAGTAGGTCTGCTACTGGTCTCTAAATCACTTTGTCCAGGAAGGGCAGATTAGAGACAAGGTGATAATTGACTACATCATTTTTCTGCAGGGATGGTTTCTTTAGTAGAGGACAGATAAATGCCTCCCTAAGTGGTTGAGGGAAGGTGCCCAGAGTTAGTGATCAAAGCAGGGCTATTTGGGGGCGGGAATGCACAGGAACGGAGTTCCGGCTGGCTTCCGAGTTGGCCACGCCTACAGCCTCTCCCCCCCCCCGGGTTCCCCAAGTGCCTCGCAAGCCAAGCTGATCCAGGGAGGGAAGGCAGTTTAAACTCCTCGGGTTCTCCATGCGCCCCGTAAGCCATGGGGCACCTGGGGAAGCCAATCCTGGGAGGGAGCTGTGCTGTCAGATGTGGCCTAATATGCTAATGAGTTTCTGCTGTTGGGTGTGGCCTATTATGCTAATGAGTTCCTGCTGGGCTTTTTCTACCAAAAAAAGTCCTGGATCAAAGTATAATAGATACTAAGGATTCAGTGATGTGGTCTTTACATGATATAAGCCAGAATGGGGAAGCATCCAGGGCACAAGTACTGGCCTTCATAGATCTCCCTTTGGGAGATACCCAAGGTTGTCAATATCCATCATGGAAACTGGGTCAAAGTGGTTCATAAACAGAACAGCTGGTGTATTAGGCAGTTATTCTGGTGGCTCTATGGTACGTAAGCATCTAAGTCAGAGTGTATTCTTAATATCAGCAAAAAAAAATGCAAAAATATCACAACTAATTGTCTGGTCCTGATACAATGAAGTCTCAATTTTAATATCCAGCAGATGCCCTATTACTTAAATTTCTGGAATGATTATGAACTACCTGATGCAATAGTAGCAGAGAGGAAACATTTCTGAGCTGCTGTCACTGCTGTCACTTTTCATATCACCCAGCAAACCAGGGGGCTGGGTTACATCTCAGGGTGGGGAGAGGTCATCAGTAGCTTCAAGGAGCTTTATGTTCCATGCTTCTTGTAACCTTCACAGAGTACATGTTTGGAATCCTAAAATCCTCTAGAGCAGTGGTGTCAAACATATGGCCCATGGGCCAGAATTGGCCTGTCCAGGGCTCTTATCTGGCCTGCAAGCAACTGGTTACTACCTTTATTGCCAGATGACAGAGGCTGTGCATTATGTCCCTGTATACTGTCCCAGTGCTAATACATAATGGGAGGTGGAAGAGGGAGGGTGGGCATCAAGGAAATACTGTAAGGAAATACTGTAACAATGTTAATGTTTTAATCATGTTTGTATTTTGAGTAAAAAATAATATTGTTCATTGGGTTTGCCTGTGTCCTTTATAAAGTATATATCTCCGGTATCTGGCATTACATTTTATGGCACACATGGCCTGGCCCAACAAAATGATACCTCTGTTCTAAAGCGTTCTGAAATCCAGTAGGATCCATGAGTCTCTGTGAGTGGGTCATTCTGAGTCCCCTCTCCTGCTGCATGTTGGAGCCACATTGACTTTGGTTTTGAGTAGGTGGTGGTCAGACCATGGTTCAGGCCAAATCTCCATCACTAAAACCAAACCTTCCCTCAAAGATTCAGTGCAAAATATCAGGTTCAAAGTGTAACCTCTTTCATGAGTTGAGCCAGTCATGATTTGGGAGATACCCAAGGCAGACAAAGAAGCTGTTGTGGTCTGGCTGTTGTGAAGTATCTTCAGCATTAATGTTGATGTCCCCCAGAATGTCCCCCAATGGCCTACTCTGGCAAGAGCTTGCCTTTAAAAATGTTGCCAGACATAACAAACCTAAAATAATGTGTAGGTGTCTACTCAAGAAAATAATTGTAAATTTATCTAAAACAGAGATGCATTTCTTGCATAAAATGATATTTATCCTTGTTTAGTGTCTGGAAATCGGCTTTGATACATGGGACAGAAAACATACATCAAAATCATTGCATCATTTCCATGTAGGGTCCCAATATGGACTTCTTGATGGTTGCCAGGAATGAGCTATTAGCTTGCTTGAGCCTGGAAACATGTGAATATCTCCATCTTACCTTTGTAGGATCATCATCTGAAAGCTTCCCTTTGAGAAACCTATTCAAGATGAGAGATTTCTCAAGAGAAGCACATTGTAAGGCTGCAGTGTACTGTTCACATAGCTGTAATCCTCACCTGAAGCAAAAGTGGTGAATATGGTGTACCTGCTATTTTTAAATCACTAAATATACTTGAAGGCTAATATACCTGAAGCACTCATATTATTTGTATGCCTTTCCTTGTTTTGAAAAAAGTATTTTAAAATGTCGAAATAAACAATAAAAGACTGGAGATCCTTATGCCCCAAAGCATAAAATCCAGATCACTGTCCAACCTTTGGTGTTCATTTCTGACTCTGCTGTTCCACTGTCAGCAGTAAAGACAAACAGCTGCTTTAGCTTCAAGCCACTTTCTTTCCCTCACCTCACATCGCCTGGCTGCAGTTCCAGCACATTTCCTCTAGCTAGAGGCTAATGAAGCAGTTTCCTTCTTAGCTGATATACCATGTGCTTTCAGAGCCTGCCTTAGGTGCTAATGCTTGAGACAACGAATCCAGTTTATGCTTTTACTTTTTAAAAATCTGGCTTTTATTACTTTAATCTTAATATAATACAACACCTATTTTTCTCCTCAGTCACGTTGTGTTCTTATGCACTTTTGCACTGCAGCCTTCTGTATCAGTCATTCTCACTCTGGAAAATACTAGGGCTGTTCAGTATAGTACATGTTGCTTTCAGGCCAAGGTATGAATTTCCTCTGAAAATTGGCCTCTGAGGAACAGCCATATACCATACTTTTAGAGGCATATCAAAGATTATTAATTGGTACTTCTTCCCATGTTATCATTGTGTTGTAATCCTTTTCTAGTGCTAGTTAATTCTTGGTATGTTCCATTCAGCAGCTTTCTTGATTATATGCTGTTTAGCCTACTTCAGGGTTCCCCAGTATGGTGCCCATGGGTGCCATGGCGCCCATGGACACATTTCCTTGCACCCACTAAGTGTTTTTATAAAGCGGGGGGGGGGGGGGGTCTGTTGCCCAGCAGGGTTCTGGTTGCCTATTGGAGAACTGATTAGCTGTGAAGATTTTTAAGAAGTTTCTTCAGCAGCAGCTGCCACAGCTGAAGACAAGCTGTGTAGGCAAGTAAATATTTCTAAACAATATGTTCATTTTAAAAGGCCTCCTCTTCAATAAGGCTTCTGCCTGAAATGTTGAAGAGTTACTTTTAGAGTTGTGCATGACATCACTCCCTGACATTTTGCGGCTAGCGCCTCTTCTTTTGACAGCCATTTTGTGGTTACACCCTCTATCCAGTAGCAGAAACAGACCACATTAAGAAATACTGGTTTAATGCACTGAAGGAAAACTAAAAGAGTAGGAAGTGGAGAGAACACTGACTTAGAAAATGCAAGGATGATTTTGCTATGCCCAAAGCATGCATCTTCATACAAAGTCACTTTGATTTGATTGTAGGGAATTAGACATGTCTGCACTTGCATTAATGCTTATCTGCACATCATACAGGTCAGTAGCCTATCATAACACATCTGAAATACATCTGACACTTTGACTTGGAGTAGTACAGAACATTCCACAACCACTTCCTTGCCATGCCTCATACATTTTCCAAATGGAATAGGACAGGGAATTTGCATGTGGCAGACATGTGGCCCATGTGGTGTTACAACAGGTAAATGTAGTGAACTGCAATTATGCTATGGCTGTGCATCACAGGGAAAAGCATGGCCCACTATTAAGTAGTTGTTCTTATTAGAAAAATATAAATGCCAAAACAGTAATTGCTTTGTCTTGGGCATCCTTCTATTGTGCATCAAAAACCAACATTGTGGTTCATCTACAAACAAGAACAAGAACATAACAAAAATGCATCAAAATCCAATGAGATTCTCTTTTAACACCCTCTGCAGTTTAGGAAACTGAAGTCTTCCTTCCTTCTTGATGTCAGACAACTAACTAGTGATACTATCCTCATTGCCAGCTATTCAGTCAAAGAAAATCTTGCCTGTTTTCTCACCTTACATCCCATTTAAGATCTTTCAGACAACTGGTAAATTCTGGTGACACAAACACACATGACTGGTTGTGCAATGGATAATTTGCATAGCTATAGACCACAGATGCATAACTTATCCATGAAATCAGCTGGTCATTTGCACTGTCTAAACTGCAGAGTATGGTAGCCCTGCTCATCAGAATCCTGCATCACATCCTCTCATGAGACAATCCCATTCATCTGCATCTCCGACACTCCCATAGGTATAGATGTAAAATATCCACAGGACACTATTTCAGGTTGAACACAAGCCCAAGCAAAAATCTAATCCCTGCAGTTTACTCTCATACCACAGTTTCATCCCATGATACTCTCCCTCCTGCACATACAACAGAAAACACTTGGCTCTGGATGTTGCACAGCCAGCCTCCCATTCTTGCCATTTGTGTATCCCACCAGCCTTTCTTGTCTATCTTTTAGTCCAGGTGTTGCATTTCTAGAAATTACTTCTCCTTCCTTAATGTTGTATCACCTTCTTCTAAAAGCACAGACAGTACAATCATTCACACTAGACTTGTGAGTTCTTTTCATTTATTTCATTTCATTGATCCCTAAAGGAACTGTTTTGTTTTTGGGTTGTTTTATGTTCTATGGTTTCATTATTGTTTCTATCATTATCATTGTTTTGTTCTTCCCAGTTCTATTTCATTATTGATTTCCATTAGTTTCAATAGTAGACTGCCCTTCCTGCTCATTCATGGTTTCCCATCCAAATCAGACAACACTCAGTAGGACATCCACACTGCCAAATTTCAGACAGATAAAACAAAGGTGTCGCTTCTTGAAACAATCCAGTTCTCCCATATTTAACCTTAAAGTCTACAAGAGAATGGACAGAAAAGAATTTGGGCAGTAAAACAGACACAAATGCAGCCACTGAGCTTGAAGAGCATTTGCTGTACTTGGGTTACACTTGAAACATTCATAGAACACAGACTTATTATCATCATCATCACCATCACCATCATCTGGCATTGTGTGTAGACTAGCCAGGAGATCCTAAGATTGTCTGGTAGACAGAAGTTCTAGCTCTTTTAGCATTATGCACTAGGTGGCAAACTAGGACTGTTTTTTTAAGGCAAGAGACATTTCAGAGGTGGTTTGCCATTGCCTACCTCTGCATCACAGCCCTGGCATTCCTTGGAGGTCACCCTTCCAAATACTAGCCAAGGCTGACCCTGCTTATCTTCTGAGATCTGAAAGGATCAGGCTAGCCCGGGTTATACAAAGTGAACAACAATTACATTTTAGAAAGGAGCAGGGGTCCTTTTGTAAAAAAGAGGTGCAGGAGTTCATTAGCATAACTTATTTGCATATGCCACACCCCCTGACATCACTGGAAGTGTCAGAAGGCCACACACCCCTTATGTCACTGGAAGTGTGTCAGAAGGCAATACCCACCGCTCAGGCTCCACCCCAAAAATCTCCAAGGTATTTCCCAACTCAGAGCTGGCAAGCCTATCTGATGGGAAAGGAAGGAAGGAAGGAAGGAACATGAAGGAAGGAACAGGAAGGAAAGGAACAGGAAGGAAGGTACGTAGGTGAGGGAGAGAGAGAGAAGGAAGAAAGAGAGAGAGAGAGAGGGAGGGAGGGAGGGAAGGGGGAAGAAAGAAAAAGAAAGAAAGAAAGAAAGAAAGAAAGAAAGAAGGAAAGAAGGAAAGAAGGAAAGAAAGAAAGAAGGAAAGAAAGAAGGAAAGGAACAGGTAGGTAGGTAGGTGGGAGGGAGAGGGAAGGAAGGAAGGAAGGAAGGAAGGAAGGAAGGAAGGAAGGAAGGAAGGAAGGAAGGAAGGAAGGAAGGAAGACTAGGCGCTTCTCCCTCCCTCGCTTGGGCCGAGTGGCTGTCAGCCACTTGGGCCGACGTTTCCCTCCCTCCCCCCCGGCTCGCTCTTGCTTGGGCCTGAGTGGCTTAACGCCACTCAGGCCTGGCTTTTCCCTCCCTCCCATCCCCCCCCCGTGGCCCAGGAATGGTGAGCGGGGGGATGGGGTCTTCTCCCCAGGCCAGCGGCCTGCTGTGGCCTGGGAATGGGGAGCAGGGGGGATGGGGAGCTTTTCCCCAGGCCAGCAGCCTGCCGCGGCCCAAGAATGGGGAGCAGGGGGGATGGGGAGCTTTTCCCCGGGCCAGCAGCCTGCCGCAGCCTGGGAATGGTGAGCAGGGGGATGGGGTCTTCTCCCCAAGCTGGCAGCCTGCTGCAGCCCAGGAATGGTGAGCTGGGGGGAGGGATGGGGAGCTTCTCCCCAGGCTGGCAGCCTGCCATGGCCTGGGAATGGCAAGCGGGGAGAGGGATGGGGAGCTTTTCCCCAGGCCAGTGGCCTGCCATGGCCTGGGAATGGCGAGCGGGGGGAGGGATGGGGAACTTCTCCCCAGGGGGAATCGGGCCTGGGAAATGTGGCGGGGAGGGGAAGGCAGCCTCCAAAATTTTTTCCCAGGCCCGACGTCCGGCGCCAGGCCTGGAGAACACAGTGGCAGCCCTGCTGGGGGCGGGGCTTCATCATGTGCCCGCCCCCCGGCCTCTTCACTCCCAGAGCGGCGCTCTGCTGCGCACCGGGTCCAACGGACCCCTGGAAAGGAGTAACAATTCAAATAAATCCCAAATTAAGTGTAATTCCCAAATAACTGCAACAGCTAGGAGGAGTACAGTTAAAAAGCAACAGGGTTTGCATAAATAAAGGACAAGGCCACAGTGAGGCAACACACAATCACAGCAAGTCACACAATGAAAAAGAAAACTAACCAATAAAGTGAATAAGACTAAGGGAAGATTAATTAAAATGTTGGGCCCCCAAAAAGGCAAAAGGGAAGGAGGAAGTAAGAAATAGAAAGACACATGGCACAAATCAAATAGTACTGAAAGCACTAAATTGGGTTGGGGGAGCAAGCCCCAAATAACAACAGTAAATTGCTTCAGAAAGATTTACAGAACATACCACACAGATAACATAAACTATATTCATGAAGAAAGCTAACCACACTTCATTATGTGACATCCACTTATATTTGATTCAAAGTTCTACCCCCATATCCTTTAGGACTGGAACACCTCACACATGATGTATTCTATACAGTCCTAGTAGCTGCAACTTGCAGTCAATCAAGAAAGAAAAGGGGCTCCTCCCCACCCCACTTAGGATCACAGATTTCTTTGTCATTATTAGGAAAATGCTGGTTGTTAAAAAAAGCAGAATAAGGGAGAGGGACTGCAATAATGAAAGTTTCTGAACAAAATGAAAAAAAAACTATTATTAGTTGTTTACATGGGGAATTTGTTTCATTTTGTTATTATGATACTTGTAAAACACTCAATTTTGTAATTATTGCAGTTAATAATGAAAGAGACACAAGTTCTATTTACACTGATTCTGTTTGGAATCTAATTTTTAATGCAAAATCAGAGGCTAGATAATAGGGGATTTGTTAAGTTTTTTCTTTGTACCTACAAAAGCAAAATATTAGATCCTAAAAACAATGACCAGAGTTTGGAGCCCTACATTACTTTCCATTCATTTCATTGATTTAGAACCTTTCTTCTATACTAAAATATATTTTCATATATACATTTATGTTTGACATTTATGTTTTGGGTTCCCAACCTCCATGGGGCACCTGGGGATCTCCCACTATTACAATTGATCTCCAGATGAACAAGATCAGTTCCCCTGGAGAAAATGGCTGCTTTGAAGAATGAACTCAATGGCATTAAAGTCTGCTGAGGTCTCTCCCCTCCCAAATCCCAC
The DNA here is from genome assembly GCA_029233225.1 of Lepidodactylus listeri. Taxonomy (NCBI): domain Eukaryota; kingdom Metazoa; phylum Chordata; class Lepidosauria; order Squamata; family Gekkonidae; genus Lepidodactylus; species Lepidodactylus listeri. The sequence goes on from JARCFY010000002.1 coordinate 98,746,504, forward strand.
CCTTCCCAGGGTCCACACCCAAAATATCCTGGTATTTTCCAACCCAGAGCGGGCAACTCTAGTTCACACACACTGTCCATAGATAATATTCTAAGGGGCCCATGTGCATACTTTATAACAAATCGAGTTTGGGGCTTTTAAGAAAAGTCTTTTCCATTTCTACGCACCAGTTGGCTGTTGCCTCATTGTTTTCATTAGGGTTGCCCTTCTGGCTTTTGATGTTGTGATGTTGACTAGGGCAGAGTAGCCACATGTTTCCATTGAGTTCACCAGCTCTGAACCAAGGGCACAGTCATGTGCCATGTTGACAGGATCTTTGAGTCAAAGGCAGTTGACACAAATATTTTTAATTTTCTCTTTTATAAAAAGTTGAGAGGAACAATTCCTGAGGAACCATTCACATGCAAAAAAAAATCTGTCTCCAAACTGAAACACCCTAACCTCTTTTTTGACATATAAAGTGATGGGCAGTTCCATCAATAAACTAACAAGTTCTGACTAACAAGAAGTCTATTAACTTTTCTAAATGTTCCTCTTTTCTGCCCTCTGGCTGGGGCAAAGAAATGCCATTCCTTTAAAGAAGCTTTGACTAATTAATTTATTCCATCTGTTCTTTTCTTCACTGGTACAACCATGATAGGAAAATTTCCTAAACATATTTGGTTCTTATATTGATAACCAGGTCATAGAAGAATGAAAGAATATGGAGAAAGAAGAGAATAAATACATTAGGAATCATTTTAATAACTTCATTCTGAATGGCTTTAATCCAGATTGCTGATCTCTATTCTCTACAGTATGGTGAATTCACTTGAGCCATCAAAACATTAACATTATTCAGGGAACCATGGGGTTTACTGCACATGCAACTTATTTCCTGCTTTTCTTAGCAGTAGATCTGCTAGTATTGGAATTCTGTTAAATTTGGGGGGGGGGGGTTTGCATGTCTTCCCTCCCTCCACATTTCTACAGTTGCCACATCAGTTTATTTCCTTACAGACATGCTTTTAATAAAATCAGAATTTTTGAACAAGGGTGGTGTCATCATCAGTAGAAAAATACGTGGAAATGTCCCTGTGGGGAAATGTGGGAAAATGCCATCCATGCAAAAGTTCACCCCAATATTTGGATGTTTGGGGTGGCAAACTTGTTTTCAAAAGTTTTCCCATCAACTAACTGCAGGCAAAGGAAGCGGAGCCAATTTCTCAACAAACTAGTCAATGAAAAATAAACAGAATAAGGGGATGTTGGATATCAAGGCTCAGGCACATCTTAGAACAATATAATGCTATCAGAGAGGGTTTTTAATAAAATAAAAATGAAAGCCATACCTACAGACTTGCCTAGGCAAGGGGGGAAAATTCCTTCTTTCTGTGGGAGGAAAGAGGGGATCAGGGCACATCAAGAGAGACAAGCACAAAAGCAAAGAGTGATGGCTGAGTGGCTGCAAAGAGCAGGAAGCACTCCTATGCCTTCTGAAAGTGCAAACAAACAAATGGCTGCAGTAAAAATATTAAGGCAAAAAAAGAAAAAGGCATCTATTGCTGCAGGCACACAGGAAGGGCAATGATTGCTCCTTGTCTTCTTATAGTAATAAGAACATAAGAGAAGCCAATGTTGGATCAGGCCAATGGCCCATCCAGTCTAACACTCTGTCACACAGTGGCCAAAAATACCAGGTGCCATCAGAAGGTCCACCAGTGGGCCCAGGACACTAGAAGTCTTACCACTGCTCCCTCCCAAGCACCAAGAATACAGAGCATCACTTGCCCCAGACCAAGAGTTCCTATCTATACCTTGTGGCTAATAGCCACTGATGGACTTCACCTCCATATGTTTATCCAATTCCCTCTTGAAGCCATCCATGCTTGTAGCCACCACCACTTCCTGTGGCAGTGAATTCCATGTGTTAATCACTCTTTAGATGAAGAAGTCCTTTCATCCATTCTAACTCGACTGCTCAGCAATTTCATTGAGCGCACATGAGTTCTTGTATTGTGAGAAAGGGAGAAAAGTACCTCTTTCTCTACCTGCTCTATCCCATGCATAATCTTGTAAATCTCTATCATGTCACCCTTAGTTGTCGTTTTGCCAAGCTAAAGAGCCCCAAGCGCTTCAACCTTTCTTCATAGGGAAAGTGTTCCAACCCTTTTATCATTCTAGTTGCCCTTTTCTGCCCTTTTCCCAATGCTATAAAATCCTTTCTGAGGTGTGGTGATCAGAATTGCACACAGTATTCCAAATGAGGTCGCACCATCGATGTATACAGGGGCATTATGATAACTGAGATTATTTAGGAGCCTTTGATGAGGAACTTTATCAAAAGCTTTCTGGAAGTCAAGATAAACAACATCTATTGGGTTCCCCTTGTCCACATGTTTGTTCACCCCCTCAAAGAACACTAACATGTTAGTGAGACAAGGTCTTCCCTTACAGAACCCATGCTGAGTCTGCCTCAATAGTTTTTGTTTGTCAGTGTGCCTACTAATTCCCTCCTTAATAACAGTTTCCACTAACTTAACCGGTATCGACGTCAGACTGACTGGCCTGTAATTTCCTGGATCTCCTCTGGAACCTTTTTTAAAGATGGGGGTGACATTAGCTACCTTCCAGTCCTCTGGTATGGAGACAAATTTTAATTAAAGATTACATATTTTTGTCAGGAGATCCACAAGTTCATATTTGAGTTCTTTCTTTCTTTCTTTCTTTCTTTCTTTATTTATTTATTTATTTATTTATTTATTTATTTATTCGATTTATACCCCGCCCTCCCCGCGAACGGGCTCAGGGCGGCTTACATGGGCTCATAAGCCAGGGAATAATACAAAAAAATTCAGAACTCTTGGATGTATGCCATTCAGGCCTGGTGATTTATCAGCTTTTAAATTGTCTATCAGTCTTAAGACCTCCTCTTTCATCACCTCAATTTGACTCAGGTCTTTCAACACCTCTCCAGAAATCAGCAGTTCTAGAGTGGACAAGGAGGGCCCATTACAAAGATATCTCACTATTAAGCAAGAGTTTCTTTAAAAAGAAATCTTGAAAATTTACTGATACAAGGGCTCAAAATTTCTCACTACCGAGGCGGGAGAAAGAGACCAAAGGACGAGGTTGTTCCACAGTTACAGTCTAGTCAGCAGGAAGTGGGAAAGAAGTGGGAAGAACCAACAAAAGCACAAGAAACATTATATACACAACCAAATACAATTCAAATTCAATTGCAAGAAAAAGATTAGAGTAACAGTTTTTCCAGAAGAACTAGAAAAAAAACGGGAAATGCAAGGAGAAAGCTAATGGCTCAAGAGAATGTGTGGAAGACAAGGACCAAAACCAATGCAATAACGCCATGCAGAAAAACCCTTAGAGAAGGAAAATCTACTATGCCCTAATATGAGGCCTGGTGAAATGTAAATACTGTTTTAAAGTATTGTGCTGTGGGTCTGGTTATGCTAGATGTGTATGCTTGGATTAAAATGAATGACTAACATTAAGCAAGAGTCAAAGATCATTTCTGATGTTATTGTTCAGCCTCTTTTAATAACAGGCTACTTCAGAACGCATGGAATATTCTTATCAGTTTGGCTAGGCTACTACTCTGCACCACAGATGTTTTCTACATTATTAGCATTATTATAAGAATAAAATGGGATAGCCTCATGTATTGTCAACGGGCATCCTTGGAAGCATACAAGAAACCCTGTGTCCTCAGCATGAAGGCTGAAACATACAATTACAATCCATTTCTTTTTCAGATGAGCAGCATAACAGCAGCCTTGGCCTTTGAAAAATAAACAGGCTGTTTATCACAAGCAACAACTTGCCAGAGTCCAAGGGGGAAAGGAGCAGCCACAAGCAGAATTTTTGAGCCATAGAACCTGAATTTGTACTTTCACAGTTCTGGCCTTAAACTTCACTACATCCTCAAGATATCTGTAGGAACTATAATCATCACATTGCAGTCTAAGTTGGTTTTTATTTGACTGCTACTAGGAAGCTAGTAGTCCAGATAGCAAAAAATACAGTATTTTCTGCAACATTATGAAGTACTAGGAATAAGGCCCATTGTGGAAATAAATAGAACGGGCTCTAGAAAGAGACCCTGGGCAGGTGCCCCAGCACTGGGCATTCAGCATCAATTTGCTGTGCTGCTGCTTCAGCAGGGTATAATGACACAGAGTCCACCATTTTCTCCAGTGGAACTGATCTCTGCCATTGAAGAGCAGTTGTAATTCTAAGTGATCTCCAGCCCTCACCTGAAGATTGGCAACAATGGTTCCCCAGGAGGAAACAGCTGGTTTGAAGGGTGGAGTCTATGGCATTGTATGAGGTCCCACGTATCCTCAAACCCCACCCTTTCCAGGTTTCACTCCACAAATCTCCAGGAATTCCCCAACCTGGAGTTTGGCAACCCTATCTCCTTCCCAGCCAATCATGAATGTACTGTTATCTGCCCCTCTGACTTCAGCTTTCCATCTTCTCCCCCCTCCCTGCAGCCTCTACCTAGGAAAAGTACAGTCTTTCTCCACAGAGGGGACCCAAGCAGGAGGGAAGTGACCTCAGCAGGGTATAATGACACAGAATCCACCCTGCAAAGCAGCCATTTTCTCCAGAGGAACTGATCTCTGCCATCTGGAGAGCAATTTTAATTCTGAGTGATCTCCAGCCCTCACCTGGAGATTGGCAGCAATGGTTCCCTAGGAGAAAAATAACTGTTTTGGAGGGTGGACTCTATGGCATTCTATTCAACTGAGGCCTCTCCCTTCCCCAAACTCTGGCTTCTGTATACTCTACCACAAAATATCCAGGAATTTCCAAACCTGGAACTGGCAACCCTAGTCAGTGTTAGGACTTTTGTCCAATAATCAGAAAAATCAGAGTAATGAATCTTGCTTTTCTGGAAAGAAGAGATTGCTTCTTTTGGTTTAAAAGAAGTTTATTACTAAAGGGAAAAGGTAAACGGAATTAGCTACAAATAAACAAAACATGCTTTCTAAGGAGCTGCATTGTGCTCCGTCTTCACACTAAGACATACTGATAGAGAGTGAGCATTGTCGTACAGAAGAGATGGTGGCTGATATTCTGACTAAGCCACTGACCAAAGACAAGTTTGAAAGACTTCGTGAAATGTTGAATATGCTTGATGCTAATGTTCAATAATGTTTTGTGTATGCATGTATAATGACTTGCATTTCAGGTCTTGAGAAGGGGTAATATGCCACGAAAATAAACATTTTTCATGTTTACAAGCATCATCACAAGCATCCTTAGTCTGGCAAATCTGTTCCTTATCATCAACAGTCTCTATTTCCTCATCAGGATCAACATCAAAAGTTTCTGTCTCCTCATCATCACAAGCTACAAAGTAATGAAAGCCATTTTTCTCTTCCACTTTAAATTCAAGCTCTCCATCCTTGGTAGAGACCTTGCTTCCTTGCTCTGGTTTGAGCACTACAATATGGCCAGTATTCATAAGGCTTTTTGTTGAAATTAAGTTCTCAACAGCTTCAGGCACATAAGCTGTATTTTGCAATTCAACTTCAATTAATTGATTATCTGTAGTGGACAATCGCAATTTTACAGTCCCAACGCCTTGTACATTCAATAATTGCCTGTTAGCTTGGTAAATTCTTGGTTTGTTTTCAACATCTATGTTACTAAACCAGGCTTTTTCTCTACACACATGTGTACAAGCGCCAGAATCGATTAAAAATATTTTCTTATCATCTGTGTTAAAATCATCAGTGATCCTAAAAGCATTGCCTTTGCTCTGTGTCTGTGCTGCAAACTTCTTTCCTCTGTGCTGTGTGTGTGAAACGTGACCTCTGCTCCTCCCATAATGGCTTCCCCTTCCACTGGCTGGTTCTTTGTTACTGGAACCATGTGCTCCTGTGGCTCTTTGTTCTTGGGGCTCATTATTAGGTGCATACTTAGAAGAGCAGTACTTTGCAAGATGATTTTTCCCACATATAAAACACTCTATTTTCCTTTTAAATCTCTGTCCATGCTTTAGACTCAAAACAGACATCTCATCAGACAAACTTTCTTTCAAATTTCTAGAATCATATTCCTCAGTTAGTGCAGACAAAAGACCTTCTAAAGTCAGATCATCTTTCAGTCTAATCATACTGGTTACAGACTTATAGGAACCAGGCAGACCCTTGAGAATTGAAGAAATCATATCTGTATCAGAGGGTGCTTCATTCAGGTCTTTAAGCTGTGTGTAAATGCCCATTAATTTGTCCATCTCTTTGGGAAGGCAGTCTCCCTCCTTCATCCTGAAATCAAAAATCTTTCCCTTGAGGGAATAGATTTTACTCTTGCTGTGCTTATCAAATTTATTCTTTAAGTGTTTAATCATCAATCTGGACGTGGCTAGCCCTCTTAATCCTGGTACCTCTGTGTAGGGAATACTCCCTAAAATCAGGGCTTTAGCAAAACCATCCATCATAAGGAATTGTGTCTTATCAGGGTCAGTTTCTGGAGGATTTTCAGTTGTTAATACTTGAAGGGCATTGTGAGTCTGCAGGCGACTCTTCAAATACTCCTCCCACCACTGATAGTTAGCCTTTGTAAGTCTGAGATTTGGCATTTCCTGGGATGGGGCATTAAAAGCCATTTTTTTTTTTACTCACGTCCCTTTGGATTTGAGGTAGAAGCACAGGTTCTGGCTCACTCATCTACTTCTCCAGGAGCTGGCAGGGTTAATCTTTCCTTTCTCTGCAGCAGCAACAGTGCGAAGTTCGAAAGCTCCTTTGCCTCGCCTTCCTTTGTTCTCCCGGCAGCAGCGTCTCTCCGGTGCTCCAAGGCTCAGCTCCACTTACAGCAAGCAAAAATTAATCCAGTCAAAAAAGATCCTTTGCTCCTGGCAAACTACAATCCAGCATAGGTTTTCCCCTGATCAGCAAGGAAACAGGGTTGGGCCTTTCTGGCTGCAAGATTGCTCTGAGAGCAGGAAGGAAAAAAAGTGGTCGTTTTAAAAATCCAAGCCTCTAGCTCTTATTCCCTATTTCTCTTTCTCAATCAATCCAGAAAGCTTTTAGAAGAACCATGTTTTAAGAACCATCCTCTGCTACCATTTGTTAGGACTTTTGTCCAATAATCAGAAAAATCAGAGTAATGAATCTTGCTTTTCTGGAAAGAAGAGATTGCTTCTTTTAGTTTAAAAGAAGTTTATTACTAAAGGGAAAAGGTAAACGGGATTAGCTACAAATAAACAAAACATGCTTTCTAAGGAGCTGCATTGTGCTCCGTCTTCACACTAAGACATACTGATAGAGAGTGAGAGATGGTAATGGAGGATCTCTCCTTCTTCTTGACCCCTGAAAGGAAACACCTGATATCATTGACCAATTCGCAAGACAGTACACCTTCAGTTTTCCCGGGTCTACAGTCAATTGGCCAGCTGCCAGGTATCACTTCCAGGCTAACATAGGTAAACAAACAAGTTGCATAGTTAACCCTATAATGACTGAATTTCTCAGGCCTTGCATTACATGCTCATTTCTCCAACAGTCAGGACTGGCCCCAATGAGTTCCCCACAAAATAGGCCTGGAAAAGGCCTCCTGTGTTTGTCTTTTTACTGACAGAACCAAGCTTGGTTGCCTAGCAACAGCCACTGAGGGGAAAGTTAGCCCCACAGCAGGAGGAAAAGAGAATGGTTTGATGGCTGGTGGCCCACCTCAGTAGCCAGCCAGCTGCAGAGGAGCCAAGCAGGAGAAGCATCTGTCAGGAGAGACAGCCATTTTGGCAGTTTATTCTGACAGAGAAGAGTGGCCAAGCTGGCAGTGGACGGGCAAGAGGAGTGGATCCAGCACCCAGACAATGGCACACGAGTACTCTTGAGTGGCGGTTGATGAACCAATGGCCAATGGAGCGCACAGCCCAGCCAACGGGAGAGCTGGAAAGTGCCAATACGTTAGGGCTTTTATAGATATCAGATTCTAATGTTCACTTCTTGGTCACACATTGCCTTATTGGTTGCACACTAACACATTTTCCTTCACTAAAACTGGTCATCCCAAGTGACCAGCTGAAAGTTTACTTATCCCACAGTAATATGCAGCATGGGAATGCTTCTGAAACTGCTAAACCAGTTTAGTTTTGATTAATGTTATTGGAACTGACAGGAGGTAACTGATCAAATATTTCTGAGTTTTCACCTTCAGATATGAAACTGGGAGATGCTCCATATATTGTTGGTTTTCATGTCATGCAATGCTATGTGGCAGAAGCAAGTTGAATGGAAGATCATTAAGCAACATGATGTAAAATTCTAGTTCTTTTACAAAATTAGCAACTTTGCAGATAGTATCAACAAAAATCCAAGTCACTGGAAAGAATGTTTACAACCAAGCTAGGAGATATTGCAAGAAAAATCCAATCTATTACATCTATAGAATTTGTGTTGTAATGAAATGGTCAGTTAAATTATTCAATTTCTCTGCACAATCCCATTTAAACTAGTACAATGAAACTTGAATTTAGCTTTTCCTGATCTGAAAAAATCAGTCACATTCAAGATTTTTTAACCCAGTGATACTCAGCGGCTCAGGAGCCACATGTGGTGCTTTGACATGCTACCTGTGGCTCTTCTGAGCAATGATCCCCAATCACCTGCCCTATGTTTCAGGAAAATGGGCAAAGCTCTTGTCTAGTGGGGCTTGTGTTTGGTAGGTGGTTCTCACCTTGAAACAGTCACTGCCAGAGGAATGTGGATCTTTTGGTTGATGGTAACTGTGAACGATGTTCTACATGAGCCAAGGAGTGAGTACTACTGTTTCAACCATATGCTTGTCTTTAATTGAAACAGACCAGATGATGTTAGCCAAATTGCCTTGATTTCTTATCAATATTGGGGAATTATAGCTTATTAATAAATTGGCAATAGGGAAAAGGGGTCACCACCAATATATACCGAGGTCCCACCTCTTCCAGAAATACCAGAAATAAACAAGAAGGCTGGCTTGAGTAATAAAATAGTTTCTTTACTAAAAGGTTCGTACTCAGGCAAACAATACAGATTCACACATTCACTTATACAGAGCCTAAGAAATAAAGATAGAGCAAAGACTGTTGCATTAGCAGAAATATTGTTGGTATCCGTCGAGGGCAATAATTACCTGTCCAGAGAGATGTTGAGTTCTTACTGGAAAAATAAGGGAAGGCTATGACGGGATTAGGGGCACATGTCCTGAACCTGCAGCGACACGTGTAGGCAAAAGCCATGGAGGTAGGGTAGGGTAAGAGGTAGTAAAAGCTAGAGAGAACACATTGCTGGGTGTCCTCTTTTATAAGGGGGCTCTGGGGGAGGACTTGACTGGACAACTCCCTTGAGACCACCCCTTGATGGTCCTCCCCAAAAGTCCTGTCCACTAGAGGAGAGGGGCTTAAGGGGTTGGGCAATGTTACACTCTACCTGATTGTGACAGAGATACCTGGAGGGTGGATATGACTGATCAGCTAGACCCTTTGTTTCGCTGATGGGCTTAATGTCTCTGAGCTGCAGAATCGGTTTCTGGCTAGCCAAGTCCATTGTCTATGAAGGCAGGAATAAGCCTTTTATTTCTTCAGAGCAAAGAATGTTGGAGGGGGGGTTGCCTGCGCGAGGAAAAAGAACAAGGCTAATGGCGTCTGAAAGCACATGAAAGCACAAAGAGCCGGCTCACGCTGGCTAGGTGGGATATAAATCTCAATAAATAAATAAATAAATGTTCAAACCACAGTGGCAAGTGGCTGTTTCTGTGTAAGTATTTGTGTTCAGGAAAGTCTCTGGGAGCTGGCGACCTTGGGAACCACTGGCACATCATCTCAGGCATTGGCTGGTATGTATGTACAGCTGGCATCACAATCTGGCCATATTGCATCTCAGTCCCTTTTACACATTCAACAACACAGTCCATAGTTAACACTTATAGACTTTTATGTCTATAAGAGTGCATAAGCGCCTTGCAGGGCAACAATGAGGCAGCGAACTATGAAAATTGATTGGAAAATAGCAATGAGTGAACAGAAGTTTGATCATTATTTCAAGTATGTTAGATTTATATGGTTATTCCTTTCTCCTGAATTTTTTGAATGTTTTAAAAGGCTGTATTATAGTGTCACTATGGTGCTTTGATAATTGTGATTTATACTGTTTTATTATTCACTACTCACATTTTCTCATGCTAATATCATCACTGTCAAGAATACTTCCCCCTTTCAATTATTTTTCTAAGACACGTTGCTTACAGAGCCCAGTTCACTGTCAGTCTCAATTGACTTTACCTTTCTAATGATTCTGTCACATAGCCAAAACTGATTGGTCGTACCATTTACTATATGATCCCTGCTTCACTAAAATGACCCATGTAACTTATTCAGAAACATTCCACTCATTCTCAGTTTCTCTCAGTCTTATCATTATTTATCCAGTTTTAATTGGTTGCATATTCATTGCACGATCTCTATTGTCTGGAATCACCCATGTGACACAGAGGGATAAAGAAGCAATTGCACTGGATAGGATGTTTATATGGTGAAAATTTGCACAATCAAAATATTTTTTAACCCAGAAGGCTTGGTTTATATTGCTTCCATTACACCTGCTACACCCTAGCAGCTCTGTAAAACCTATATACTCCTTGTGGAAAGCATGACTGATGGAGATCACGCCTAGAAGTACAGCCAAATATTAAATTTTGCTATTTCCTTAATGAAGGATAAATTGAGGGGTGGCTCTGCAACATAAAGTGGTGCCCACGTGCTTCTGGGACTACCACAGACTTTCTCATGTGGTTTACACTGCTGTATTCATTGCACAGAACCTAACCACTAATTATATCTTAGCGGTACTGGCTTCTATGTTGTTGATATCATCAAGCCACAAAGGGGATTAAAGGTAAATAATATTAAAATAGTTGTAACACATTGTTTTCCCCAGGAATATATGGCTATTTCTTTCATCTGACATCCAATCATATACAGCTCTTCCTATGCAAAGTATGCTCTTGATTTTTCTAGAATCTATGATCTATGAAATGTTCCAAGTGAATAGCATTGTCCATTCTAGACTGTACATAAATCAGACAGCCCTTACAATTTATGGAATAGACAGAGCCATCGTTTTAAAGCAAGGATGAGTTAATATGTAAAAATCATATCTGCCAAATCTAATGTACGAGCCAAGAACTCCAGGTGTTCCATTGTGTTATCATAGAGAACTAACATTCCCCCCCTTCCTTTCTGAAGAGATGGTCCAAAATATTTCAACTACATTTTGTTGTAACATGTCAGGCTGGGAATTTATTATCTGAGCCCCAATAGGTCTTAATAAGCCTTACACAACTGTTTAGGCGTTTATTCTATTAACGGCTGTTCATTCCAGTCGCTACACCTGAATATTCATGATCTTACTATTCCCAGTGCTTCAGTGTAGCAGCTGTTTGAAATCCACAGCAAATGTTCAAGAGAGTTCCACAAATATAAACACCCTCACAGCTAAATGTTTGGGGCCTGTGCATCACCAAGGAGAGACATGAAACATTTATGTGAAGTGATTTTTTTTTCGGAGGACAGCATTTATAAAGCTTAAATAGTTCTTGTCCTTTGGGGAGCACTTCAGTGTGATTTGGGAGCACTTCACTGCAGAAGAGAGTCTGGAAAAGCTTATGCCCCACTAAGATGTTACTCACTCATCTAAACTATAATTCAGTGCAATAATGGAGGATTTCAGGTTTAATTACATATTGAATTGGTGGTATCCATTGCTGGAGGTTATTTCAGAGTTAATTGAAGTGAGCTGACAGGGAGGTGGGCATTGAAACAAGTGAGCTCACCCAAGAGAAATCTTATTTCTTTAGCACAAATCTCCCTCATCCCACTGATCATATCCTTAATTTGGGCAGCTCCACACTTTAAAAAGCAAACATGATTACTACATGTTCACTAATGTTACACCACTGTTTCCCAGCACAATTCAAAGTGTTGGTGAGGACTTATAAGGACCTAGCTCAGCTGCCAAGGGCCAGTAGATCATGAGAACAGCTGCTTCTCTGTATATCTTTCTCCATGCTGGCATCAGCCAGCCCCTGAGTTTACCTTCAAACCCTCACTTCTGGAGGGAAGAGACTAGACCCTGAATTATGTCATCACCTGCAGAAGAAACTGTTATCCACCAGCTCATGTATCCCTAATGTATTATGACCATCTGAGACATTTTTACTTTTTAATGTTTTTTTGTAATTCATAGCATGGTGATTTTCCAGTTACCATGCCAGGAAAATTGTAGGCTCTTCTACAAGTTATTGGAGAAGCATGTCGTCTGATCACAGGTGATCACAAGTTCAGAATGTCTTTAAACTAGCCCTGACCAACTCATAATGAACCATGATTAAAATCTGCATTGGATCCTTCCAAAGGAACAGATCTGAATAGATCTTAATATGAAAAAAAAAATCAGTCACTAAAATATGGAGTCTTATGAATGGCTCTTTAAATTAACTTCTACATTCTGTTTCCAATATCATTCCGGATCAATCAGGACTACCAAGAGGGATGGGCTAGTAGGACAAACATTCTGGGGAACCCAGTGACCTTGATTTGCTTTCATATATTTGAGTTGTGCTTGAGTGGTATGAGGAAGATGCAGGGAGAATTTTCAACTGCAGGTCCCTTGTGGCTTTCAGCACTCCCTAGTGTAAAATGACTTTTCCCGACTCCAAGTGCCTAATAAAGCACAACTATAAACCTTCACTCCTGATGTAACCATTTCTTTTGTCTTTTTTCTTCTTTCTTGGAATCTGGAGTTAAGCCTGCTTCCTCAATTGATAGGTCTCTTTTCACTCTGCTCAGCTTTAGTATTCATCCCATAATTTGAGGTTTTGGCCTTTGCTGTCTCACAGGTTCGCCTCAATACCATTCTTCAGAGTATCTGAAGTTGTTCAAGAATTCTTTCTTTTGCAATAGTCTACAGCAGAGGTCCCCAGCTTTTTTGACCCTTTGGAATTCTGACATAGGGAGATGGGTGCAACCACAAAATGACTGCTGTAAGAAGTGGAACCAGCCACAGAATGGCTGCCACAAGAGGTGGAGCCAACCACAAAATGTCAGGGAGTGAGTTCATGCATAATTCTTCAACATTTCAACCAGAAGCTCAGTTTAACAGGATGCCTTTTAAAATGAAATATTGTTTAAAAATATTTTCTTACATGCAAACATATTACCTTCAGCCCCACAGTGAAGATCGTTGTGCTGTGGTGGCAGCTGCTGTTTATGTAACTTCTAAAAAAATCTGTACAGACAATTGGATCTTCAGTAGTCAGTCAGAAGCCTCGCTGGGCAAAAGTTCCACCTACCCTGTCCACTTTCTAAAAACACTTGCTAGGTGCCAGGAAAGATGTTGGTATGTGCTACATTGGAAACCCCTGATCTACAGTGTTGAATCTCATCCATCCAGTGTTGAATCTCATCCATCCCCATAGTAATCCACATGTAACAAAAACTGAAGTCAAACAGCATGATTTTGATTATTTTACATTTCTGTAACTTTGAAATACACAAAGGTAGGAAGGGCAATTTCATATCATTCATACTGGGAGCATTTCTGTTAGGGCAAAGAACCATTTGGAAAAGTCAGTAACCATGCTAATCTTACTACAACAAAAATTTAAAGAGTCTGGAGCCAAGTTTACAGCAGCCCTGGGATTTTCAGCGAGACACCAGAGAAAGAATTGTTCATACACAGACCTGATCTCTGTGAACAGTAACGGTTCCAGGCTAATAATGAAATAATCCATTTTTACCAGATGAAAGAAGGGGGATCAGGAACGTAACTTGAGCTGAGGCTCATAATGGTGCCAAAAGCTTATAGTGGAAAATATCTAAAGAATCCGAGACTCTCTTTGTTGGATATGAATGATTTCTTTTTTCTTGTGAAAAGTGTATGAAGAAATTGAGAAGAAGGGCCTGAGTGGATTTTATGAGAAAAACCTCTGTTTGGGAAAGAAGGCCTGGTGTCAGGTTGCAGGTCAAACACATCTCACTGTTACGTAACAAAGGACTCAGATGAAAGATGTTCAAAGAAAGATGCACTGTGAGTTTGAACTTTTTCATCTCTTGCTTCTTTTATGGTCAAAAACAGTGGAGGGAGCAAAGTTGGATCATTAAATGCGAAGCAATCAGCATATCTAACTTTTCCTTTGAATAAAGCAGAAGTTAGTCATTCATAATGCATGTCTCCACAGAATACACAACTCCAGTACTGGCACTTCCGCTGTATTTCTCATTCATGCGAGTTGTCATTATTCAAGCATGTGACCAAAATGAAATTAATGGAACTTCTCTTTAGTTTATGGCAGGTTGCAGTCCTACATAAAGGCCTCTTCATTGTGCTCCCTTTCCCCAAATAGTCTTTGTACACTTAAGAAACAGAAGAGAGGGGGAAATAGTTCTATATTAATACTTAGCTGTTCTTTGAATCTGTAGTGAGCATCAGAAATGGGCAGTGTTGGACTGTGGAGAAGTCACTATTGATCACACAGAGAAACATACAGACCACCCTCCCTGTGCTCACACAGTGGTCTCCCACACCTGTAGACTACAGGTAGTGTACAGTGCTATAATGCAAGGTCAACAGTTGTTACTTCTAGACCAAAACCTCTCATTTCAAATATTTATGAGCCATGTATCTGTAGTATTACATGCACCTGTAGTATTGCATGTATCTGTAGTATGCAGTCATAAGGCAAAGCACTTTGTACAGTCTCAAAGGCCTTGTCTTCTCTTGTCTACCTCTGGAACAAAATGTAGCAAGAAAATCTGAGAGCTTTTTGCCAAAGGACCTATAAACATTTGGAGTGTTTTTAATGCAGTAAGTACATTAAAAATCGGAGAGATTTCAAATCCTTAATCATCAGTTCTATGATACGTAAAAGATTTTTGATTATTTGTCATTCCTGATTTTCTTGATTCCCCCATAGTGTTTTAATGTGTAATTCCTCTTTATTAATATGGATGCAGAAACCTTAACATTCTGCCTTGATCTTCCCCCTTCATAGTAAGCAGGGCAGATGAGCTGTCTCTACTGCTCCCTCTAGTCCTTTCATCCTTGCATGCCAGTGTGTTTTAGCAAAGTATTTACTTACTCACTTACTGCATTTACAGGCTACCTTTCTCAACGAGACTCAAAGCTCAAAGTCTCTGTCCTGTTAATGGGAACACTGGCTGCCTGGCTGTTAGAGGAGGGTAGCAATTACTGACACACACATACATGCACAGCTCTGTTGTCTGCTAGTGCAGGATTTAGAAAGAACATCTTCCCAAAGCCTGTGAGGCAGTGCAGTGATTCTCAAAATATGGAAATCCTTTGCACAGAAATGCCAGTTTAGATTATCCTGTCTGGTGATAACATCTGTACCTCTTCTGGTTAGATGATGCCTCTCCCAGGCACATATTTCCTGAGCCCTTTTCTCTGCTCAGGATCCCTTCTACCTCTCACTGTACAGGAAAGTGGAACTAGACAGCAAAGTGTGAGAACAACTGTCAGACCGGAAGGTTTCCAACTTGAAATAATTTAGTCGATATTCTGAGTAGGTATGAATTGGCAATGATTCAGGTCAGATCTTGATTAGTAAATTTCTGACTGAATGTCCCTGTTAGCAGAGGGAACTTCACCACCTGTGCGCTCCCTGCTCCTTTCCTGTTACAGCTACTTTCTTGACAAACCACCTCCAGTTTGGTCTATACCAGCACTGAATTTGTAATGAGAGGCAATATATTGGGTTAAAGAGGGAGAGAGGAGGCAAGTGTGTACCTGTATTAATTTATATAGGAACACCTTTCACATTTCAGTTTAAGAATCTCTGAATACATTACAAAATACAGTGGAAGTTCAACTATAGCAGCATATGTACACATATGCTTGCCTTTGCACATATGTTTATGAGTATGGCTGTGTGATTTATACGTACACAAAGGATATAAATCTTTTTATTTCAGTGACTACTGCAGAATAAAATAAGGAATAGCTTGTTGATTAGTAAAGCAATTTAAAGGATCATCATATTGATTCCCACCCAGCTAGGCCCATACCTCGATAATGAACACTGACTGGTTTACTAAGAAGAAAGGCAAGATTTACTAGACACATGTGCTTTTCATTAGAGAGAGCTGAAAGGAAATCAAATGCTGACCCATCCAGTCATGGGCCACCATGCCTCTTATTCCAATGAAGAGCTAGCAGAAGGGTATGTGAAAGCAGGCCCCAGCAGTAAAGAAGCCTTGCCTGTTGAAATCATTGAGGCAAAGTGACTTTAAAAAATGTTATGCTGCTTCCTTATATTTTATTTTATTCTTCCTCACTTTGTGCTTAACAATTGAATGCCTTTTAGGAATGAAAAATACTGAGCCCTATGAGAATCCTGTTATGATTCATTGCAAAGACTCAGACACATTCCAGCTTTCACTTCGGGAGTAATAGAAAAAGGTGTCAGGATGAACAGTGAAAAAACGTACTGGAAGGTGCAACTGCATGGCTTTGCCTTAGATGGATTGTCAGCTGATCTAGGAGATGTAGAGAAGAATCTTGCATGTGATCTCACATGCTATACCAATATTGTTGTTGTTTTTCTCTTCACAGTCTTTACCTTATACTGCAGGCTACTAGATAAGTGACACCTTTTTGTGTGACAAGAGTTTGATTGCAGTCACACATGCATTATAAAGAGCAGGAAGGTTGAAATAAAATTGTAAATCAAGCTTTCTGCACTAATCAATACAAAAACCCAATACAAACACATTTAGACTGTCCTTGGGGTCCCCCCCCCCCCCACATGTGCACACCAGCATCAAGGAGAAGGCTGAAAGGTGTTTCATGGGAGTTCAGCTTTTGGTGGGGATTTGAAGCCCCATTAACTTTTACTGAGCTGAGTCTTTTCATTCCTTACCAGCATCAGATGGTCAGCACAAAAAAGGAGGAAACTAAAATAAAATGCAACACAAAATTTTCCTGGTTTGAATCCATTTGAACTTCTCCACTGGCATACATTTTGTTTCTGTGTAAATAAGAATGAATTGGCTGTATGCATAATTTGTAAGAATGCATACTCTTTTCTTGGGCTAGAGCTCTTGTTTGTTTGTTTGTTTGTTTGTTTGTTTGTTTGTTTGTTTGTTTGTGATATTTCTATGCCATCTCTTCAGAGGCCTACTTGAGGTGGCTCACAGTTTTAAGCCACAGTATTTATTTATTTATATATGAAATTAGGCTTTTAAACCACCCTCCCCTGTAAAATAGGGCTCAGGATGGTGTACAACAATAAAAGTAGACATGTTAAATAGCAATAAAAACAATAAAATCCAGTAAAATACAATAAGCAACCTAATAAGATGATTACCAATTATACCACTGGCATGCAGGGATGAGGAGGTAGGAAGACAGGAGTGCCAGACATATGGAGACCATTGCTGTCCTCAACCAAATGCCTGGCAGATAGGGCTGCCAATTCAGCCCGGGGGGCGGGGGATCCCCCGCTAAAGGGGTTCCCGATCCGCCGGCCAGCATTTGGCCGGCGGGGGGAACCCCAGCCCCGAAGTCGTCCAGCGAGGACGACGTAATGACGTCACCGGAAGTGGCATCAGCACGTTGGGGGCGTTGCCAGGGCGACGCTCTGGCAACGCCCCCAACGTGCTGACGTCACTTCTGGTGACGTCGCTGGTCGCGCACGCGAAGCACGTGCGCCAGGAGGAATTCCCGGCCAGAGGAGGACTCCCCCCCGCCGGTGAGTTCCGAAGACTTGGCAACCCTACTGGCAGAACGTCTCTGCCTTACAGGCCCTGCAAAATTGCATCAGATCCCGCAGAGCCCAGATGTTACTCCACAGAGTTCCACCAGGTTGGGGCCAGTGTGGAAAACTTCCTGACCATGGTCAAGGACAGTCAGATGTCTCTTGGGCCAGGGACCACCAATAAGTTCTTATCTGCCAAGCACAATGCTCTCTGGGGGCATACCAGAATAGGGGGTCCTGAAGGTATGTGGGTCCCAGACCATTTAGGGCTTTAAAGGTTAATGCTAAAACCTTGGACCTGATCCAGTACTCTACCTGGAGCCAGTGCAGCTCACACAGCCCAGGATGAAAGTGTGCCATTCATGGGGTCCCAGTAAGTACCTACTATTGGACATAAGCAGCATTAAAACTGTCTGCAAAACAGAACAGACCATTAAAAAGTGGATAAGATAAAAACCCCTAATTTAAACCTAGGTAAAAAGATGTGTTTTAGCCTGACACCTAAAAGAAAGTGAATTAGGCACCAGGTGAGCCACAAAGGAGAGGACATTCTAAAGGCAAAGTGCCACCACAGAAAATGTCCTGTCTTTAGTCACCACTCACCTCACCTCTGAAGGCAGGGACACAGAAAGCAGGGCTTGAGAGGCAGATGTGAACTGGTGGACTGGATAGGTACCCTAGCCCCAAGTCATTTAGGGCCTTAGAAGTAAGGACCAGCACTTTGAATTGTCCCAGGAAACAGATGGGAACCCACTGCAGATGTTTCAGCACAAGCCTGATATAATCCCTGTAACCAACCCCTGACAGAAGCCCGGCCACAACAGTTTTGACCAACTGAAGTTTGCAAACTATTTACAAATGCAGCTCCACACAGTGCACATCACAGTAACCTCACTTGGATGTGATCACAGCATGGATCACTGTGGCCAGATTTCAAAAAATTGCCATACCTGGAAAACTAGCCAGAGCTAATAAAATGCATTGCATGTGCTAGCTGTCCATCACTTTCAGAGAAATCCTGAGCTGCACCTGTTCCACACCTGAGCTGGTGTAACTTCAGCACCACTATTCAATTCCCTATGGAATTATGATACACAGTGGCTGGCAGGAAAATGTTGGTTTTGTTTTGGCTTTCCATTGGTGCTACCATGGTAGCATCTCCAGCAATCATGCTGCAGCATTGCATGGAAGTGTCATGGCAATACAGCAGGCCTGTGATGGACAAGGGCAGCCAGAGGGGCAGCAGGTACTGGGGCTGAGCCAAGTGCCCATCAGAGCCCAGGGCAGAGAGGGGCAGGGCTGGAGAAACTCACTGTCTCTCAGCAGCACATACCTCCCATCTCCTTAAAAGGACCAAATCCCTCACAAGTCCCAGGGACCTGACAGTGATGGAGAGGTCCAATCATCTCCCAGGACAACCCAAGTCACCCCTTCCCAGCCAGCCAGAGTGAAGGGCTGCCAAAGACCAGAAGGAGAGAGGGAATGTGGTGGGCAGTCTGTGCCAACCCCCATGCCACCTCTACCGGCAGCAGAGCAGGAGGGAGACCAGCGGGACATGGTATTGAGGGGGGTTCCAATGTGTTTCTGACAGGTCCCCCAGCAGTCTGTCCCCCACATTCCTCGTGATGGCAAGCAGCCCCTCCAGGTGCCCAGCAGCCACCATCACACACACTTCCATACCCTCCATCTACTACTAACCCCTGGAGAAGGCTTCCAGCCACTCTCAAGAACTCTCCAGGTGCTCATGCTCAATCACAACCCACATGGATGACAAAGTGGGGAAACAGTTTGAGCCAGGCATGGGCACCATGCCCAGGCCCCAGCATGGGGCCAGAGTCTGCACCAATGTCTGGGGCACCAGTGGCTGCAGCACCAGGCTCTGGAAGATGTGGCTTGCCTCTGCCGTCTCTTCCCTCCCCAGTCTCTGGTGGCCCACCTCCATTGCCATATAAAAACATCGAGTCTGCCTATTGCATGGGCTCAGCCTCAGAGCCTGGCCCTGGGGATTCCAAGGTGTCTGATGTCCAGAGGACCACGGAGCCGGCCACCGCAGTTTACCTCACAGGGGTCAGGGCAGGAAGGTAGTCCACAATCTCAGCTGCAAACATCAGGGGAAAAAGTCCTAGGGAGAGGGAAACAGAAAGCAGAGTCAGCCCGAGGGGCCACCAGTGCCCTTCCCTCTTGGTGGCACCATCTGCCCTCACAGGCAGCTCACCTCTCATGCCACAAGCCTTTGCAGCCTGGGTACCATGGTCCTCCTCCCCAATGCTCTGCTCCATTTCCTCCTGGATTGCCACAAGGGTCACTGGCCTTAGTCCTCAGCTCCAGGTGTCTCAGAGCCCCCCCCCCCATCCCTGGAGCCCAGCATCAGGGCCTCAGTGTCCTATCTAGTGGCCAACTCAGTGCTCCCTTTGGTCACTTCTGAAGATGGTCCTGTGACAGGATCTATATCCTGAGAGTCATCTGCAGGGGGAAGGGAAGGGGTCAGAATGGACAAGGGGACTGGTAATGGCGTTGGTATCAGCAGAACCCATTATATTCCTCATACAACACCTTGACTCAGTGGCTGCCCATTACCATGGAAGGTATTATCACCCAGTTGACAGCCTCAGCTCCAGGCAGACTCTCCTCCATGACCCATTTGTGAGGGACGCCCTTGACCAGGAGGGCACAGTGGTGTGAGGTGGCAGAGCTGCTCCTGAGGGTCACTATGGCTATGCTTGCAAGTTCTACCACCATGCATGCTCCACCTCATGGCTATGCTCCACCTATGGCTATGTTTGCATGCTCCACCTCTACAGCAACACCCTCTCAGCCTCAGTCCAGTTAGGTTGGTGGTGGCCATTGCCACTGCCAGATGTTGGAGCAACCATGCCACCCACAAACAGGGGATGTTGCAGCAGGTCAAGGCACCATGGGAAGGCTCAGAATCCCTGGCCTCTCTCCTCCTCCCCTTGTTCCCATGATGGGCACCAGCCATCAGGAGGAGGCTGTGCACACAGAGGACCCATCCACTGGGACAGGGAGTAGGTAAAGGTGGGGGTAGGGCCAGTGGGTGCCTGGACCACATGGGCCCAAGCACCTCAGTCCATATTGAAGGCAGCCCCCTCTCTCCTCAGGCCCATAGTGGCCCTTTCTGCCTCTTCTGCCTCTGCTAGGTGTCTGACACATCCAGTTACTGCCCACGTGCTAGATTTGGGTGGCACAGCAATGGCAGAGAAGGTGAAGTACTCAGTGTTACTGGGTGTGCATCAGGATGTTCCATCTGTCTGACAGTACCTGTCTGGATCATTTTTGCCTGTGTGAGGAGCTCGAGCCAGGTCTTCAGGGCCAAGCTCCTGCCCCTTGCACTTTCCCTGTCCTACAGAAGGTCCTGCTCTCCCTCAGGTTCCTGGCCAGCAGATCCTTCCAAGGGTTCATGGCAGAGGTTCTCAAAGTGCACCAGCCTTCAATGAGCCACTGTCTGCACAGCTTCCTGGATGCTATGCTGGCCAACTTGCAGGAGCATCTGCACTTCCCCACAGAAGAGACTGAGCTGGCACCCATCCAGGCAGAGTTTGCAGCAGTCATGGATTCTCCAACACGGTGGGGGCTGTGAACTACCTGATTCTGGGGCTCCAATCTGCTGCTGGCCAGCTGGCTGGCAGAGAAGTCCTACCCCCAGACAGCCCCTTCCTGCATCGGCATTGCCGAGTTTTGCCCAAAAACTAGAATGTCAAACCCCCAATGTCAGCAACGTGATGACATCACTTCCAGCTGACGTCATTGTGCTACACATGCTTCATGTGCATAGCAGAAGATCCAGACAAGGGCCAAGGAGCCCCCAACCAGATCGGAGGTAGGACCTAGCGACCCTATTCTGCAGGCACAGAATGAGCATGGCCCTCTTGCCATTCTGCCACTTATTGGGGTTCTCCATCACCCTAAGACTATATCCCCCACCGAATCCCATGCTAAGCACCACACTGCACCTGCAGTGATTGGGAACAAGGTTCATCAGCAGGGTAGCCAGCTTACAGGGAGGAACCCCAGCAATCTACCCTGAGCTTCCCACCCACACAGCCTGTCCAGAAACTCATGGCATGGGCTTGGGGACACAGAAGACATGATATGCTGCATCAGCCATGGCATTATCTAGCCCCTGCACAGCCATATGCCACCCAGAGCCAGCCAACACAGAAGAATGTAGGGGATAGGTGATGGAAAGCTCACAAACAGAGAGAATGGCCTTCCAAAGTCCCCTCCAGGGTTTTCTGTTTGGTTTTTCATATTTATTTTGTTCCCCTGAAAAGGGGTTGGAGTGTCAGTGTCTTCAGAGCTAAAAATTTTCACCATTCATGAACAGCAAATATTCTGCTATTTCCAGATGTGCATTTGTTCCTTCTGGCTAACACTTGCAGAGACAAAAAAAATTCAGAGCATCCAGCCACGTCAGGACATGGATCCACACATCCATATGGATGGCTGATCCCTTCAAGGTGTACTCCTGTGCACCCACCTCATGAATAGTGGGTGCTCCTACTTCTGAGGGCTCTGAGCCCCAGGATGAGCAAGAGGTGGCTGGGACCTGGCAAAGCACCCACAGCAACCACATTTTTTGTTATGACTGCCATTTCTGCCGAGGGCACCAGCCAGAAGCCTGACACATGCAATGGCCACAGCGCTGATCCTTTTTGAAAATGACCCCCTATGAAGGCCATTCTCCATGGCTTTCTCTTGCTCTTTCCCTTCATTTGCATACCCAAACTGGCCTAAGGTCGCTAGGATTCACTTGGCCCTTCCAGGCCCCCATAGTGCTAGACCCCCAAAATTACTAACATTGCTTGCAACACCAAAAGCCAGCTGTCTAAGTAAAAAACTGCTGGTGGCCCATTTCTAGCAGTCCATGCCATCCACAGCACTCCCCAGTGAGGGGAACAGAACATTCTGGGCTTTACTGAGTTCCATTAACCAATTAGGTCTGTCCCCAGTGTTCCCCCTACTCCTGACCGGTCCTGTCCCTCTGCTGTTTGGTCCCTGCCTGAATTACTTGGCTGCTTCTCCACAGAGTGACCCTGCCAACCCTCCATGCTCTGTGTGTGCTGTTGGCTGGGGGCAGAGAGTTCCAGGGCCTAGGGCAACACACCCTAGACCTGTCCCTGCAGATGTGTCACTGTTACCAGCAAGATGAGATTTCTTCACTCTGCTGCCAGATTGCAGCATCTATGTTGTGATGGAGCCTCCCCCATCCTCTCTCTAGTAGTACCTGAACACACACACACAAAGACACAGTTGTGGCCAATGAAGACACTTTATTGGAGGGCTCCAGGAGCACAGGAACTGAGAAGGCCCAATTCCACCTTCACGTAGTCTCAGGGGAAATGGGTATTACTCTACAAAAAGACCAGAGGCTTGCAAAAGGCCCAGAGGACCAAAAGGTCAGCAGGCTGCAGAAAAATGGTGCTTTCTGAAGACAGGATTCTTCTGCAGCCAGGGCACAGTGTGGGCTGGGTGGTCAGTGGTTGGAGGCACTGTGGACGCACACAGATATTCTACCTGTTGAATATCCACCTGCGAAATGAACAAAGCATAATAAGCGAAATAAGCATCCGTAATAAGGCTCCAATAGCTGGTTCGTGGGCACTGCCAGATCCCAGAGGGGTTGTCATAAAGGCCATTCTGTGGCTTCTGGAGTGGACCTGTGCCACAACTGTGGATCCCTGGCACAGGCTGATGCCATCCAAAATTCCTTCACCAGTGTAGTGCACTTCACTGAACAAAAAGCACAATAAGGGTCCACCTTGCTAGCTGCTCCATGGCTCTGCTCCTGCAAGGCAATGAGTTCAAGGATTGTGTGGTTACCCACATCCCTTCTGCACCCTCTCCAAGAGAGAACCTGGCAACTGCCTGAGCTGCTGGTCCAGTGCAAAGGTGGAAGTTTTCACCTCCTCCCTCAGCAGATGTTCCAGCACTTCCCCATACACCAAATCCCTTGGTCAGCAGGCCCAATAATGTGGGGGGGTCAGGGGCATGTGCAGGGCCCCCCCACTGCCATGGTCAGGTGTGGGAGGTGACATTGCCAGGGTATCACCTGGCCACGTATTAAGAGAAGGGGGTAGAGGTATCAGTCCCCTGCTTACCTGTCAGTGTATGTCTGCCCTTCAGGCCCTGACTTATGGGGAACATGTTCAGGTTCAGAACTGGGAAAGGTCATACTTTTTTCTCCTTCTTGGGTGTTGGCACCAAATGCTTGCACAGTGGTGCTACGTGAGCTTTCTGTGCTTTTCCTGCCACCAAGGTGCCTTGGTGCTTGCTCTAAGTCCACATGGCAGGAAGCTGTCAGATAGCATCCCAGACTGCACACCATCCCAGACTGCACACCACCTCTAAGCCAAAATTCTACTTTGTGAGCTACTGGCATTAAAGTTGTGAGTGAGCGATTTAGTTGCTGCATAAATCAGTTTGCTCTGGAGCCATCCTTCCTGAGGAAGACAAAAAGGCGGGGGCTAAAAAACAGTGAGCTAGCTCACACTAACTCAGCTTAGAGGGAACACTGCCGCACACCCTACCTCTTGAGTCATGAGGCATCCTGACAGAAGATTTTGTAGGGCTGGGGGGGGGGCATGATGGGTGCAGGGGAAGAAGAAGCGTTGGATTTATACCCCACCCTTCACTCGGAGTCTCAGAGCAGCTTACAATCTCCCTTCCTCTCCCAACAATAGATACCCTGAAAGGTAAGTGGGGCTGAGAGAGCTCTGAGAGAACTGTGACTCACCCACGGTCACCCAGCTGACTCCATGTGGAGGAGTGGGAAATCAGACCTGGTTCTTCAGATTAGAGTCCACCACTCTTAACTACTACACAAAACTGGAGGGGGCTTGGCTGCTGCAGAGGAGGAGGAGGATTGGTCACACCCTTAGTCAACACCCTGAGCTGCTTGGGGAGGCATGGCCGTTGCCACAGCATTAGGGGAAGGGGGACTCTAGTTTTTTACATAGAATGGGCTGCACTGTCATTTTTCTTGGTGCAGTTTTGTGCATCTCTGGGGGGATGTTCCTGGCCTAAAAGGGCTTAGGGAGCTGCCTAACTATAGCCCCCAATCTGCCCATATTGCTGTCAGCACAGAGGCCTGCGACAGACTTACACCAGTGCACAGCCACCATAGAGTTACACCAGTAGCCAAGAGCGTCACAGCAGTGCTGAGCTCCTGTGCCTGCGTAACCAGCCCTTACACTGGTGGGTCTCTGAGATGTGCCAGCATTGGGGTCAGTCAGCTCCTGGAGCCCATCCCCCCCCCCTTTAGGATTATGCCATAAAGTGGGATCCGTGGCATTGTTTTTAGTTTAGTTAGGTTGAATCCAGAGATGGTTTCCCGTCAGTGGAAGACAGCAGTTTCACCAGTACTCCCCCAGATTGCAGAGCCCAACTCCACCACCATACTGTTCCTAAAGGTCACCTTTCTCATAGGATTAATGTTTTGGGGGGAGTCAGTGGACTTTTTCATAGAACCCATTATGTATTTTTAAGTGTTATATTTTGCCCTTGTACACTGAAATGAAAGCACAAAACAAAATGAGAAACTACAGGAGGCTGCCAGGAGGAGAGGAAGGATAATGTGGGGAGGGAGATACAAGGAGAGTGATGTGCCCCCCCACCAGTTCTTGAAGGTTCCCTACCAGGCAACTGGGTGATGGTTTTCCTAGGTAGGGGCTGCTGGGTAGTTAGGAGGTAAAGACCAAGGGGCAGATAAAGGTAGGTTGGCTTTGGGGTGGGAAGTAGAGAAGGAAACAGGAAATGGGAGACGCTGTGGGGGTTTTCAGAGAAGGAGAAGAGGAAATAATGAGGGAGGGATAAATGAGATTCCCCCCCCCCCAAGTCCTTGCAGGTTCCCACTTGTTCAAACCTAATTCCTGAATCACCTGGATGGTTGGATGTACAAGGCATGGTGAAAAAAGCTGGCCATATCTCCTCCTTTTTGCTCTGTTCAGTAAATACAGCCTTCCATTTTTCATGCTATAATATGAGCAACATTCCAGCAGGTGTCATTGTAAAACAGATGAACTCTGATTAAAATCCTCCAATATGCTGACTCTGCTATCTGAAAAAATAAACCAAGTATTCGATGATTGCTTATACTGCATCATGCCTGTTGGAAAATGTGGTCCTATCCCTCAGATAGTGTTTTTAAGAGTTCATCATGAGTTTGACAAAAGTACTGGTTTGGAAAAAAAAATACTATATGGTTTTAACCCCTGGACTTATTTTCTAGGGTGTTTGTCATTCTCTTTTCTTCCTAAATGATCATACATTTATATCAAACCCTGAAAACATTGAAATTATTTTAATAATGCATTCTAATCCAAGATTCCATCAAACTAATAATCAAGTTATATGGAATTTAATAGAATGTCCGTCTATATCCAATAATTAAGTCAACTAGATTGTGTTTATTGTAGCAAAAGATACTTTTCACTGAAGCTTTCAGAGGCTGCAGAAATCACCATGTTTTCAGTGATTTTTTTTGAGAGGGCTGTGAACAGAGGCAAAATGGCAGAAGCAGTACCTTCGGCCTGAATGGGCTTTGTCATGTTATCATGTAGCCAAATCCGATTGGCTTCATGGTACATTATGAAATTGTGACATCTGTATTAGGATTACATGATCTCTAATCGTCTGGGATTATGTAACCAGAGAAACAAGAAAAAGTCATGTGGTGGCCAACAGCAATGGGACTTGTTGACTTATACTACTGTGTTGCCTGGCCAAGTCACACTATGGCCAGCACTGCCTAACCAGGCTGAGTTGCACAATGGCCACTGCCACTCAGTTTAGTCATTCTATGGCTGCCACCACTCAGCCCAGCTGAGTGGTGTGGGTAGTGACTAGGGAGTCATATAGTGGCCATTGCTGGGCCTGGCTAAGTCTCATGGTGGCCACTTCCAGGCTTGGCCCTAACTAGTCTTTCTCCACCAGGGGGCATGATGGAGAGGAAAGGCAGGGCCTTT
Organism: Lepidodactylus listeri; assembly: GCA_029233225.1. Classification (NCBI taxonomy): domain Eukaryota; kingdom Metazoa; phylum Chordata; class Lepidosauria; order Squamata; family Gekkonidae; genus Lepidodactylus; species Lepidodactylus listeri. The sequence continues at coordinate 98,773,248 of JARCFY010000002.1, forward strand.
TCTAGGGCTGCTTTGGCCTCCCAGCCCACTCCTAATCAAGTCTACTCAAGGAGGAAGGGATGTTGCCATAAGAAAGTCTTCATTAACATTTGAATGCAGCTACATTTTTGTGTTGCTCTATGAAGACTTCTCTGAATGCAGGAGGCCAAGAGTGGAGGTACTTAAGAACATACTGGAATTTCTACATTCAGGTGTAATGACAAACCACAGTTAAACAGGCTAAATACAATGCATGGTTCAGCATCCAACGACAAACCAGTTTGTTGGCCAGCCTGTTTTCAGATATAACAATATGCTAATAAATGCGTGAATGCATCCTAGACTTAGAAATGCAGAACCATATACATATCAACCTACTTGTCTATTCAAAAGCCACATCCATCCAATCAATGTGTCCTATCCATTCTGAGCAGACAAAAGTAGACTAGCATCCTAACAGCCTGATCTTCCAGCCATTTCATGATTTATAGTTGCTCTGCAAGTGTTGTTGTCCCAGGTCATCACATGACTAAAGGGTATTACAAATATACATCGCAATTTTTATGCCAACATTCAACTGCCAAAGCTTCCCACAAAGAATCTTGGGAACTGTAGTCTGGCAAGGTGCTGAGAAATTTCTTGTTAGATATTTTTGTCCTCCCCCCACTACTGCTTTACAGGAGGAAGTAATAACTGTTAAACTACAGCATACACTGCAGTTTAATAAGACTGCTGCTGCACCATCCACCTACAGCTGTCTTCCAATTAACTGAATGCCAATCTGATAGTGAAATCCTATACAGAAGTACTCCAATCTATGTCCATTGATTTCAGTGGGAGAAGACTGGACTGTGCTGGGAATTAGTTCATCCTATTCTAAATCTCTTTCTAATGATTTTTAGAATGACTATAAGCTCTGCTATACAGAGGCATGTATCTACAAAACTTTCACATAATAGTCTATACAGCAGGCAGGGTGGAGGAGCCAGCCATGCGATTAGCTGTCACACAGACTTCCATATAATTACTGACAAATATGTGAAAGTTATGAACAAATAGGGAAGGGAACACTTGCCATTTTTTCCCCATGTAATGCATTATACATATTTACCCAAATCATCTAGGGTAGGGAAACAACACTTGTCTGAAAAATAGTAAGGAAGGGGTTACTTTGTGTCATGTTCCAGTGAGGGAAAAACAGCCTTAGGTTTGCTATTGTCTGCAGGTTTGCCTCCGTGAGAACAGAAGGTTGAGCTCAAGGTGAACTGTCAGGAGGAAAAAACGAGGGAATCATAGAGAAGATGGGCCTTGTACATAATTGATCTGACAGAGTGCTGCCCACTCTATCATCATGGCTGAAGTATGGCTGGCCCCCTGTGCAATAATGCATGTGCATTTGACAGCACAAGACTCTGTGCATTAAAGACTTTTGTTTTAATCAAGAAGGCTGCCCTGCCTGTTAGCCCCTCAAACCACTATAAAAATCCAAAGACCTGGCATCAAATCATATGCAAAAACTATCATTTAAAAAACAATTGGGGGTTTCATGTCTTTTACTGAATAGCTGGTATTTTATTTTGTTGTATTTTTTCTGGCTTTGTTTTTCTTTGTATGGAGGATTGAAGAGTGCCTTCGTGCTTCATCTGAAACACATCTAAAAGTACCAGATAAACTTAATTGTCTTTTTAAAAAAAAAAAAAAAGTCCTGAGAGGTGTCTGAATTTAGGTACCAGCAAAACAACAACACATTGTATACTCGGAGCTCCCACTGACATTTGAAAGTGTCAGGTACAACCCACCTCAACCTTTGATCCATGGAAAATGGCTAGAAGTTCTTTAGTTCTTGTGCCATTTTGCCAGCAGGCTGGGGGCAGTAACTGGAGGTCTTATATTACTCACCCAGAATATGTACCCTCAGTACTCATTTATATACAAATTATATACAGATACAGCTCCCTACTGTGATACAGACTGGTGTTGTGCTTAGATGTCATATCGGGACAGGGGACACCTGTGTTCACAGTTCATACTTACATAGATCTTGCTTTGACTCTCAGTTCATGATTGTCCTTTACGGCAGGAGCCAGAACCATCAGCCACTGCTCAACTTCTTGGCATGACCCCAACCTATGAATGAATTTACTCCCCAAGCTACAGGTCTATGTCTGTCAGAAATTTACATGGTTTCAATTTCAACACCAAAAGCTATGGATAGATACAACTGAAGGCTATGAGCTTCATAGGATGTAACAAGAAATTATAATGGAGGAATAGTATCTGTCATCTATTTACTCTAGGAAACTCACCCTCTGCTGCGGTAGCAGAGTATATCCAATTAGTCATTTTCATTTCCAGTTTGCACTTTGGGGATAATTATGTTTTTTTAAAAAATAATCAATATTTCAGTGGTGATGCAACAATATTAAGTTGTTAAAAGTTCAATCTATTAATTACTCTATTAAACAAAATAAAATATTAAAAAATGCACTAACTTCTTACCACAAAGTGGATGAAACCAAATAAAATAACAGCAAGCTAATTAATATTTTCTAATGGATTTATTAACATTCCATCCTAAAGTAAAATGGGAAGATTCCTAAGCATAGTTACGCTTTGCTAAATTCATGGAAATCTGTGGTCTTAGAAGGGTACAATTCTGCTTGGCATAGCACTGTAAGAGCCAGTTTTCACACTCATTTACCCAATGGTCAGTGTCCCATGAGTATCATTTCTCTGTGGACTTTCCCAAGTGGTTGTTGTTTCTTCTTTCCCTGTGGACTGTTACTCTGTCTCCCACTCTTCTCTTAGTCATGATCAACTCCCACTACTTTCTCAAATTTTAACCCCAATTTTAATCTCATGCCCTCATTTTGTTCCTCCCTCTGATTTAAGGAGGTTTATACCACCTTGAGCAAGGGAAACCTTTACTATACAACCTTAAAGGCATAGAACAGTCTTCCCATGCTTCAATAGAAGCAAGAGTACATAATCTGGTTTGGCAAGAGTACATGATCTTAAACCCATATGCATCCAGTCTCTTCCATTCCATTGCTTCCAAATCCATATGCATCCAATCTCTTCCATTCAGCCCACCTTAACGAGGTTCAAACAAATGTGAAACTGGGAGTTCCATGCAATTGTTGGGGGGTTTACCCTGGAGAGTGTCTTTTCAAATAGTAGCTATTTGTGAAACAAATTTGGATTAGGGGCACTGTATAAGTCGAAGGGAATTTAAGCTTTTCCCTTACACCTTTTTCCTGACTTGATACAGTCTCACAGAATTTCTCTCCCCACCCCCTTTCCATTGAGCAAACACAGAGGCAATGAATACTGGATCTATATGTTTGTCCCAGTAAGGAAAACAGCAGTTCTGTACAGCCATTTCAGTTTGGGAAAATAACACACTGGGGAAACCCCAGTCCCATGTTCTGTATCACTGTCCTGATCTGCACCAGGGTCCCATATGCTTGCAATTTATAAAGAAAAACTGGTTGGAAATGCTGTATGTGGAACTTGTAGTATCATATCTGTTTCAGTCTTTACAGACCTGTGAATATTTTATCCATGGTTTAAAATTTGCTATATAACTCAGTAGGTATTAAGAATGAATAAAGAACCCACCCACTGAGCTCAAGACCCTTTGAGAGAACAAGACCCCGGTAACACAATTGCAATAGCATCTGTATAAAGAGAAGGCATTCTCTTTTTTCACATGAAGAAGGCCAAGGGTAAGCTGGGGGTCCCCAGCCTTTGTGATCCCATGGGCATCTTTGGAATTCTGACACAGACTTGTGGGTACAACCACAAAATGGCAGCCCCCACAGGAGGCAAAGCCAACTGCATAACGGTAGGGTTTGAGGTTATGCATAACTCTTCAGCGTTTCAAGCAGAAATGTTTGTTTTTAAATATTTTCTTGCATGCACTCAGCTTATCTTAAGACATGCAGTGACAACCCTTGTGCTGTGGTGGCAGGCAAAGGCCGCAGTATCACCTTATTAAAGAGCACCCCTATCGCTGCTTTTTTGTGGAGCTTGTATCCGTACCCCTAATGTTCTGAGACAAAAATCTCATGCAGAAAGCATTTACCCAAACACTCTGGTGGGACAAAAATTAGCACAACATGCCCTTCCTGCTTTGGTATTAGCCTTGGTCACTTGTACAAACTGCACTCCTATTGTCCAAGAGCTCTTTCGCCATAATGCCTACACTTTCTACAGATGAAGACACAGAACCCCAAATTATATACTTTACCTTAATGTGTGTACCGTTTCCAAGTTTACAAACTTCTTGTGGTGTCATGTGATTGAACGAAGACTTAATCGGCGTACTGTTACAATTGTAAAAGCAGAGTGGGAGCAGGCCATTGTCTGAGCTCTCTGTTAACTTCAGTGGGAGGGTTTTGCCTTATGCCACCTCTTTTGCCAGCAGAACATTTAGCAGTCGCCAGGGGTTTGACCCACCTATGAACAAGCATAGCATTCAGATTAAGTTCTGCTCCTCTCCCACCGTACCTCTGATGCCTTTCATTTTGAATATGCACACTGGTGGGATTTGGGCCACTCAAGGAAAGCAGTGCTGCTAGTCCAGAGTACATACACAATGTCTTTGTATTTTCAGTACAAGTGGACTTTGTAGCAAACCTTTCCTGATCCAGCTGGCATATGGCATTGACCCATCTGAGAATCAATATTAGAGTATAAGTAATTTGGGAATATTTTTCATAAAATTTCCCTATGGAATTTGTTTTCAAAAATAATATATTTTTTCAATTTTATTTTTTTAAATGTTTCCAAGTATGGATTCTTTAGATAGCATTAAATATATGACACAAGATACTAAATCTGGTAGCTGTTTCCTGAAAGTTTGACAACGGCTAAAATTTTGTTTGCTTTAAAAGTATCCAGCAAAGTTGGATTTCAAAATAAATATATAGTCAAATGTATGTTTTTACACATTCCATAATTTCCTTTCACCCCCATCAATAGTGTTTTCCTGAAACAAAGTGTTTATGTGTTAAGGAGCTGAAATTCTTTCACTACTTTTTAATCATAAAAGGTAGTGAATAAAATTCTCAGTGACATGACAGCAGAAACAATCAACAAGAGAACATTTTTCTGTGCTTTTACATCTGTTAATCATCAAGTTGGTTTATGTAATAATACCAACAAAGAATTATTCTTAATACTCAACGTTGCCATTTCCAATACTTCTATCCAGACTAATTTTTAAAATGTCATAAGCCTTTTCTGTTGTTCTGATACTGTCATCATTTATTCTGTTTTTACAGAAAATATACTGGTCAGGAGTCTCTTTTTGATAGTCTCTCTAAGGAATATGATTTTAAAAACTAGCCATAAAAGGGCTAACAGGCTTAGTCTCCTATCTCTGTGAGGACATGAATAAATTAGCATCCTGAGTGTAGAACATTCACTTTTACAGTAGGTGGTGTTCTTGTTACACTTTCATACATTGCAGGCTAATTAGCTGTCTTAAAGAGGACATCATTAAATTATTTTCCCCCACGCCTGCTTAAAACATTTCAACGTTCAATGTGCCCAAGCAATTCAATTATATTTAAAGTGAATAGCTTAGCCACAGGTCTCTTCTGTAATACTATTCAGAACAGATTTTACAGTTTCCTGTAGACACAGGTGAAACACGAGAACAAAAAAAAAAAGCTTTTATTCCATTCAATGTATTTTAAACAATATCTATATATCTAATTCCGAGAGGTTTTTTTCTGTGTGGATGCTTATATCTGCCAAAAGAGAGCTCACTCTCCCCCAGCAGTTTTTTTACATAGTCAGGCCCCTGCCTCGATCTGCAGAAAAATCCAAAAAGTTTAAAAAAAAACTTCAGGGACCGTTGAATTCCCCCCAATACCTTTTGAAATGGCATCAGCTCCAGGCATCAACTGTGAGGAGATTAGAATGTTCGGGGGAGGGGGGGGGAAGTTCTAACTATTTCTGTCAGTAAAAGGCAGGGTTTTTACTGGCAGCAGTCTAGGGTTGCCAAGTACCCCCCCTGGCCACCACCATCAGATCCAGATCCAGATTGGGAAACTCCTGGAGATTTGGGGGTGGAACCTGGGGAGGACAGGGACCTCAGTGAGGTACAATGCCATAAACTCCAAAGCATCCATTTTCTCCATGGAAAGTTACCTCTGTACTCTGGAGAGGAGCAGTAACTCCAGGAGATCCCCAGGTCCCACCTGGAGGCTGGCATCCCTAGGCAGCACCCTCTGTGTGACTTGATACCACCTGATTTGCATGACTCAGGTAGGCCCAGCTGCGTTGCTACAGTTCATCAGCAGCCACCCTATGAAAGCAAGTGTGATGTAACAGAGCTTCAGATTGGGATCTGTGAGACCCAGCTTCAGATCCCCATCTTGCGGTGAAAGCTGACTGGGAGATTTTGGATCAGTCACATACTTTCAGCCTAACCAACCTCACAGGGTTGTTGTGCAGATAACAAAGAGGAAATAATAATGTAAGCTGCTTTAGTCCCCACTGTGGAGAAAGACTGTAATTTTCCTAGGTAGAGGCTGCAGGGGAGGGGGGTGGAGATGGAAAGCTGAAGACAGATAAAGGTAAGTTGGCTGTTGGGTGGGAAGGAAATAGGGTTGCCAACTCCAGGTTGGGAAATTCCTGGACATTTGAGAGGTGGAGCCTGGGGAGGGTGGGATTTGAGGTGGGAGGCAGAAAGAGAGAGAAAGAGTGATGAGGTGGGGAGGCAGAAAAACAAAGAAAATGGTGATGGGTCAGAAAGAGAGAAGAGGAGAGAGAGAGAGAGTAAGAAAGGGGGCAGAAGGGAGAAAGGGTGTGAGAGAGGTAGGGGAAGAAGGGAGGAAGCAAAGGTGTGAGGAATGGGATAACCATCCCACAAGTTTCTTGTGGATCTCCATTTGTTTTCTAATAAAATCCACATATTGTTCTTGTGCCTGTGTGCCTGTGCCGGAGTACTAACTGTTTGCAGATATACTGACAGACTGGAATTGTTATTTCCTTCCTTAAGTCCTGTAAAATAAATTCACAGGTCCATTTTTCCTTCCTAATCAGTACAAAGGCAGCATATTCAGAAAGTATCGAAATCTGAGCCAAGAATACTTTTAAGCTCAGGATGCTAACTGGCCCAAATGAAAAATCTTCCAGCTTTTGGACCTGGACTGAGTCAGTCAGTTCTGATCATTTTTCTAGTGGCACGGCACTCTGATTTCATTTTCACCTTCTATCTTGAAACTTCTGTTTCCCCTGGGCAGTGGAGGAGGGGACAAGTAGAGGAGGACTGAGTATATGAGCCTGACAGGCATATCATCCAACCACAACATTTAGCTCATATAATGTGGTCCCTGATTTGCCTTTTTGTGCACAGAGTTTCCCTCCCTCCATCACACGGTGCGCTCGCTTACTTGGGGACAGCTTTCATTCACTACCACAAGGAGCACTCCTTCCAATGGGAGGAGTGGACAAATGTCCTTGTTGCAGCAGATAGGGGGATGGCAGAAGAACAAAAGGAAAAGAGGTCTTCAGACATATACCCATTTTGTCCCCTTCCAGTAAGCTGGGACCCGGATTCACCAAAGGCATCACAGAGAGGGAGGGGGCCGAGACGATGGGAGCAGCCATGGCAGCTCTTGCTGGGGGTGGGGTGGCAGTGAATGCGGGAAGCTGGGGCTCGCCCTGCATGCCACTGGCCCAGTTAGTGAACCCAGGGAGGGCTGGTGGGGCGGGGGTACACAGCATGCTACTTAGGGCACCGTACCACCCCGGCTCACCCTCTCTTCAGCCACAGGCGATATGGCCCATCCCACACTCTTTCTGCAATTTGGCAGGCAATATCCTTTGGGTGAGGGGTACCATCCACATTAGTAAGCATTTCAAAGTTATGTGTTTAAAATTCTAACTCATCAACAATACTCACTACAAAGCCTTGGCTGGACAAGTTGCTGGTCCTCTATTTACATTACTGTACTGTGTAGCTCCTTGCCACATCCCCAGACTAATATGGTTGCATTATAAATGTGCTACAAAATAACACATAAGATTGCACTGGAAGTTGTCAGAAACTTCAGTTGGTGCAAAAACTTCATCCCATATTTTGACTGAGGTTGCTGCTGCAAGCACATTTAGCCAATAGTGAAACAGCTTCACTGGCTTCCAATGCATTTTGATTCAAGGTACTGGAACTTACCTGTAAAGGTAATCTGGGACCCACCGAACAGCTTTGTCTACTAGATGCCTGCTGACTACCTTAGATCAGATTCAGGTGGGTAGCCATGTTGATGTGCAGCAGCAGAACAAAGGCCATTTCTGCACTGTCATTTTTGTCACTCATTTGTCCCTGTTGTTTTGGGTCGTTTCCCCCCCCCCCAACTTCCGACATGTGTTTTGCTCCCTCTGGGACTACTAGAGAGAGCAAAACACATTGGGGGGGAACCCTGAAGCAATAGGGACAAATGAGTGACAAAAATGACAGTGCGGAAGTTAGTCTGAGTCCAGTGGACATTTAAAAATGTTATTCAAGGTATAAGTAAGTCAGTGAGCACACAATGTGATGGAGGGAGGGAAACTTGGTGCACAAAAAGGCATAAAAAGGAAAATCAGGGACCACTTCAGAAGAAGTGTGCTTACACACAAAAGCCTATGCCTTGAATAAAATTTTGTTGGTCTTAAAGGTGCCACTGGACTCAAACTTTGTTCTACCTTAGATCAGCCCAAACATTTGGGGTGGTGCTTCCATTCTGTGCACCAAGCACAGTTTGCACCAGTGAGAGCTCATTCCTTTTTGAAGATTTCAGAAGGCTGTCATGTTGGTCTGCAGTAGAACACCTAGATTTGAGACCAACAAAGCTCCCTTCATCAGATACAAGTTGGAATGGAGATCTCTGAGTCCCTGTGTCCCAGTCAGAAGGTGGGAGGGTTACTGCAGAGAAGGAACTCAGGATGCAAAGGTACAATGCACATGTTAATTAGCTTGATTGGAGCAGGAGGGAAATGCTTGAGGGCAGAAAATTAGCATCCATAGTGAGATAAGAATTCAATGTCCCTATTTAGCCCTGGGGGTTCCATTGTTCTGAACTTGTGAATTAATTCAAGTTCAGCAATCTCATAACTCCCCCTTGAAATTTTTGTTTGAGGACTGCCACTCTTAGGACAGCAATGGAATGACCTGAAAATTAAAAAGTCTCCCACTGGGTTTTGAGTGTTGTCGTTTTTAATGCCAGATTTATGTCCATTTATGTCCATTCCTTTATGATGACAACTCCAGTGTTTTATATAAGGTGACCAGAAAAGTTCATAATGCTTAAGGATGCCAGCCTCCAGGTGGGACTGGAATTACAACTCATCTCCAGACTACAGAGATCAGTTCCCCTGGAGAAAATTGATATTTTGGAGGGTGGACGCTATTGCATTGTGCCCCACTGAGGTCCGTGTACTCCCCACACTCTATCTCCAAATCTCCAGGAGTTTCACAAGCTGAATATGGCCACTCTAAACCACCACCCCCATCACCTGTGGTGGCCGGGGGGGGAACCTGGCAACTTTATGCTCATCTCTCAACCAAGTCAGTTCTTTTCAGGTGCCATTTCAGGACTAAGGGGATTGCTGTTATATTATTTCTGATTTGTGAATTTGGGCCAGTTGTTTTATTCTGGATAGTTTGGTCTTAGGGGTCTGTGTGTGTGCCTGTAAAGCCACATGCTATCTTTGTTGGGAAAGTGGGATGTAAACTTTTAAGAACACGAGTCATAAATTCATGACTCTGCTTTCAACATATGAAGTGTACAGTAGGGATGTGTGTCGGTATTTGTTGAGCCGAATATCGGCATTATTCGGGTATTTATTCAGCCAAATACCAAAGCACACCATTTAGTTGGGAGCCAAATAGAAAATCCTGAATAAATGCTGAATATGTATGTATGTATGTATGTATTGGATTTATATCTTGCCTTTCCGGCAAGGCAGGCTCAGGGTGGCTCACAATAATTAGTGCATAAGTAACAGTAAAATTGGCATTAAATAAAATAAAAACAATACATAAAAGTTGCTGGTGATGTTTCCTTAGTTACTTAAGATGGCATACAAACAAGTGCAAACAACAGTCAACAATCATTCTGCTCGCTGAGCTTCCAAAATTCAAGTGGCAGCGCAAGCCAGGTGTGGAAGCCAGGGCCAAGCTCTATGGTAATGATTGATGGTAATGATGATGGTGGTGGGAGCTCCTTAGTTGAAACCCTGGTGGAAGAGCTCCATCTTGCAGGCCCTGTGGAACTGTAGAAGATCCCACAGGGCCCTGATCTCTTCTGGGAGCTCATTCCACCAGTATGGAGCCGCCACTGAGAAGGCCCTGGCCCTAGTGGTGGTAAGCCTGGCGTCCTTGAGACCCAGGAAGGTCAGTTGGTTTTGCGACCCCATCCTAGTGCTCTCTGGAGTGTGTGTGTGTGTGTATCTGGGAATAGCAGCCAATGCTGAATAGCAGGGGGGGGGGGGTTAAAGTTTAAACAGAAGCACTTACCTTCCCTTTTTAGATCCTTCCCATTGTTTCTTGCTGTTTCCCGCCATTTGCTCTGTTCCAGGGCAACAGAGGGAAGAGGGCTTAGGGGAAGCTTACAGCCAGTCACTGCAACGTATTTGCAAATTGCATTGCATTGGCTTTACAAGGCGGTTGTTGCTGCTGGCTTAGCTCAGCTACCTCTACCTACCTGCCTGGACAAGAAGACTGAAGAAAGCTACTGGGTTTAAATAACAACGTTTACGAAGTTTTCTTGTTTTATTGTTGGGTCTTATTTTGGCTTGGTGGGTGGGTTTCTGTGGGGTGAGTGGGGAAGGCTGGCTTGCCCCTAGCTAGCCCTTCTCCTTGTTCTGAGGTTAGCATCACTTCTGCAGTTGCAGTTTTTAAAAAGTGTTAAAAAGTTAAGAGGTTTTCTTATTTAACTGTTATTTAAATGTTTGTTCTTTGGCCTTGGGGGGGGGGGTTAAGCCTGCCTGCCTGCCCTAGGTCTTTTCCTTGTTCCTTGTTCTTTGCATCACTTTTGCAGTCATGGTTAACTTAAGGTGGTCATATGTCTCCTTGCTGAGATGATCACTGTATACACCTCCCCTTCTCCATGATCAAAGGTGCTGGTTTCCACAGGATGCTCCAATATGCCTTACCCTGGTACATCCCCTTGCTTGCACCATGCTGAGCAAAACTGTGATGCTCCTTATTGTACAGGGCTGCCATGGAGTGTGTGAAGGTACAGTTGTCCTGCTCTTGTGGGAGAACTGTGCACTTCACATCTGACATCTGGACCTCCCAGCAGGGGCACGATGTGTGTCGCTGACTGCACACTTGTAGCAACCCAGCAACGTTCTTGGTGGGGATGGGGAAACCACTAGTGTCAGGCTGGGTCAGGGCTGCCAGGCTGGCATGCAGAGCCAATTGACAGGCTGCATACAGTGGATGACATCTTAGCCATCATCAAAACACAGTTAATGGCATGGGTAGACAGGGACCTCTCCATGAGCTTCATGGCAACCGATGGTGGTTCGAACATGAAGGCAGTGATTGGACCTCAGGCACATTTACTGCACAGCCCACCTTCTCTACGTCATGATTAAGAATGCCTTGGGGACGGGGTCTGCAGAGATTTCCCATTCAGACACTGCAACCCACGAGTTCAGGCATATCCTCCAGAAATGTTGGTATATCGTGTATCATTTCTCTCATAGTATGAAGGACACCTACCTGCTGCGTAAGAAGCAGACATTAATAGGTATGCCTATCACTCACTGGAATTCTACCTGTGCCATGCTCAAGCACTTGACGGAGCAGGAGAGAGCCTTGAGTGCCCTGATCTCTGAGGCTCGGGTCATTCAGGTAGAGAGCCAGCTCAACCAGGAGGCGTAGTTGACCACCTCTCAGACTGTGGAAGTTCTTAAGCCCTTTAAGAGCCATACAGAGATGCTCTTGTCTGACATGGCAAGTCTGGCCCTGGTCATCCCCATGATCAACACAGCTCATGAGGACTTGGCCTCATTTCTGGAGCCAGCTGCGGGACATGCAGACATGTTTCCAGCAGTGCGCATACTAGTGAGAAGGCTGCAAGAAGGACTTGAGGACCGCTTTCAGCCTCTCACTGAGCAGAAGGTCTACACATTGGTGAGCATGTGTGACCTGCACATCAAGGACAGGATCACTAAGTGGGCTGAACAGTTCAATCACTGGAGAGACAAGCTCTCCTGGCAAGATGAGCACATGCAGGCCAAGAGGGGTTCATCGGTGCAAGCTGAGGAAGAGGGAGGTGAAAGCAGCACCACTACTGCTCATCCCTACCTCCCCCACTAAGCAGCATCCCCCCCAAGGCTCCTGCCATGACAACTGTTGAGATTGCAGTCATTGGGCAGATGTTTAGCCCCTCTGAGAGCGGTAGGCCCATGAGATAGGACATAGCAGCTGTGGTGGTGAGGATACACCTTTTGGAGCCCTACAAGTCACAAGGCACCTGCCTGCTGAGCTACTGGGCCATGAAGGAGGCAGTCTAACCCGACCTCTCTGCTGAGGCCCAGAGGCTCCTGTCATGCCCTCCAACAAGTGTGCAAAGTGAGCGCATTTTTTCCCATGCAGGCAACAATGTCAGCCCACATTGTTCATGCCTGCTCCCCTGGACAGTTGAGCAGTTGGTCTTCCTGAAGGTCAACTTGCCACTGTTTGCCTACCTAGTCCTGGACTTTGCAGGTGACCAAAGTGAGCACATACTTATGCCTGCATCCCATAAGAACATAAGAGAAGCCAACAATGTTGAAGCCAATAGCCCATCCAGTCCAACACTCTGTCACACAGTGGCCAAAAATACAAGGTAAACAACATCCATTGGGTCCCCCTTGTCCATGTTTGTTCACTCCCTCAAAGAACACTAACAGGTTAGTGAGACAAGATCTTCCCTTAAAGAACCCATGCTGAGTCTTCGGCTGTTTTTACATCTGACTTTCCCGCTGGAATCATTCTAGTTCCAAAAAAACCTGCCCACACCTCTGTGCGTGTGAAACCGTGCTGCTACTGAAATGTCCACATCTACTAATTGCCCTCCTGTGGTCAAGCTAGTATTCAACCGGCTTGATTCTGCTTTAAACAATTGCGGTTGATTAGTGCACTTAGACCCCCTGGAGTGAAATTTCACACCACTGTGAAATCAGCACAGGAAAAGACAGCAGTCAAACTACTTTAGAGAGGAGGTGTAAAATGACCCTTCCTCAAGAGATTTTGTTCATCAATGTGCCTACTAATTCTTTCCTTAATAACAGTTTCCACCAACTTACCCACTATCAATGTCAGACTGACTGGCCTGTAATTTCCTGGATCTCCTCTGGAACTCTTTTTAAAGATGGGAGTGACATTAGCTACCTTCCAGTCCTCAGGAATGGAGGCAGATTTTAAGGAAAGATTACATATTTTTGTCAGGAGATCCACAAGTTCACATTTGAGTTCTTTCAGAACTCTCGGATGTATGCCATCCGGGCCTGGTGATTTATTAGTTTTTAAGTTGTCTATCAGTCATAGGACCTCCTCTCTCATCACCTCAATCTGATTCAGGTCTTTCAACACCACTCCCGAAATCAGCAGTTCTGGAGTGGGCAAGCACTTCTCATCTTCCACAGTGAAGACAGAGGCAAAAAATTGCATTCAGCTTCTCAGCCATTTCCCTATCATCCTTCAGTACTCATTTTACCCCCTTGTTCATCCAAGGGCCCCACTGCCTCCCTGGCTAGTTTCCTACTTCTAATGTATTTGAAGAAAGTTTTATTGTTGGTCTTTATGTTTTTTGCTATATGCTCCTCATATTCCCTTTATGCCTGCCTGATCACAGACTTGCATTTTATTTATCAATCTCACTGAGACTAGCTTTGCACCACTTAAAGGAATCCTTCTTACCTTTTACAGCTTCCATTATTTTGTTTGTTAACCATGCAGGCTTTTTTCTATACCTATTTGTGCGTTTCCTAACCTGCAGTATATATATTTTTTCTGAGCTTCAAGGATTGTAGTTTTAAATAGTCTCCAAGCTTCCCCAATGGTTTCGACCCTTTCTACTTTTCCTTTCAGTTTCCTTCTCACATGTCCCCTCATATCAGAGAAGTTACCCTCTCAGTCTGTACTGGGAAGCTGGGGTGAGACGTTCTTCCCAAAATTAAAACAAGACTAGAAAGAACTAGCAGGAACATTAAGCATTTTGATTGGCAAAGAAATACCCCACCAGTCTTCCCACTGCCATTCTGTATCCACCTCTTCAGAATGCCTCTTCAGAACCCTGGTAGCAGGCACAGGGCAATGCTGAAGGTGATGTGCACAGAATTTCACACACCAAGAAGTCACCAGCACCACCCCCAAACCAAAATTGCATGCTGGAATTAAAACAGCAGCACAAATAATTATTCTAACTGAAACATTCTTCTTTGCAGGGATGGGAGGTGGGAAAGGGAGAGCCTGTGATGAAGGGTAGCTACAGCTCCTAGGCTAAGGCTCCTCCACTGAGACAGTGATAGCTGGTGTGTACTGCTGCTGAAAGAGGAGGATCAGCATGAACAGACACACAATCCCCTCCCTCTCACTTTCTGAGGCCTTACCTGGGGCAATGGTGTATTGACCTTGGCTTTGGAAGAAAACAAAGCACCACTGGGCTTCTCTGTATTGGGCTGGCCTTGGATTGGATGTGATAGGAAAAGTGCCTGCCCACCCTGCACTTTTGAGTGTTCTGCACCTCATCTTCTACTGTGCCCTTGCTTCTGCCAAAAAAAAAAAATTAAACACTGCTGGGATTCTTTTGTATGACATTGGTGGTACTGTGTGTTGTGTTGGGTTTGCTTTGACTGCTGCCACACTGGCACTGGGTTGTGCTGCTGGGCACTATTGCACTGGTTCTGCTGTCCTTGGGGAAAAAACCCTTGCTTGGATTGTGATTCTGTGCTTGACCTCAATCCTGTAGAGCTGGCATTTACCACAATGGGACTGGGTTCAGCTGCTGGCCACTAGTAGGTTGATAGTTGGTACAGGATTGTGCCACTGGTTGACTGGGTTCTGCTGCTGGGCACTAGTACATTCAATGCACTGGTTCTGGTGTCCTTGCAGAAATGCCCTCCCCATTTTGTAAGTCAGAGATTCTCAGATTTGACCTTAGATCTGACCAGCACTGCCACAGTGGCACTGGGTCTGCTGGGCACATTGCACTGGTTCTGATGGTGGCCTTGAAAACTTGCCCCCTCCCCACACTTCACTTTCCACTGCAGAGAGTCTCTGGAAGAATCTGACCGCTGGGCTTTGCCTGACTTGCTATTTTTTTCCCACCATTGGAAACAATGGTGGATGGGGCACCCTTTCTTAGGTGCCCATAGAATTGGACCCCCTGGTCCAATCTTTTTGGAATGTGTGGGTTCTTTTGGGGAGAGGCTCCACCAGATATGCTGCAAATTTGGTGCTTCTCCCTCAATCCCCTTCCCCCAGCCCACTGAATACACCCTAGGAGATTTTCCATTGACTATAATGGCCCCATAGGGTATAATGGAGCTCAATATATTCAGGAATCCCAAGTGTTCCCCAAATACCAATGCAACACCAATTTTGATATTTGGGGATATTCAGAAATGCCAAATATATTCAGGTGTTTTAAAAAAAAACAAATCTGAATAACATTTAATATTTTTTCATTGCACACCACTAGTGTACAGCCTACGTGAATTATTGTTACTTGTTTAAAAGCAACTAAAAAGACTGCTGTGCTATGACAGAAATTATGGGAGGCAAGCAAAAATTTACTATTGGCACCTTTTCTAGAACAGGAATCTTGCAAATTTGTTGACAGCAATCAGGTCTTTATGTACAATTATGCCTTTCTTCACACAGTAAATCCATAGTCCAAATGTTTTCAAACTCAAAGAGGGAGTCTCTGCTTTTCCCCCATATATGTAACAAAATAGGTTTGGCATCTTTTTACAAGCTGTGGCCTAGTGCTTTTAACAGCTGCATGATGGGCAGAAATTCAATAGGAATGGTTTTTTTCTGGCATGGAAATGCACTAATAGAGAAGCTGAACCCACTGGGTTTTTTTTGTCCATCATTCAGCTGGTAAAGTTCCACGATGTTGGAAAGAGCTGTAAGTTCTAGAAGTGGATCAAAACCACAGAATTATTAACAACACTGGATTTCATATGTTAAGCATTATCAAGCAAGTAACAAGAGCTTCAACAGTAGCAAAGTCCCAGATACAGAAACTTTCAGCATTTGATGTCTTCATCTTTAATTGTAGCCTATGTTTCAGCCATATGTACAATCCTAGTACTCTTCTCCATAGAGTGGTAAGTTATTTCCTGCACAACATCTGTCTTCCATGCCAGATACTACAGCCAAAATATATTTGAGTGAACACAATCTGACAAACCAAGATGTGCAAGACAACAGCAGACATCAGACCAATAAAAAAACCCATATGATAACTACCATGCTAACAACACTGAACTTACCAATGGGAGACTCATAAAACATATGATAGCATGAGGTATATGGAATGCTTGTCAGTATCCAAGGAAGCTTAAGGACATACATACATGTTTGTATGTATGTCAAATCCTTTTCTTCATCATATAGTATGCAGGTCTCCAGGGAAAAAAATAAGTTATTTATATTAAGCTTTGGAAGGCAAAACAAATTAGGAGAAAGATAAATAAAATATGCCTTAAAGAGAATTAGTTCTTTTAAATGGGAGAACATGTTTTCATTTATGAAATTATAACTCCTTGCAATCAGCATAGTTCCAAATAAGGAGGGCTTTATTTAGGTGGATATTCAAATGGAAAGTTTCTTTTATTCACTAGTTTGTCACAGTCAAATACATGGCATTAGACACAGGGATTGGATCCAGTGTTTAGGAAAGCCCACAAGACTGTATATTTTCATATGGCTTTGTGCTGACATTGTCACTTCTAAGGGTCCTCACCAGGGTTTTTTGTTGTTGTTGTTTTAAGAGATGCCGGAACTCTCGAGAGGGAAATGAAGTTTTCCGTCTGTATACTGAAAACTCATGAACTTTTAAACAATTTTTAAAGAATTTTTGTCAAAGAGGTTCTGGATACTGAAAACTCATGAACTTTTAAACAATTTTTAAATAATTTTGTCAAAGAGGTTCTGGAACTCTGTTCCGGCACATTCCCCCAGGAAAAAAGCCCTGGTCCGCATCCTATGTCTAGTGTAACAGTCTCACTTAGGGCAGCCAATCTCTTCCCCTTGATCTTCATCCCTTGCCAGATTGGTGTAGTGGTTAAGTGCACAGACTCTAATCTGGGAGAACCGGGTTTGATTCTCCACTCCTCCCCTTGTACCTGCTGGATGACCTTGGGCAAGCCATAGTTCTGGCACAGCAGTTCTTGAAAAAGAGCAACTTCTGTCAGAGCTCTCTCAGCCCTACCTACCTCACAGGGTGTCTGTTGTGGGGAGGGGAAGGGAAATGGTATTGTAAACCGCTCTGAGACTCCAAGTGAAGGGCAGGATATAAATCCAATCTCTTCTCTTCTTCTGCTGCTGCTGCCTCTCAGTAAGGCAGCAGGGGAGAAGGGTAGGCAAAAAAGGTATCCTGTAATGTTGTGGCATCACTTTTGGCTGCATAACCGGAAGTGACAGTTATTTATTTATTTGATTTTTAGAATTAAAAAAAAATTACCATAGCATTATGCATCCACAAGTGCTGTTGGCACCCCTACCAGTCTCACACATGACTTGCATGCTCTCAATTCTCACATGAATTACAGGACAATTTTATGGAGTTCAGTGAGACATACTCACAGGCAATGCTCCCTCTAAGCTGTGGAGCCTTGTGAGCAAAAATTCTACTTTGTGATCTACCGGCATTAAAGTTGTGAGTGAGTGATTGGGCTACTGCATACATTAGTTTGCTCTGGAGCCCTCCTTCCTGAGCCAAGACAAAAATGTGTGAGCCGGAGGCTTAAAAACTGTGAGCTAGCTCACACTCACTCAGCTTAGAGGGAACCCTGCTCACAGGTAAGTATATACAGAATTGCAGCCTTACAGTGCAATCATATCAAGTGATGTGCTTAGACTGGAGCATAGGATAGCACTGCATAGAATAGCACCTTTAGTCATGAATAACTTCAGGTGGATTGGGGTCTATATCAATTTTACTGTAAACTACATAAATGCTTTAAAGTAGCATTGTTTACAATTTCTGCATGGAGTGTGTGAAACATTTTGCATTATGTTCAAACATCTGTGAAAGAAATTGACAATTGTTTATCCATTGGACTATTCTTGTTTCTTTTGCAGTGCAATTTTAAGTTTCATGTTTATCTTAGATATATAGAACTTATTATTAATATGATATTATCATCCTAGATAATTCTGTATCATAGCATTGCCAATGCAAGTCAGTATACATATGTACAGGGCTTTTTTTGTAGAAAAAGCCCAGCAGGAACTTGTTAGCATAATAGGCCACACCCAACAGCAGAAACTAATTAGCATATTAGGCCACACCACTGACAACATAGCTTATTAGCATATTAGGCCACACACCCCATGTTACCAGAAGAGTGGTCATCCAGCCACACCCATGTTTTGCTTCTTATTCTGTTTACCTTATTTGTTGTCAAAACCCAGGGCTTTTTTTGTAGCAGGAATTAATTTGCATGTTAGGCCACATATCCCTAATGTAGCCAATCCTAATGAGTTTCTGATGTTGGGTGTGGCCTATTATGCTAATGAGTTTCTGCTGGGTGTGGCCAACTCAGGAGCCAGCCAGAACTCCGTTCCTGTGCGTTCCTGCCCAAAAATAGCCCTGCATATGTAAATCATTATGGTTGGCCTACTATGAACAAGATCAACAAAAGGTAAAGAAATCTGATCAAGTGTACATGAAAACAGGCCTCACTAGCAGTAGCTACTGGCACTTTACAATTAAGACTATTAAAATTCAAAAAAAATTTTTTAAGAAGATACTATGGTAAGCATGCACAGGAAGAAACACAGCCAGAAGCAATTTCTAGGCAAATCTACATTGACTACAACTGGTTCTATACAATTTCCCCCAGTTTTATAAACCACCATACACACCTGGAGTTTCCTTCCCTGTACATAAGGTTAATTAATAACATGTAAAAGTTTATCGCTTATGCAGGATAATCTCATAAACATTTATTAGTATGCTAATGGAAAACCATGATCATAAAATTAAATTGTAGGTTGCACTGACGGTACAGGATAGGACAGCTTGTCAGGATAGCTAACTTTTCTATCCAGTGACAAGCCAGTTTTGGAAAGAGCACACATTTGCATTTTTACTACTTGTAATATGTCTGTACAACATTGCAAATTCTATTCTAAGGCTTCCCTTAGCCAGTAGTTCCTTTTAGTTACATCCCATTTGTCTCTACAGACACAAAACAGGTCAAACACTAAGGTAACCTTTGGCAGCAGCTGTCCACAGTGGCAGCACATATTATTTAGTTATTTAGTACTTTTTTATCCCATCCTTCCCTGAGTCTCTCAGATCATAGTCCAACAGTCTAACCTATACCATATCAACTCTGTAAAGGGTTTTGTCCTCAGGACCCATTTCACTCACTTTCTTTTATGAGTCAGGGACAACTGTAGGGGAAAAAAGATAAATGCTGTTAGGGAAAGGCCCAAATGTTATGTTTTGAGTTCATTCTGTGTAGTTTGGTTTGGCCTTGGATTCGTAATTCCCTTGTTCTGATTGGCTGCACAATGGACGCGATCATACGCACCCATTTGCCATGGAAGAGGGATGATTCACCACCAGATCAAAGTGGCGCGATCACACCAGCACATCTGGGAAGTGTCCCACAACCATTGTCAAACCGTCGCAAACCCTTTTGATCTGGTGGGGAAGCGTGGTAAAAAGCTACTAGTGAAACTCCAGTAGCAAATGGTTTGCTGTGGTTCACAACCAGAGTTTCCCTGTTTGATCGCACCAGCGCCGAAGTGTGGCATCGCAGATAGCGTGATCACACGCTATCCCAATACCATGCGGGGGGGTTGTCCCCCTTCTCTGTCTGCGCATCATCAAAGGCGTGATTCATCAATATCCCCCCCCGTTGAGGCGAATAATCGATTCTTCTCCCACCCACCCCCGTCTAAGCAAATCTATTCCCCCTTCCCCTGTTGAAGCGTTTCATCAATCCCCCTTTTAAGCGCCTCGAAAACCCACCACAAAAATACTCGCCCGTGGTTGCATCTGATCACGCAGTGGCGGTTTGCCCCAGCAGGTCCATGGAGCTGTGTGATCGCGGAATTGCGGGGCAATTTGCTCCAGAGCAAAAAAGCCTCGATTCCCCTCTGGATTATTTCACTCATGTGGCCGCAACCAATAAAGATCAACCATTGGTCCTGAAGGCACCCTAGGGAGCCAGTCATAGAGCCCAGCTTAGGTCCAATGAGTATATCGTTAACTGTTGAGAACATATAAGTTTGGGTGCTGCTCTACTGGAGCTGTCTTGGAGCTGAATGATGTTCAGAATAAAAGCCTTATTACGATTCATTGTCTCCTGAATCTCAATACTTAATACCAAAGGACTGAATGAAAAGAAAGAGATCTGAGCCCAGTGGGCAGGAAGTTGATGCCTTGTTAGGTGAACAGAACAGCAGGCCCTTGAGCAAGGATCACCCATCAACTATGGAAATTTCTGCAGTTCCAATGCTAAGTTTTAGATCATACCATCTGGATTATACTATTTTAGATCATACATACCTGCAAAGACTTGAGGGCTAGAATCTCATTTCCACCTCCCCCACTATTTCTTCTTTCCCTTCCCTAAAAGCCCCCACAGCCTCTCCCTTCCTGCCTGTAACATCCCCCTTTGGTTATGGGTTCCCAGGTTAGAGGGCTAACTTAGGCACCCATTCTTAGGTCCATTTAGGGTTGCCAGCTCTGGTTTGGAAAATACCTGGAGACTTTGGGAGGTGGATCTGGGACAGGGCAGGGTTTGGGAATGGGAGGGACCTCAGCATGGTACAATGCCATAGAGTCCACCCTTCAAAGCAGCCATTTTCTCTAGGGGAACTGATCTCCGTAAAAGTGGGAGATCCCCAGGCCCCACCATAGGTCCATTCAGCAGAGACAAGCTGGATCAAAATATCAACTGTTTATTTGCAAGGTGACAACTCTCACAACCAAGGGCATAGACTTTCCAATTTCCCGGGGGGGGGGGGGGGCTGGGCCAGAGGGGGAGGGAGGGGGGAGAGAGAGAGAGAGAGAGAGAGAGAGAGAGTTGCCCAGTATTACCTTTAAACTTTTAGTCTTTTGTGTGTGTGTGCATGCACTTTGCACGTGCGTGCCGGGTTGATGTCTGCCGCCGCCGCACCTCCCTGGCCCAAGAAGAAGCTGCTGTTGCAAGAGCTGCTCCCCCACACACCTCCCCACCCACCTCTAGTGTGAAAGTTTCAGGGCGATTGCCAGAGCGTCACCCCAGCAACGTGCCCAGCATGATGACATCACTTCTGGGTAATGTCATCATGCCAGGCAGTCGGCCCCAGAGGGAGGGGGAGAGAGGTGGGTGGGGAGAGGTGTGCGGGGGAGCGGCTCTTGTGGCGGTGACTTCTTCTTGGGCCGGGGGCCTGGAGGGTGAGGTGGTTGGGGAGAGGTGTGCAGGGGAGCGGCTCTGGCAGTGGCGGCTTCTTCTTGGGCCAGGGAGGCACGGTGGCAGACAGGCACTCCATTTTGCCCAGGGGGGCTCAGTCCCCCCTGGAAAATTTCAGGGGTGGCCTGAGCCCCCAAGCCCCACGTAGCTGACACCTATGTTCACAACCAACAACTACAGTTAACATACAAAACTGGAAACTGAAACAAGAGCTCCACCCAACAGGACCAAACTAAATCTCTCAGATATATACAATAAATATACCACGCTGCCTCCTTCTCTCCTTTACATCCACTAGCCAACCCACCTTTATCTGCCCCCCCCCCATATTCAGCTTTTCCCTGTCCCTCCCCCAGTAACATCTACCCAGAAAACTATGGCCCAATTGCACAGGATTTGCATGGTGCACTTCACTTATTTATTTATTTATTATTTTATTTATATGCCACTCTCCCCCCATTTTGCGGGCCCAGAGCGGCTTACATGACTTGGTAAACCAAGATTAATAAATACATTAAAACAGTTAAAACATTTTAAAATTACAATTAAAACAATAATCACTAACAGATAAAGTGCTCAGATGGCTCACTTAAGCCTGTATCCCCCAACCCATACTATTTCCTCTTTCCCTCCTCCTTGAAACCTCCATATTCTCATCTTTCCAGGCTTCTGTGTCTCCTTCCCCACCTACAAGGGTTGCCAATCTCCAGGTGGAGCCTGAAGATCTCCTGGAATTACAACTGATCTCCAGACTAACAAGACCAGTTCCCCTGGAGAAAATGGCTGCTTTGGAGGGTGGACTCTATGGCATTATACCCACTGAGGTTCCCGACCTCTCCAAACCCCACCCTCCCCAAGTTCCATCCCCCCAAATCTCCAGGAATTTCCCAACCCAGCATTAGAAACCCTACCATCTGCCCACCAATCTACCTTTTATGTTCAGCCATATTCATTATTTGTTTATTTTATGTATACCCCGCCTTTCTCCCCAGTGGGGATCCAAAGCAGCTTACATTATTCACCTCTCCTGCATTTTATCCTCAAAACAATCCTGTGCAATAGGTTTGGCTGAAGAATGTGTTACTAGCTCAAGGTCAGCCAATGATCTTCTGTGGCAAAGTAGGGATTCAGACCTTGGTCTCCCAGATTCTAGTCTGAAACTCTAACCTCTAGATCACACAGGTATTACAGACCTCATCCACTCCCCTCCCTCAGAGGCAAGATTTTCCTTCCGTTTTTCTTTTGTGTCCCTTCACTGACTGAGCAGCTCTGGTAACGTGTATTCTTTTCTATAAAGTAGTTTTAGCAGTCCCACCCTGTGTCAATAATATGTATTGGCTATTTTCTCAGCCCAGGATCTGAGGGAAGGATTAGGGTCTCCCTTTTACTTAAATGACAGAAAATGGCACTTGAGATGCTTTTAAAATTCAAAAATAACAGAATGTTTTATTTTACATCAAGGGGAAAGTTTAGATGAAGTAGAGGGTTGAAAATATTGACGTAAAATAGTATAAGTACAAATTCTTATTCTTGTATTTCAGGCTAGTGAGAGTTTCTTGAATTATTCACAGTTACTGTAGTTCTTTATTTGAGAGGCTTTTGTTCCGGGGTTTTCCCAAACCACTCCAGTTCACTTTATTTTTATAATAGCAGACTCTTCTGGTGCCCAGAAGGCTGGTACCCTCTTCCCAGTACCCAAGCCCCTTCTCTTGGAACACCAGAAATCTTCTTGGGTTGTTAACTGACTTTTAAAGTCTCCGCAAGCAGTTTCCAGTCACACTAGACCAGGTAATCTCTACTCCTTAGAGATAGCTTTCCCTGTTTAACTGGATAGGGATTCTTCTTCTCTCTTCTCTGTGTTCACAATTGCCTTCATCTAATGCTCAATTAAGACTATATTAAGTCATGGGTGAATTATGACTTTGTCAGCACTAAACCTGTCTAGACTATCTCCGTACATGGCTTGTTACTAGGGGTCATTTCGAGCAGGAGCTCAGGGTGTTGGTGCTCCACCCCCCCCCCCCCCCCCCGCAGGGGAATGCCTACTTGAGTCATGGTTGCAGCAAAATGACCCTGTCCCCTTGTTCCTCCAACCAGCCTTCTGAAGGCTTCAGCCACCACTGAAGCTATCCTCCCAGAATAGTGGTATTTCTGAGGCTTGAATTAGTAGCTATCCCCTCTCTGCCATTTCTTTCTTTCTCTCTCTCTCTCTCCTTCTCTCCCTTTCACTCCCCCTCTCCCTCTCTCCTTTATTTCTTGCCTTCTGACATGCTTCCAGTGATGTCAGGTGGTGTAGCATATGCAAATAAGTTATTCTAATGAGTTACGCTAATGAGCTCCTGCACCTCTTTTTCTACGAAAGGACCTCTGCTTGTTACAGTTAAGGCAGGACTCTGAATCAGTTTTCTCAGCATACAGCTCTAACCAGACTTTTGTTTTTGCTCAGCTGATGCCAACCAATCAGATTGCCTGGAGCAGCCTGTCACTCAAAGCTCTCAGGCTCTGTAAAGTATTAACCCTTCACAGTCCTGTAGTTTTATGTACAGCACTTGTAAGCCTCTTAAAAGTGCAGTTCGTCACAACATGCTTCTGTGGGGTAGCTGCTGTTTAATAGTAGCAAGCAGCCAGACCTTGGTGAGTCATGAAAGTCAGGTGATAGCAAATCAGCCAGTGGTTGCTGCCAGGCCTGGCCCAAATGTTCTCCCTCAAAGGCCAAAAAAGGCTGGGAAAGTCTCTTGTCCCCTCCTCCTGCTGTTTCCTGACAGAAAGTTGTGGCTTGACTGTAGCATGTGGCTGCCAGCTGAGCTCATCTGCTTCAATTCTTCACTTATAGTGCTTGTATTGTGCTTATGACACAGGGAGTCTAGATTCCATTGAGATTATATATGTGGGCCTACAGTCATTTATAGGTGTTACTATAACTTGTAAGTATGAGGAATACCAGTATCCCTTAGATGAACAGAGCATTTTTGTGAGCTATACAATTAATACCACACAATTGCTCACTACCCCTTCACCCTACAAATTTCTGCTTCCTGAACTCCTCCTAGGTAACATAATTTTAGCTTTCAAGTGCTGGCTTATGGCTAATGCTAGGTTTCTATGCTATGTCAGGACTGATGGTGTTCTTCTACTAGGTACTTGTTAGATCTCAGCTGAAGTGAAATGTACATTTTTAGTACCACCAACTATTTTTTAAATTTACATTATAGGTATCAGCATTTCCAAGTGCAAAACGATGGATTTGCATCATGGTTTCCCAAGAGAAGTTTATAATAAGCTAAAAGATGTGGATATTACTATTCAGTAGTTCACTGACAGAGTACTGAAAATATCTAAATATGATGAAGGCACTATATTAATAAAGTCTGACAAAAATGCAATAATCACCTTGGACTGTCTTACTATTCTTCAGTGGCCTTCTTTGCTTAATGTGTTCTTTCACTACTGGAATTTGAAGCTTTGTTTTATTATCAGGTCTTTAAGGCTGTATTATGCCTCTGGCTATTCCAAGTTCACAAGTTTTGCTCTTGCTGTGATCCTCAAAGGTCACATTTAAGGTCAGTGTAGAACACAAATGATACTTTGTGATCTAACTTTCATAGAATTATCAACTAATAAATCCTCACAAGAACAATTTGGCTCCCTACTATTGCTTTTAAGGATTTAAGGAACATTGAAGACAGTGAGGAATCCCAAATCCTCATTACTGATTTCCTTGAGTTCCATCTGGTTCCATCTGTGTTTATCTTTATCTCTCCTGTATCACTGATTGCAGTGCACACACGTTAACATCTGGGGAAGGTAACTGCCTGACATCTGGGGAAGGTAACTATGGCATTTAACCTTTTCCTCTCCACTACAGTCTGCATTACCTCCTGTATATATGTCAGCATGTATAAGCAAAATCCTTGCCCCTGCATTTTTCTTTAACAGGTGTAGCACCAGAGAGTACCAGACAGCAGGTGAACAAAAGCAAGTCCTTAAATAGAATCAAATCAAAGCTTTGTGAGGTACTTGCTTTTGTTGGGGAAGTAGGCAAAGACTCCCATTCAAGCCAAGGAAAGGAGACAGATTTTCTAGAGAGAGAAGAAAGCTCCCTACCCAGTCAAACAGGGAGCTAGCTCTGAAGAGTGCAGAGATCCCTGGTCTGGTGTGGTTAGAAACTGCCTTTGGAGATCTTAAGTTAAAAACTCAAGACAAGTACTGGTGTTTCATGGGAAGGAGTGTGGGTACTGGATAGAGTGTACCAGCCTTCTGGAAACCAAAAGAGTTAGAGAATACTCTTAGAAAGTGTCCTGAAGTGTTTGGGGAAAACATGGAACAAAAGCCTCTCAACATGAAGATTTAAGTCACTGTGAAAAGTTTAAGAAACTCTCATTAACCTGAAACATAAGAATTAAAATCCATGCATGTACTGATTTTACATCAGAAAATTTCTGGTGATCCCTAGCCTGAAAGACATTTGTCTGTCCTCAACCTTTTTGGCCCTGGCCCCAGCCTGGTAGAACTCTCTACCTAGTGATATCCAAGCCCTGTCGTCCTGTAAGACAGAGATGTTCTGCCAGTTGAGGACAGAAATGGGTTACCAGCAAGCCTGGCCTCCATCTCTTGCCCTTTCCCTCCCCTCCATGTGGAGGATATAAATGGACATCAGGCACCTCTAGATGAGCTTATTGTTGCACAGTATTGTCTTTAATTGCTTTTATTGTAATTTGTTAAATTGTTTTATTTTTTTAATGTGTTGTAGGGTTGCCAGCCCCCAGGTCTGGGCAGGGGTTCCCCCACTTCCACTGGCCAGTGGAAGAAGCCCCACCCCCAAGAGTTGCCACCCTTCTCCTCCCCTCCTGCCCGATTTAAAGGGCTTCAGCTGAGCAGCAGGGAACAAAAAAGGGTCTTTTTGCAAGTGGGGTGGGGGACACAGTGTGGGGAACTGGGAGGAATCTGTAACCTTTAAAGAGTCAACCACACTTTTCCCTCTCTCCTGCTAGATTTAAAGGGCCCTCCAGCTGGTCGGCAGGCCACATGATCTACGCCGATCAGTTGAAGCCCATTAAATTGGGCAAGAGGGGAGGGAGGGGGTGGCCTGTCAGGTGGTTGCTCTTGGAGGTGGGGCTTGGTGGCATACCCACCCACCCCTGGAACACCCCCCAAATCCCACCACCGGAGCAACAGGGGGACCTGGCAAATGTGTTGGTATATGTTGTACACTGCCCTGACCCCTTTGGAGGAGTGCAGTTTACAAATTGAATCAATCAACCAATCAATCAATACTTATGAGGAAGGTTGGTCAAAATTTGTAACACAGTCTGAAACTCTATCATTTGATGTGGCTCTCTGCTGTGTCCCTGAATTTAATAATGATTTTCTCACAGCTTTGTTTTCTTTCCTTAAGTGAAAGATATTTAGATAGAAACACAGCTGAATTAGAGCCAGGAGGAGAAACTGTGAAAAACTAAATCCTGTCAAATGATCTCCATCCCGCTTATGGGATCTTGCATAGAGTATTTTGAAGAAACTATTGTTTCTGACTCCTTCTAGTAGGTAATGACATTTCATACTATTTTTAATAGGCACAAACAGGCTCTGAGGTAATTTAATGAACAATTGTTATGGCTTCTATAACTCCTGGGAAGCTTGTTCTCCCCCCTCCCCAACTTCCAACATTCTTTGAGTAGTCCACATACCAAATGTATGTTTATGTAAAACAGATCGTTCTTTAAGCAGCCCATATTTTTTCATATGACCTGTCTAGTGCAAAATACAGCATGTCTGGTCTCAGTTATGTTATTCTGTCAACATATTTCAGTTTGGTCCAAGCTCGAAGTAGCTCTCTGTACATCCAGCTCAGGAAAAGTGGACATCTGTGCAACTAGTCTAATAAACAGAGAGAAATTCAATTAAATATTGTTTCATTCTGGGGAATGAAAACATTCCTTGTTTTGTAAAAAAAAAAAAAAAACACCCACAAATGCAGACTTTTCTTGCCTACATGCCTCCAGAAAAGCTTGATTATAAATCAGCACCATGGAAAAGTGAAAAGTTTAATATGGCTCTCATTCCAAACATAGACACACTCATTCATATGCCAAATAATGGAGATTAATTTAAAGAGCCTTAGTTCTCTGGGAATTAAGGTAATTTATCCTGAATTAAGGATTATTTGTAATTCATTATACAGTTTCCTTTAAATCACACTGCCATCTGTAAACAATAATAATAACAGCAACAACAGATATCCATCCACAGTTACTTAAAGTATATATTTTCCCTTGAAATCAATAGGACAAAGTTCTATAACTTAGGCTGCATGATGATTATGTAATTAGAAACTGGGTCATTAATCCTTTGATAACCCCTTGCTGTATTTCCTCTTTGAATACTAGAAGATTTGCCAGTAGTGGAAGGAACTGACCTTGCTCTGTGCATATCTAACCTTTTCTGTGCAAGTGAAACTCTGCTGACACCCTTGCCAACAATTATCTGTCCCCAAAAGATTTATGAAAGCTCCAGGACTTGTGCAGCAATATCTATTTAATTTTATTAGCATAGTAAAAAAAAAAATCCATGCCATGCTGAATTCCCTGAATGGTTTTGTATTACACTAGAGGGAGCAGCCATCCTGTAAACCAGGACCTCAGGAGGTTGGTGACTTATAGTTGAGAGGCATATTCAGGACTAACTTGCTCCAAATATTTAGGTTCACCTAGCCATAGAAAAAGTCTATCCAGCACCAGAATTAATATGTCTCTCTGTGTCACTTATTTAATATTCAGTATGAGTAACAGTGGGAGAATGAACATCTTCCTTAAAAACAAAAGCTCAAGAAAGGGATATTTTGCTTTAAAACAAATCCAAAGTTTGAGGGAGGGGACCACAGAGATCGAATTGCCAACTTTTTATTTTAAAATGCTGGTATCTTAAGCAAGGTCAGAAGAGTTGTCAAGAGTAGGCAAGGAGATACAGACACATTTGCAGAATGATCCTATTTGGCTTTTTACATGGACAGGCATGGCTTGTGATTTCAGAGTTTCCTACAAGCCATGAACAATAATCCTGGATCCTATGTTATGAACCAGAGGTCCACTTATAAAAGATAAGCACCACCTAATAGTTTGGTATCACATTCTGTATGCACACAGTAGATAAGGAAATATAGCACAGCGTTGTGCCTTAGTGCCCATGTATGCTATAACCCCATGTTGCATATTCAGTAAAAATGGGGTGGGTGTCCTTTTTTACAGCTCCCAGGCTGGAAAGATACATTTAGTTTACAATCCTAGGCAAGGTTTATAAAGCTATAAAATTCCTAAAGTGGATTTCTCTCTCAAAACTAGAGCATGGAGTCACTACTGAAACTAAACGGAATAGACTGTGCTATGCATGGCTGTCTTATTAAATTCATTGCCACAGGTTGTGGTGACATCCACTGCTATTAAAATTATTAGATAAATTCTTGTGTTGCAGGGGGGCTTCTCTCTTCACCCACAGTGGAGACTACTTGATCCTTTTAACTGGAGCTACTGGTGTTGAACCTGGGACCTTCAACATGCAAAGCAACTGGTCTACCACTGAGCCACAGTCCCACCTCAAGCACTTAGACACGAGTTCCCATGTCTCAAAACTGGATATTAGACTGAAGTGAAGCAAACAGTTTGACACTTCTTTCCCTTGAGCACAGAGCCTGAAGAGAGGAAAGTCTGCTCTCAGGTACAGAGGGCGCATTCATACGGCTCTTTTGAGCCACACCAGGCATGAGCGCCTGGTGGATTTAAAGTGCACATCCAGATCACAACATCTGGGAATCATGCCGCTTCTGTGAGTAGCGCATTGATCCCCGTTGGGGATCCATACTTAAAAGATAGTGGTAAAAGTCCAGTCTAAAGCTGGCTGATGGGCCAATGCCAGACTTTCCACCATCAGGTAGTACCTCCAGCCCATAGGGATGGTCTCCAGACCTTTCGAAACGGCTGCCATTTTAAAAAAGTCTTAACAATGTGTGCATAACCGCTTAAACACGCAACGTCCCCAGAGCTCCACTCAAGCGATCCAAACAACTTTATGTTTCTGATGGTCCCCTGAACTTTATTAACTTTATAAATTGAAATGGTACCTAGAGGAAGGTACCGCTAGCGGCGCTTTTACCATTTTAGTCCACGCATGCACGGAAAAACAAGTATATGGTGAGACACATATGTGCATGCGCAGACAGGATTTTTTTTTTAAACCAACTGCAGGGCTCCTTACAGTGGATGCCATCTAGACAATCCACCGCGGGAGTCATGCGCGGTAAAGCGCTTCATGGGCGAGCTGTCTAGTTGTGCAACACTGGATCAAAAAGATCTAGCTCAAATCACAGCCGGGCCAATGGCGGGATTAGCTGCCTGTCTGAACATACCCACAGTGTGTCATCTAAGAAATGATGCTCTCAGGTACACAGTATATCATACCAATTCTCCTGCCACACAAGAGCCTTTAAATTGTAAGGGGCAAGAGCTCCTCCACTGTAAAGGATGGCAGAATACATGTTACAGTAGACACACTGGGTGCATATTTAGTTGACCATTCAAACAAGCAATCCACAGAAAGCAACACCACCCAGACATCTGATTTAGCCCTGAGGCCCTGATACAAAAGTGATATGCAGGTGGATGAATGTTTCTGTGTGCAGAGCTCTTTTGGCGTATTAGTGAGGAAGCATGGTTGGGGAGTGCAGAGGGAGGCTAAAAGGTAAGAAAAGACTTCTTTCTACTGCTGCCGCTTCATTGAAGAGAGAATAAAACAAGAAAGATGAGAGCACACGGCATGTAACACATTTTATTTTCAGTTATTACTATTAGCCATCATAGGTAAAAATTGTATTTCTGTATTCAGGAGCAGTAAACAAGCCTATGGGTGTGATCAGACAAGCTGTTTGTTCCGATGTTATTGCTTCGGCCCTCCAGATTAAAAATGCACATTCAGACAGTGACATCTGCATCCCGTTCCCCAGCCTTTGGTGCCCCGTTCTCATCCCCAACTTTCCTGACACTGGGGAAAGTCCAGCTTCTGATGTCTGAATACTCTTTTGTGAAATCAAGTCATTTGGGAAGTCAAATCACACATTTCTGTCTGCACATCATTTTTCTTATTCCATTAGAGATGTGTGTGTAAGTGGGTCTTCACCCCAGGGTTTTGAATCACCACTTGTGCGCTTCTGCACCCAAACATTTTGTCAGGATTGGGAGCCTCTGGCAGAGTTGTTTTTGAGTGACATATCCCCCCCAAGCCCTTCTTGCCTGTTTCCTGGGGTTGGAAAGCCATGAAAATAGTCCCTAGCAGTGTTCCCTCTAAGCTGAGTTAGTGTGAGCTAGCTCACAGTTTTTAGCCTCTGGCTCACACATTTTTGTCTTAGCTCAGGAAGGATGGCTCCAGAGCAAACTAATTTATGCAGTAGCTAAATCACTCACTCACAACTATAATGCCAGTAGCTCACAAAGTAGAATTTTTGCTCACAGGACTCCACAGCTTAGAGGGAGCATTGGTCCCTAGTTAGGCTCCCATATCAGCAGGCATCCCTAATTCAAGGAGACTTGGGTAAAGCTGGAAAAAATATAAATCCAGGCAGCCTTGCTTCTGAGTAAACTTGGGCTGAATATCTGCCCCAAAAGTGTGTGCAGGGCTTTCTGAGCATGGACTTTGGCTAAAGTTAACCAGGCTAGAGCGATCAGTTCCCATGGAGGAAATGAATGCTTTGGAAGGTGGACTCTGTGGGATTGTATGCCCTGTCCTCCCCAGGCTCCATCCCCAAATCTCCAGGAGTTTCCCTGCCTCAGTACTTGGTAGAAGGATTGCGGAGCTGTCAAAATGGAGTGGTGTTTTAAATGAACATTTCTGCACATGCATGAAAGACAGGGTTTTTTAAAGGATGCTGCCCAACTGCCCACTCCGTATTTACCAAGCAGCAATAATCTGAACAGTCAACCACAGAGTGGGTGCGCAGTGAGGCAGGTTAAGTATGGCATGTTTGGACAAAGCTCTCCAGAACAAAGAACACTGGATAAAATAGAGACCTGGACAGATGGCGCCAAGCCTGTCTTCACAATTCCTATAAGCAATATGTGGCTTTCCATGCTGTTTTACAGAAGGCTATGGGAGAGAAGGTAAGGAATTAGATGCTCTGATTCCCAAACAGAGGCAGAGGTAAGATGGCGGCAGTGGAGGTAGAGATGAGAGGTACAAAGCAGAGGTCCCAGTGAGTGGCCTCAGGCAAGAAAATGCATTGAGCCACATTTCCTCAGAAAGCAACACATATTTTTGGTCTACTGCAAACTAAACCAGCCACATGTAGGCCCTCTAGTGTGCTGATAGGTGGAATACAAACTCCAAAATAAATATATCTACGGTAAATAAATAAATCATCAGTGCAACAGCACAGAAAGCTCCTTTGCTAACATTTGCTAAGGAAGAAAGCCAGGGAGAGCTGTTAATATATATCAGTGATTTAGTTGATGAAGGGAGCTTTGACTCTCAAAAGCTTATACCGCCCACATTTTGTTGGTTTCTTAAGCTGCTGCTGGATTCCATTCTAGCTGTTCTACTGTAGACCAACATGGCTACCCTCCGAAAGTATCAGTGATTTTGTTTTCTTTAAGCACAGTGATGTATTGTTTAGAGAAACTGTATCTGTGGGGTGTCAACAGGCAAAAGTCATGAGATTCACTACCAGGAAAGTGGTTCAAAGCCATGCTGAAACTGTGAAATTTGGACATGTTCTCTGCTGAGCCGTAAGTAAGCATGTAGTTCACACAACAAAACTAACTGCCTATATGTCCCAGCAACAGACCCTATTGTCTAGTTTCTACTCCTAGTAAATCTCTGCCCATATTTTGCTTCTTTGAAGTGCATTTTAAACTTTATTAGTAGGCATATATTTGTATTAGAAATGCCATTCTTGGGATTTCAGTTTCTATCTTACGCACTAAAGGTCTGTGTTTTGACTACCGTGTACATGTATATAACAGAACAAATATGGTGTCATATATTGTACAGCCAGCCATTTTTCAAGGTTCCGGGACTGTCACTATATTTATCTGTGAAGCACTGAAAAGCACTGGAAGACAAACCCTGCACTAAAATATTTATTTATTTACTAGATTTATATTCCACACTCCCCAAAATAGCTCCGAACCAACAATAAGCCACCTAACAGAGGCCCATTCTGCATCTAGCATTCACTCCACGGTTTTACCAAACCCACGTTGGAACAGAAATTCCCTTCTACATTGCATGCCACTTTCACTTCGATTGATTGTCACATTTTATGGCAGTGTCCAGACTGCATACTGCTTTCACTTCATTTGATCTCTTGTTTTTATGGTTACTGTCTGCATAGATTTATGACCATTTTAGGGCCATTCAGGGGTGACTTTGCAGTCAGTATGGGCGTTGGCCTGTGGTAGTTGAATGTGGTTTTGAGCCGCATTTTTTTCTGGTCCAGTGTGGGTTTGGTAAAACACTGCTCAAATGCTAGATGCAGAATGGGCCAGAGTCCCAAACATAGGGATCAGACACTGCAACAAACCAAGATACCAACCTTGTCCACATATACACTCAGGCAGTACTATCAGAGGACCAACAAATACTAACTAAAGTGGCTTCCAGTCTCATCTACTAGCCCACTCTCCATATGCTAACATGTGTCACTGTGTCCATCAGAAGTGTTAACTAGCTGGGGCTGGTGTTAACTAGCTTAGCAAAAGCTCAGGCTGCCTCCCATCTTCAGCCATATTTATCATATATTTATTTTATTTATTAATTTCTCCAATTTATACCCTGCCCTCCCCACCAAGGCTTACTTCATTTGTATCCCACCTTTCTCCACAGTGGGAACCAAAGCAGCTTACATTATTCTCCTCTCCTCCTTTGCCAGTTTGGTGTAGTGGTTAAGTGCACGGACTCTAATCTGGGAGAACTGGGTTTGATTCCCCACTCCTCCACTTGCACCTGCTGGATGACCTTGGGCAAGCCATAGCTCTCTACCAGCTGTTCTCTCAAGGACAGTTGTCTCAGAGCTCTCACAGCCCCACCTACCTCACAGGGTGTCTGTTGTGGGGAGGGGAAGGGAAAGGAGTTTGTAAGCCGCTCTGAGACTCCAAGTGAGTGTAGGGCGGGGTATAAATCCAATCTCTTCTCTTCTCTCTTCTTCTTGTATTCTCACAACAACCCTGTGAAATAGATTAGGCTGAAAGTATGTGATTGGCCTAAAAATCACAGCAAAATGGGGATTCGAACCTGGGTGTTCCAGACCCTGTTCCAAAGCTCTAACTGCTATGCTACACTGACTTTCATGGGGTGGCTGCTGTTGCCACTGGCTCCATTCAAGCTTCTTTCCCCCGATCTCCATTACTGTCACTGTGGCCACCAAAGCCCTCAGCCCCCCTCTCACTGCCTCCGACAGAGCCAGGTCAGGCATCCCTCCCAGCCTTGCTGCTAGGCCTGCTATACCTTCTCCCCATCACCATCTATGCTAATGTCACTGGGCCCACCACAGTGCCCAGCCCCCCCTCCCATCACCATCAATGCAGCTGATCCAAACATGCCAATAATATCAAATTACTGACTGAATAATAATGCCCCAAAACATTCCTTTCTAAAGGCTGGGTCTGTTATTATTGGCAACGTAATAGTAGATGGTTTGGCCTGTAAATTCCAGAGGTTTTCTAAACAGATGGTTATAGATAGGCAGCTATGCCGTGTAATTTAATGCAATTTCTTATTGTTCTGCAAAAATGATTGCCATTATCCTTGTCCCCTTCTTTTTTATTATAGTATTATTCACCAAAGCTATTAGAACCTATTCATTTTTCACATTGACAGAAGTTGGTGAATATCATCTTAATCCTTTCAAATTCTCCATTTACAAAATTCAGTGGAGACTGTTTCAATTAGGGTCATCTGGTCACGTATCCCTTGATCCTTTGATCGCTAGAGCAGCAATACCGTGTCAGTAATCTGTAGGCTACCATTTGGGTTAATGAATCGGCTTGGCTTTAATTCTTGCCCAGATGTAATCTTTTATAGTTTTAATGATTTGGTCTAATGTTCATTCCAAATGACTGTAAACAGCATCTTGGATATACGTGAAATGTTCTCTTTTTTAACATTTTGTCTCTGTTTCTAATTAATTGTAGAGCAATTAAATCAAACTCTGATCTGTTGGGATCAGGATTAAATCACAGAATGGGCTGTACTCCTTCCATCTTTGGTGAGATCATTATTGTCAAGAATAACAGTAATCAGGAAAAGAGGAAGGAACCAATGTAGCTGGGAAACACCATCCAATCCCATTTTATTCTGAATATTCTTTTCTCATTAGACATCTGGTTTGGATTAATGCACAATCATAGTTTCCCTTATATAACAGCTTGACTGAAGGATCGCAAAACACAGCTCTGTCAGACAAATCAGAACTAGATTACATATATTTCCAATAAGGAAAGAATGAAAGAAGCACAGAGGACGCAGGGCACTCCTGCAAGGTCATTTCAGGGCCAAACTTGACAAAACAATGGCTGCTACCACGCATCAATTTCCCCCCAAATGAAAAGCAGGAAGCCCTTGCATTGAAAGGGAATGTCTGCATGACATCATGCTCCTTCTGAGCATAACTTGTGGCATTTCTGGGGCTCTTTGCCTCTGGATTAAAGGGAATCTTTGGGATAGCTATGAAGGGTTTATAAAAAATAGAAAACAAACACACACAAAATAATAGCTGTGAGGGGCATCAGTATAGACACTCCCTAACTAAGAACTAAGGGTTTTTAATGCCATCAAGTCACTGCCAACTTATAGTGGACCCATTGCCTAACTCTGGAGCAACCCTAGACTTCCCTGGTGATCTCCTATCCAAGTACTAACTCGGGCTGACCCTACTAAGCTTCTGATGGGATCACACTAACCTGGGCTATCCAGGTCAGGGCAAAGATAAGTTATGCTTTCAAAGATGGTGCATGACAATTTGCTGCCAAATACAATTCCTAGGGTTGAGCATGAACTGAACCACAAAGCAAAATAAATCACAAATTTTGCCCTGTTTGTGATTCACAAACCAAAGTTTGTGACAGGTCTACCATCACAAAATTCTATGACCTTTTAAAGTAGTTTGTGGTGGTTCATGGATAGAGCATACAGCATGGGTTTAAAGGGGCTCCGAGTCCTTTTAAACCCATGCTTTTTGCTCCCCACAAAAGCAGCTGAGTGGCAGGGAGCAGGCTGCTTCCCACCACTTAGCTGTTTCAGGCTGTTTTGTGCACGCCCTTTAAATTTAAAAGGGACTGCACAGGACAGCCCAAAACAGTGGGGAGCAGCCTGCTCCCTGCCACTCAGCTGTTTTTCAGGCTTTCTGCAAACCCTGTTTAAAGGGACTAAATTCAACGTGGTTTGCGGGCCCACAAACCACAAACCAATTAGATTCAGTTTGTAATTCAGCCACAAACCATGAACCAACACAAACTGCATTTTTTTGGTTTGTGCCCATCCCTAACTTTTCCTTCCCTTTGAAAGGGCTTTCTTTTTCTTTTCCTTACAGAATGGCTGAGTATGGAAAGGAAGGGGAAGGGCGGTCCAAGCACAATCATTGTTGTGCCTGCATTTTTGTACAGGTGCAAATGAGGAAAAGGAAGAGGAGCTGATGGGGTGGCAACAGCAGCAGAAGCAAGTGGCAATGAAACAGGTTATATGGATGCAGTTCCTGTTTGCTTCCTGCTCCTGCTATGTTTACCATATGGTTACCATAGCAGGGACACATTCTCTATGGCTACCATAGCAGGGGCACAGTCTAATTCCCCAGAGGGGACACAGCCATAATGTTTCTCTTTTCCCAGCTCACTTCTGGTCCTGGAATCAAGAAGTGGGAGTAGCCAACTGCAGGAATGTAAGGTATGAAAGGGAAGAAAGTTCATTGTCTTTTACTGTAGAATGTAGATCCTACCATCCCATAGATATATTAAAACAGAACTATAACATCGAGTTCAACCCTCAATATATAACCATTTCCTGTTTTATTTCCTTTTGCTGCTTGTTCTTTTGCAGTCCTTTGTATGGTTTGCGGCTCAATGAATCTGAAAGAAGGGCTTGAGTGACAAATCTATGCAGAGGCAGCAGTATGTCACTATAGATCTAAGACTATATTCTTCCATTGTTTTCCAATGGTAAAAGGGCTCTTCAGTTGATGGAAGGCACAGTTTTTATCGATTTCCCCTTCCTGTTACAGACTCCCACATAATACCAGTGCTGGTCCTAGAGGTCAGCTAAAACCTAAAACACCATTGATATAGAGGGCTGCAGTGAGAATTCCCTTCCTTTAGCAAGACTCCACTTTTGGGTCACTGGCTGCATCTCAAAGTGGGAGGGAGACTAATGTATTTTAAAAAATCTGAACTGGATATGGGTTTGCAAAACAGCATACAAATGTCAAGCAAAGAATGTGGGAATTGGTAGAAGCTTGACCAGATGGAAGAAATTGCAGAATATTAGTCCAAATTGCTATTTATCATATGAAGGAGAACATATCTGTCCAATACATTATCAAGCACTTTAATCCAGTAGCAGTGGGACAGCAGAGGGATGGCAGATCATGAAAGGAAGAGCACAAAATAAAGGAGGAGAAAAGTGTGGGAAAGCGTTAGAAAAATTAAGGAAAAGACAACAAGTTTTCTTTTTTTAAAAGATTTGTTA
Source organism: Lepidodactylus listeri (assembly GCA_029233225.1). NCBI lineage: Eukaryota > Metazoa > Chordata > Lepidosauria > Squamata > Gekkonidae > Lepidodactylus > Lepidodactylus listeri. The sequence goes on from JARCFY010000002.1 coordinate 98,810,583, forward strand.
CCACCAGGGGTCATTTGGGGCCGGAGCAAGGCAGAGCGGTGTTCCGCCAGCCCAGGAGCGGGCATTAGGGCAGCCATGGGCTGAATCAGATTCTATGATCTAGGGCCAAATTGCTGCCAAAATTTGGTGGTGGCTTAAAAAGCAGCTAGCTGAAGGGGAGGGGGTTTGAGGGAGAGGCTCCAAACTTACAGGGTAGCTGCTGGAGCCTCTCCCCCAAATACCCACCAAGTTTCAAGACGAGTGGACCAGGGGGTCTAATTCTACAGGCCCCCAAACAGGTTGCCCCCATTCCCTCCATTGTTCTCTGTGGTGGGGAAAAAGTAACATTTTTTCCCACCATAAACAATGGAGGGATGGGACAACCTGTTTGGGGCCCCGTAGAATTGGACCCTGTTGTCCAATCTTTTTGAAATTTGGTGGATATTTCGGGAAAAGGCCCCAGCAGCTACCCTGCAAGTTTGGAGCCTCTCCTTTAAACTGCCTCTCCTCCAGCCCCTCATATACCCGATGAGTTTTTGCCATTGAATTCAATGGCCCATAGGGTATAATGGGGCTGAAACGAACATTTGGCCGGCCGAATGACTCCCAAATCTGTTTGCATTGCCGAAACTGACCTGCGGGGGGTCATTTGGCAGCCAGAAGAGATGTGGCTTGATTTGGCCCGATCTGAATCGGTCCAAAAAAAAATTATTTGCACACTCCTAGTGGGCACAAATGGCAGTGGTAGCAAGCCCTTCCTCCAGCTCCCAGCAGGCCTGTGGAAGAAGCGAAGGGAGAAAGGGTTTAAAGTTTAAACCCCTTCTGTCTAGAGTCGTGCGGCAGCAGTGGCACAATCTTTCCACTGTATTCTATGGGGCCCTTCTCACTTCGCTCCTGCCCCGCCCGCCTTGGCAGGCCAGCTGGGGAAGGGAAGGGGAGGCTCTTGAAGACGCCCCCCCTTTTGCTTCCCTTTCTGACACACTTCCAGTGATGACCGGGGGCATGGCATATGCCAATGAGTTATGCTAACAGGTATGCTAATGAGCTCCTGCACCTCTTTTTCTACAAAATGACCCCTGGTTACCACACACTAACAAGGCTGCCCCTTTCAAGATCTCACTGCATAAATTATGGAGCTGGGTGGAACTAAAGGAAGAAGGAAACCAAAGACTGATGGTGATAATGACTTCATTAGGAGGCTGTGTGGCAAAGACTGTAGCTTGTCCTGGCTGGTCTTGCTCTGCGCCAATGCTGGCTGGGTTGCTGTGTTTAGAAGGATCTGAGAAGCAAAGGTTTCTTTCCCTCAATCTCCTTATAAAGGCTACAGAAAGGCCCCACCAGCAGTCAGAAACAACTCCTCTTGATTGTGCTCTGCCTTCCTTGCTCTTAGTGACTGCAGTACACAACTGCATTAGGGTTTTTTTTAAGGAAATGCATTCCTGACTGCAGCATGACAGTGGTTTCAGGAACCCTCCAGCTGACTTGAAACCCTGGAATTTTGTCTCCCTAGTCCCCCACCCTTGGCAGCCATAATGTGATGTAACAGGAGTGGGTGCAAAAACATGTATTCTGGGTTCTCCTTTGGTTATGCCAAAGTTTACACTGATGAATAGGTCAACTGAGGCTACAGTTGTGGAATATCAATGGCAGTACCCTGATTAGGGCTTCCTTTTGCCTGTTATAGCAATATGTCTATATTACTACTGCAGGAACAGGACCAAAGTAATTAATTCAGAGGAGCAAAGGGATAATGAGCACCATTACTAGGAAAGCAAGAGTTATGCTGTGCATACATTATATATATAAAAAATGTTCGTAATATAGGTATAAAATTGGAGGAGTCCTGTTCCAGCACTAAAACAATGTAGGTTAAATTTTGATTCAGTCCACAAGCTTAACATCTTGTCACTAATTATCAGTTTGCTGTGTATGCTTTTTTTTAGTAAGATGAGTTACCCAAGAGCTGTATTTGAAACATTTTGGAGCCCATCTGCTATCCTGTGCTGCCCAAGTGATAGCAGTACCTTAACTGATGTCAGCTGAGCAGGGTGCAGTCTAAAAGGTGTGCCCTTGAAAACCAGTGCCTTGTGTTACAGACACTGCTAGACAGGCCACAATTTTTGGACTGGATGTAGATGCAGATGCATGCAATCCAGAAGTTGCACTCCATCATCTGCAATGACATTGCAAGAAATCTTGGAAAGTACCTCTCATATTACACAGGATGGCAAAATATTTTGAGCTTATTCCATTGTTATCTGTCAGACTGAGGCATACAGTTGGTCAGTCTAGTGAGCAGGGATGGCCAGTCATTTTGTACCCAAGTGGCAAGATGTTCAGACTAAAGATCCAGTCAAAGTCAGCAGCATTATAGCATCAGGTGAAACCCCAGTGGCCCTAGTGGCACCTGATTCCTGCTGGATTGGCATTCCCAACATTACCCCCTGGCCACAGTGGCATAGAGGATATAGTTTCTGCATCCCACTGACAGAAACCATAGCTTGAACCCTCTGCCACCTTATACTGCCCTTTGCAAGGTGGAACTGAGCTGTGCAAAGCAGCAGAAGCAATTAATGTTGCCCATCCCTATTGGCCAGCCACTTAAGCTAAGTAGGAAACCCCAGCTCTTGAGAGGATACCTCAGTGCTTTAGGGGTGCTAGAAACACTGGCAACAGACATTAAAGTTGATCCAGAATACATTAAGTTTGTGAAAATACTGGTTTCATTTTAAATTTCCATATTTTTATATTAGCTAGCAAAAGAAAATAGAGCAGTGCCACCTTCAATCAAATATTATACTAGAAAAAAGTCTGCAAATTAATTAGAATTATGCATTCTTTGTGCCAAGTGATAATTTACTGCAATTAATTTTAAAAAATCTATTTCTATCAATTATGGTACTTGCTCTTTGGTAGGAAAGAGCTATTTCAGTCTTGCTCAAATTGTATTAATAGTGTTCTTCTATTTTACCTCTTAAGGTTTTCAATTAAACTGTTATAATTTGCTTTGCTTCTGCCAAACACAATAAAGACTTACTAGGCACTAATAATGTTAGTGTAACCTTTTCTTTAAAAAAAATCCAAACAAATTCCATTCACAATTTAAACTTCCAGTGAATCAACACCCCTATTGTTACACCTGCAAATTGTACAGAGAAAAAGCATACTTCAGAATTAATGAGCACAGCTGCAGTCTCTTACATTCAACACTTGTAAAATAGGGCTCTTTAAAGTGCCATTATCACAATATTGATAGAGTTATTTATAGGACTGCAAATGTTACCAGTCATAACAGAGTCCTTGTTATTCCACACACACCCAAATCCCCCATAATAGTGCATGCTGTTGCCATCTTCTGGCATCTTTCCAAAGCCCACAATAAGGCAGCAGGTGGACAATCCTTCATAGATGAGCTCAAAAAGACATGAGGGAAGTTGTCAGTAGCAAGTTTTATAGGAGAGGATAGGTCAGAATGTCAGGCCTCCAGCCTGCAGCAGAGTTCTTATGTTTATTTCATGTATATCTTCCCCCCACATGACCCCTTTCAGGATGGAATGTGAAAAGGCAGCAAGAAGCAATTGTGCGATTACAAGTGTTCTGGCCAGTGCTGTCCAAGTGAGAGCTGCCTTTTTTTCTTTCTTTTTTGCGCAGTGTCTAAGCTTATTTTACCATAGCTCAGCAAAACAGATGCAAGGCATAGTTGTTGAAAATAAACATCTCAGGTGCCAACTTCTGTTGCTAGGGGAATAAAAGAAGGGCTGGCTTTGTGTTATATGAGTGCACAGCTCATAATGTTGCATGAGGTAACAGCATTGTGTTGACACTAGCACATTCCCTTGGTTTTTAGGACTGTGTGGGAACCAGGTGAATCCTAGTAAATTCAATTATTTAGCTAATGCTTCAGAATCCACAGTGTACACAACACTTGTGCAATGGTACTCTTACTTAGTTCTTGATGGGAGAAGGAGGCGTTTGTACTTTTAGAATGCTAACTCTAACTGAGCAAGCATCAGCATAAACACATTCACATGCCATTCAGAGAAAGCTAAACTTTTAAAACCCACTGAACTTCTAGCATAAAGTATGTTAGAATTTTAACATTGCCCCATACTAACCAATGTTTAGTCCCTGCACAGTCTCTCAATATATGTTCGGTAGTAGTTTTCTTATTTCACTGGAATTTAAGCACTGCACAGTTAATCTTTTCTGGATTACATTTTTTCTCTATAGGCTATACAGTTGAAATTCTGGAATGTTTATTTTAAAGTATGCATCATTCTATTTTTAGTTGTTATAAATTAATTTCATAATGTGCTGTTCAAATTAAATGATCTGAAAAGCAGCCAAAACCCTGTTTAATTCAAAGTTCAGACTAATACAAATGCTATTTGCATAGTTCCTATAGCTACAATTCATACTATCTTGGTTGTGTAAGCCAGCAAGGCATATTATATGCTCTTATGAACTGTTAAAATCATAAGTTTGAACTTTGGGTTGTTGTTCTGCAAAGAGCGAAATGCACTCTCTATTGCAGTGAGAGGCTCCAGCCCACAGCAGGAAACATCCTCCCTAGTTCACACTGACATGGACTCCATTTCAAAGAGTTCTTCTGTCTCCTCTCGCTGGTCAATTCACACCTTCCCCCAAAGTTCCTGCAGAGATTATGTTAAGTGACGTTACCTGGCAACTAATCATCGACCATCGAGTGACCTGGCCAGAGCCATCACAAGACAAAGGATTGGCGCCAGAAATCCTAACAGCTTGCCCAGGTGTCAGTTCCTGCTTAGCACCTAGATTTGCAATATTGACCACTCCTTCCTATCTCCTCCTCCTTATTACACTGACCAATGGTAGGGTTAGTGGGGACGGACCAACTAGTAGGTGTGTCAATGGGATGTGGCCAGCGCAGCCCGCCCCAATGCCACCTGATAAAAGATCTTGCACAACAGACAACCACTGCTGGCCGCCTCGACCCCTATCTTCTTTACCAGCCTCTCACGTCCAGCTTTCTATCACAATACCTTACCTCCATCTTTAATCCCTGGTTTGCACAGCCAGGAAGAAGCGTGTATCTGCAGGTTTAGATCGCGCTCCCCATTTTTCCTTTCTACCTCCCTTCAATCTTCTTTTGGAATTGGACCACCTATCTCCAGGACAGGTAAAGTATTACCCCTCAACGAAACTCCTGCTAATGCAACAGTGCTGTTTTTTATCTAAGTTTCCTAGATCCTGTATGTATGTGTGTGTGATTCAGTTTTTGTATGCTTGAACAACATTCTACAGTAAATATCATTCAAAGAAACTGCTCAGCTTCATTGCCTATTTTCTGGGAACTACTGGAAGGGGCAGGACCTTGGTATAGCTGGCAAGAACCTGGTATTCTGCCAATTGCTAACCTTAAATTAAAGCAATTCGGCTAACAGTTGTATAACTCCTTTTTTTCTTCCCACATAACTATACTAGCATGAGGAACTCACAGAATTTATCCCCAGCTAAATCCATTATCTTGTAAGGACATTTTGGAACTTCCTGGACCACAAGAGTTTCTGGATAGAGTTAAGAATCAATGAAGGCAAAACTTCCTTTCACACAGATTGTGGTCCCAGCTCCACAATAGCTGAGATGTTAGGAGAGGTGATGAACATTATCAGGAAGGAAATGGTTGACTGATGCCCTTACATTTCAGTCAACAATATATTAGGATTATTGTATAATAATCCACTGATATTTGGAATACTGTGTGCAATTCTGGTCACCACACCTCAGAAAGGATATTATAGCATTGGGAAAAGTGCAGAAAAGGGCAACTACAATGATAAAAGGGTTGGGACACTTTCCCTATGAAGAAAGGTTAAAGCACTTGGGGCTCTTTAGGTTGGAGAAACAACAGCTGAGGGGTGACATGATCAAGGTTTACAAGATTATGCATGGGATAGAGCAGGTAAAGAAAGAAGTACTTTTCTCCCTTTCTCACAATACAAGAACTCATGGGCACTCCATGAAATTGCTGAGCAGTCGGGTTAGAATGGATCAAAGGAAGAGACCGTCCATCAAGGGACTTAGGGTAGTATACAAATAGCTCCCCAGCGGTCCACATGTTGTCCAGCTCTAGGCATGTTTGATTTTAGAAATGGAACATGTGATCTCTTCATGGTTTGTTTTATTGCTATTTCAAATCCGGTTTTCCAAGAGCACACAGCTTGCTGCCTATATGCTACAAAATTAATACACTTTAAAATCAGAGTGAGAGTCCTCATAATTCATTTGGAGCTGTTTTTAAAAGTTGGACATTGGTCAAGGACAGCTTATTGATTGAATTTAACTGTATATATTTTCCTGCCCATTTTATAGAAGCCTATTTTTCACGTCACTTGAGGAGGCTACTAATGTTTTAGTAAGGGAATATGTCAAAATATGCTTTAATTCATTATCTTTTGGGCACACAGTAGTTGCAGCTTGGCCTGAATTAAACCCTATGCTGAATGTGATAGTGTAATTACTTGCAGATATCGAAAACTGCTTTTATTTGAATTCTCTGGGAGATTATTCTTATGATTTGTTCTGCAGTCAAATCTGAGGTAAATGTCTGGTGCTTCAGTGATATTATAAATAGTTCATCAACAAAGGAGAGTCTTCTCTTGGTTACTCAGGAACTTGAAAAGTCAATGATTTGGTGAAACCTTGCTCAATTAAGAATAAATAAAACTGTCACCAGTTAGCTTTGCTCTTCTGTCATAATGCATAACCATGGTGATTTCTGAGGGAACAGTCTGTGATTTTTCTTGTCTGTCTTCTTTGAGCTGTTCTAAGTCCCCTGAGATTTTTAAAGACAAAACTGAGCATTAGCTAGATTGCTTTATGTGCATCCAAAAGTTTATGTCATCCTGATACAAACTGTAGTTAAGATCTAGATGTTCCCAGATTAGAATGAGCGATGGACTTTTAAAAAATGGTGAGGTAATGTTGACAATGTTTGTGGCTGCTTAATGGAGCAATTCTAAAAATGTCTTTCCTGATTCAAAGCTGCTTGTGAAACGTCTCAAGTTATATGGAATAATAGTATCCCACTGAATGGGGAGGGGCTTCAGGTTTCAAAGCTGGAATAGATTCATAACAAGTCCCATTCTTAGATATACAGAAGATTAACACCACACAAACACACACAACAAAATGTGTGAGTGCATGTTTATGTTCCTGTTTATGGCAATTTCTTTTGTTTTACCTCATGATAACCAAAGCCATATTATAAACATAGTGTCTGTTGATGCAGAAGTTTGTACCTTCACAATTGTTTTCTTCAGTTTGTCTATGATCATGAAACAGTTCAATGTTTTAAAGTTTAAATGAGTATCTATAATGATTCCTTGTTTCCCTTTTTCTTTTTCTTGACTGAGCAGCCCCCTTTCATCTTTGTTTTTCTGTCTGTTCCACCCAGTTGTTTAAAAGTATATAGATATATGTTGTCCCAGCCTAGGAAACTGAGGGACCAACTAAAAGCCATCTTTTGGTTTTATTTCACTTTTGAGGGGAAATGGCCAGGTACGGATCAGGTTTAGGACTTAGAAGATGAACAGGAAACAGGAATGGGGTAACTTTGTATAAATATAAACAATAGTTTGTCACAATCAAGTAGCTCTTTTGTTATACAGAGAAGTCTTTAAAATAGATGGGAGAGATCTTTTGGCAGTCACTGCTTAAGTAAACAAGCATAAGCTTCTTTATCTCAAAACACTTAAGTTTGTAAAGGCAGGAACATTCACACAAGTTCCAATTTACCTTCTTAACCACTTGATAGGGATCACCCCCCCTCAGGGAAGGGCTACTCATCCCACTTCCCTAATTCAGGATTCTCCATGAGCCTCTCAGGCCCATTCTGCATCCAGCATTCAGTCCCTTGTTTTACCAAACCCACACTGGAACAGAAAAAGATGCGGCTAAAAACTACATTCAAATACCCTGGGCCAACACGATAATGACTGCAGCAACACCCCTGAATGGCCATAAAATAGCCATAAATCTATGCAGACAGTACCATAAAACTGAGAGATCAAAGGAAGTGAAACCGGTATGCAGCGTGGAGGCTACCATAAAATCTGACAATCAAAGAAAGTGAAAGTGGAATGAAACGTAGAGGGGAATTTCTGTTCCAATGTGGGTTTGGTAAAACAGCCCAGTGAATGCTAGATGCAGAATGGGCCTCACTCAACTGTCCTTCACTGTTCTCACTCCACTCTCAGCTGTCATTCTTAACTGCCACTCTCAACTGCCACTCTCAACTGCAGAATTCCATTTGAATCCCCTGTCACACAAGGTTTTCAGACTGGGTTAAAGCATTAGCCATTTACTGTCTATTACATTATCCATGTGCATTGGTACTCCTTAATTTCAGTTTATTTATGTATTTATTTATTTTTCACATTTCTACCCCGCCTTTCCAGACAACTGGCTCAAGGCATTTATGGGTGTTTATTTTCTTTTTCACTGAACATAAAGGAGGCATGGATAGTGGCCCTAGTGAGGGATACTAAACTCATTCAAATTAACACTATACTAAATGAAACTAAATTTATTAGAATTTTATCCCACCACTTCTGCCAAGGAGTTCAGGGTGGCATAGATGGCTCTTGCCTGTTCCATTTTATGTTTAATATGTTGTAAATTCTCCTTAGGACTTTCTTTTTGTTGAAAGGCAGTCTAAAAGTAAGCTAAATAAATAATTTTATTTTATAACAACCCTGTGCAATAAGTAAGGCTGAAAGAAAATGGCTGGCTCACGGCCACTGAGGGAGCTTAATGGCTAAGTGGAGATTTGAATCCAGCTCTCCCAGTCCTTGTCCAACACTCACACCACTATATCACACTGCCTATAATTGCATTTAATTCAGCATGTATCTTCCTGTTCTGGCATAATTTCATTTCCCAATATCTATTGATGAACCAACTTAGAAACTATTAAATACTCCAAATAACAAATGTTATGTTACCTCTCTTCACTTGCATGTTCCACGTATGTGTATGTGTGTACATATCACCAACCCTCAATATATGTACAAATGGGCATATTCTTCCTTAAGCCAGAAAGCCAGCATTATGATTGAGAAAACTACACACAAAAATACCATACAATGCTGTAGAATGTAAACATGGACTTAATGTTTGGTTGGATGACAGCCTCAAGGTAAGGCCTAGATATTTCCCAGAATTATAACTCATCTCCACACTACAGAGATCAGTTCCCCTGGAGAAAATGGCTTCTTTGGAGGGTGGACAGAATGGCATTATACCCCACAGAGGTCCCTCTCCTTTCCAAACCCTGCCCTCAATGTGCTGCACCCCTCCCCCACAAATCTCCAAGAATTTTCCAACCGAATTGGAACAGAGTCCAACAGAGTTGTAAAATACTGCCACTGACTGAAAGACATTTAATGTAATGATTATTAGGGTGAGATGGAAATAATTTATCCATATTCCTGTTCCACATACTCCTTTTCCCCCAGTCAAGTCATAGTGGCCTTATGGCAAACCCATAGGGGTTTCAAGGCAAGAGACGTTCAGAAGTGGTTTGCCAGTGCCTGCCTAGGCATCACAACCTTAGATGTCTCCCATCCAAATACTAGCCAGGGCAGGCCCTGCTCTCTCTCTTTCACACTCTCTTTAGTCGTCAAGTCGTAGCAGACTTATGGCAACCTCTGCTTAGCTTCCGAGATCTGACAAGATCAGGCTAGACTGGGCTATCCAGGTCAAGGAACATTGCTCCTATAGGGCTTCTAAATTTCTCTCAAGATTCCTTCAATTTGGTTGCCTAATTAGCCACAGTAACAAGCAGGGTTGCCAGGACAACCAAAATGATGCCTACAGGCCTAATAAGAGGAAGAAATCTCACAAGAGTTCAAGAAACCCTATAAGGTATGTATGGCGTGACATACTATTTTATGGAGGGCTGTGGCAGAAAAGGTAAAGAAGTCACTGTGCTAACTGGTACTGCCAACTTCCAGGTGGGGCCTGGAAATTTCTAAGAAATACAGCTGCTCTACAACTAAGAATTACAGCTGCAGAGATCAGGTCCCCTGGAGAAAATTATTGTTTTGGTGGGTGGACTGTAAGGCATTATACCCCACTGAGGTCCCTCTCCCCATAAACCCCACCCTCCCCAGGGTCCACCTCAAATCGCCAGGAATTTCTCACCCTGCAGTTGACAACCTCTTGTCTCTCTTTGTTGCCCTTCCTGCTCATCCTCACTGTATCAGGGAAACAAAAAGTGAAAATAGCATAGGAAATGGAAACCAAGAGCAGATGTGAAAAAGTGGCCTAGTTGGTTGTAGTCCAAAGTCAGAGGTGATTTCATTTGGATGTGTAGTCTTCAAGAGTTAATGAACAGTGTAGGTTCATTTGGATTTTAATTATTTAGTGTCCAGCTGCATATTTCTAGTCAACATACATTAGCTATTACATTGCAGGCATTGCCTGATCTCACAAAGTCACTATTTTGAATATGTCATAGATTCCATCTGTTGGAAACCCCTTACCTTATTTCTGCCTAAAAGTACAGGAATGATTACTACTGAACCCATATTTAAAAGTTATTGAAGATCCACATTTCATTATGGCTGGTGCTTACTGTGTTGTCATAACCATAATAAGAGTTACATTTGTACATGACAGGCCTACCCAATTTGTAACCCACCAAGTCTGACACAGTTATTTAGAGCAGCATTTCCCAACCTGTGAGTCACAACCAAAAAGTGGGTCATGAAGTGTGTGGGTCCCAGGCTTTTGCAGTTTTATTGACCTGGGCATGCTCTCCCCACCCACCCCAAGAAGTTCACCATACCAAATAAATTTGGGCTTGTGGATCACCATACCCAAAAAAAAAGTTGGAAATGACTAATCTAGACACATATAGTGGCCACCTGGGGGATTAAGAAATCTTCTAATTTTTGCTGCAAGCCCAACAATGACATCAAAAACAGAGCATTTTCAACCCTACAGCAGTCCACAATACATGGTTCATGGCTTTCTTTGACTAGGTGAGTTAAAATTATGTCATGTGATTTGCTCTACTGAGTAGTTTCCAACTGTTAGTTTTTACCTGTTGTCATCTTCATTACCTTTCCTCTTTCTTCCACAGGAAGAAGCCTCACTGTATATATATGTGTGTTTATGTTTATTATACATATATATCTTCTACTGAAAATGAATTCTGAGACAGAACTGCCAGGCCAGGAGGTCCCTCCATTTATTTGTCCCCATGTCATACTGATTTCAGTTAGATTCAAGTCCAGTAGCACATTACAGACCATCAAAATTTTTGGAGTTTAAGCTTTTGAAAGTCAGTGCTCCCTTTGTCAGATACTGATTACAGAATCACCTGTTCAAGTCAACCTGCAAAGAACACAAGGCAGGTCCAGGAACACAATGTACATTTGTTAAAACATTATGTTTGATCCTTAGGTTCTAGTCTTTAGTTTGACTCCATATTGACTGAAGTTCCCTCTACTTGCAAAATCCAAATAATAATCCCATTTAGCATTCTGCAGTCAATCAAATGGGGAAAGGGGGGACAGGCAGTACCTATAGCTAATGAAGTATTTAAGCACCTTTGAGTGAAAAAAATTGGATCACAGAGGATAAGTTATTTTCAGGGCTGCTGAACATTATCAATTCTCCAGGGGAACAGTACTAAGAGAACAGACTTGCATGGCTGCATTTGCAGACTCAGCTTGGTGGTTGTCTGCCTAAAATCACCTAACACCCACGTGTAATTGTAATTGTTTTACATCTGAAGGAACTCTACTGCTGTGCTGAATTTAAAAAATAGTCTCATGTGAAAACATTAAATTGTCAAAAAGTTTTGAAACCAAAAAGTGTCATTCTATTTAGATGCTCTTCCTAAATGCCAATTGCAGTTGCCTGTGTTTCTTTAATATCTCCCATTCTCCATCTGAACTGCTTTGCAGTTGTATTATCGATGTTCTTACCACAGGTGTCTGCTAAGTGGGCCATCAGACTTTTTTACAGCGATCTTATATAGCAAAACTTTCAAAGCCATTCCCAAATATTTTATTAGGCATCATATTCTTTACTCTATTAATATAAATCTAAAACTACAAGATAATTGACTAATAACTAATACTATAAGATAATACATTATAGTACAACCCTGTGCAAAGATACTCTCTATGCAGAATGGATAGGATCACACACTTAATAGCTTTTATTTCAGATAACAAGACATGAAAGTCTTAGTCAGTCACCTCCTTTAAGACCCAAATATTGAAAATAGGCATAGCCTACTAATTCTGGTCCAAAACTAATTCAGGACAAAATGTCCCTTGAACATCTGACCTGTTAAAACAGGATCACTGAAACCGTGGGGAAGATCGGGGGAGCCGCGGGTCAAAATGTGCCCCGCGGCTAATAGTGTGAAATTCAAGCACAGCACCGGGGCAAACGGAGGAAGAACGCAGGGGCAGCACTAGTGGGAAATCGGTCAATGTTTCATGATCAATGTTAAGGTCTGTTTATAAATCCAGGAAGAAAATCTGGTTGTATGTTGCTTATTGATTTATATAAGTATGCATCTTCCATACCTGATGATTTATCAAAGATATGTCTGAGGTTTTAGTGTTTCAAAACCTGGCAGGGAATTAAATATGTGGGTTGAAGATTGTGACAAAGATACAGCTGTGGTAGCTTCATAGTTTACCCAGATTTTCAGTGTTGGTAGCTCCATCTTCATATCATATCCATAATGTTCACACTCACCTTTATACCATCAGCTCTCATTGCAATGCATTTCTAAGTTAGTGAAAGCAGCCCTCTGCAGCTGCCAGAAGCAACTGAAAACCTTTTTGTTGAAGCTAGCAAGTACTGGTTTTGGATTTAGGAGACCATCTTATTAATAGGTTAACACTAATAATTTCTTCTTATTTGAATCCTGTGGAGCCAAGGGTCCTAGAATCAATGAATCACAGAGTTGGAAGGGGCCATACAGGCCATCTAGTCCAACCTCCTGCTCAATGCAGGATCAGCCTAGAGCAGCCCTGACAAGTGTTTGTCCAGCTGCTGCTTAAAGACTGCCAGTGAGGGGGAGCTCACCACCTCTCTAGGCAGTTAATTCCACTGTTGAACAACTCTTACCCACACTAACATCTCTAGCATAGCCTAATGAAGGCTTAAAACCAACAGCCGCAGCTGGAACTTCTTCCTGGCCCAAAATAGCAATAGGTAGAAATGGCCATTCTCTGATTGTATCACTAGTTGGCATAGTCATTAGCTGTTGCAGTTTGACTACTGGAAATTGTTTTGATCATTTCAGCTGAAGAGAATACACAAAACAATTGCAGGGAAGGGAAAATTTTAATTGTACTATTGTTGTATTTGTGTTTGGAGTACTGCAGCAGCAATAGCTTGATAGGGCTCTGGTATCAGAAAGCTCCAATTCTTATTGGCTGATGACTAAAGACTCTCATTGGTTCTTAAGACAATCCAGATACCCAATCGCTGAGCCCTGCTTAGGTCCAATAGTATTGCTTGTATATAGTTACTTTGTTGAAAGTTATGTGTTGGAACAGTATAAATTAAGGTGCCGCTCTCATAGAGCTGACTTCTGCGCTGAGCAATATCACTGAATAAAAGCCTGTTTGTTTGAATTCATCGTCTCCCACTCAATACTTAAAACTTGCCACGAGGATGGGATCCCAGTACTAACTGAACAGCTGAAATCACTCTGCCTGCCCAGCTAAGGGTCATTTTACACCTCCCCTCTAAAGTAGTTTGACTGCTGTCTTTTCCTGTGCTGAATTCACAGTGGTGTGAAATTTCACTCCAGGGGGTCTAAGTGCCCTAATAACAGCAATTGTTTAAAGCAGAATCAAGCTGGTTGAATACTAGCTTGACCACAGGAGGGCAATTAGTAGATGTGGACATTTCAGTAGCAGCACGGTTTCACACCGCACAGAAGTGTGGGCAGGTTTGTTTGGAACTAGAATGATTCCAGCGGGAAAGTCAGATGTAAAAACAGCCTAAAATCACTAAGGGCACCCAGAGCTAAGTCACTACGGGCATGGCATCCAAGGGCCATATCGAACCATTCGACCCAAAAGTTGGGAACTGGGAATCATACCTCGAGCGTTTTGATTGCTACCACGTAGCAAATCGTATTGACGGGGACGATGTCTACCGCACCACTTTTCTGAGTACCTGCGGCCAGGCTGTATTTGATATTGCTCGAGATTTAGTTCCCTCTAAGTTACTCAAGACCCCTCTCGGCATCATCAAGGCCCGGCTGAATGAGTACTTCACCCCGAAGACGTTGGCTGCCACACACCGATGCGCGTTCCATCAGCAGAACCAGAATGAGGGCGAGTCTGTCACGGAGTACCTCACCGCATTGAGGTGGGCTGCTAGAGACTGTCACTTCATCTATTTGAAGTCCGTCCTCCTAGATCGACTACTCTGCGGCCTCCGAGACGAGAGCATCAGGCGAGCCCTACTCTTACTTAAGACTCTTACATATGAATCGGCCCTCGAAGAGGCCCTGAGAGTAGAGGCTGCCAACCTATCCCTCCGTGAACTGCGATTGGGTCCCCAAAGCCACACGCCAGGCTGCTCTAACGTTGTACACCAGAGCAATACCTCTGAGCCTGATGACACCCGGGATGACCCATCCGATGTGTCCAATGACGGAGTCTGCAACGCAACAGCCAACCAGAAGCTGCGTTGCCATCGCAATAGCCCCCGCCGCTCTCAAAAAAGCCCACGAAGGAACGGCTGTGCCAGTTGCGGAAGTACGCATGCGTGTCGAGACTGTCAGTTCCGCGATGCCATCTGTCATGCGTGTGGGAAAGCGGGCCACCTTGCCAAAGTTTGTCACTTGTTTCAGGGTCGTGATGCTACAGACGAGTTCCAGCGCACCTGAGGGTCTGTAAATACCTCCAGCCAGTCGTATCATTTCAAGACATCTCGGCCACCAAAGCAAAGACAAAGAGACTGCCATGAAGCAAGCGTGTATGAGGACTACACCAACCGCCTATTTATACACCAGGGACTACATCCATGTCCAAAGATCAAAGCCACCGTTTTCATCGAAGGTCGAGCGTGCCAGATGGAGGTAGACTCAGGGTCAGCATTGTACATAGTCTCGTGGAGCACTTCCAACAAGTCTGCCCGCGTTTGGCTGCACACCACCTGCAAAGATGCACCTTACAGCTGTTTGACTTTCAGAGAAACCAAGTTTCGGTCATTGGCATCGCCACAATCCACGTCAAATATAAGAAATTCTCCGGCCGTCTGAACCTGCTCATGGTATAGGGTCGCCACACTAGCCTGATTGGACTGGACTGGTTCGCCGCCTTGGGCATAGATGTTGTTGGCATGCACCAGGTCGGACCGCAGCTTTTATTGGATTTTGAGACAGTTTCCGGAGGTTTTCAAGGCTGAGCTAGACTGCTACAAGGGTCCACCCGTATCATTTAACCTGGATCCTGCGGTATCACCAATCCACCTCAAGCCCAGATGCTGCCCCATCACTTTCAAGCCCAAGATTGACGAGCAAATAGATAAACTGTTGGCCCAACAGATCCTCAAGCCAGTTCCCAGTGCTAAGTGGGAGACACCTATCGTCACTCCCCTCAAGCCTGGTGGCTCCGTCCATTTGTGTGCTGACTATAAGTGTACAATCAACCGGGCTCTACAGCCGCACGCATACCCGGTTCCGGTGGTGAGCCATCTCCTGGCCTCAGTCTCTGGGGGCCGGGTGTTCGCCAAAATCAACCTCTCCCAGGCATATCAGCAGTTGCCAGTAGATGCAGCCACGGTTGAAGCACAGACTATCGTGACGCACCGAGGTGCATTCAAAGTTAACCGGCTGCAGTTCGGGGTAAGTGTCACCCCCAGCATTTTTCAAGAACTCATGGGGCGCCTTCTTCGAGGTCTGCCTAGCGTCATCCCCTATTTTGATGACGTCTTAATTGCCGGAACCTCTGATCTTGAACTGGCTGCTCGAGTGTGAGAGGTCCTTCGTCGGCTACAGGATGTTGGCCTTCGACTGAAGAAGGAGAAATGTGAATTCTTCGTCCCTTCCATGCAATTCCTGGGTTACCGCCTAGATGCAGATGGCATCCACCCTGCTCCAGACAAGGTTGCTGCAATCTGCAACGCACCCCCGCCAAAGTCTAAGAAAGAGCTGCAGTCCTTCTTAGGACTATTGAACTTCTATCATGCTTTCTTGCCCAACAAGGCAGCTCTTGCAGAACCACTCCATTGGTTACTGGATAAGTCAGCCCCATGGGCATGGGGTCGCCGGGAAAACACCTCTTTCCAAGCTGTCAAAGCCCTCCTTGCCTCTGATGCTATCCTCGTGCATTATGATGAGAAGAAGCCCCTCATCCTAGCTTGTGATGCATCGCCTTACGGAATAGGGGCCGTACTCAGTCATCACTTGCCATCTGGCCAGGAGGCCCATTGCCTTCTATTCCAGAACTCTATCTTCCACTAAGAGGAACTATGCCCAGATAGATCGGGAGGCACTAGCCATCATCACGGCAGTAAAAAAGTTTCATGATTTCATCTATGGGCGGGAATTTGGCATCGACACTGACCACAAGCTGCTGCTGGGCATCTTCATGGCCGACTGTCAGACCCCCCAGATTCTGTCCCCCTGGATGATGCGGTGGGCAGTCCTTCTGTCTGCCTACTCCTGCCGTCTCCTCCACAGGCCCGGCAAAACCATCGGGCATGCTGACGCCCTTAGCCGGCTGCCGTTTCTGTTATCAGGACCGCCCGAGGCCCCGCTCCAGGAAGTTTTGTTATTTGAGGAGTTGCCACAGCCTCCACTCCCCGTTGCCGATGTAGCATTCCACACTGGCCGGGATCGAACACTCAGCAGAGTATACAGCTATGTATGGAGGGGATAGTCATCAGGGACACTGGATGCCGACTTTCAGCCATTCCTGTCAAGATCCTCTGAACTGTCGGTGACCAAAGGCTGCCTTTTGTGGGGAAACAGAGTCATCGTCCCTTCCCCACTTCGTCAATGGGTGCTGGACACCTTACATGAAGGACACCCGGGCATTGTTAAAATGAAGGCCATCGCAAGGAGCTATGTTTGGTGGCCCAGCATGGATCAGCAGATTGAGTGGTGGGTCTGAATGTGTCAGCCTTGCCAGGAGTCAAGACCAACGGCTCCAGAGGTTCCTGTTCACCCATGGGAGAAGCCAAGGGGGCCATGGTCCCGCATTCATGTAGACTTCGCTGGGCCTTTCCAGGGCCGAACGCTCTTGCTTGTCATGGATGCCTATTCCAAATGGTTGGAGGTCATCCCTGTCACCTCCATGACCTCAGCCATCATTACCCGCTGTTTAGATCGTCTCTTTGCTACTTTCGGCCTGCCGGACCTTCTCGTATCCGACAATGGGACACAATTTACATCGGCAGAGTTCCAGTCCTTCCTGGATGAATGGGGTATCCGGCATGTCACCTCAGCACCTTTCCACCCTGCAACAAACGGACAGGCCAAGAGAATGGTGCGGATGGTCAAGGACTCACTCCGTCATTTGAGTGAGGGAAATTTCCAGGCTAGGCTTTCCAGTTTCTTATTGCAGCAGCACTCCTCGCCGCACGCCGTCACCAGGAAGTCACCAGCAGAGCTGCTCATGGGTCGCCATCTGTCCACCCGCATGAGCCGTCTCCACCCAGACCTGGCACCAAACATCCATTGCGACCCTATCGCCACAGGGTCCACTTGGTCTTTTGAGCAGGGAGACCCAGTGTATGCCAAGAACTATGGGGCAGGTCCGCACTGGGTTCTGGCAGTTGTGGTGCATGCAACAGGCCCGATGAGGTGAGGGATGACACAGGGCAGGTCTGTCGCAGACATCTGGCCCAGCTACGACGCCGGTGGCTGGCACAGGAAGATTGTTTGCAATGCTCTCTAGTTCCTGAGCAAGGACAGCGTTTGCCACGCTCCCCAGTTCCTGCGACAGGACAACGCACCCCGGTCCCTGAGGCCAGCCTGGGACATCTTCCGGCACAGCAAGATGCTGGCACCCGGGACAGTCGCTTGACAGAGGGCAGCCCTCTGCCAACTCCGGCCCAGGACATTCCACGAGAACAGTCTGCCGAGCCACTGCCAGCTCGGAGCGAGGTAGGCCCCCTGCCAGAGCTGGGTCATGCCCCAGAACTCTCGGAGCCCCCAGACTTTACAGACCGCTCCCCCGTGAGTCCGTCACCATGGCTCGAGCCGGCCTGTCTGGGGTCCCCAGACTTAAGAGGATTTTCCCCATCGGGGCCACCTTTGCCACGCCGGTCCCAACAGACCAGGCAACTGCCCCCGCACCTAAGAGACTTTGTTGTTTGAACTTAGGGGGGAGGAGTGTTGTGTTTGTGTTTGGAGTATTGCAACAGCAATAGCTTGTTAGGGCTCTGATATCAGAAAGCTCCAATTCTTATTGGCTGATGACTAAAGACTCTCATTGGTCCTTAAGACAATCCAGATACCCAATCGCTGAGCCCTGCTTAGGTCCAATAGTATTGCTTGTATATAGTTACTTTGTTGAAAGTTATGTGTTGGAACAGTATAAATTAAGGTGCCGCTCTCATAGAGCTGACTTCTGAGCTGAGCAATATCACTGAATAAAAGCCTGTTTGTTTGAATTCATCGTCTCCCGCTCAATACTTAAAAACTATGATCGTAAGTACATAAGAAGAGCCCTACTGGATCAGACCAACGGTCTTGGAACAAAAAATCAGATACACACTCTAAGCAGCTGTCATAGGGCCAGTGCTATTTAAATTGTTCCTAAATTGTTCATAAATGGTCTGGAAGTGGAAGTGAGTAGTGCAGTGGCCAAGTTTGTAGGTAAGTGTAAGGTGAAAAACACTGGAACAAAAAGTACCACCTTCAAGGATATTAATAGGTGGCTCCACACTGTTGGAATGAGCTCCCGGAAGATATCAGGGCCCTGTGGGACCTATTACAGTTCTGCAGGGCCTGCAAAATGGAGCTTGTTCACCAGGCCTTCAATTAGGAGCCACCACTGATGGACAGGCCACTGGAACCTTTTCTGGCCTGGGTTTTATGGTGTGCTGCACCCATTTTGTGATATGATTTAACTTGCTGACATCATCAGTATGTTTTATCTGTGATTTTACTAGTAATTTATGCTGTTTTAACAGACATATTTATTGTTTGATATTTTAACCTGTTAGCCGCCTTGAGCCAGCTATCCTGGCAAGGCAGGATATAAATATGAATAATAAATAAATAAATAATAGGGTCTAAACTTCCTGAGACTGAGAGGGGGAAAGACTTTGGGACTGTAGTAGATTGTTCAGTGAAAATGTCAACCCAGTGTGCTACAGCAGTGAAAAAGGCAAGCTTTATGCTGGAGAATATTAGGTAAGGGACTGGAAGTAAAACATCCATTCATTGACAGAGGGTATTATGAAGGGCACAGGTACAGATAGCTTAAAAGGGGGGTATGGATTCACAGATGATAGGTCTATCAGTAGCTACTGTCCATGTTGACTAAAGGGAACCTGCACCTTCACAGGCAGTAACTTTGAAATACTAGTGCCAGGAGGAAACATCAGCGAAAGGTCTCAGCCTCTATGCCCTGTTGTTGGACCCAGAGTAACAGGTTGGCCAGTGTGTGAGACAGGATGCTGGACTAGATGGACCACTGGCATGATCCAGCAGGGCTCTTTTTATGTTCTTATGTCAGTGACTAGGAATAAGGCCTGTTGTTGAAATAAATACAACGGACTCTAGAAAGAGGCTCTGGGCAGGTGCCCTGGCCTTGGGCACTCAGCATCAATTTGCTGTGGCAACCTCAGCAGGGTATAATGACACAGAGCTTACAGTTTTCTCCAGGGGAACTGATCTCTGTCATCTGAAGAGCAGTTGTAATTCTGTGTGATTTCCAGCCCTCCCCATTGGCAACAATGGTTCCTCAGGAGGAAATGGCTAGTTTGGAGGGTGGAGTCTGTGGCATTGTACCTGTATGAGGTCCCATCACTCCACAAACCCCACCCTCTCCAGACTCCATCCCTCAAATCTCCAGGAATTTCCTAGCCTGGAGGTGGCAACCCTATCTCCTTCCCAGCCAACCATCAACCTACCTTTATCTGCCCCTCTGACTTCAGCCGTTTTCTCCAGGGTAACGGATCTCTACCATCTGGAGAGCAGTTTTAATTCTGAGTGAACTCCAGCCTTATCCTGGGGATTGGCAGCAATGGTTCTCCAGGAAGCAAAGTACAGTATTTCTCCGCAGTGGAGACCAAAGCAGTTTACATCATTCTCCTCTCCACAACAACCCTGCACAACAACCCTGTGAGGTAGGTTAGGCTGAATGTCTGTAACTGGTCCAAAATCACCCACTCAACTTCCGCAGCAAGAACCTGGGTCTGGCAGACCCTGCTCTGAAGTACTAACTGCTACACCTAGGGTAGCCAACCTCTGGGTGGAGCTTGAAGATTGCCAGGTATCACAACTGAACTCCAGACAACCGATCTCCCCCCCCCCCAAGAAAATAACTGCTTTGGAGGATGGGCTCTATGGCATTCTATTCAGCTGAGGCCTCTCCCCTCCCCAAACTGGCTTCTGTAGACTCCACCACAAAATAGACTCCTGCATTTGCCTTTTTACTAACAGAACCAACCTTGGTTGCCTAGAAACAGCCACTGAGGGAAAAGTTAGTCCCGCAGGAGCCAAGCAGGAGAAGTGTCTTCATCAGGAGAGACAGCTGTTTGGCAGTTTATTCTGTGAGGGAAGAGTGTCCAGGCTTGGCAGTAGGTGTGGGAGAGGAGCAGACCCAGCACCCAATGGTATACAAGTGCTCTTAAGTGGCATTTGATGGGCCAATGGCTGATGGAGCGCACAGCACAGCTAATGGGAGAACTGGAAATGGCCAACGTGTTAGGGCAATTATATATATGAGACAGGATGAGAGAATTGCCAGTAAGGGCTGTTTTGTAAAGGAGTTTCTAAGAGCTGAAGTTATTGTCTTGCAAACTTGGGTCATTGTTCATGACCATGGATGTGAGACCCCGTAGGGTCATACAAAGAACCTTGATTAATGTTCCATGGAATATTCAGCCAGTCATCCTCTTGAAAGCTCCTTCACTGAGCTCCTTGATATCAAAATGGATGTGCATGACCACACCCAAACCACTCTGCCTCCCACCATTAATCTCTCTTTAAACAGGTTTAGGTATACCACCAGGGCAGGACAGTCACAATTTGCCATGGATCTTACCTCCCTTTAATAGGTAGAGAGCCCTGACCCTTTTTCAAACATTGAGTCCCCTCTTTCCTCTTTCCTGTTTCCAGACAGAGCAGTCCAGTTTCCTTTATTATCCACCCTTCTCCCAGCTACCACACAAGGCTATTGGAGTTAGGGAACCCAAGATTTAACATAAGAAGAGCCCTGCTGGATCAGACCAGTGGTCCATCTAATCCAGCATCCTGTCTCATTCTGTCATCCAGTTCCTCTGGAGGGCCAACAACAGGGCACAGAGGCTGAGGCCTTCTCCTGATGTTGCCTCTTGGCTCTGGGATTCAGAGGATTAGTGTCTCTGACTGCGGAGGTTCCCCTCAGTCACCATGGCTAGCAGCCATTGATAGACATCTTCTATTAATCTATCTAATCCCCCTTTAAAGCTGTTTATTCCTGTGGCCATCACAACATCCTCCAGCAACAAATTCCACATTTTAATCATTCTTTGTGTAAAGTAGTGTTTCCTTTTTTCCATCCTGAACCTACTGCCCATCAGCTTCACTGGATGCCCTTGAGTTCTGGTATTTTGAGAGAGAGAGAGAGAGAGAAATTTCTTTTTGTTAACTCTCTCCACCCCATGCATAATTTTATAAACTTCTATCATGTCCCCCTTTAGTCGTCTCTTTTCTAAACTGAAAAGTCCCAGACTCTTCAGCCTTTCCTCATAGGAAAGGTGCTCCAATCCCCTAATCATTTTGGTTGCCCCACCCCCACTTTTTTTCTACAGTGTCTTTTTCGAGATACAGTGACCAGAACTGTACTCAGTATTCCAAATGAGGCCACATCATAGATCTATACATAGAACAATATCAGCCATTTTATTCTCAGTCCCTTTCCTAATAATCCCTAACGTTGAGTTGGCCTTTTTCACCCCTGCAGCACACTGAGTTGACACTTTCATTGAGCTATCCACTATGACCCCAAGACCTTTTTTCCCTTTCAGTCTCAGTAGATAAGTGTAAGGTGATGCATACTGGGATCCCCCCCCCCATTAGCCTATACTTGAAGTTGGGGGGGGGGATCCCAGTATGCATCACCTTACACTTATCTGCACAGATCTTCATTTGCCACGTTGTTGCCCATTCACCCAGTATGTGGAGGTGCTCTTGAAGCGCTTCACAGTCAGCCTTGGTTTTCACCATCCTGAATAATTTTGTGTCTTCTGCAGATTTGGCCTTTGATTACATTTTCTACTAATTCGCCTGGGACAGACATTAGGCTGACTGGCCTGTAAGTTCCTGGTTCCACTCTGGATGCCTTTTTAAAAAATTAGTGTAACATTTGCTACTCTCCAGTCTTCTGGTACAGCAGCTGAATTTAGTGATACATTTATGAATTTAGTGGGTTGCATACAGGGCTATTTGGGGGCAGGAACGCACAGGAACAGAGTTCCGGCTGGCTCCTGAATTGGCTGCGCCTACAACCAAAACCTCTGGCATGCGTGGCTACAGAGCATTCTGCCCTCCCCACGTTACACACAAGAGGGAAAGGCGGCATGTTAAAATGCTGTCTTTCCCTCTGGGAAGCCTGTTGGGATTTCAGATCCCAGGCACTTCAGCAGTGCCTTTCCCTGGCCATCTGGGGGGGGGGGGAGTAGGAGACTAGAAAGGAGATGCTGAATTGCCTTTCCCCGCCATCTGGTTCAGAGGTGGGGTAGACTAGAAAGGTGATGCTGAAGTGGGGGGGAGAATCTCGGGGGGGAGAAGCAAGCTTCCATGCCTGCCCTGTGCTTTCCCAGCCCCCTGCCTAATATGCTAATGAGCTGTGGTGTCAGGGGTGTGGCCTAGTATGCTAATGAGTTTCTCCTGTTGGGTGTGTCTTATTATGCTAATCAGTTCCTGCTGGGCTTTTTCTACCAAAAACCCCCCCTGGTTACATATATGGGTTAGTAGATCAATTATCTCACAGCTGAGTTCCTTAAGAACTCTCAGGTGTATGCCATCAGGTCCTGGTGACTTATCAGTACCAGTAGGTCTAGAACTTTATCTCTGGTCATTCCAATTTGGCTTAGTTCTTCAGACTCACTTCCTGAAAAAAGGGGCTGTGGCATGGGTACATGTCCCACACTTTCCACAGTGAACACAGAAGGAAAATAGTCATTGAACTTCTCTGCCATCTTCCCATCTTCCTTTAGCAATCCCTTTTTTCCTTTGTCATTCAAAGGCTCCACTGCTTCTCTGGCTGGTTTCCTGCTCTGGATATATTTTTTAAATGTTCATTGTTTGTCTTGATGCTTTTAGTAACCTACTCCTCAAAATATCTACATGCATGCCTAATTATTGACTTACAGTTGTTTTGCCAGAACCTGTGGTCCCTCCTGTTCAATTTATCAGGGCAGACCTTCCACTAAAAGAAGCCTCTTTATTCTTTATAGCTTTCCTGACTTGTGTTGTTAACCATGCAGGCCTTCTTTTAGATTAGGCAGTGCCTTTCCTAACCTATGGAATGCATTCTGTTTGGGCTTCATTTACTGTGGTTTCAAATAGCTTCCAAGCATCATCCAGGGATTTGACTCTCTTGTGTTTCCCCTTCAGATTCCTTTTTACTATTCCCCTCATTTTTGTAAACTTCCCTCTTTTGAAATCAAATGTTACAGTTTTGGACTTTAGAGGTAACTTTCCATTAGCCTGAATGCTGAACTTAATAACATTGTGATCTCTGTTCCCAATTGATGTAAAAACTGCATCTCCCACCTGGTCTTGAGACCCACTCAAAACCAAGTCCAAGATCACTACTCCTCTGGTTGGCTCTGTGACCAACTGTTCCAGTGCAGTCATTTATCATGTCTAGGAATCTCATTTCTATAGCATAACTTGAGCACGTGTTTACCCAGTCAATGTGAGAGTGGTTGAAGTCTCCCAGAGAGATAACATTATCTGTTTTAGTCACCTCCCTTATTTCCTTCTCCATCTCAAGATCAGCCTGAAGGGTTTGATCGGGTGGGTGATAGGACACCCCCACTTTTAAGCACAGGTGTAGACTTTCCTATTTCCCGGGGGGTGGGGGCTGGGGCGGGGGGAGAATTTACCTTTTTTCCCTTGTGTGTGCCGGGATGAAGTCTGCTGCCACCACTGCTCCCACACACACCTCCCTCCCTCTGGAGCCGACTGCCCAGTGTGATGATGTCACCCGGAAGTGACGTTGTCACACTGGGCATGTTGCCAGAGCGATGCTCTGGCAATCGCCTCAAAACTCTATGGTGCAATAGAGTTTTGAGGCGATTGCCAGAGCGTCACCCCGGCCACGTGCCCAGCGTGATGACGTCCCTTCCGGGTGACATCAGCATGCTGGGCAGTTGGCCCGGAGGGAGGGAGGGGAGGGGAGAGGTGTGGGGGGGAGCGGCGGCAGCTTTTTCTTCTTGGGCTGGGGGCCCTGGAGGGCGGGGAGGCACAGCAGCGGGTGGTTCACCCAGGGGGGGCTCAGTCCCCCCTGGAAAATTTCAGGGGTGGCCTGAGCCCCCCTGTAGTTGATGCCTATGCTTTTAAGTAACCCTTAGGGTCCAGCATTTCCACTCATATCACTTCTGTTTGGTGAGTTAATTCCCCTGCATATGGAACTGGCAGCACTTCTCAGAATGCTACCTTTGAAGTCGTGGTCTTTAACTTTCTGCCTAATTTTTCCGCCAGAACCACAGAACTACATTTCCCAGTGCTACTGGTGCCAATGTGTACCATGACTGCTGACTCCTCCCCAGTATCATCAACCTTCTGTAACCATCTGTAACCTTCACACCAGGCAGGCAAGTCACCATGCCGTCAAAACATCTGTCACAGACCACACTCTCTATATTCCTAATGATCGAATCACCCACTACTGGAAGCCCACCTCCCCTCAGGCCCCCAGAGGTATCCTTAGTATGAGAGGATATCAGTCAGTTGCCCAGGGAAGGCGTTCCTTCTAAGGGATCATATCCCTCCTCCTCCTCAGACTAATATCCTCCAACCCGAGACCCTCACTCTCCACAACAGTAGAAGAGCAGTCAGCACAGGAGTGGGACTGTTCTGATAAGTCCTTGAGGCTCTCTTCCCCAAACCTCTCTCTCTCTGCCTCATTTTCTTCAGGTCAGCAACCCTAGCCTCAAGGGAATGAACCTGCTCCCTGTGAGCCATGAGCTCCATACAGCAAGCACACACCCACAGTTTCCACCCAGGTAGATAATGTACATGTGGCATTCTCTGCAAAACACTGGATATACTTTGCTCCCCTGCTGGCTTTCTACCTTCATAACTGGTTAGTGGTTTAAAGGTATCTAGAGGGATGCAGGGTCCTCAGGTCTGATGCCCAGGCTAACAGCCATAGGCCAAAAGCCCCTTGACTGTCACGCCTCTGCCTCGGAGGAGCCTTACAGTTCATGGGCCCATAGTCCCCACCTCCCAGCAGCAGCAGCCCAGGGTGGGGCCTGCAATCAGCTCCAGGCAAACAGACCTTGCTCAATGAGCAATAGACTGGATAAAAGACCCAAATAGACAAAAACTTAACTGTCTAGCAGGCTGCAAGCACTCACTCACCCTCAAACTCTGTCCTCTCTCAAAGCAACCTCAGTTAATGCTCCCCAGTAGTTTAGCAGTTTGGGAAAGGCAAAAAAAACTCACCTTCCCAGCAGCTCTCTCCTGGGTTCTTTCTCCCAGCCCAGCTGGCTCAGTTCTCCCTTCTTCCACTTATTTGCTGTCACCACATGATTAACTAACTTCACTGGTCATAGCCATCAAGGTTGGGGTGTGTGTGTGATATTTTCTCTGAAACACTAAACATCCAGTCAACCAGGTTTAAGCAGAGAAAAAAAGAGTTAATTTTATTTACAACTTCAACCACATGTGGTGACCCAAACAGAGCAATACATTGTTTCTAATATTTGAACTTATGATTTTGACCTCATGATCTATACTTAAAATAGACAACTTTCTTATATACAATAAATAGCTACTGTCCCTGGAGAGTAGTAACAAAGGCAACTAATTGTATAACTAGGATTACACTGAAAAACAACTTGTGTTGTCAGTGTTGCACTTGACACAATATTCTGTACTGTGATATGTCCAATACTGGGGGGGGGAAACAAAAACAAATAAAGACTCTTGCAGACATGCTTGTTCATACAGTGCTCTGGCTACCTTGCTGTTGTCCCAGACATTAATTTTGTAGCCTTTGCAAGCCACCTGTACAAATACTCGGGCACAAGGGACTGTGTCAGGCAGCCTCTGTTAATTCTGTGATTTTTAACAATAAGTGATCTGGATCCAAATTATAAGCATTTAGTCAAGAGCACAGCCAGGGGCCTATTCTCCTGTCTGTACTCATGCATTAACTCCTATTGACCGACATTAATGGGAGTCGCTTGCACATATGGAAAAGTGAATAGCCCCAATGGGAATTGGATAAACTAGCCTGTGCCTATAGAGAGGAAGCTTCAATGGCCAGGATTAACAGGAGTGCTCAGGAATGCTGTGGTTAAACAGAGACCTTTCTGCTTTTTGTGATCAGGTGTGAAAGGAAAAGGCAATGTTAGATTTTGCTCCTCATACATACAGCCTTGGGAATGTAATTCCACCAGAAAGCAATATACAAGCCAAACAAATGTCAGACAAGATTTCCAGCTGTAATTAGTGCTTTGGGATGAACATGGTCTGGGAAGTAGAAATAAAGAAATTGACTGTGACTAACAGGAGCGTCCCACTTATGAATGGTTAAGGCCAAATGTCCACATTATATGGGAGCTGTGGATGCCACTACAATCCCAAACCATATGGACTCCTTTCAGTTACTGTTTTGTATGAATAAACACCTGGTTTTACCCTCAAATTCTCAGCTGATTAGAACCTCAGCAGCTCTTTATTTTAGATGGATTTGCTCATCGTAGTATCATTCAGATGGAATTATATCAATACCTTTCAGTGCAAGAAATTAACCATGTGGAGTGGTTTGGGATTCCTGTAGCATTCTCAACACTAGCATAACATGAAAAGTGGACCTAAATCCTATTGAAATCATAGGGATTTAAATACATGGGCACTGCTATATCACTGCAGTCTAAATGGTAGAAATTACCTCAGGAAATTCACAGAGGTTTCAAGCCAGTATTCACTCATACATCCCAAAGGTTAAATGTAGGCCACACTGTGTTCTTGCATGGGCAAGCTTCCAGTTCACTTCCAACAGAGGGGAGATTCGTGCATGCACTAGATATATGTGCCATTGAAACTAATAGGGTAGGTGCTGTGGGTAGAAAAGCACCATGTGTCCATCAGAGTTTCTGCTTTTGGTGTATAACTAGAAGATCTGAGGGCTGGAATTATTTAAAAAACACACATATTATCTAATCTTCTTTTTTTAAAAAATGTGTGAGAATTTTGAAAACTAAATCACTAGGCCTTGCCCTAAATGTAGGTATGAGTGAGGGAAAGTCAAGCCCTGGGAGGAAGAAAAGAGCTGAAGAAAAATATATTTGTTTCCTATTCTATTTGGCAGTGCTGCAATGCCTTTAACAGTTACTTTACAGTGTTAGCCTGACTGCTATATTTTGTTATTAATATTGGGGAAAATATATGCTTAAATAATTAGCAGTAGGCAATAACGGGACAACACCTATTTATACAGAAGTTGTGCCCCTCCCAGACTACTGAGAAACAGACAAGGAGATTGGTATCAGTAAAAAGGTTTTCTTTTACTTAAAGAAATAAAAGGTAACTTATTCAAATGTTACAGAAACGTACACATATTCATACAGTTCTAGGAAATCAGAATAAAAGGGACGGTTGCATTAGCAGGAAAGTCATTGGTGTCCATCGGGGGCGATATTTATCTGTCCATAGATCTGGTCTCGTCCTGCTGGAAGAATGGGGGACGTTTGGGGAGGAGGAAGGAGCACAAGTGCTGAACCAGCAGCAACACATGTCAGACCCTAGTGGTGCACCCAAGAGTCCAGGAGGAAGGACGGGAAGAGGGAGAAAGAGAGCTGATGCTTGGGAAACTATATTTATTGGGGGGAGGGGTCTCGGGGGCCGGCACTGTCAAACATCTCCCCGGGAACGCCCTTGGATGGTCTGTTCTCCTAAGTCCTATCCACTGAGAGGGGCTTGTGGGTGTGGCTGATATTTGATTCTACCTGATGGTCAGAGAAATACCTATGGCCAGAAGCTGACATCATCGGCTGGAAGCATTGTCTTTCAGATGAAAGCAAGCCTTGGGCAGCCAAAACTGGTTCTTCCAGGAAGCTCCCTGCTGTTTATGCATCCTGGGATGAGTTCCTTTGTTATATCAAACAAGGACTGTTGGGGGGGTGCAGCCTGTGACGTGTAAAGAGCATGTACTGTAATGGTGTTTGTGAACACATGTCTTTAGCCAAAAGGACAAGATGGCCCATTTCCTGTGTAAGTCTCTTTGTATTAGGAGATGCCTCCTGGAGTTGGCAACCTTGGGAACTGCCGTCTCAAGCCTCTTGCTGGAGATGTTTGCAGCTGTTTTCTTCCTGGTTACTCTGCCTCACAGTTTTTCTCACACATTTAACACAGTTTATTTATCACATGAATTGCTCATTAATAAGAGCGCAAAAAGCACCTTGCAGGATTACAACAGCAAGCAAAAATTTCAATAACTTTGTGTTTTTATTCAGGGAAGAGTAGCTTCAAGGTAAGGAGCTGGAAGGAGGGACTGTTTACAAAAAGGGTACCATTTTGGGAACCCAAAATCTAGGCTGTAAAACAGGGCCATCCAATGCAACCCAACACATAGGACTGTCCTGATTACCCTGGAAGCAAGTTTCTCTCTTGCCTGTCCTTATTTCTTGTTTGTGTTCTAAATAGCAGCTTTAGACATTATACAGAATTCAGTTTCTCAAACACTGGATAACTCCAGGGCTTGGGTGGTTTCATGCCAGTTTCCATTTGAAGAAAATCTAATATTAAGTTCTGGGGTTTTGATCAGGAACTTACCACACTTTCCTTGTCTGCATCTTAAGAGTGTTAGGCTGAGGATAGACTGGCATTTTGGCCCGCTATAGGTCCACTTTTCAGGCAGATGAAGAGAGCCCGTTCAGATAGCCGCAGTTGTCCAGCATTGCCTTCCCGCACTCACCCAGTCCTGAAGCAGTTTCATGGGGCTTGAAACAGATACCCCTGGAAACCGGTGTCAAGCCGTCTGGGTGTGCATTCATCCTGCCTCCTGGCAGTGTGGACGCAAATCAGCCATGCATCAAGCGGTAATATAAACCCGCTGATCCAGCAGATGCGCAGATGCGCAGGTAGGCAAAATGGACCAAAGTTGCGCACCACTGCAGCACAGCCACCAGGGGCTTCATTTTCCCAGTCTGTCCTCAGTCTTTGACACATAACTATACTAGAGTGCTGAATACTCAGAGTCACTAACTGATACATTAGAAGTCATTGTTGACTTCATATAGGAAGATAGGGACCATGAGAGCACAATAATTTTTCCCTTAGCAACAAACCATATTTAAAAAAAAAAGTGTTTGAGACACTTCTTTAAAGCTAATATCCCTGTGTGCAAGTCATTTGAATGCTACTAATGCAGACTATCAAATTGCAATTGTATCAGACTGAAGGGTTTGAACTCAGCATGTAAGCTTAATGGAGTTTAAATCTAAACAAGCCTGACAAACTGATTGGCAAGACAATTACTGGAGCTAGTGTGTATTCCACAATTCACTGCTAACTCTGTTCAAGTGCAGAATTAAGTTGATGGCAGAATTTGGCATGCCACAGCTCTCAAATTTAATTTTCTTTAAAGTAAGACATTTTGAAGGTGTACTGCACAAGATTTCCAGAAACTGGGGGCAAGACTTCCACACCCTTTATTTCTCCTTCCCCATAACTAAGAAATCAGAATACACTATCCAACATAAGAAAATATATGCATATTTACTTGATTTGCATAATTTGTATTGGTTGCAAATTTCAGCTTTTATAGGACAAAATTAGGGTCCCCTTGGTGAAAACTTTGATTTCTAAGATTTCTTTCTTTCTCTTTCTTTCTTTCTTTCTTTCTTTCTTTCTTTCTTTCTTTCTTTCTCTCTCTCTCAACAAAATGTATATACAGTCTATGTACAGGGTCAGTAGCAGGTGATTTAGAAGGTTCTCTCAGGAACTAATTAGAAGCCTGATTCCACAAAGACATATAAAGTTTTCATGAATGCGGTTGGTGTTATTGATTCAAACCAGCAAGGTGCTTGCTCTCTGCAGGATTTCACTCACTTTTCACACCCGTGATTCTACAGCACTGGTTTTATGTATACTATACCCTATCAATATATCTAGTGTTAAAGCAGCACAAAACACTGATGTATTTCTCTCCTTCATTCCTTATGTACTCACATGCACTGTGGTTATTTTGAGCTTTCACCACTCAAGATAGCAATATTTAATTTGTAATTTCACCAGTGGTAATGAAGTGGCTTCTCAAGGGTATGTTTCTGTCATTGGCAGCATGCCATCAGACCTGCAATACCAACAAGCTTTGGTGTAGTGCCAGTTTGGTGTAGTGGTTAAGTGCTTGGGCTCTAATCTGGGAGAACTGGGTTTGATTCCCCACTCCTTCACTTGTAGCTGCTGGATGACCTTGGGCAAGCCATAGTTCTGTCAGAGCTGTTCTCTCAAGGACAGTCCTGGAAAGAGTTCTCTCAGCCCTACTTACCTCACAGGGTGTCTGTGGTGGGGAGGGGAAGGGAAAGGAGTTTGTAAGCCACTCTGAGACTCCTTCAGGTAGTGAAGGGTGGGGTATAAATCCGATCGCCGCTGCTGCTGCTGCTGCTGCTGCTGTTTCCATCCATGCATTATTCAAAGGCAGCAAAGGGTTTCATAAAAACATAAGAGAAGCCAATGTTGGATAAGGCCAATGGCCCATCCAGTCCAACACTCTGTCACACAGTGGCAAAAAATACCAGATGCCATCACGAGGTCCAGCAGTGGGGCCAGGACACTAGAAGCCCTCCCACTGTTCCCCCCCCCCAAGCACCCAACACAACAATTGTGTTTCACCCAACACAAATAGAACTTGTGATGCTAGCATGAAAAACTCACTGGCAAACGTGCTGTTTTGCAATCCCACTGTACAACTACAGCAAGAACAAAAACCATAATTGTCATAAAATAAACATCAAATCTTCAATTAAGGATGATAGCATTTGTAGAATAAGACATGTGAAATGATGGTGTGTTTCCTGTACAGAAGACCTAGTATAATGGAAGAAATCTGTTGGGAAAATTAGCAGAGAGCCAAAGGCACAGCAGAATAAAGGCAGCACATAGTCTTGTGTGTTTGTTTATAAAGAAAACTTTACTAGAAATAAAATAAAGAGAAGAGTTACACTGGGATTGTAAAACAATAAAGCATAAACAGTGTAACTAACTTCACCTGATCTAAACACCATCTTGGCTAAAACCCTTGTGGTCTCTAGAACAAAGAAAGAGAAAGTTTCCCCAAACTGATGTGTGACTAAAAACATGTAGTAACCCCAATAAAGCTGACTAACCAATAGGGAATCTCAGACCACCTCATTAAGACAATCAAGCGAGAACTTCTACACAGACTCTGATTGGTGCTGTGCTAACTAGCTACTATTTGTAAATGCAAACAACACTTTCATGACACAAATGAAGACACTTGTACATTCCAACATCCCGTCTCAAGTGTCACACACTGAAGTAATAAAGGCTCAGTTTTTTGTGCAGGTATTCAAACTTTCTGCGGGTGAAGGGCTTGGTGAGGAGATCAGCAACTATCTATATACTAATTCCGAGAGGTTTTTGTCTGTGTGGATACTTATATCTGCCGAAAGAGAGCTCACTCTCCCCCCCCCCCACAACAGCTGTTCCTACATAGTCAGGCCCCTTTCTTGGTCTGCAGAAAAATCCGAAAAGTTTTAAAAAAAACTTCAGGGACCGTTGAATCCCCCCCCCCCCCCCAATATTGTTTGAAATGGCATCAACTCCAGGCATCAACTGTGAGATTAGAATGTTCGGGGGAGGGGAGAAGATTCTAAATGTTTCTGTCAGTAAAAGGCAAGGTTTTTACTGGCAGCAGTCTAGGGTTGCCAAGTACCACCCCCCCCCCCCCGGCCACCGGCAGCAGATCCAGATCCAGGCTGGGAAACTCCTGGAGATTTGGGGATAGAATCTGGGGAGGGCAGGGACCTCAGTGAGGTACAATGCCATAAACTCCACCCTCCAAAGCATCCATTTTCTCCATGGAAACTTATCTCTGAAGTCTGGAGATGAGCAGTAACTCCAGGGGATTCCCAGGTCTGACCTGGAGGCTGGCATCCCTAGGCAGCACCCTCTGTGTGACTTGATACCACCTGATTTGCATGACTTAATTAGGCCCAGCTGCTTTGCTACTGAAAGCCATTGTGATGTAACAGTTAGAGCTTCAGATTGGGATCTGTGAGACCCAGGTTCAGATCTTGCGGTGGAAGCTGACTGGGAGATTTTGGACCAGGCACATACTTTCAGCCTAACCAACCTCACAGGGTTGTTCTGCAGACAACAAAGAGGAAATAATAATGTAAGCTGCTTTAGTCCCCACTGTGGAGAAAGACTGTAATTTTCCTAGGCAGAGGCTGTGGGGGAGGGGGGTGGAGATGGAAAGCTGAAGACAGATAAAGGTAGGTTGGCTGTTGGGTGGGAAGGAAATAGGGTTGCCAACTCCAGGTTGAGAAATTCCTGGACATTTGAGAGGTGGAACCTGGGGAGGGTGGGATTTGAGGTGGGAGGCAGAAAGAGAGAGAAAGAGTGATGAGGTGGGGAGGCAGAAAAAACAAAGAGAATGATGACAGGTCAGAAAGAGAGAGGAAGTAACATACATGGAGGAGAGAGAGAGAGTAAGAAAGGGGGCAGAGGGGAGAAAGAGTTTAAGAGAGGTAGGGGAAGAAGGGAGAAAGCAAAGGTGTGAGGAATGGGATAGCCATCCCACAAGTTTCTTAGCGGGTCTCCACTTGTCTTTTCTGAAGGACAATACCTGAGTTCAATCTGTCCTTGTTGCATCTCTGTTACAGAATTATATTTGACAGTGATGTGCTTGCTTCTTGCCTTGATGCTTTCACTCTTTGATAAGGTTATGCAGGCTTGATTATCTTCAAATAAGGTTATTGGTTGAGGCTCATCAACACCAAAGTCTTTCAGTAGACAGATGATCCATTTAAGTTCACTGCAGGTGTTTGAGGCAGATATGTATTCAGATTCAGTAGTCGATTTTGCAACTAGAGTTTGCTTTTGACTAGTCCAGGTAATTATGCTGTTTCTGTAGAAGAACAGATAGCCACTTGTTGATTTGCAGCTAGATTTATCTTCACCCTAGTCAACATCCATGTATCCAATCAGTCTTGGGTTGTAACAAGCTGAGATTTTTACCTTCAAGTCAGCTGTTCCCTTGAGATATCTAGCCAGTCTCTTTACTGCATTCCAGTCATAATGATTTGGTCAGCTGGACTTTCTGCACAGGATTCCAACAGCTGCAGATATGTCAGGTCTGGACACTCTGCTGAGGTACAGAATTTTGCCAACTGTTTCTCTGTAGTGTTAATTGCTCTCAAGAAACACTCCATCCTTAAGGCTGAGGAAAGCTGGCTCTAGTAAAGTACTAACTCTGTTAGCATCCTTTAAGCCCAGAAATTCAGCAAGGTCTAGAATTTTGTGCTTTTGGTTCAGAGAAAGCTTCCATTTTCAGTCCTCTCAATTTGTATTTCAACACAGTGGTTCACTTCTCCCAGACATCTCACTTCCACCTCTTCATTTAAGTTCTCAGCAATTTCTTGCATAACTTCCTTGTTTTGGCAGCATAAAGTCAGGTCATCAACGTAAGTGAGCACATACTGATATTGTCCATCCTTTAGTCTTGAGAATAGGCAGGGTTCTGCCTTTCCTTGTTGAAAGTTTAGATTTTATAGCAGCGTAGTTAATTTCTCATTTCAAGCTCTGGCAGCATGTTTAAGTCCATAGAAGCTCTTTTTAAGTTTGCATACAAGATTCTCTCTTCCTTTTTCTTGAAAACCTTCTGGTTGTTCCATATAGATCTCCTCAGACAAATCTCCATTGAAGAACGCTGTTTCAATGTCCAGATGTTCAACATGCATCCCTCTTAATGCTGCTATACTTAGAAGAGTCCTCATAGAGGTGTATTTTACAACAGGAGCAAAAGTTTGTGAAAAATGAGTCCCAGGTTTTTGTGTAAACCCTTTTGCTACCAAACGTGCTTTCTACTTTTCCACACTGCTATCAGTATTGTGTTTCACCTTGAACACCCATTAGGAACCAATAGTTTTTCTTCCAGGAGGTAACTTACTTAGTGTCCACATTTGATTCGTCTGCAAGGAGTCAAATGTCATTGGCTGCATCTACCCATTTGTATCTTTCATGTGCAGGCAAGTCAATCATTTTTTTCCAGCTTGAGGGTTCACTTATAGGTTGCACATTTGCATGAAGAAAAAACCTCAGTGGTAGTGCTCCTAAATTGCTTCTCTGTGAGTGTCTCACAGTGGTCTGTGTCTCCTCTGGCCCAGCTTCCCCTGCCTCCCCTTCTGATTGAGGGGTCTCTTTTTGCCTATTCTGTTGAATGGCAGCTCTGGCAGGTAGCTAATTGGCCATATCAGTAAAAGAGACTTCATCAGCTTCCTGGCTGCTTTGCACTGTGGACTCTATATGTTCAGAAGATTGGAGTACACTGCTTTCATCAGCATAACCACATTGCATACTTTAATCCCAAATGTTTTAGGGCCCATAATCCTATATCCTCTTCCACCTTGAACATAGTCAACAACGATTCCCACTTCAGCTCTGGGGTCCAATTTTCCCAGTGACTTTTGAGGGAATTCTGTTGTGCAAGTAAACAACTGTATTTACAGCTTCTGCCCAGCAGGGGTCAGGCAAGCCAGCTTGTAGCAGTAAGACAGCATGCCATCTCTAGCAGGCTTCTGTTAAGCCTTTCAACAGCACCAGTTTGTTTGGGAGAATAAAGTACAGTTGTATCATGCTTTATTCCTTCCTCCTCCAGGAATGTTTGGAACTCCTTGCTGCAATACTCTGTCCCATTGTTTGTAAATAGGACCGCTGAATCTTTATTGAATTTCTCACAGTAGCAACATAGTTTTTAAAAAATTTTAGTTTCTGATCTTTTGAATTTATCAGGAATACATGTACAAAACAGCTTCCTGCATCCATAAATGTCAAAATGTATTGTTCCCTCCAAAAAATGGCCCAGACCTGGATAGCCCAGGCAAACCCAGTCTTGTCAGATCTCGGAAGCTAAGCAGGGCTGACCCTGGCAAGTATTTGGATGGGAGACCCCCTAAGAATATCAGGGCCAGGATGCAGAGGCAAAGACCATCAAGCCACTTCTCTGAAAGTCCTCCATGCCCCAGTACAAGTCACCAGAGGTTGCCATGATCTCCAGGCATGGGCACACATATGTACACACACACACACCAAAAAATGCAAAAAAAAAACCCCAAAAGAAAAAGAAATGGACCACCCATATCAGAATAGAACTTTTGCAACAGTCCCTCATTGTGTACATTCTGTTGCTTCTTATATCTGTGTGGTCCCTGTTCATTTTTGACAAACGTCACCACAATCTCGACTTTGACCATAATCAGCTGCTTTGACACCACAGTCTTGCAACAGTCTCAGCACTGATTCAACACTCCTGCGTGCCAGTCTCATGTGCTACATATTGATGCAATTTGAATGAGAACAATTACTTTGCTTTGCATGGTACACTGGCACTACAACATTCCTCAGATAGTAGAAACCATCAATCTTCTCTGGCAGTATTTTGTCTTTGGACTCAGGGTGAAAGATGCTGCACCCATCCTCTCTGACCAGAAATCTGTTTCCACCCCCTTCATTAGTGAGCTCTTCTGGATTGTCCCATAGGTATATGTTGAAGGAGATCCTTTAGGTCTCTTTTGATCTGATTTGGAAGCCTCTACAGAATACACTGTATTTACAGCTCCCATTAGTAATGGCCTCTTCCAATTGTCTGCAGACTCTAACAGGACTTATATGAAAGAGAGCAAGGAATCTATTCATTCTCAGCGGCATATGAGGGATAGTAGATTGCTTGAATGTTAGTAACACTCTCCAATAGGAGGAGTGGCAGGGAGCCTCGTTATTTGCTCAAGGTCAACAAAATATGGCTCTATAGGGAACAGCTAGCTCAGTGAACAGGTGATCTCTCTTCTGTTCACCCAGCAACCTTGGTTTACTGAGTTCCAAGCAATCAGCAATACTATTTGATTGTTTTGCAGAATTAAATTGCTGTTGCCCATGTGGTTAGCTGCCCTGGTTGGTTAATTTGAGATTTAAGGGTGGTTGATGGTAATCCTCCCCTCCTCTGCTTTTTTGTTGAGGAGGCAGTACTTGTGTTTGGTACTCTCTAAATGATTGCACCTGGCTTTCCAAATCCATTTAATACATCTTTTAGGGTACCCATAGTGTATTATGGGGAATTGATTCAGAGGTAACTGGGGATCTGGTGGGGCTGTTTTTTGAGGTAGAGGCACCATAGTGGCTGGTGCCTCTCCTCAAAGCACCACCAAAGTATCAAAAAGATTGGACTTGGGGATCCAATTCTATGGGCCCCCAAAGAAGGTGCACCATCCTCCATTGTTTTCAATGGGGGGGGACTAGATGGGTTTTGCTTGGCTTGCAAAAATGTCCCCGCCTTCAGTTTCTACTGCAGAGACTCTCTGATTTGACATCGGCCCTTGCTTCTTTGCTGTCCCCCCCCCAATTAAAAACAACGGAGGATGGGAGCACCTTCTTTGGGGCTGATAGAATTGGACCTCCTGGTCCAATCTTTTTGAAATTTGGGGTGGGGGGTCTTCTGAGAAGAGGCACCAGAAGCTATGCTGAAAATTTGGTACCTTTACCTCAAAAAAACAGTCCCCCAGACCCCTGAATGCCCCTAGATAGATTCTCCATTAATTACAATGGTCCCATAGGGTATAATGAAGCCAGAAAAATTCAGGATTCATGAAAAAAAATCCAAATATTATACCGGTATTGGAATTTGAGTTTTTTGAGGAAATCTTGAATTTTGGGGGGTCCAATATACCTGAATCTGAAAAATCCTGGATATTTTTTGTGTGCACATCCTTACTCATCATCTCAATTTGACTCAGTTCTTCAGACTCACTTCCAGAAAATAGTCACTGTGGTATGAATACAAGCCCCACACTTTCCACAGGGAACACAGAGGTAAAAATTCACTGAGCTCTTCAGCCATCTCCACATCGTTTTATTCCTTGGTCATCCAAAGGTCCAACTCCTTCTCGTTGATTTCCTGCTCTAGATATGTTTAAAGAAATGCTTTTAGCAATCTGTACATCAAATTCTCTTTTTACACGTCTAGTTATTAACTTAGGTTTCTTTTGCCAGAACCTGTGGTCCCTTCTGTTCAGTTCATTGGGGCAGACCTTCCACTTTTTAAAAGACGCCTCTTTGCTTTTTATAGCTTACTTGACTTGTGTTGTTAACCAAACAGGCATTCTTTTAGACTTGGCAGTGCCTTTCCTAACCTGGAAAATGCTCTCTATCTTCTTTCTTTGTTCCATAGATGACAGTCCAACTAGCTTGTATAAAATTTTAAAAAAAGTTAAGAGCCCACTGGATCAGAACAATGGTCTATCTAGTCCAATTTCCTGTCTCACACAGGGGGCAAACAGTTACTTTGAGTGCCAACAAAAGGGCATAGAGGCCAAGGCCTTACCTAAATGTTGCCTCCCAGCACTGTGTTTCAGCGACCTGAATGTGGAGGTTCACTATGGCTATTCGCCACTGAAGGACTTATCCTCCAAAATCATTTGTATTATGTTTTCTTATTGAGTTATGCATAGATTTGTCGGGGTTCTGGTATTACAATCCCCTCATTCGTATTGGCTGCCGAATAAAGACTTCTCATTGGTCCTGAAGCCAATCCAGGGAACCAATCGCAGAGCCCTGCTTAGGTCCAATGAAACTGAGTCTTCATGCTTACATTGTATATAGTTATTTGTTGGAACACTATAAGTTGAGTGCCGCTCTTGCCAGAGCTGTCCCTGAGCTGAATGATGTTTTGAATAAAATCCTGCATTTGATTTATCGTCTCCTGACTCAATATTTAATAGTTTGAGTCTTGTATGTTTTACAGATTTATTTTCAAGGTTGGCTTCATCAGTCTGAAATGAACAAACACTTGAACAGGGACTAAACCAGATAACAATGCTGGAGGTCCATGGTAAGTAGTGAAATCCTAAGAGGTCTACCCTTCTAAGCCCACTGAAGTCAATGGGCTTAGAAGGATGTAACTCTGTTTAGGATAGTACTGTAAACAGCCCCATAGCCAGGAATTTTTTTGGAGGGGGCTCCAGGGGCACACTGCTGATTAAATTAAATGAGCTAATATGCAGGCCCGCATGGGCTTGTGGGGAGGAGGCCGGGGCTGGGTCTGTTATCTTGCAGCTGCATTTGGATCCATGCTGGGGACTCGTCAGGCAGGGAGGCAAGCGGCACAGCCAGCTCCTGGCTCAGGTAGGCTACTGGGATAAAGATGTACATCAATCAGAGGCCTGGGGCCTGGCTGATCCAAGCCAGCTTGGTGCCTCATTCCCACAATGCACAAAACTCCCCGGCCACTTGGAGAGGAGAGGCTGGAGAGGAAGAACCTTTCACTCACGAGCGCAGAGCAGCAGCGGCAGCAGCATGGAGTGGGCTCAGCTCTTCCTCATCATAATTAAAGAGGGAGATTGGGTAGGGGTGCAGCAAAATCGATAGGGGGCACCACCTGCAGTGCCACCACACCACACACCCCGCTGGCTATGGCCTTGACTGTAAATCTGCTTCAGTGAACTTCTCTGTATGGCAGCAATAGGCCCCTTCATTGGGAATAGGAACCAACCTGCCAGATGAGAATCAATCTTTCCTCCATCGCCATCACTACCACTATAATTTTCAGAAGTAAATTCACCCACTAGCAGCATTATTTTCAACAGTTTATTTTCCTGCTAAGATAAATAACACTAGCGGGGGTGGGAGTGGGGGGCTCAATTTACACTGATACATTGCACTAGGGGAAGAGTTAAAATTGTTCCTAATACTATGATCCCAATCCAGATCAGGGATTTCAATGAATTACTACTTAGATAAGTTTAACCACATAGGAGATGGATCTCCAGTATCTTGCCTAGTTTGACCTTCTGACTCTGCATGGTGCCTCTCTTGTCCTTTAATTTAAAAAAGAAAAGAGAACCTCAGACTATTTGTCAAGAAAGAACTTGACAAAATGTGGCAATCATGCCTAGCTTCTCACAAGTGAGTCTGCCGAGTCATAATTGAAGGTTTGGAAATCAAATGATTTGAGTGCTAGTTTTAATTACCGCTTGGTGAACTTTAGCGTATGAGGATTGTCACAACTTTCCTTGAGGATTAATTTCAAGCCAGGCATTATAGTGGGAAATTATTAACTTGTACTTTGGTTCAGCAATTATCTGCATTACAAGGTTTATGCAATTAGCTGTTTAAGATGTCATTATATTTTGCCATCTGGTACACAGGAGTTTATGCATATGAACAGGCATGTGCTGAAGTGATTCTGACTATATGACTCTCGTTCTCACCCAAATCATCAGTATAATGAGTCAGAGGCATAGTGTACACTACATTAATGGCAGGTGCATATCATCAAGCTTTATTTTAATAGACTCCATCTCTCTCTCTCTCTCTCTCTCTCTCTCTCTCTCTGCACTTTTAAAGTATGCTGAACAAGTGCTGGAAAATTAATTACTCGTTTGCAATTTAGCAAAGTCTGAGGACATGTTATTGCAAAATGTTAAGGAACATCAGTTTTCATACAGAGAGCTATTGGATTTACCTTGAATTCCTTTCTCTATTTTAAGGCCTTATTCTGCTTTTTTGGTCCCAGTGAGCGTGTGCCATTGAAAGAAATGGGAGATAGGGGTTCAGTAATGTATACAGGCAAGTTCCAAAGTGGGAGTGAAGAATGAATATCTTGAAACTAAATTCTGAACTTAAGCAGTTCAGCAAGAATAACATTAGTTGCATTCAGATAAATGTAATAAAACATTCTGCAGTCTAAATATGGTTGCATCTTCTTTTTCTTCTTCAGAGCCTGCATCTTTATCAGACAGGCTGAAAGTCAATATCTGAAGTTCTTTCCATCTCAATAGCTAAGAAAAGTTATGCTCACTGACTATTGCTTCTAGTTGCCCTGCCATGCTTATATACAAATCCTAAAGGAATAAAATAAAACCATTTTCCTGTCACACAGCATTAAAGGCACAGGAGCTTGGTCATTAAGACAGGGCAATCCTGTTGTGACACCAGGAAAAGGTTCATTTTTGAACTTCGCATGAAATCCAGAATCATTTGTAGTGTAGCAGCTCCTTCTTTGATTTGATAACTGTTTTGATATATAGGATGCATGCAGTATACATTGAGCCAGCAGGCATTTTATTAGACTGTTAATATTGGTTTCTAGGGGCAAAACAATATATCTGCACTGTAATCTTGTGGGCAGAAGTTGGGACACATAAATCTTCAGTGTTGTTTCTTAAGTTGACCTGTTCTCATGATTATTGCTGTGTATGCCTTAAGGTTACACAAACTCTGTAGTCCCACAAGAAGCAAGCACAAGAAATAAACAGTCTGTTTTGCTGTTTCCTATGTTATTTGCACATTTATGTAGGCACCCTGATAAATCTTCAAAAATCTCCAGAGACTTATCTCCATACTATTTACAACCACACTCCAGTGGGAAATGCCTGTCACCAAATATGTTCTTAGATGAGAAGTGAGGAAATATTCTTTTCAAGATGCCAGAGCAGAGATGATTCACAACAGGAGATTCCCCCCCACACTCCCACAAATCAGTCATATGCAAATGACTCTCATTCCAGTTCACTGTGCTGATCACATATTCACAATAGTGTTTCTGTATGGATGGCCTGCCTACTATAGTTCTTCATATCCTAGTACAGAAAATTATGATTCAATCAGTATTCACTTCTCAGACACACAGCTGTGAAACTTGAGTTACTTCTAGCGTATTTGTAAATATTTTATTTTACCTTTATTTCCGTAGTATAGTACTCTCAATTGCTTGAAGCAATGAATTATATTTTAGATGTTGTGAGGGAAATGGAGGCACCCCACAAGGTGTGTTTCCAATCAGAAACCCTGAGAGTCACAGCATGAGAATTATATTTTGTGTCTGTGTCCAAGTGTATCTGGCATTTCACTACTGAATTACATTAAAAGGGCGCCCTCTACTGTTCCACTATATTAAGTGAGTAAAGGGCATTCAACTGTGGCATTCAAATGAGTGGTTTGTTATAATGGGCAGTTTCCACCACACACACACTAGTTATAAAACTCCGCTGGCATATAGTACTTCTATGGAATACATTTAAAGCACTGTATCAGATTAGATCATTCAAAACAGTTTTTCTCCCCTGCTGAGGCTGTTGGATTTCCTCTCCAGGGAAACAATAAAACAGTATTTCAAATCCAGGAATAAACCACAAGGTATGTGCCTTGTCCCTTATGAAAAACTTCATGTGATTCATTTCCCAGTTGTATTCTGTATAAGAAAAGTATTTCCTACAATAATGCATTGATTAAACCAGAGTAGCTACCTATTACTTTTCATATATAGACCAAAAGTATTGTAGTATAATTTAAAAATTGGAAAATGTTAGTACCTTAAAAACTTTTGAGGGCTTTCTTTATTCCTGTAAACATACACACAATTCCCACGAGATGCTAGGGAAGAAAGAGGCTCAAGTTATATTTTGATACCTGATTAGGATTTAGATTTCAGGGCAATATCAGTAGCAATGAACTGCCAAGGAAAGAGCTGGACCCCGTTAACAGTACAGGAGCACCCAATGCTATAGTATTGTCAAAACTAAACAGATACAGGCATCATTGATGAAAGCCTGGGAGCCCCATGTAAAATGCTATGAACTTTCTAAAGGAAGAGCAAGATGTAAATATAACATATTTTAGTGCATTCCTTGTATCAGCTTTCCTGGATAAGATCAAAATTATGGGCTGATTTTTTAACACTTGTATTTTTTTAATTACTGCAAGAAAATACATTCCCTTTTTTATATTAGTTGGACAATATGATTTTTAATCATTATAAAACCATTCCAGACAGGAGAATGAATGAAATTTAATTCTAATAAACCAAAAGGATGACTGTTTCATTGGACTGCTGGCATTTCTTTAAAGAGAGTTTATAGTTTTTGTTGGGCAAAATATTTTCTCCACCTTTTTCTCACTCTTTCCCTTTCCCACCATATTTGCAAAACTTAAGCTGAAAAAGGAAGAACAACCTATCATACTGGAGAACTGTTCACCAAGTGAATTTCTGCCTTTCAGAAAACTGTGATAATCGCACATGAGTCCTG
Source organism: Lepidodactylus listeri (assembly GCA_029233225.1). Lineage (NCBI taxonomy): Eukaryota > Metazoa > Chordata > Lepidosauria > Squamata > Gekkonidae > Lepidodactylus > Lepidodactylus listeri. Next base: position 98,853,258 of record JARCFY010000002.1, read on the forward strand.
TCACAAAAGTTGGAAACTAAGCTGGATCTAAAACTTCCTTCTTACTGTGAGCATCTGATGGATGGAGGCCTTGTTTGCCAAGCAAAACTTAGCATAAAGCATATAATATAAAGCATAAGAATAAAGCATTTTCAAAAGCATTAAGCATACTCAAAAGATACATGAAAACAAAATAAGGCAGCACAAAAAGAATGAGACAAGTTGTAAAACTTATCAAATGTCAAAAATTGATAAATGTCTAAATTTGAGAGCCCCTCTGAGATCCAGGCCAAATGGCCCTCCCTGCTACTATCCCCAGTCCAGAGAACTCACAAATGCACTTTTGCAGCGATTTTCCTGGTTTCAGCAGCACTCTTTGGAACAGCCACATACAAGTAGGATCAAATGGGAAACACAGCCAGAAACAATAGTGTAAATTGCCTGCATCATGCCTTGTGTCTCATTTTCCCAACTCGCACACAAAATGCTTATTTATGGCTCCAGATCTCTCAATTTGAAAATCCCTACACAGAAACAGAAGATCTTAACAACACATTTATTTTCTGAGTACCTTTGTATGAATTCCTCGATTCTATTGTGTCCTTCCCTTGTAAAAAGAGAAGAGTGGAATTTGCTCGTATTTGGTAGTGAAAATACACATTCATTCTGCTAAGGAGTAGTTAACACTACACGGACATTCTGTTCTCTGGACTAGCCCATCCCCTCGATAATGTTTACAGAAGACAGACTGTTATAGTCACCTCTCATGGATCACACAGAGTCTGGATGTGTAGGTGGGCATTTTCAAGATTAAACTAAGGGTAGAAGTAGTACTGAGGGATGGTGTGCTGCAGATGATTACAAAAGAGAAGTAAAGAATTTCCTGTTGGAAGCCTGAGTTACATTGCTTGCTTACTTGTTTGTTTAAAAATCAAATATTTTTAGCATAATTATTTGAGAATATACTTAAATATATTTACCACCACCTATGCTGCTGAAATTTTAGTGCTTTGCAGAGCTCATTTTTAAAAGCAGTTTCCTTTTTCCATTTAAATTTTGCTATGAAGTATTTCAGTAAATACAGCTTTCATATTCATTCAATACTCAGTTGCTTAAGTCATGATTCTAACACTAGAGCTTTTCTCATGTGCTGCAGCATGAAAAAACCAGGTTGCAGTCTTTGAGGGGTGCTACCAAGGGTTCACCTCTAGGTGGCATGCTAACCACCTCACTCAATTTTTCGAGAAGATAACTCAAAGCATTCCTTGGACTGTGATGCATTCAAGACTCCAGAAACACTTAGCTGTTTCACTTAGCTCCCACTATTGGTTTTTGTTGTTCTTGTTGTTTAAATATATAGATGTACCCCAGCCCTTTGGGCCTAGAGCTACTCTTGATGAAGAAGAATGTTTTCACTCAAAACACATTTATTTGTAAAGTGGAGTGACGCCCTGACTGCTAAAAGCTACATTAATATGCAAGCTAGTGAGCTTTTGCATACCATTCACTATCCCAGACAGATTTCCTGCTTAGAGCTAGAAAGGGGGAGGGAAGGAGGGAATAGGGATTGCCCGGAATCAAATGAGCAAGACCTTGTGCTTAGGAGACATTATTATATGAAATAGTAGAGGCATGAAGAGGAACGTACAGGGTGTACAGAGAGCTCTGTTTGAAATAACAGTATAAGATGCAGGTAGTGAACTTCTCAATGTCTGTAGTAATTCCTCTTAAACTCTCCATCTTATTATTGTTGTTGCTGTTGCTATTATCATTAACATTATCATCTGCTTTTCCGTGATCCAAAGGGTCTCCAGTTGCTGTCTGTCTGTCTTTCATAGAATCCATCAAATTCAAGAGTTTTGGATAGTTTTGATGTACCTACATATAATGTCTGCATACATGTACACATAGGCTCAAACACACACACACACACACACACACACACACACACACACACACAGACCCCAATATTGGATTTATGGGTTTTCTCAGAATCACGCATGCTCTTCTTTGTTTTCAGTATCAATTTATCTAGAGTACATTTTAAATGTACATTTCAATCTCACTCTTCTTTTAATTTATGAATAGTAGAGACGCTGTTCAGAAAAGTTTGGAAAGTTCCTTCTTTCTCTTTCTGTCTCCTTCACACAAGCCCACATCCCTGACTTCAGATAGAATGCTATCCCTGTGGCTTTGATGATCACAATCATCCTTAGGCTGGCAGATAAAGATAATTAGAGCTGAACTTTCTTCAGTTTCCAATCTCTGTGTTATATTACCTCTTGCTAAGGTGAGTTACTACGCAAGTAGCCTGCTAGCTGGTTATTACAGACCTCTATGCAACACAATCAGTAATGGGAAACTGTATACAAGGGACAAGGAGTATTTAATGCAAGACTTAGAAATCTAACCTCAGAATTGCTTTTCCTATCTTGTCCACATCTCTGTGCTTAATTGCACAACCCCACCTAAGGGGTGCTCCCAATTAATTTGTTCTTTGCTTTTTATTCTGTGTGAGAAACACATCATAAGTCTATATTCTGTGTTCTAAAACTTTTAACACATATTGTACTCTTTTGTAATGCCATCTGTGAATTAAGGTTAGTCTGCACTCTGCTGGTTTTGTCTATGCAAGCAATAGCGTCATTCATTCAAGCTTGGGCAAATACAATGTGCAAAATTAGCTATTATGGATATTATCAGCAGCAACTCCTGCTATCAGGTATGAGCAGGACTTAGGTCTTCACTTCTTTTCTTTCATCCGTGCTAATATGGCTGAAGTAAATCTCCTAGCAAAGATAAGGGAAGGCTTTCCTGGCTATACCATCAAGATCTTCTTTTGCACAGAACATTCTGAACAATAGGAATAACAGGTTCCCATCAAGCACAAAAAGTGGGTTCCAAATACATCCTTTCCTATGAATGAAGATTAATTTGGGGATGAATTACCTCAGTTGTACTTTATGGAATCTTCCCATTTTTGAGATATCTTACCTTAGCTATATTTTTATTCAAAGGAGCTTATTATTAGCATTCAGAATAGTGTAAAACAGTAGTATAAAATGACTATTTTTAAGAACACAGAAAAATTATAACTTATAGGAACAAAAAAGCAGGAAAGAAAGCTAACCAGAAAAGGGTACATTTTTAAATAAAATATAATAGTATATATGGTTTTTAAAGTGTGCCAAGAGAATATTTGTATCCTCAGATTTTCCATCTCCAAAATACATATAAGATCTTCCATAATCAAAATAAATAATTTATTTACTATATAGGTTTGATGTTTCTATTATTTTATTATTATTTTAAAATGATTTTTTTAATTTTAAAAGATAAACAAGTTAGGTATCAGAGCCCACTTATGCTTTGTGATATTTATTTATTTAAAATATTTTTACGCCACCTTTCCACCCAATCAGGGTCTATAAGGTGGCAAATACAAGAAACATGAAAATGTTTAAACAATTAAAATACAGTTAAAATTATAAAATTCAATTAAAATCACATAAACAAACACTAGAAGGAGGGTCAATGACCATTACTGCAATTATGCCAATGGGGGGTATAGTGTACACCGTAATTCTAAATACAATTACTCTAGCTAGAGACCTGTATATTAGATTTGCTCATAGATCTTGTATCTGTACGTGATTCCTTTCTACTGAAATGCACAGGGAAGCCATTTTAGAAGATGCAGTTCCAAAGACTCACTGCAGTTCCTGTTACTAGATTGGTTCTGGGAAAGCAAATCCTAATGATTTCCATGTAACTTATTTCTTTGTGAGTCCTTTCATTTATTGTTCATATCAAAAAGAAAGCTATTGGAACATCTCCTACTGACAAATTAAGCGGCCAGTTGCCCCCACCACCACCAACAATAACATCCTAACCTTACATATATTTATACGGATTACAGTTTGAATGACTTTCATCTGTTCTGCTTTCAGGTTCCATTCCCTGGAATTTGTGTCAAAGCACTGAGATTCAGCATCTTTATGACACCTGTACAATGGAGCTAACTTTACTTTCTGTCCCAAGTACTTTAGTGCAAGAAAGGATGAATATACTACCTAGAAATAGAAGCATAAAGATACACTACCCATTCACAGGCAGTGATACCCTATGTCTCCCACGCAGACGATGACAGCAAGTCTTATGCTGTATGGATCACATTAATTGAATAAGTAAACATAGTAAAAGCAAGAACAAAACAATAAAAAATGCAAGGACATCATTATGCTCCTAATAGACCTCTGAGCAATATATGTCAACAATACTTAACGCAGTGAGAGAAGACCATCAGTAGTAACTTGATAATATATAGTAATTCCAAAAGGGTAGTTGTTTTGGTTGGCTGAAGCAAAATAATGCAGGAATCCCATAGCACCTTGAAGACTAACAAAATTTATTCCCACATGAGCTTTTATGCGCTCTGAGTCATTAAAGCTCATGCAGAAACAAATTGTGTTAGTCTTTAAGGTGCTACTGGACTCCCACACTATGTTGATAATACATAAACACTCACCTCTAGCGGTGGTGGGTTAATGCAAACAAGCAATGAAACCAGGGTGAATGCCAATTATTTCCTAGACTCAATGAATGTCCTGAAATCAACAATGGAGATTTATAAAAAGACAATGAACCAGACATTTTATTTATACCTTTCAATAATCCTTTGGCCTGAAACCAAATGCAGCTCTGAATGAAGTGTGACTGAGGGATTTGGGTTTATTTTAGCAAACAGAGTCAGCAGTCAGGCAAGCCAGTGGCGGCTGGGAGTTTCCTATCATTTGAAATGAATGGAGAATATATGCACTATGGGTGAACATTTAGGAGTATTTGTTTCTTATTTAACTATGATATTTATATTCTGCCTTTCTTTGATAAAAGAAAAAAATACAAGGCAACTAATAAAGAATACATAAAAATCACTGAAAAAAAGGACCTGAGGAGAGGCCTCTCATGCCCTCTTCTGAACAGTGGCTATTTACTTCTGGAGGGAACAAAAACACTTAAGGCTGGCTACTGCAAGTGTAAGTACTATGAATTAGATCAATTCAATAATGTGTATGTGTTTTTATGATAAATATTTATCACACCAACACTCCATTTTTCTATTCTGAATAGGTGTTGGCTCTACCTTCTTAGCATAAGTTTTCTACCAAACATTAACCCATACAGTTAGTCCCAGAAACAGGTAAACCAGAGCTGCTCATAATTTTTATGACTTCATTGGACTTAGAAAGGTGTAACATAACTTATAATTGCACTGGTAAACTCTTCCTTAATATATTAAAATTAATATGTCCTATAGTCACAACTGATACACATTACCAACTACGCCATTATCACCCCAACACACACAAACACAGAGAGAAGTATTTTACAGCCAGAACAGAAAGGAAACTCTAGCATTTCTCCGGCATTTGTTCCCAGTTTCTCACTTTATATATATGAGTTTATCTGCACAGGCAGTATGTAAAAACTACAGACCTCAAGTCAGAAGGGAACTTGGTGACCTGCTGTGTACCTGAATTGCCCCCAGTATTGGTGGAAAGTACTGGAGTCGGGAGGTGAGTTGTAGAATGATCATAGCAAAGACTTTATTAAGTGAATCAGCATGTTCAGGAGATGGTCAGATCAAGCATGCTGCCAGGGCTCCAGGGCCCTCATTATATGCTGGCTGGAGCCACACCTCTGGCCGCACCCAAAATACCTGATAGGGGCTTAGCATATGCACATAGTCCTGATAGGGCCTTAAGTCTTAAGTTGTAGTTCATAGGTCCCCCGTGGGAGACCTAGGCTGGCTATTGGTGGTCGTTTTGGATCCGACTGTCTATTGTTCTACCTGGCTGAAGCTCAGGTAGAATTGGGCCATGTGCTCTGACCACATGGCGGTCGCCATTTCGTGACTAGTACACAACACCTGGGGTGGAGGATCTTGCGTGTGCGCACGAACACACATGCACACACACACACAGAGAGAAGAAGAAGAAGACTGACCAAGAGAGAGATCTTGGAGTCATAGTAGATAACTCAATTAAAATGTCAAGACAGTGTGCGACTGCAGGGAAAAAGGCCAACACTATGCTGCGGATTATTAGGAAGGGAATTGAAAACAAATCAGCCAGTATCATAATGCCCCTATATAAATTGATGGTGCAACCTCATTTGGAGTACTGTGTACAGTTCTGGTCACCACACTTCAAAAAAGATATTACAGCACTGGGAAATGTGCAGAAAAGGGCAACTAGGATGATAAAAGGGTTGGAACACTTTCCCTGTGAAGAAAGGCTGAAGTGCTTGGGGCTCTTTAGCTTGGAGAAATTATGGATAAGGGGTGACATGCAGGGCTCATTTCGTAGCAGGAGCTCCTCTGCATATTAGGCCACACACCCCTGATGTAGCCAATCCTCCAAGAGCTTACAGTAAGAAGAGCTCTGTAAGCTCTTGGAGGATTGGCTATATTAGGGGTGTGTGGCCTAATATGCAAAGGAGCTCCTGATACGAAATGAGCCCTGGTGACATGATCGAGGTTTATAAGATTATGCATGGGATAGAGCAGGTAGAGAAAGAAGTCCTTTTCTCCCTTTCTCACAATACAAGAACTCGTGGGCACTCCATGAAATTGCTGAGCAGTCTGGTTAGAACAGATAAAAGGAAGTACTTCTTCACCCAAAGAGTGATTAACACATGGAATTCACTGCCACAGGAGGTGGTGACAGCTACAAGCATGGACGGCTTCAAGAGGGAATCAGATAAACATATGGAGCAGAGGTCCATCAGTGGCTATTAGCTCTGCTTGAGACACTGAACTGCAGACCAGTAGTTCAGCAGTTCGAGAACCGAATGCCACATGACAGAGTGAGCTCCTGTCTCTGGTCCCAGCGCCTGCCAAACTAGCAGTTCAAAAGCAAGAAACTGCAAGTAGATAATTAGGTACCGTTTCAGTTGGAAGGTAAACAGCATTCCGTGTGCCTCAGCATCTAGTCATGCCCCCCACATGACCACAAAGAAGTCTTAGGACAGCTCTGGCTTTTCGGCTTGGAAACGGAGATGAGCACCACATCCCTAGAGTTGTATTCAACTGGCTTCCGAGCAAGGGAAACCTTTACCTTTACCTATAGATAGGAACTCTCAGTCTGGGGCAAGTGATGCTCTGTATTCTTGGTGCTTGGGGAGGACAACAGTGGGAGGGCTTCTAGTGTCCTGGTCCCACTGGTGGACCTCCTGATGGCATCTGGTATTTTTGACCACTGTGTGACAAGAGTGTTGGACTGGATGGGCCATTGGCCTGATCCAGCATTGGCTTTTCTTATGTTCTTATGTTTTCTTAAGAGTTGGGTTTTATACCCCACTTTTCTCTGCCTGAAGGGCAGCCTTCCCTTCCTCTCCTCACAACAGTCACCTTGTGAGGTAGGTGGGGCTGAGAGAGTTTTGAGAGAAGTGTGACTGGCCCAAGGTCACCCAGCAAGCCTCATGTGGAGAAGGAGTGGGGAATTAAACCCAGTTCTCCAGATTAGAATCTGCTACTTTTAACCACTACACCATGGTGGCTCTCTCTATATATATGTCAGATCTCAGCTGCTAAGCAGGGTTGCCATGGTTAGTATTTGGATGGGAGGCCACCAAGGAAGCCCAGGGCCACTATGCAAAGGAAGGCAATGGCAAACCACCACTGGACATCTCTTGCCTTGAAAACTCTATGGAGAAGGCTGCAACTTGACAGCATTTTCCACCACCACCATATATCCTCTATGCCTTTTTTCTGCTTTTGCTTTTTTTTGTTTTGCCCAGTTCTTTTTAATTACATCAGCGTCATTTTCCAATCTTGACTTGTGCATTGAGCCTGGCAAATACAACTAAAGTCAGTTGAGATGCTGGAATGAAGCCCTCCCATATGTTCCAGCTGGAAGCTCCATCATAATGCTCAACATACACGTAACATTGATAAGCCAGCTGGAAGCACCCTCCACAGGAAGATTTTGAACAGGATTCTTTGTATCTGTCTTTTGAAGCAATTTCCATCTGTCCCACAACTTGTGGTGGCTTGAAATAACAGGATCTTGGGTTTAGGTGCCGGCTGCCAAATCAAATTATGGAGTTGTGATAGCTGCCTTGAGGGCAAGAAGCTTGGTGGCTCACCTTGGAGCATTTTGAATGGATCCTTAGGCTACAGCTGGTGCAGCAAAGTGGCTGCTGAAAATCAGACATGATATTAGAAAAGCACTATTCTCGTCTCAGCATTCAGTATTACTAGATCACATGTGTCAAGTGCTTTAGGTTTTCTAATGTGTTATATAAATGCTAAGGAACTGTACATTCCTCTTGGTGGAAGACCTCTTTCAAGAACTGAGGAAAGCTCTGAAGCAGCACTTCAGGTGCCACACAATATATTTAAAGCAGAAGGTGCAAAAGAGAAAGGTGCCATTCATTGAGATGGGCCATGATGACACTGAAGGTCCTATGTGATTCCAAGAGGCCTTAGGAGCTGTCACACATACAGGCTGCCATGCCACAAGGCAGCAAATTCCAGAGACAACACCTTTTATTGCCTCAAATCTCATCTATTGAGGCTATTTAATTTTTTTTAAGTTTTCAGTAAGAATATTGTTGTGTGTATATATGTGTGCATGCAAGAGAAGAGGCAAGGGAAGTAGGAAAGGAGAGAAAAATGTGAATGCTCACCAACTTCTGTACTTCTAGTGCCTGTATTTTCAAACATGCATACAAACAAACACTATATTAATGCGTTCATTCTCATTTATTTATAATTTTAATTTGTAAAATGTATTCTATTTATTGTTATGATATCAGAGCTAAATGCAGCTAATTAATCAAAACTGCACATAACAGAAACTATCCTTTCCGTATATGTTACTAGCTTTGTGATGCTTTTGTGCACAATCAACCAGGCTTCTTGTGTTGTCTCCCATTCACTGCAATTACGTTGGTGCTGATGAAGATCTCAAATACTATGTCCTTCATATATGGCTGAAATATGGATAAATTTGTAACATCACTGCAACTTTGAAAATTGAAGGAAAACACCTTGATAGAATATCCTTCACTAAATACATTAGCTTCCTTCAGGTTTCCATCTTAATGATTTGATTGTTACATTGTTTTGACACTGAGCCCTTTCCTGCATTCAGAAGTCGTCCCCCCCTAATTTTTTTTACATTACATTAAATTACATACAGGTTTGTCAATACAGTGTAAAAAAAATGGTCAGACTTTTTTATTCAGGGCTTTCAACAAAGAATGAGGGAGGTCATCAAGAGTAAACAGGGGGCATCAAGAGTAAACAGAGGTGTTTATTTGTTTATTTAATGGTTAAAATATGCTAGGTTATCAGACTTTTGAAATTTCCTAAGTCTGGATATATTAGTACTCATAACTCTGTTGTATATGTAGTAAGAATTCAGTAAGATGGTACACCTGTTTGTACTTAATGCAGAGTGGCAGTTTTTATCTGCAAATAGCACTTGAGGCCCACTCCTTGACATTAAGACTAGTAGAAGCCTTTGAATATCTTTTTTAAAAGACTACTTTAACACATCACCTTACCCCTATCTACCCATACACATGTGTGCGCGCACACACACACACACAAGTGCAGCATAAGCATGCGTGTTTACGGAGATAATTTCTCTCATATATTTTAATGGGCCTAGAAAGAGCCTCAGACCAATACAGACTGTATAATACATTGTTTACCTGGGGTAGGATTGTAAAGTGGTTAGGTAATTCAGAAGTACATACTACGGCTACAGTCCTGTCCACAGCTAAGAGCTTAATAGCATGATTCTACATCTGTTTACTCATCCATAACTCCCAAGGGGGTGTATTCCCACAGCTATGCCGCCTGCCCTGATCTGATCCATGTTTAATCAAAAACAAGTCCCACTGATGTCAGCTCAGACTTCCCTTTGACACGACATGTTTCCATACATCAGAAGTTTTTTATTATTTTAAGTGGGGAAACGTGGGCCAAACTATAAGCTATGCTGGAAAATCCATAATTAATCTCCCAACTTTTAAAAAATTAGAAGTACTGAAGGGACGGGGAGGTAGTGTGTTCGTTCCATTTCCCATGCCATTTTCCTGATCTAAATCATTGCCCACAGTCTGCTGTTTGCTCTGTGGGGAGCAAATGAAGACAAGGCAGCATTTCTCCCTCATGCCTTTTGGCAAATATTAGTGTTAGGAATTCTTTAGATCCGGGAAACAAAGGACAGAAAAGGGGAGAATCCCCCACAGCCTCATACTGCTTCACTGTTCTTCTGTAGCTGCATTAAAATGAGGTGGATCTCCAGCATAACATGTCGTTTGGACCTGAGTCTGTGAGCTCTTATATTTGTAACCCATTCTCCTGTAAAGAAGCTCTGTTCTATCCTCATAGCAGCCTAAGAGCTGGGCTAGGCTGTGAGTGATTTGCCTGATGCATAAGACAGTGAATGTTGTGGCAGAGTGGGGATCTGAATCCAGAGTTTGCTTGTCTCATGGGAGTAGGGATGTCGTGTTGACAAACGCTAACTCTCACATCTGTCGTAGCATTCTGCACTATTTTGTACTGGGAGGGATATCCCTCTTCTGAACACAAACACCTGGAGCTGACCCCAGGCTTTCTGATACAGTCTTGCCATTAGTCAGTTATACGCTTTCCCAGATGAATAACAATTCCTTCGGACCAACCAGCTTGCTCTGTTCAAGATGGTGTAATGGCCACTCCATCATCCAATGGGCCTGAAGGTTTTGGATTGATCTGCAAGACTGTACCAATGTAACATGGGCCATTCAACCAGCAGTTATCTAGTGCAGATGTGGGATGCAGTATTACTAATGCATAAAGTAATTAACGCTGTAAGCATTTTTAACTCCTGTCTTTTTGAATACCATTTCTCTTGTAAGCCCCTTCCTGACCAGAGCATGTGTTAATGTCTTGAAGGGTGAAGACAGACATGAGTTGTAAACTGTAGTGGAAGTGGTTTCAATGCTTCCTTTCACAGCCTGTGTTTTCCATCCAGAGAATATGTGTAGAGGCCCAACTGTGAGTTGAGAGTGGAGTGACTTTGCTGGGTTAGACTGCTTGTGGACCTTCACCCTCTTGTTTGTACAGCACCAGTGAGAGGGTGTTGGGTCATGTGCAATGCTCCCTCTATGCTGTGGAGTCTTGTGAGCAAAGATTCTACTTTGTGAGCTACTGGCATTAAAGTTGTGAGCCAGCGATTTGGCTACTGCATAAATTAGTTTGCTGGGGAGCCCTCCTTCCTGGGCTGAGACAAAAATGTGTGAGCCAGAGGCTAAAAAAAGTGTGAGCTAGCTTGGAGGGAACACTGGTCAAGTGATGGCAGGGAAGGCTCAACCCAAGGCAGCAATTCTAACCAGGAGAGGCTTCAGCTCTGGTTTAAGGCTGCAATCCTGTGCCCCCTTACATGGGAGTAAATACCCTTAAACTCAGTGGGGTTTACTTCTGAGTAAACATGCACAGGATTCATGAGTAAACATGCGCCTTGCACTTCGGCTAGGCGGTGCCTAAATCGTACAAGTGAACAGCATGACGGAGGTGACCGGGAGAAAGCGACCCTCCCGAGGCACATGGAAGCCGTCCTTCCTTGGGGCGCCTTCAGCGGCGGTCCTGCTGATCGGCGCTGCTTGCGCTTCCCAGGGGCACCCGCCTGCCCGCCCGCCTCTCTTCTTCTTCCCCGTCGCCTTCGCGTCCGTCTCTGCCTGGGGACTTTTCTCATCCCCCACCCCCGCAGGCGCCTTCGGATCACAGTCGCGAGCAGGACGCCAAAGGCTGGTTTTTTGGCTTCGAAACCCAGCGATTGCCTGCCTGCCTGCCTGCCTTCCGCCCCCCCCCCCCCAACCCCCGGCGTGGCAGGAGACCTGGCCCAGCTGACTGCAGCCCCGCCGCTCCCAGGGATTTCCCCGCCGGCGCTCTCAGCCGCCCCCAGCTTTCGCCTTCGCCAGGCGCGGAGAGGTCGCCGGTTTCGTGCCTTACTTCCGCCGTCGGACTCTTGTGTGTCGCGTGTGTGTCAGTGAGAGGGCGCGCGCGCGCTGGCGGGCGCGTGAGAAAAAGCTGCCCGCGCCAGGGCGGAACCGTGTTCTGCTCGAGTCGGGAGCCACCAGATTCCTGTAGGGGCGGCCGCCTCCGCGTCAGGTTCACCCTCCCTCCATGCCTGTCGCTTTGTCTAGATTTCTCCTCACCCCCACCCCCGGTCTCACACCCTCGCGGCCAGGCGCTTGCCGCTGTCAGGGAGAGGACGCTTCCCCCCCCCCCGCCCCCCCCCCCCCGGATTTCAAGCTTACCTGGATCCCCCTCGCCACCTCCCCTCCTCCCCCAGGAAGAGCACCGATTGCCTCGCCCCCCGTCGTCCTGCGTCTCGTCTCTCCCCATCGGAGAATATCCCCCCCCCCTTAAGTGACCTTGCGCGGAGCTGCGATTGGAGCGGTGCGTGATCCGCGGCGGTAAATCACCGGAGCTATCCTCCTCCGTGCTGAACTGCCATTATTCAGCTGAACGTTTTCAAGTCTCTTCTTAAAGATATAGAAAGAGAGATACATAGACGATGGACTGCGGCAAAGGGAGGGGGGGGGGCGCTCGATCGAGCCGCTGCAATTTTGCAGGAGGACCGCTTGGCACAGCCTGGACTGGAATTCACCGCCACTACCCCCCTTCTGCAAGATCCAGCCTGGGTTTCTCTCGGCTCTGTAATTCGAAGTGACTACAGACCAACCGCTGGATTTACACGACGATTCGGTTTTGTACCCGAAGCTCCTTTTCTGTGTTTTGCAATTGGTGTATCTTTGTGTGTGTGCGTGTGTGTTGCTTATTGTATTTTTATGTCGTCGCCACCCCCACCCCGTGTGGCTTCCCTACAAATCTGGGAAGCCCAACGTTTTAGCTTGTGCAGCCCCATGTCAACTTTTGTGTGACACGCTTCTCTTGAGGTCCGTGTACATCTGGGGGTGTGGAGGGTACTGTGTTGAGGACCTAGTTGGGGTTTTAAAAGACAGCCAAAGCGCTTCCATCCTAAACACGCTTGACTTGAAAGAAAAAGCCGGGGAGGTCGGTCGGCGTGTCGAGAGACCAGCTCCAGACGCTTTGGCTGCATAGTCAGGCACTGCATGAGAAAATAACGATGGCGCTAAGAAAAATGCTGTGAGCTATGTGAATATCCGCACTCCCTCCCCCACACCAATATCTTCTAGATGTTGATGCTAGGGGCGCAATGGAGGATCTTGCTGACCCAGCGATTTTTTAAAAAAGTATATACCATTACGTGGGCAATAAAAACCTGGTAGAAACCCGCATTCTCACTGGTGGCCATTTGGTAATTAAAACTGATAAGCTCATGTACGGAAAGCCACTGCGATTTAAAATAAAAAATCATAAACTCCCTGTTCTGGATAACTGTTTTTTAAGTGACAGGTTCACACCAGCATAGAAGCTCCAAAATGTCTTCTATACTAAGCAGATAACAGGCTACAGATCTGCCAGCCTCAAGACTTAATTGTGGTGTCAGTGAAAACCTAATCAGGGGCTGGCACATATCATTTTAAACCCCACCTTTTTGTTTACTTCTCTGTCAACTTCCTTCAAACGTAAGTATGGCTTTAAGAGATTTTAACTGGAGAACAAATTGCAAATTAGTATCTGCCAGTTCCAGCCATATGCAAGCTTGAAGACTGGTGGGATTTCTGAACGAAGCTACTGGCCAGGTCCACGAAGAATGACAACTAATGGAGGCTGAGGGTAGGGAAGGAAGACCTTCAGCAAAAAAACAGCCATTTAGGAAAATCAAAAGCATTTTTTTTCTCTTTAAAGTATTTCAATGAACATATTTTCCAAAAAGAGCTGTGGAAGAACTGGAAAGTACCATCTCAGAGTTAATCATAATAATAAAAAACAGAACCCAAATATGAATGTTATTTATTGTAACTAATAGTTTTGTCTTTGCAGTTGTGTAACTGTGTCCACTGTTGGGATGCATGTGGATGGCAGGATGGCAAATTGGCCCTTTTCTAATTGGGTCCACTGGTCCCTATTTAATTGCCCCACTGACCAAGTCCTAATAATTTTTTGTACCTCCGCTGGAGTGGTTAGGATTAGTTGGCCCAGGATCATTATATGTGATGTGAGGACATTACCCATGCATAGCCAGTGTAGGCGGAATCAGAATGCCTACATTTCTATAGAGCTTGCTTTCTTTAAATTGTTTTTCTCATTAAATAATGTTAGTAGTGATCTAGCTCCAGGTGAAAGCTCAGTGTGAACTGAGACAAATGAGAAATTCTTTATGTGTGTATAGTTTCTCAATACCAATAAACTTACAATTGGCTAAAAACATTCCAAAAATTTAATTTAAAACATTACTGTGTCAATTGGAGTTCAATCCAAGATGATGATGCTGGTTGTAGTGCTGCAGGCCAAAGGAACGTGCAGCCCAATCCTAATCAGAAGTATGTTCTGCTAATTTCCATGGGGCTTATTCCTAGATAAGTGTATATAGGATTATAGCTTTAGACTGCTGAAGACAAAACAGTCAGACCCAGTAAAGGATATGTGTTTATTAGCTGTTACCCCAGCATGCAAATCCTAAGCATTTTTGCATGGAAGTGGATCCTAATTGGTCTTGATAAAATTTGCATCCAAGTAAGTCCTACACATTAAGTAGTTATCCTTATCTTTCCTTCAAATGCTGAGATGTGTGTACACATTAAAATATAAATCTAAACGTCTTTGAAAACACATAATAGTTACAGGTTAGACATTATTCAATATGTAAGAATTGAATGTAATTATTTTTATTTTAGAAATCTCAAAAAGGGCTCCTATCAGACTATGTGATAGCTCTTCTTAGGCATAGTGTCAATCTTCAGATATTTTTTATATATTAACAATTATTCTGTCTCAGCCTGCTTTTAATTAGGAGGCTGGAGAATAAAATTAATTTCTAAAAATCCAGAGGTGCCATTATGACAGTTTTGTCTAATCTTAAACTCATTAAAATGGAAATATCAATATATTTTTTTAAAAAACATGCTATTGGCTATTAGTTTAGAAAGTCTGATACTTTCCCAAAGTTATTGTCTCCATTGATTTGGAGAAAGTTTTTGTTTTCCATGCAGTGCAATCAGATTGTTTGTGATTAAATGATGGACTCATTGTTCTACTTTTGTATAATAAAAATGACCTTAAATATGAACACTTTGATTTTTTTTAAAAAAAACCTTCATTTTGTAGAATAGTCTGTGCATGTTGTAGATCATAATATTTTCAGAAATGAATCCAGTTTATAATTTTAAAGATAAAGAAAAGTATGAAATAACTGAATAATTAACTGTGTAGTGAAATGTCCCGAAATATACACTGACTTGTAGTTGCCCCATGAAGTTACTTACGCTGCATACAGTGTATTTCTCGTCACACTCAAATGCAGAATTAGAAATGGTGTCTTGAAACATGCATTTGTAGTTAGTTTTTGAAAAAGTAGCACAAGATTCAAGGTTTCTCTGTGCTTTTTTTTATTGAAAGAGCCATTATCATTAGGATCTTAAGATAGCTTTTTAGATACTTTCCAGTTTTTTACATACCCATGTTGCTCTTCAATATTGTCCTTGCTGATGAGATTATCTTGCTAAATTCAATTATGTCATTAAAAGCCACATTTTCACCCTGGTGATTGAATTTCAGCTTCAACAGACTATAAAGTCATGGGCAAATACGAAAGATGTGCTATTCTCTTCACTCTTTTTACACCAGAGCAAAATAGTCAAATAACTCAATTAACTATCAAATTGGGAAATACCATATATCATAATTCCACAGTCTTGTGAACAGTGACAAATGGTGCATATTTTATATACATATTTGAGTACGGCATATAGTTTATTACTCAGCAGTGGAAGAATTCCACAGTAGGCCCCATATTAGCTGCCATTTGTCGAATTATATGTTTTCTGTTACTTTGTAATACTTAATACCCAAAATTAGACAGGTATTATAAATATATTCTGTGTTTTACAATGATCAAACCCATTGCTGGAATCCAAAGATCATACAGATTGATAACTCTGCTATCAGCATTGATCTTTTTTACAAGGAGAGTTCAAATTAAGTACCCAATTTTTTTAGACAATTAAGGGTTTAATTGATTATTTGCACTGATAATTGATTAACACCTTTAGCATAGTAATAATTGGCTTTTAGTTATGTATAACTTGATGTAATACAGAATTATTGATTTGGATAGCTTTACAACAGAGAAGGTTACACATAGCTAACTGATGCTGTCTTATCTGGGGGGGGTTGTCTGTGAAAATGTTGTCCTCCGCCCCTTTTGTAGATAAGATTGATCAGCTCTGGTATAGCAATGCTAGCTAGTTCTTTTGATAAGAAAGCCTTTGTTTCATTAAAAGACCTCAGTGAATTTACAAGTGAAGAAGTATTTTGTGTGTGTGTGTGTGTGTGTAACGTGCCATCAAATTGCAGGTGACTTACAGCAATCCCACAGAGTTTTCAAGGCAAGAGATGAACAGAGGTTGTTTGTCATTGCCTGCCTCTGTGTAGCACCCCTGGACTTCCTTCGTGGTTTCCCATCCAAGTACTAACCAGGGCCAGTCCTGCTCAGCTTCTAAGATCTGATGAGATCCGGCCAACCTGAGCCATCCAACGTAGGGCATTTTTCTGTTAGGATCTTCAAAACCTACAGCTTGCCTTCTTATCTAACCTAATTGTTTATAGTTGGGGACATCATGACTGTTACTTAGAATTTGTGTTAATACCTCACTTAGCAAGGAGACAAGGCCAGGTAAGTCCTCTTCCCACCTTTAAACAGCACTTCTCCTCCCCCCCCCCCCTTAAACACTGGGATTGGTGCAGGACAAATCCTTCAGTTTTAACATATGGCTTTCACCCTAAAATCAAGTGGTTGCAGTTCAACTTCAGTCCTACCTGGATCATGACAGTAACATAATAAAATCTGGAATCTGATATTCCTAGGTCCACTTGGTAAGATTACTAATTAGTAAAGGACAGTGTCTGAAAGACTGACCTAGTACTAACCTTCTTGAAAATGAAGGGGGCTAGAACAGGGTTTAATCTGAAATATAGGATTATTCCCTAGGTATCCACATCAACATTAATTCCAGTGTCTTTATCTTCAAGGAGCACTGTGCATTGTGTTGTATTTTTCATTTTCCATCCTCTTCTGAAATCATCTGAGGAGATCAGACAGGGTGGGATGAAAATATACTCAACCGACAAAACCTTGAAACAGAATTTTCTCTGTATTACACCAATTATATAGTTCTATGGAACTATATAAAGAAATTGACTGAAGACCTTGGCAAATGGAATGCCAAGTTGTTGTGCTACAGCAAAGGCCTCATTTTTTCTCAGTCTACTCATGAGACCACAAATAATACACAGTTTTGGACATTCTGGTCTGAAAAATATTTATTAGCTTGGACTCTTTCTTCAGTGGTGGAACTTTATTTCATAATCTAGATTTTTTAAAAAAAACCCTTACATGTTGTAAGATTATCATAATGTTTTATGATAAATAAAACATAAAATATAATTGCTTTATAATATCTACTTAGCCCACTAACTAAACCCATACCCTGTTAGAAAGATCTTGGAATGTTGCTGGAAGATGGTTGTGCTTTGGTGGTTTTTAGAGAGCCGGTATTCAATACCTATGGGAGAGCCAGTATTCAATACCTACTCAACCCACTTTAGAGAAAGCACCAAGAGGAAGACTCATTGTAGTTATTTGGGACAATACCATTTTCTTTAATTGTGCAGACTCTTGTGTTCTGGGGTAAGTTTATGGCAGCCTTGAAAAAAATGGCTACATATAACTCCAATGGAGTACACAGTTATTGTTGTCCAGCCTCAACATTAGAAAAACAATGAATCATGATTTGCAGATATAGTCCTGAAATAATAAAGATTCAGCCTCAGTCTTATGAGATTGGATGAATGAAATGCCCTTAGCCACCAGCACAATATGAAGGTCTGTTTGTCTGTTTCCATACCTCATAACTTTACAAACTTGCTCCATTGTTTTGTCCAACAGTATTGTGAATTGGACATAGTGTAGTGGTTATTTTCAGACTTGATCCCAGGAAACCTGGGTTCAGATCCCTGCTCAGCCACATGATCTTGGATCAGTTACTATTACTTAGCCAATCCTACTTTTAGTGTGGAAAAATGGATAAAAAATAGATTAATCCCCATAAAAGCCTCCCAGAACCCCTTGGAGAAAGGGCAGGGAACAATGGAAATATAATAAATGTATGTGAAAGTTGTAGATAGAAACAGGTTATTCTGGTGAAGGCTTAGTTGTTACAGACCGTCCATTCTATCTTTGTCTCTCCTTTCCCCTTTACTAGGGGAGCCCATTTAGCGGCAGTTGTTTGAATGCCTTAAGATCCTTCAACTGCATAAGTATGTTTGGAGTTACACTCATGTTGTGTCCGCTGACCGCCACATGGCACCAGCAATAACAGTCCTGAGCTTGGCACCTAGCACAATAGGGGCCAAGGATCCTAGGATCCACGGAACCCGCCAATGAGATCTAGGCAGGAAATTCAAACCCCCCAATAGGACTATAGGTGGGACCACGGGCAGGTCCGGGGGGGTGTATATAGTTGGCCTTTTGACCGGTTAAGCCATGCTGGTTGTAACCCAATAAACCTAAGAACTGATCACTAAGCTGTCTCACTCATCCATGGCATCAAGAACTCAGTACTCTATAACTCAGTAAATAACATACAGTTTAGTTTGGGATGCCTTTTTCATTAATACAGTTGTGTACTTTTCTAGCCACGCAACTTGCAATGACTGCCCCGGTATTTTATCCAGCAAGTGCAGAGCTACAGCAACCCATACTTTTGAAAATTTTTCCAGCATGGAGCTTCTTCATTGGCTGTAATTTGTACAGAGCAGAGCAGCGTAAGAGGCAGTCGTAATCTCACCTCTAAAAAGTGGCATGTAGAATTTAAAAGTGCCATTGACAATAAAGATTTCAAATGGCTTGGGCTCTGGTCATAGCTGAGTTTTTTTTGCTGAGCCTCTTACTGCTGGATATAAGCACCACCTAATGTTAGAGCAATTTTCTGTCACATCTGAAATCAATAGCTATGTTTTCAACGGTAGATTCTACAAAACAGATCTCATTTCCTTACGATGTCTGATTTTGCCATCTGTTCCCATCCAGAAAAGTCTGAATATTTTAAAAATGTAATTCAAGTTTTTAATATGCCACTTACAACCTGCTTTGTCTGGGAGATAATATTACTAACCATTCAGTATCCATATGGGATTGCAGACCGCCCAAAGATATATATGTTGGCTGCTGCAGTACTGATCCAACCAGTCTAGTTTCAAAGACTACACAAAACTGTAATAACCAGAGAAGGGTGTATGTGTGAATGTGTGTACCATGGGTAAATACAGTTCTGCAGGTCTGATGACTTTAAGGCTATCCACTGCATAAATAGGAGAAATTGCTTGCTGAAGAACTGTCTCAATTTCATAAAGGTAGGATGCTTTTTTCTCCCATTATCTTAGAATTTTTTTAGATATAGTGCACCATTGTACAGGATAGGATTATTTAAGGGGGTGAGGGAGCTTGTATTGTCAGGGGTATTTAGTGAAGATGTCACTATTTCCTTTTATCGAACATAAATATATCTGATTCTTATTGTTGTCAAATCTGTAGAGCCATGGACAGCGAGATCTGTAGAGCCATGGACAGCCAGATCAAAATATCCTAGGTTTGCAGAAAAATCTGGAATCTTAAAAAAAAAAAAAAAAAAACATTTGGAGAGTCAATTCCACCCCAGTGCCTGTAGCTTGGAGAAATGAATGCTGAAGCTAGACAACAGTTCTATATTACCAGCTTTCATTCTTGGTTTCTGTTAGGGTTGCTAGGTCTTACCTTTCCTGGAGCAGGGAACTTGGTAAACATTCCAAGGCGGGCAGGGATCCAGAAGTGATGTCATCACACGGGGACATCACACAGGGGACACTCTGGTATTTGGGCAAACCGTATGGTTTTTTCTGCCTCAGACCCATAAAGTTTGCCCAAATACCAGAGCGTCCCCACACAACATCCCCCGCGTGATGGTGGCACTTCTGGCTGATGTCATTGCATTGGGGGCATCGTCCAGCGATGTCCCTGTTTGGGGGTGGGGCTTCCCCTGCTGGCCAGCTGTCTGAAGCCCCAGAAATTGAGGTTTTCCCCAGCACCGCCAGGGAATGGCAACCCTAGTTTCTGTTAGTAAAAGGCAGGAGGAGGGAAGACTTTGAGGAAAGACTCATCTGAGTCAGGCCTGGCGACCACCACCAGGCAACTTGTGACCACATGACTTACATGACTCATCCAGGCCCAACTGCAGAGAAAGGTGAAGTATAAATCAAGTTAAATAAATAATAAATACAGCTTGATGTGGAAGGAGGATAAAAGGTTGGTTGGTGAATGACTCAAAAGTAGAGAATAAGGAAAGGGGACAGGAGAAGATATGGGGGTTGCCAGGAGGTGGGAAAGAGGAAATAGTTCAGGGAGCGAGACAAAAGGAAAGTGAGGTGCCCCCCATAAGTCCTTGTGGGTTGGTTCCCTACCATGAAGGTGGGCCTCACTGGCCCAGTGGCCTGGACCACACAATTGGGCCATAGTTTTCCCAGGTAGAGGCTCCTGGAGGGTGAGAAAGCAGAAGGGGGGTCAGATTGGCTATTGGGTGGGAAGGAGAGAAGGAATCAGAAAAACGGGAGAGCGTATGTGGGCTTTCAGGAAAGGGAAGAAGATAACGGAGGAGGTCTTTTATTTCTGTTCTCAACATAGCCAAATCTATGGATACTTAAATCCAGAGACTGGAGCCATGAAGAGACAAGAGAACTCTTTCTACATACTGAAAAATGCTTCAGGTTTGCAATAAAATTTAAAATCTAAACAATCAATGCTGTGGGGGGGATTAAAAAAGCAAAGCAAAACAGTTTAAGCAGCACCTGTCCATTTAAGCCCTTTGTGCTTGTTTTGGCCTTTGAGGGAAGAAGAAGGGGCAGACTGGGAGCAAAAAACCACAGGGGTCTCACCCTGACCCATGCCCAAAGGAAGGAGGGAGAGAGGCAGAGGCAGTTTGCCCCTGCCCTGCTCCTCCAACTGTCCAAGCACCACCTCCTTCCCTTTGTGGGCTAGGTGCACCTTGCCATGCATGGGGCTTTGTTAGGCTGAGCACTGCCTTACCTTGCCTGGCTTGCCTGGAGAGCCAGTTTGGTGAAGTGGTTAAGTGCGCAGACTCTAATCTGGGAGAACCGGGTTTGATTCCCCACTCCTCCACTTGCCGCTGCTGGATGACCTTGGGCAAGCCATAGCTCTGTACCAGCTGTTCTCTCAAGGACAGTTGTCTCAGAGCTCTCTCAGCCCCACCTACCTTGCAGGGTGTCTGTTGTGGGGAAGGGAAGGGAAAGGAGTTTGTAAGCCTCTCTGAGACTCCCTTGGGTAGTGAAGGGCAGGATATAAATCCACTCTCCTCCTCTTCTTCTTCTTGTGTGGGGCTTAGGCAGGCTGGGTTCTCTCCTGCCTTTCCTCACCTTGCACTGGGCTTGGTTGGGCTTGGCATAACTGTGCCCTGCCTAAGCTCACAGAGAGGCTGGGCAGACCAGCCACTGCCTTGCCTTATACAGAGCATGGGCAAGCTGGGAGGCACCCTCACACACCTCATGCAGGACTTGGACAGGATGTGTCCCACCTTGCTTCATGTGGGGCTTGGGCGGGCCAGGTTCCACCTTGCCACCCACAGGCCTTGGGTAGGCTGGGCAGGGCGCTGTCTTGCCTCATGTGGGGCTTGGGTGGGCTGGGCTCCACCTTATCTCACATTGGATTGGGCAGGGAAGTCCAGCTACTGCTTCTTCTCCCTCCTTGTGTGGGGCTTGGGTGGGCCTCTTGCTGTCTTGCCTTACATGGGATGTGTGGAACTTCATCTCACATGGGGATTAAGCAAGACCTCCCTCACCTCATGCAGGACTTGGGCAGGCTTGGTGCTGCCTCCCTGGCTTTGCACAGGGGTTGTGTAGGCTGGCTGCCACCTGGCTGCCACCTCCCTCACCTCACATGAGACTTGGGCACAATCTCCATTATACTGTGCAGAGCTTGGGTGGGCCACACAAAGCCCTTGTGTCACAGGATTGGTCTGGCCTGGGGGGAGGTCAGTAGCCCACTCAGGGGCATTCTGGTGTCCATAACAGCCCAACTGCCCATGGAAGAAGGAATAGTAGCTAGACCTGGCAGCAACCATTAGGCAACATACTATCATATGACTTGCATAATTCATCCACCACACAAAACCCACATTGGTACAGTGATTACAGTGTCAGAGACTAGAATCTGGGAGACCCAGCTTCAAATCACCACTCTGCAGTGGAAGCTCCCTGGGTGAACTTGGACCTGTCACTTTCTCTTAGGCTAACCTACCTAACAGGGTTGTTCAGAAAATGAAATGGATGAGAGGAGAAAGATGCAAGTAAGCTGCTTTGGGTCTCCATTGTGGAAAAAGGCAGGGTATAAATGAAAGAATACATACAGTTGAAGATGGGGGGCAGATAAAGGCAGTTTGATGGCTGGGTGGTAAGGTGAGAGGAAACAGGGAAAGGTGAGGATATGGGGCCGCCAGGATAAGGAAAAGAGGAAAATTGTGAGGAAGGGGATACAGGAGAAAATGAGATGCCCTCTGCAAATTCCTGTGGGTATTCCAGCACACAACTGGGGCTGTCCTGGTGGCCCACACCTTGCCATGGGGCCAGTCTTCTCCTAGGTAAAGGCCGCTAGAGTGAGAGAAGGAGTGAAAGCTGAAAACAGAAAGACAGATAAAGGTAAGTGAGCTGGTGGGTAGGAAAGGAAAGAAAGAAGAAGGAAAAGGGAAGAGACTACGGGGGATTTCAGGTAAGGAAAAGAGGAAATAGTGTGTGTAGAAGGAATGAGATGTTCTCTGTAAGTTCTCATGGACCCACCACTTGTATTATCTAATAGCTGACGAGTGTTGCAGAGAGGAAGCAAGTATTCAGCCTCTGAAGGGATCTTCATATTGCTTTCATTGCCACTGTGAATGCATAGGCATGTGTGACAGACTGCAGTTTTAAAAGCTTAGAAGTGCTATACATAAAGCTGAAGGACTGTGAAGGGTTAATTCTTCACAGAGCCAGAGAGCCTTGAGTGACAGGATGCTCCAAGCAATCTGATCGGTTAGCATCAGTTGAACAGAAAAAGACTTCTGAACTGGATGCTGAGAAGGATTCAGTCAGATTTCTGCCTTGACTGAGCTGCGTCTGATTTCAGCTCTAGCTGAGACAAGTTGAGTACTGACAGTTTTGGAATTCGGCCTTAGCTGAAAGAAGTTTTAACACAGACTGGGAGAAAGTTGGCATGGAAGTTTGGGAAGTTGGCAAAGGCTCCCACTTGGGCCAAGGAAAGGGGATAGATTTTCTCAGGGGTCATCTAGTAGAAAAAGAGATACAGGAGCTCATTAGCATAACTCATTAGCATAACTCATTTGCATATGCTACACCTCCTGACATCACAGAAGTATGTCAGAAGGCAAGAAAGAAAGGAGAGAGAGAGAGAGAGAGAGAGCTGGCAGAGAGGGGACAGCTACTAATCCAAGCCTCAGAAATACCACTATTCTGGGAGGATAGCTTCAGTGGTGGCTGAAGCTTTCAGAAGGCTGGTCGGAGGAACAAGGACCTTTCCAGGGGATGGGGTCATTTTGCTGCAGCCATGACAAAACACAAATTCTTTGGGGGAAGGGGAGGGTGGCGTTTGCACCAAACATCCAGCACAATCATAGGTGTAGATTATGGGGGGGGGGGGGCTCGAGCCTCCCCTGAAATTTCCCACCACGCCTCCTGGGGCCCTTCTGAGGCCAGCAGCTGCTGCTGCCAGTGCCTCTCCCCCCCCCCCCCCCCGCCTGGCCACTCTTCCATCCTTCCCTCTCCCTCCCTCTTTTCCCGGCGAAGGGAGAGGGAAGGAGTGGGGGGAGAGAGAGAGGCCCTGGCAGCAGTGGCTGGCGGGCCTCGGAAGGGCCCGGGGAGGTGCGGAGGTTTCCCGGCGGGGGGAGGCATCACCCCAGCGAGCGAGCGCGCAAAGCGTGCGCGTTAAAGAGCCCCCGCCCCTCCCGGAATTTGCAAAAGTCTACACCTCTGAGCACAATGAAGAGTTCTTCAGAACTGAAAAGCCTGCGCTGTGCTTAATTCTTTTTCAGCATGTCTGAGACACCTTTTAGCTGCACCATGCTTTATGTGTGTTTTTTGTAATGCTCTGGCTGGGTCTGAATAACTTTTATGATGCTTCCTGTTTTTATGGTGTTTTATTTTCCATGCCATCCTCAGGCAGGTTCCCTGAGGAGGCAGCACAGAGAATTTCTAAATAATTTTTAAATAGTTTTTTTTTAAAAAGTATTGCACATATTTTGTCTTTAGACTTTTCCCTGACACAGCTCCTCTTACCTTTGGAGGTGGCCACAGTAGCAAGGGAGTGCATATGAGTCTCCATCTGCTCCATCACTGGCTTCCCCATGATCTCGAAGTGGGTATCTGTCTGATCCTAGCCTGCAGATGCCTCTTTCCAGGACAGCTTGCAGTTTCCTCCTTCCAGAAAGATGGGGTGTCCAGCCATAGAGGAAGTCATGGCTAGTTTGGCACGACAAAGACAGAGGGCACCTTAAATGGGGAAGCAAGCGATCAGGAAAGGAATGGCTGCCCTCTGAACCGACTTTAAACAGACAAGTTGGGAGGAGAGACAGGAGCGAACGAAGCACTGCATGGTGCCTCCTCCTCCTCCTTTTACTCCAGCGGGAGAAAGTGGCGGTGGCAATGCTTTTGTGTCAGCCACTGGGTGAGAGGAGATAGGGAGGGAAGCTGAGCCTGGCACAGGCACACTGGAGGGCCCAGCTGGGAAAGGGTGATGCACAATGCCTGATGCACACGCCGAAGTGGCTGTTAGCAACAGCAGCAAGATAGGCAGTGAGGGGCAAGTGACTGAGGTAAAGGAGGCATTTTTTAAAAGAGTGAGGTGGCGAGGCAGTGACAGCAAGGAGTAAGATGGCAAAAATGAAAGACAAAATGCACGCTGGTGGGAGGCAAGAGGGGAGGGACAGAAGAAGGAAGCAACCGATCGACAGCAGCCCTCGCCATTTGAAGAAGTGGAGGGGCAAGCCAACTGAGCCCAGTCTGGAAAAAAATTCTGAAAAATGGGGTGGGGGGTGGTATGTCTCAAAAGCCTCAGATGGGGGCCACGCCTACCCCCGATCAAGCCCCTGCCAC
The DNA here is from genome assembly GCA_029233225.1 of Lepidodactylus listeri. Lineage (NCBI taxonomy): Eukaryota > Metazoa > Chordata > Lepidosauria > Squamata > Gekkonidae > Lepidodactylus > Lepidodactylus listeri. The sequence goes on from JARCFY010000002.1 coordinate 98,878,573, forward strand.
TCCCCCACACCAGCCCAGGACAGCTTGGCTTCCACTGAGCTGTGCACTGGCAGGGAGGGAGAGAATTGGTGCGCTAGCACAGGTGGTTAGGAGGAAGGGCGAGCTCCGAGTCCTCCAACAAGTACCAAGTGTTCTAGCAGCTTCCTCTCTAGCCCTCTTCCTCTATGGAAGATGAAGAGTACTGGACTCGGGAGACCAGGAACGGTGAAATCATGAAGCCTTTATTGAGTGATTCAGCATGCCCAGTAGATGGTCAGAACAAGCATGCTTCCAGGGCCCTAATTATATGCTGGCCGGAGCCACACCTCCGGCCGCACCCAAAAGACCTGATAGGGGCTTAACATATGCGCATGTTTGTCATAGGTTCCCTGGAGGAGCCTTTGATTGCATTGGCTCTCCAGGGAGAACCTAGGTCCCACATTGGTGGAGGCTTTGAATCCGGATGTCTATTGTTCCTCCAGATTCAAGCTCCCCTCTCTGCCTGACCATGTGCTCTGGCCATGCGGCGGGTGCCATTACCTGGGAGCACATGGCAGGCTGGTTGCTACACAGAGCATACTACATTACAGAAGAATTTGTAGAGCGGTGCCTGGTGCTGCCATTCCCCACCCACCCAATTCTTGCAAATTAGGGGAGGGGTCATAAAACCAGGCATTCCCCCACAGGGGGTGCTGGCACCAACTCCCGGAGCTGCACTCCCCCAAGCTCCTGCTCGAAATGACCCCTGGATTTTCTAGAGAGAGAAGAAAATTGCCTACCCAGTCAAACAGGGAGTTAGCTCTGAAGAATGCAGAGATCCCTGGTCTGGTGCAATTCGAAACTGCCTTTAGAGATCTTAAGTCAGTTCAAAACTCAAGATGAATACTGGTGTTTCAAGAGAAGGGGTTTGGATACTGGAAAGAGTGTACCAGCCTTCTGGAAACCAAGTGTCAGAGAATACTCAAAGAAAGCATACTGAAGTGTTTGGGGAAAACACTGGAACAAAAACTTCTTAACATAAAGATTTAAGACACTGTGAAAGAAACCCTCATTAGCCTGAAACATAGGAACTCAAGTCTGTGCATGTACTGATTTTACCTCAGAAATTTCAACTCCTGATTTCACATGACCTTTCCCCCCTATGTTGAATAAAATGTTTTGTTCATTTGGAATATAAAATCTTCTTGAGTGCCATTTAAGTCATATAAATTAAAGTCTCATTCCTTCCCTCAAGTTCCTGGGCTGAGCGAACAGCCAAAATATTATACTGTGACAGGGTGGGACAGCCAGAATAATTCAGGAAAGAAGAAAACAGACAACTCCATCTTTGGATTCAGCCAATTTTCTCGAGCCGATGTTGACAGATTCTGGGCACTGCTAAGCCCCTGCCTCTTAGACCCATGTCTGTTGTGGCTGGCGAAAGCTGGTGGCGATGGAATATGGGGCCCCTTAGTAAATATTATCAATCTGTCCCTTAGCTTGGGGGTCTACCTGCAGGAATTAAAAGAGGTGATGGTGATACTGCTCTTAAAGAAGCCATTGCTGGATCCTACTGATCCTTACCATTCCCGCCCAGTTTCAAATCTTTCATTCCTGGGCAAGGTAATTGAGAGAGTGGTGGTGGAACAGCTCCAGAACTTCCAGGAGGATACATCAGCCTTACATCCATTCCAATCTGGCTTCTGCTCTGGCCATGGGACAGACACTGTGCTGGTCACTCTCACAGATGATCTTCTCAGACAGCTGGATTGAGGCAGGTCGGCACTGCTGTTATTGCTTGATCTGACATCAGCATACAACACAGTCAACTGCAACTTGTTGACCCATTGCCTCGCCAATGTAGGAGTCCATGGGGTGGCCTTGAAGTGACTTACCTTGTTTCTCCAAGACTGGGGATAGAGGGTGGTTCTAGGAGAGAGAACATCACCTCAACACCCCTTGGTTTGTTGGGTCCCTCAGAGGGCAATTCTCTCCCCAGTGCTGTTTAACATCTACATGTGCCCCACACCCAGCTGGTGCAGAGTTTCAGGCTGGGTTGTCATCAGTATGCTATATCTGCTGATGAATGACTAGCCAGACACTGTCCCAGATAATTGGCTGAAGGGTTGGAGGCCATGGTTGGTTGGCTGAAGCAGAGCTGGCTGAGACTGGATCCATCCAAGATGGAGATTCTGTGGCTGTGTGTGTGTGTTTCAGGATTGAGGTGCTGATGCCTGGCTCTGGACAGTGTGCCATTAACACCAGCACCTGCCATTAAGAGCCTGAGTGGATTTCTGGATGCCTCCTTATCGATGGAGGCCCGGATCACAAACGTTGCCAGACTGGTGTTCTTTCTGCTATGCAAGGTCAGGCAACTGGCTTCCTTCTTGTCTCACCCTGATTTAGCCACAGTAATCCATGCAACAGTTACCTCTAGGCTAGACTACTGTAATTTGCTCTACATACGGCTACCCTCGAGACTGACCTGGAAGTTGCAACTGTTCCAAAATGCAACTGCCCAGGTTCTCACCGGAACCACATTAACAACACATATCCAACCAGTGCACAGGGCCATGCTAATCTTCTCTGTATCGTTCCAATTTTAGTATATGTGCTGCCGAAGCAAACCGCACTGGCTCCAGATTGAATACTGGAACAGGTTCTGGTATTAACCTTTAAGGCCCTAAATGGTCTGGAACCAACTTATCCTTGGGACTGCCTCTTCTGGTATACCCCCTGAAGAGCATTGTGCTCAGCAGAGAAAAATCTACTGGTGGTCTCTGGCCCAAAAAATATCCAGCTGTGCTTGACCAGAGCCAGGGCTTTTTCAGCTCTGCCCCAACCTGGTGGAACTCTCTGCCTTGTAAGGCAGGGCTTGTAAGGCACAGATGTTCCATCAGACTTATGGCTGAGGAAAGCAGTGGCTCTTATTTAGTCTGGCCCCTCCTTTCTTTCTCCCCCTTTTGTGGTAAGGATAGATTTATTCAAGGCGCCATATGGAATGGGTACTGTATTTGTTTTACTATTTTTAAGTTATTTTAAAATTGATTGATTGTATCTTTTAAATGCTATACACCGCCCTGAGTCCCAAATATGGGGGAGAGTGATCTAAAAACCAAATCTATAAACAAACAAACAAGCTAGGATGGCTCAGTCACAAAAGGGGGGGGGGGAAAGGAACATATTGCATCTGAGGGAGGGAAGTGGATGGGGTCATCATAGCATGCATGGTGGTAATTAAAAAACCCATCACATGTGGGAATTTCCTTTGCACTTTCCTCTGTTTTTCCTTCCAACTTTTCCCTTTCACACATTCTCTGCTGTTAATCCACACTGAGCGTGGGGCATGGTGATTTTACCTTCTGTTGTGACTTGACAACTTTTTATTGTTCTTTTATTCAATGCACATGCTATAGCACTATAATAGATCTATTTCAGATTGTGGTGATAGATTGTTACAGTTGTATAGCAATTGCCGTATTTTCAAAAAGCACTGGTATAGCAAGAAAAAATGCTAGAAAAATAGTGCTCCCAAGGGATTTACTGCAGGAAAATGATGCCAACATCAGCAGCACCTGGGGTGGAAAACATACACCATTCCTTCCAAAGAGAATACTAACATGCTTGGATTGTGTTATTTCCTACAGGATTGGAATTAAGTAGGAATTAAGATTGGGAAAGAACATTTTGAGGACAGGGAAAACCTCTACACAGGACAATTACAGTATGATGTCATGTGAACTTCAGAAAAAGCATTACAGTTTAGAAGACAAGGTGGTGGAAAACTTCTGAGTGGAAGCAGCCCCAAACAACTAAAGGAAAAGTTTGCTAACTTGGAGGTGCGGCTCCGCCCAGCCCTCCTTCTGGGAAAGCAGATGACAGCAGTGTCAGAAGCACTATTCACCACCTTTTATAGTTTTCTACCTTCTGCCCTTATGGTTGGGCAGAACGGTATCTTTAAAATGAAGTAAATGTTTATTCTAGACAAAATGGTATCAGTATGAAGTGGGGTCCATGCTTGTCACCAGTGATGTCACAGCTACTATCCAATAAACTATTACATCCATGCCACAACAACTTGCAAAGTACTCTTTCTTGACAATTTTTTAGACGGCTGCAAGTGGGGAGAAGCAGGATAGAGTATTTTACTGTTGTGTTCATTGCAGAGAAAGTGTTATTTGAAAACAAGAAAAGTCCTTGAGAAAAGATCATGGATCCTTTTACAGTAATTGAGTAATGACTTTCCATTGTACTTTGCACTAAAATACAAACATCTGGAAAAGCTCTCAACTTCCATTTTGTGCACATACCAGCAAACTAATGTTCTATGTAGTATTCATGGCATTTTTACAGTGTACAGTAATGAAACTGATGACTTTCAAACAAGTAATCTTTCAACAAACATACAATTTTATGAACCTCTAAGGTCGCAATACTGTTCGGGAATTGAAGTGGAAACCTTCTGCATGTAAATCATGACTGTTAATAAGCTTTCTAGGCCTAAATACATTTACGAAGAAGTCAGTTGATCTGAACTATTTGCAGTTAAGGAAAACCCCTGATAGGCCAGCCTGGTTAGTGGTAATTTTTATCATTGTCCATATAGTTAACAATATCATTCCGACATTGTAATTCTTCCTAGCTCTTCTGCCTCCCATGTATACCAGCTTTGTGTATGCAAGATCCTGTAGCTATTGTGCTGAATCCACAACTCAACAAACAGAGCACTAGAGTTGGTCCAGATATACTCTAGAGAAAGGTGGCTCCAAGTTGAGTACTGGGTCAGGTTCAGGGTTCTGACCTTTAAGGCCTTGAATGGTCAGGGACCAACATACTAATGGGACCGCCTCTCCAATGGGACCCCCCCGGAGAGCATTACGCTCAAGCAATCAGCATCTATTGAAAGTCTGACCCCCCCAAAGAGCATTCGGCTGTCCTGAACCAGAGCCAGGACCTTTTCGGCCTTGGTGGAACTCTCTGCCTACCAACATCAGGGCCCTGTGGAATCTGTTACAATTCTGTAGGGCCTGTAAGGCAGAAATTGTTCCACCAAGCATACGGTTGAGGACAGAAATGGTATTAACATCAGTGGGTTAACATCACAGTTGCCAATAAACATTTGGTTCACTAACTGCTTTTACCCACCCACCCCGGTTGTTATAATATAGTAAATGGGGGGGTTAGAATTGTATTACGGTGCCATGTAGGTATTGGGTATTTTTAGAATTGTATTTTTAGACTATTTATTATTTTTATGTATTCTTGTAGGAATCTGTTGTACACCACCCTGAGCCCTCTTGCAGTGAGGGTGGTATAAAAGCCTAATATAATAAATATTTTAAATTAAAATAAAGTGTCAGTGCTAAAGTTACCAATGGTGCTACCTTGCTTGCAATGGACTACTTCCCTGGGCATACCCCAGCCATATTATGCAATGGCAGACTACATGGATACAAATAACAGGACCTTCACCCTTTGTGAGAACATCTCATGTAGCTAGTCATGGGTTTGCATACAATCGAACTAGATCATCTATAGCAACACAGATTACTGCTTATCTCAGGATGGCTAACCTACTCTATACCCATAATCTAACCATCCTTCTAGTCCTAATACAAACTGAATGCCAGAAATTTATTAGGGATAGGTGAATGTCTCACAGAAGATGTCAGTCTAGTATCAGTTCAGCCTCCTCTCTAATTGCAGAACTTGGATCTTCTACACTCAAAATTCAGAAAAATGGGAGAACTGCACAGAACACTAGACACCTGAAGTGGGATGTCTAACACATTAACAATATTGATATATAATTGCTGAATGTGCTTCCTTGTACATCTCTTAATATCTCTTAGGTAAACAAACATGCTATGAATTTTCACTTTCAAACTCTTTAGATGATCTAGTATAGCTTTGTTCATGGATACTCATACCAATTTACAGCATATCATCTATCAGCATAGCTTTCTGCTGTTAATGCACATCTCTGAATAAACTTTTAAAAACGAGAACAGTTTTAAACTAATGGAAATGCATTCTTTTCAAAGGGATTATGTTCAGTTTTAATACCAGAGATCCATAGTCCTTGTGGATGTTAATATACTAAGCACATATAGCAACTTTGCAGTCGAGGCCATGCAAAGTTGCACAGGAAAGCTTGTTGCCTCAGCAGCTTCTTATTAAAATCGGGCCTAACACACTCCAGGTAGTAGGCAGCAAATGTTATCTGCTCAGGATTTTACACATAACACTCCACAGCTTAGTTCGAATCCCTTGACCTTTGCAAAATATATCATTGGAGAAAGGTAAAGCAGTTGCTGCCATAGGAATCAGCCCTACTGGAGGAGTGGCAACAGCAAGTGAAAATGATGATAGATGGCCCATAGATGATGCACCCCGGTTGGTGCAGATCCCCAATCCATGTTCTTCAGATCAGGTGGCACATTCCTTTCTGACAAATAAGATGAGATCAAAGGTGTAAGTAAGTACTTTATGGGGGCGTGGCGTCAGATTGCTTCAAGATGGATGCCTAAACTCAGCGCTCCATCGTTGATCTCCCCTTTCCCTCTCATAAGCATTGGTACACAGCGAAACCTCACATTTCACATAGTGGAATGCTTGTTAAGCTGGAGGGGAAGCGGGTGGCTGGAAAACCCCCCCCCCCCAAAAAAAAGATTGTAGGGCAAGCCGGAGCCGCGAGATTTAAAATGCAACAGTTTGCTCCACAAAATGGCAGCTGACACCAAAAATAAAAAGAAGGACCAGCAAGACAACCCAATAACACTCAAAACACTCCAAGCTACTCTAAAAACGTCACTACAGTCCTTTGAACATTCAATGCTTGAGATGTTTACCACTAAAATTGAAGACTTTCTGCAACCAGTTACGGAGCAAATAAATCAACTAACTGTGACACTGGAAAATACTAAAGCTACAGCTGAAACAGCGAACATACTGAGTCAGACTCTTCAAACGGAGAATTAAGACATACAATGAGAGCAACAACTGTTGAAGGACAGAATGCTGATTCTAGAAGCTGAATTCAGGAAACATCATTTAAAATTCAGAGGCTTTAAAGAATCTCCAGCTGAGGATTCTACACTTCTAAAGAATATACACACTTGGATTGCATTGGTTCTACACTTACCGGAAGATCAGCAGCCATCTATCTTAAAAGATATACAGACTTGGTGCACCTGTAAAGCCAAATCAATGCTACCCAAGGGACATTCTAATAAAATTTGCCAACTTCAAAGGTAGCAGTTTTACACACAGCATGAGAGCATGGCTTCATTGAATATCAAGAGGAAAAAATTACTGTTTTTCCGGATCTTCCACCAGAAGCACTGAGAGTTAAACAACAGCTGAGAGAGACTACATCAAGACTGCATGAGCAGAAAATAAAATACAGATGGATAACTCTGGGAAAAATTAGAGTGGAATATCAAGGTCACTTTCTTTTCACTCATGATGAGATCAGCAGGAGGCTGCTTCTCAATACACCACAGCTAGACACTCCAATGGATATGTCTCGACAGTCAAGCAAAAGGAGGCTGGCAGTTGAACTTTCTCCAGTGAAGGCAACCAAGATCCCAGTGCTAAATGCGATGTCTAAGTAATTACTATAGAGGTAGAGCTGAAATTCTAATGTATACTTTGTAAGCAATGAAGGTTTAAATTGTTTGCTATTAAGTTTATATATAGAGCTACTTAAGAACTGACATACATATTATTGGCTGGGGAGGGAATAAACAGGTTGAGAGGGAGGGGGAGGGTCAACAAGAGGAGAGCCTTAAAGAGTTGAAGCTCCAGAAAGATTTGAACAAGTAGAAGAAGTTAGCTGATAGAACTCTAAATATGAGTTCTTAAAGATAGGATAAGTTATAGTTAATTTTAGGTTAAGAGTTAAGTAGGGATAGTTTCATACATAGTTATATATTCTATCTAAGTTATAAGTGTGTGCTAAGCAAAGATAGTTTTAAACATAGTTATATACTGTATTTCAGGTTTAAGGTTATAAACTGTTATTTTCTCTGGGTGCAAATAAAAAATTGTCAAATTCAGTTTAGGCTTTTAGAAGTTAGAGGAAAAGATGCAAGGGCTTAAAATTATGTCTTGGAATGTGCGGGGGCTGAATAACTGTATAAAACAGAAACAGATTTCTGCACAAGTAACAAAAGCAAGGCCAGACATTCTTTTTTTACAAGAGATGCACCTGAAAAATAGAGCTATTCAAAGTATCAAATCAACATGGTATAAAGAGCAATATATGTCACATGGAACATCTAAAGCAAGGGGAACAGCAATTACTTTGGCAAAAAAATGTCCAATTAAAAATAACAGGTCAATTGGCAGATACCCTGGGAAGGTATAATTTCGTAAAAGGAATCTTGGATGGTAAAATGGTAACATTTGGTTCAGTTTATACACCTAATACAGAACAAATACCATTTATTAAACAGACACTGGAGCAATTAAAAGGCTTTCAAGAAGGCGAGGTAATAATAGGTGGTGATTGGAACTTAATAATGAATGCACATTTAGATAAATCTAAAGCCAAAACACCAGGGAAAAACAGAAAAAATATATCTGAGTTGCAAAAAATATTCAGGAGCTATGGGCTGTGTGACATCTGGAGGATCCTGAATCCACAGGAAAGAGACTACACATTTTATTCATCTAGATTCGAGGTTTATGCACGCATTGATTTTATAGTTATTTCACATGCTTTAATTAATAAGGTAGATAATGCTGGCATTGGTATTAAGATGTGGCCCGATCACCATCCTACAAACTGTATTATAAAATGGTCAGAACATAGGAAAACAGAGAAAAAGTGGGTTTTAAATAAATCCATTTTATTGAATCCAGAACTGAGGTTGCAGATAGTACAAAACTTTAAAAAATTACTGGTCTGAAAATAATCCAGAAGACACATTGCATCAAGTTACATGGGATGCAATGAAAGCAGTAGTAAGGGGACAACTCATTTCACTTGCTGCACACCTGAAGAAAGAAAAAAACAAACATATTAATAACTTACAAGAAAACATACAGAAGCTTGAAACAATACATAAACAATCTGGTAATAAAAATATTTTAAAGCAATTAACGGCAGAGAAAAAAATCTTGAAAACCATGATGACTGAAAAAATACAAAAAGATTTAATTTACACTAAACAAAGATTCTGGAAAAAAAAAACCTAAAATCTTTGAAACTGCTTTCTTGGAAAATTAAGGAAATGAAAGCAGTTAGACAATTATATGCAATTAAAAACACAAAGGGTAAAATATGTACGGATAATCAGGAAATAAAAACAGTCATGGAAAAATTCTTCCAGACACTGTATGAGTCCAAAAAATTTAAGGGTGATTCAATTGCTGAATATTTAAAACATAGTAATTTAATAAAAAACATTTCTATAACTCATTATTATGGATTACATTATCCATATATTATTATATTATATTATTATATTAAGGATTATCTAGATAGTTCTATAACAAAAATGGAAATTCTAGATGCAATTACCCAACTAAAAAATAATACTGCAGTGGGACCTGATGGATATCCCCCCGAGTTTTATAAGGCTTTTAAAAAATGAACTGGTGGAACCTTTAGGAAACTTATTTCAAAGTATACTGAAAACTGGTAAAATTCTTGAAACATGGTATAAGTCTGAGATGGTTTTAATCTTAAAGCCTGAAAAGGACCCAACTCTGCCCAAATCCCATAAGCCCATCTCACTATTAAATTTGTTACAATTTTTTACAAAAATTATTGCCAATAGATTGAAAGTGATTCTTCCGGACTACATTAGTAACCAATCTGGTTTCTTTCCTAAAGATAATATTATAGCTAACACAAGATGTACTTTAAATTTAATTTCATATTGTGAGAACAACTCAATAGAAGCATTGATTGCGTCATTAGACATCGAGAAGGCTTTCGACAGTTTAGAAATAAATTATTTGCAGGAAGTTATAAAAGGAATGGGCTGGGAAGCAACCTACAATGAGTAGTACAGGCATTGTACCAAACACCTTCTACTATAATAATCAAGAAACCACAAACAGAATTTTAATGAAGAAAGGTACTAGGCAAGGCTGCCCTCTCTTTCCACTTCTTTCTATTTTAGCTTTGGAACCATTAGTAGAACTCATTAGACACAACAACAATATTAAAGGAATTCAGGTTGGTACAGCTGAGCATAAAGTAAGTCTATACGCCAACGATATTTTACTCTACGTTACTTTTCCACAAGAAACCCTTGCAGAGATATTACTGGTTTTGAAAGATTTTGAACAAATACCAGGCCTTCATTTCAGCAAAAAAAAAAACACCCTATAATACACCCAATCAGTCTAACGGATGGAATGAAGGACAAAATTTGGGAGGAGTTTAAGATGAAAGAGCCTAATTTGGCATTTAAATTCCTTTGCAATTCAAACAGCTAATGCAGGCAAACTTTTATAGGCCGAGGACATACTGGTATTCTGCCACGCCTCTGCGGCGTGGCAGAACAAGGCAGAGGGAATTGCCCCCGCTGCGTGGCGTCCGAACGCCGCGCGGCTCCCCCGCCCAGCACGCGTTCACACCCACCGGAAGTGGGTAGAACGCGCGCCGCAGCAGCCGGGACACCACTTTGAAGTGGTGCCCGGCTGCTGCAGGAGGAGCACAGCGCCAGATGCATTGCGTCCGGGCCGCCTCCTCCGGGAAGATGCGGCAGTCTGAACGGCCGCTCTGCCTCCGCTTTTAAAGCGGAGGCAGAGCGGGCCAAACTGCCAGTCTGTCCTCGGCCATAGACTACACACAGAAATAAAAAAACCAGTTAAAACAATGGGACTCCAAAACACTAACATAGATGGAAAGGATTAATTTAATTAAATGCTTTGTATTACCTAAATATATATTTCTGTTTTGAACAGTTCTTATACATATTGAAAAGAAAAAAATTTCAGGCATGGCAGGCTGGTCTAAGTAAGTTTATTTGGGCAGGAAAGAAACCCTCAGTTAAACCAACAACACTATATAGAACACAAGCTAGAGGAGGCCTGAACTCACCTAATTTATTATGGTATTATGAAGCTATTAACCTTGGCATACTAATCTTTGCTGTAACAGCTGAAAAGACTTCAGGATGGTCCCACATCAAAACAGAATCTTTAGTCCCATTTACCTTATATGAATTATTATGGAATTCCAAGATATTAAAAACATGTAGTAGTATTAAAAACCCCTTTTTATGTAACACTCTGAAAATTTGGTACAAATGGAAAGAGAAGTTTGCGCCAGGGATCTCAAGACAGTCAACCTACTTAAAACAAGAATGGTTTGAATCAGGTTTAGAATGGAAAGAATATACTACTTGGCAAAATTCAGGAATTACAAGAATAACCCATTTTTTAGACAAACAAGATATTATTACAAAGACACAATTAGAAGAGAAACTTAAACATCGTATTCACTGGTTTAAATTTCTACAAATTAGGCATTTATTAGTTTCTCCTGCTTTAGTGAATACCAGGCATAGGTTGATGACTCCAATAGAAGAACTGTTGGACCAATTCCATAAGAAAAAGAAAAATATTATGTCTATAATATATTGGCAGATGAATCAAAACAAATAAGAGGTTGAGACAACGTATCAAAAACAATGGAAAAATGATTTGAACATGGTTTTAATGGATGAAAAAAGGCAGCAAATTTGGAACGCAACCAGTAGAAAATTGAAAAGCGTATCAATAAAACTCCAAATGGTAAAACTTATTATGAGATGGTATTTGACACCTGCCAGAATGCATAGAATTAACCCTTTGTATAGCCCATTATGTAAAAAAAATGTGGTGCCATAGCAGATTTTATGCTTGGTGTTGGTGGCAGTGCCCACACATCAAGAAATTTTGGTTAGATATACTTACATAAATTAAAGAAATCACTACTATAGACTTACCTTATTTCCCAAAGTTGCTTTTGCTGGAAAAATGGCCAAAATTTAAAACGACTATAATTAACTAGGAATTAATAGCTAATTTGTTAGCAATAGCACGTATTTTGATTGCTTCAAAATGGATAGATAAGAAACCCCCATCACTTATACAGTGGTATAACAAGATATGGGAACACTTTATATATCAAAAAATCTAATTAAATATGTCTAATGCATCTCCAGATAAGTACTATGATAAAGTTGTTATTATATGGTATCCAGTAATAAGTTTTATGTTGGGTAAAGAAATTATCCCGGACAACCCTAGGTATAAAAACATGATTTATTTTTGAATGACAACGCTGATCACAGATAAAAGAATGTTTAACATTTGAGAAATGTCGTTATGGAAAAGTATTGTAAACATGTGTATTATATTCTGTTATTTGTATACTTTAAAAATTATATATATATAAAAAGTAAGTACTTTATTCGGCCAACAACCAGTACAAATCGACAATAAAAGCTTTACATTAAGGTCATTAGAAAGTAAAATTGGTCTGATCCTTGGCATCAGTTTAGATAAAATCTGTATATAAAATTTCTCTACGAATTCTACAGGCTATTGAAATATTTTTTCCACAACTAATAGTAACCTGTTGATAAGCACCCATTAAGAGTTTCTTTAAAATTTGAGCATCAGAATAACCTAAAATATTATTAAGTATGTTAGAATGGATTTCCTGATAGAATCGGCAGTGGAGCAATACATGCTCGACTGATTCCACCTCTTTAGTACCACACAAACAAGTCCTCTCCTTCAAGGGAGTCTTTTGTATCTCCCCTCTAAAACTGCAGAAGGGAGGATTTTGTTGCTTCTCTAACTCTATTAAAAATTATTCTTTTAGAACTATTGATCGAATCAGGTATTACCAAGACCCACAAAAAGGGATATAAGGGGAAGATAAATGCAAGCAAAGCTGTATCTACGTATACAAATTTCTCCCCCTGTGCATCCCTCATCTCCTGATCCTAGTCCATATTAAGGAGTAATCAATGAAGGGCAGCAATCTTCAAGTCATCAGACCCTCTTTTATCTGTTTCAGTAGAAGTGAATTCTAAATAAATGTTTGGATAGAGTTGTAAGTAATTCCACATTTACTAAATCTAAAGTGAACCATGAAAAAAATATGTAAAGCATGGATTGTGTCCATATCAGTGTTTAACATATCAGACACAAGCTGGGCACTGGTGGGAAATCGTGGGCCAGGGGAACAATTTTGAAATCCCCCAGTTCCCCAAATCTCCCCCTACACTTTTTAAAAGCTCTCAGGATTTAAGCCAGTCAATTTCCCCATCTTTTCTAGTTTTGTTCCTTTCCCTCCACCCTGAAGCACGCCTTCATTAAGTGTGTGGGAGGGGATATTTTACTTTGGGTCAATTTGACATATTTTGCTGCATATTCAGGGAGATCCCAAATACCTCTAACCTTTTCTATGAGTGGCCTTCTTTTGCTGTTATATGAAAAAATATATATTAGGAAGTGGATAAATTGTCTCCTGTGCCACAAGAGACTATTTCAACATAATTCTCTAAGAGTGGTCAGAGTGCTGGTCTTAGACTGAGACCTGGTTTTACACCGCCATCCAGCTGTAAAATTTACTGGATAGTCTTAGGTTAGCCCCTGGCTCTCAGCCTGGCCTGCCTCACAAGGTCATTGTCAATATGCATAGAGAAAGGTAACATATATGTACATTGTTATATTTCGCCAGCACCATGCTTACTTGCTACTCCTTACAATCTAATGACAGAAGTTGCTGAGATCAAAAGAACATGTAACCCAAGCTCCTTATGTGAATCCTTCCCGCCCACTTGTGCCCAGCCCATCAGAATATGCTATCCAGATCATAAGGTACAAGAAGCATAGAGCAGGTTCATTACCAGAAGACACTTACAAACCAAATCATTTGATATTATTCCTGTGAGAAAGCCATGCCTATCACCTTGTGCTTGGTAGGGGTAGTACTTTCAAAAGATAATTAAATGGAAATGACCAAGGTTGGGTTTTTTTTTAAAGCATACAAATAAAATCTCTTCACATCCTATTTTATAGGCTCTATAAATGCTGGTCACTTTCAATGCTCCCTCTAAGCTGTGGAGTCTTCCGAGCAAAAATTCTGCTTTGTGAGCTACTGGCATTAAAGTTGTGAGTGAGCGATTTGGTTACTGCATAAATTAGTTTGCTCTGGAGCCATCCTTCCTGAGCTAAGACAAAAATGTGTGAGCTGGAGGCTACACAAATGTGAGCTAGCTCACACTAACTTAGGTTAGAGGGAAAACTGGTCAGTTTGCAATTATAGGAAGCCACAGTTACAGAAGGAAACAGTTCAGTCTGATCCTATGCAAGTTTCCACAGAAGTAAGGCCAACTGACCAAAAAAGCCGACTTCCAAATCCATGAACACATAACAAAGCTTTTACTCAATAGTTTTAATCAAAAAGTACAGTAACAATTACACCTCTCAGTCCCAAACAAATTTATCTGGGAGTTAAGGCCGGTGTAACTGTTTACAGTCACAGCCGAGGTCAAGAGGGATACTGAGGATGTGTCTAGGAAGCATTCCTGTGCCCGGAATGCTGGCTCGGGCCCCTTAGATCACCTTTTTAGCTAAGGAAATGGTTTGCTGAACACCACGCTTCGGAAGAGACCCGTACGGCTTGCATGTGGCAGGTCTGCATTCGTCTAGCAGCCACCCTCCCCCCTTCCATTCATTGCAATGTCCGCCTGCAGAAAGGACTCGCACTGCGCATATAGAGCGACTCTCCTTTTCTCCTTCCTTCCTTCCTGCCGCCGCTGCGGTGCCTGGAATGGGGCCTAGTCTATTGGAAATGCTGTCCTGGCCGGAGTACGCGCTGAAAGGAATTCGTGATGCTGCTATTGGCCCGGCGCGGGCCTCCGTGAGAATGGACCTCCTCCCATGTGTGTGGTGTCTATGCAAATTGCAGCGATTGCGGAAATACACAGGCGGGGGGGGGGGGGGGGGGAGTCTGTCGAATCGATTGCAACTTCTGCAAAGTCTAACACAATTCAAAGCACACAAGGCAAAGCCAGGGAGAGAGAAAATCTGTGAACCCAGCCAGCCCAGCTTGGATCGCTTTCAAAACAGAGAGACTAGCGAGAGTGCATCACAAACCGTTGACTTGGAAGGTTTTTTGTTTAATTATTACACAGCAGTTTGCTAATTAGCTTTATTTAAAAAAAAACCCAAAATTCTCTTTCGGGGTTTCAACAATTTCAAGTTTAATGTAATTTTAATGAAAAAAATAGAAACATGTGACAACTAATGAAGCAAATCGTCTCACGCCTTTAAAGTTTCTCACGTACACTTTATACATTGCAATGGTACGTGGTGCATCTTAAACTTTCTTTCCTGTTTTTTTTAAAAATAGTAATGCTTATCGCGAGATTTTTAATAGCTCTTGTATCGCAGATGTTTGCTTTGTAAGCTGCTTTAATGCTTAACTGCCTTGTGTTAGCGTGTCTGTGCACTATGCAGAAGATAGCGGCAGGGTGGATGGGTTCTGTGTGTGCACTAGTCCTCCCCCCCCCCCCGGGTGATTCGAGAAAACCGCTGAGCTTGACAGATTTTTTTCCCCCCTTTGGTTGCAAAAAAAAATTAAGGTACGTGCTCAGCTCCGTAAAACGACGTCTGGGATCGACAGCCAGCCCAGCACAAAAGGAGGTGTCTAGACTGGGGATGTAATTGACAAACCCATTCTCTAATCAATGTAGCTAAAGCTCTGTGATGGACTAGAGCGCTGTCCAATGAGAGAGCAGGCTGCATGATGCTCTGTTCGAAATAACCCGAGTAGGAGGTGGGGGAAAGAGACGAGTATGTTTGATTTCTCAGTCCCGAAGTTCTCTGTGTGTTCGGCGCACAGCGGAATAGTTGAGAGCTGTCAAACCGGGAATGGGGGAGGCTTGGATTTTAAAGAAAGGATAAGCAATAAACGGCAGGGATTCCCCTGGCAGTTGCAAGTGTTTGGCTCGGTTGATTTTGCTGAACGTTGCATTTGTACTCTCCCTTAAAAAGGCATTGCAAAATTGCAAAAGCATTGCCGGTTTAGTCTGAGTGGTCAGGATTTCTTATGAGGGAGGGGGCATCAGTGAGCCCTTCCCTCCTCACTTCTGCCAGCCCTATTTCTTATGGGTTGGCTACATTATCATATAGCGAGGTGTTTAGATTTTGGTCTGTATTGGCCCCGCGTTTGTTTGTTTCTAGTGTGTGGGGAGCATCGAGGAGTTCAAGTTCTTCGAGGGTGCAGAGTTATTTCCCCTTCCGTCCCCCAGGATCATCATATCTACCGAAAGAATGTCCCTCTGGTTTCAGTGGGTCTTGTTTCCAAGTTAGGACATTTGGGACTGCAGCCTAAAAAGTTTTGGAAGAACTACGTCGCTGAAGACTTCTGTATACCATCTCAGATAGAAACTAACACACACACCCCTCCCGGCTTACCCAGTCAGTTACTATCATAAACTTGTATAGCTGGAGGGCAGTATGGATTCTGGGTCCCCTCCCCGAGCTTTAAATACGTTCCAGCCGAAGTTAAGCTTTCTCGAATTCTGGGGGAACGTCCATCACAGGTGCTATTAGAACCGTAACACATACTGTAGGACATCATTCAGTTCTGTTTAACACTGGCTATATCTTATAAAACCTGATAAAGTCGACGAAGTTGGGTACATCATAAGCAGGCTGGTGAGGGAAGAGAGATGTGTATATGCGTGTTTCTGAGTGGGGTGTTGTGTGTGTGAGGGCGAGAGATGCCCCCTTCCTTCTGGTCCTACCTTGCCGGAACGTGGGAGATCTACTGATAGGGAATCTGGCCAGTACCCCAAACCCCTATGAAGCAAGGCCAGTACAAGCTACCGGAGCCTCATGTCTAGTTACTAGTAGTCCTTAGGAGAGCTAGCCTCAGCCTTAGGCCATGCAGAAGTCCCGTTTGAAGCTTGCTAGTAATGGGACGGAGACTTGGAACCCGTCCTCTTAGAATCCCTACGCCTCTTTCCTAAAGGGGAGGTTCGGAAGCCTGCTCGTCGAGTGCTGAAGCCCAATCATGCCTTGCCCCAGAGGCAAGAAAGGAGGGTCTGGTTTTAGTCGGTTCGTAGCCAGACCTCACCTTAAACACGAAGCATCGGCATCCAACCCCCCCCTCCCCCCCTCCCGAACAGCCAGAGAAGAAACAGTTGCTTTAAAGTAAAGAAAATTATTGCGGGTGGCGGGGCATGGAGGGGGGGTGTGGCTCTGAACTGAAAATTTAAGAGTTGTGTTCCTTGTTCATTCATTAAACACTTCATGGGGTAGTTCAACTCGGGAATAGCCCCGCTTTCAAACGACGGAACTAATCCCGAGGAAGTGGTTTAAAGATCCCAGCCTAAAAAGTTTTTAAATCATATTAATGCGATTTCCCGTTAAGTCTCTCCTGATATATATTCAAGATGGTCCGTATAAGTGAACCCTGCTCGACGTAATTTATATATCTAAGAGGATTTCACTGAGTCTGGCGAGGTAAAAGTTTCTGCAAATAAAACACTGTAAATGCAATGCCGGGCAACGTGCCAGGTAGAATATGGATAGGAGGGATCATGGCAGAAAGTCTTTGCGCTCAGACATATACCATTTCATGGTAGCAGCCTATAGCACTTTTTTTTTTCGAAGTTCCCATTTCCAATAGACAGGTTGGCTTGAGTCAGATCTTTGTCTGCTGTGTTTTTAATGAAGCGATCTCCTTTAAGTGTATTTCTCCCTCCCTCCCTCCCCAGGCTTTTTTTATAACATCTCCTTATACACTCAGGACGGAGAATGTACTTGCAGACTTCCATCCGCTGTGCTGGAATCTTCCTGCGGAAACATTTTCCTGTGCTTTGAAGCAAATTTGCTGCCTACGTGGGGCAAAAGGAGTTAAGATTAAGTTTTTATTCCGTCCAGGCATTCTCCCTTCGCGATTATCTCTACCTACAAAGAGTTGTGTGTGTGTGTGTGTGTGTGTCTGTATGTGTGTTGTGCGAGTGCGGGAGCAGAGCGCTCCCCCCCCCCCCCCCGTAGTTTTTGCTGGAGGAAGAGGGGGAGGCGAGGAGTCAGCGGATGTAAACGGCTCGGTGCTGAACTTGGATGCAAAGTCTGCCTAGAGGGCGCAAACAATCATCCCACGTCCAAAAGTCTTACGAAGGGCGCCAAAAGTTACTTAAGATAATATTGCTAACCACAAAGAGCTGGAAATCGTAGAGTAACGCTGACTGCCAGCAGAAAGAGCACAGCCAAGGGCTCCATCCTGCCTCACTGGCGAATCCCTCTCACCCCTTCAGTGTGTGAAGAAAATCTTCTTCACCTGACAGAATGTGTGAGCTTTTCTTTTTAAGGCTCAAAATGTAACATTCCACAGAAGAAAATGTTAACTGGTTTTATTTTAAATATATTTAAAGCCTGCCTTAAAAGAATTTCCTAGTGTTCCACTGTCATATTGGTACAGTAAAATAACATTTACACCATCAGTCATTAGACAGGGCAGTATTGGGATTCTCAGGGCCAACCTTGTACATTCACTAGGATGTACAGAATTCCACTTCCAGCATCTCACCACAAATGCCACTTTTTGAGTATTTGTGGTTATAGATACATGCCAAGCCTTGTACATAGCAGCAAATGTCATAGCTGGCTGCCCCTGGAGCAGCCACATGCACTATGGCCACTGTGCCCAGCAATGTGAGGAATAGGCCCTGTGTTTAAAAATGGAATACACCGCAGTGAAGGGGATGACTTTATTTTTTTGGCCCAGCAGCTTCTCCTGGGGTTAGAAGACCAAAAGCAGTTGTTAGGAAACACGTGAAAAAGTCATAAACAAGGAGCTATGTATTTTAAAATGAAGGGATGGACTCAGTTGTTTTTCTTAGCATTCTTTGCTTTTTTGTGAGATTGTCAGCCAGAAAATTCTGTCGAGGAAAGTTGGGTGATCCCAGATAATATTCAGTTGGATGTGTTTCCATGTAATTATTTCATTGACAGGTACTAGGCAAGTGTTCTGATTTTAAAGGGAAAAGGCTGAAAGAAAACTCAGCTGTTCTGCACTGATGTCATTTGCTGTCCATAAATGACACAATGTTAATGAGATTCAGGTGGGGAGCCATGTTGGTCTGAAGCAGCAGAACAAAGTTTGGGTCCAGTGACACCTTTAAGACCAACAAAGTTTTATTCTGGGTATACACTGGACTCAAACTTTGTTTTACAATGTTAGTGAGACACTCTTGGGAAAAGGAAGACTCTCCAGAGTACAAGGTCAAAGATGACATAGTTGTTGAGGCCTCCTGTGTTGAATAGCTGTTTCCCTCAAGAAATCGCCGCAGTGCTTTAAATGGCCTCCTAACATTCTTGACTCTGAAATGCCTAAATCTCTATTCCCCAGAAGATTTGCATGCAGTGTGTGGTATGTCTTGTGGTACTATCTTCCTCTTCAGGGGTGTGTGTGTGTTTTATGAATGGTTGTGGATGTGTGTCTTGAAGGCTGCATCTTATTGGGAAACTGAAGGAAAACCAGAGAAGACTTGTCTTCTTTGGTGATGTAGAGAGAGAAATTCTAAGAAAAAGTTGACTGATTGGCAACTTTCCAAACCCCCAAAACCAAACCTTTTCTTGTGCCAAAACAATGCATTATAAGATAAATAAAGGAGAAGAGACTCAGTTCGAAGTTAGAGCACTTTTAGGTAGTAATTTTATTGCTTGAGGGTTATAACACAGCTATGAAGCAGTGCGTTTTTAGTAAAATATACATCCTTGCCAACATATACCAAGTGTTTTAAGATAGATGGAACAGCCTGAACAAGTATTTTCAACTCCAGTAAATTATGCTCTTGTAAAGAGTAAAAAAATGTGAAAAGGCCATCCCAGAGCATAAAAAGAAGTTGTATACCTACATTGTACATTTTAATGCATAATTATCAGGAGATGAAAGCAATAATAGCCTTAGTACTTAAAATAATATGGAAAGAGGCGGGAATTCTGATGAGTTAGGAATGGGCTTCCTGGAAAAAAATAATGAAGTTTCAGAATTGAAGAATGTGTAATGAATTCTGGTGCAGACTGCAGAAGTGTGCCTACAAAGCAAAGCAAAACAAAAAGGGGCCTGGAGTGCCTTTCGCGGTGTATAAATGGAGCTGCAATCTATATACTTTTTGGGAATTGGGATGTTGATACTGTAATTTTTTGGAAAGCTTCTGGTCAAGATCTTTTTGTGTGCGATTAATAATGGAAGTTTAGCCAAAAGTCTTTATAGCTATCTCCTTGAAGGTCTTTGAAAAAAAGCCGGTGGGGGGGGAGAGCCGGTGGGGGAGGGAGAGCGGGAGAGTCAGAAATGTGGAAAAGTAGTTTTGTTTGCTTAAGCACATCCTGTATAGCCTATAGCCGCTCGGGAGCCCTGCATGCAAACGGCTCCTGACTGCGTTACCCAGTAATGCACTGAGAGCAGGCAGGGATCGGGGATTGGGAGGGCTGGCCGAGCAGTAGCACTGCAGCCCCCCTCCCCCGGGCAAGGCAGCGAGCGAGCTGCTGCTGCTGCTTCTGGTGGAGCGGTGCAGAGCGGAGCAGAAGCAAGAGGCACGCTGGCAGGTTCCCGGGGAAGCTGGAGCCCGGGGCTTGCTGCTGCTGCAGCTGGAAGCGGGGGAAGTGTGCGCTATGCCTTTAACGCCAGGGTACAGTAGACATGTATAGTGTGTAGTGTAGGGAAACTCTAGGCGGGGTTAAAGTTCAGCTCATGGAGCTGATCAGCGCTGGCTGCAGTTTAGCAGAGTTGGAAATGTGAAAGCAAGAAGCAGGCTCGATTCTCCCCCCCCTCTTTCTTTTCTCTCTCTCTCTGTCTTCTCTCTCTCTCTCTCTCCCTCTCTCCCTCCCTCCCTTTCCCTCTCCCTCACACACCTCCAAGCCACAAAACCCCCCACAGCAATCATGTATTCTCCTCTCTGTCTTACCCAGGTAAGAAGCTCTTTGGATTCATTTGGGGGAGGGGGCTGCTGGGGTTGTGTGTGCTTTGCGATGGGGTGTGTGTATAAAGAGCGGGAGGGCGCAATCCCGCTTGCGGAAAGTAACTTTCTTTCCCATTAGGTTACATATCTGCTTTCGCACGGCCATTTGTATAGACACATGGCTAATGGCGCCTAGTTATTAAGGCTTTAATTAATATTGGGGTGCGTGTTTATGTTGGGGAAAGGGGGGGGAGAGTGGGGTCGTGCTGAAATGCAATGTATGTATGTGTGTGTGAGCGTATGTGTTTCGGACGATCTGCACGTGTTAAGCAGTCGCAGCCCATTACATGCTTGGTCATCTGAGATCAATACTCACTGCTTTTGCTTCCGAGGTGATGAATGCATAGGAATGGAACAACACCACAAGATAGTTAGGTGCTTTTTGTTTGTGTGTGTTTTTGTTTTTTTAAAAAAGTATAGCATGAAGTAACTGCGTGCTGCATGCGTTCTCTCTACCCCTGTCCCCCCCACACACTGCTAGCGCTGCATTGCTTCACCTCCGTAAACTCCTCGCACACTTTTTTTTGTTAGCAGTGTTGGGTTTGTATAGCTTGAGCTTTTGTATTTGAGTCCCAGGCGGAGAAGTAGAGCTATTGAGATGCATTGCACCTATGCCTAGATCTTCCCCTTCTATACATTGCACCGGGCTTTGATGGATAGCTAGAGCTTTAAGTAATCCACAATGCGCTGCTGCTGCTGCAGCCTCCTTCATTACCTTCTTTTCCGTTACTCTCGGGCACACAACACAGCTCGGAATCCTCGCAGTGCACTGCAGCCGTCACACCTCTGCCCAACTCTAGCCTGAGCAGGCTCCGAAGGGCAATCCCAACCCAGATCTGCCTTCTTGGCTGCCTTGAACGCGCCTTGTCACTTGCTCGGGTGTTACGTTTGCCTAGGGTTGTTTCCTTTGGGAAGTTGGGTTTGCACGTCCTGCCTGGAGAAAGCGGAGGGCGGGGGAAGGAGTTAAAAAAAAAAACACCATCAGAAAGTTGCTCGATCCCTTTTGTTTGCAGCGCAGCTAAGTTCCTCGTGGGCTGAAAATAATTTCAAATGTGATTTCCCCCTCTCTCCCCGCCTCCCCATTTCTCCCTTCTCTGGTTGCATTCCCCTGAATCTCTAGAGTTATGTGCCTGCCGCCTGAGCTGCACACATGCAGCCAGTCCTGGGAAATTGCTGCTTCTGCGCCCAGGAGTTCGGGCAACTTTTCTTTCTATCCTCCAGTACTCTCATTGCGTT
This sequence comes from Lepidodactylus listeri, assembly GCA_029233225.1. NCBI lineage: Eukaryota > Metazoa > Chordata > Lepidosauria > Squamata > Gekkonidae > Lepidodactylus > Lepidodactylus listeri. The sequence continues at coordinate 98,900,766 of JARCFY010000002.1, forward strand.
GGCACCCCCGTCCGCCCGAAGAAAACTCTCACAGTGCCAGTTTTTCAGATAACGCCCCCCCCCCTCCGATTTCTTTACACGATTTAAAAGCATAAGGCGTGCCCTGAATTTTGTGTGTGTCCCTGTTCTAGATCTAGTTTCTTGTAACCCCCCACTCCCACCCCCAATAACTTGGTAATTTTGATGAGCGTTTTGCTGCTTTTCTGTCTTAACAATGACGGTTGAAAGTTTCTATTGAACTCAAAGTTCTGCCCTTCCCACTTCAGTACTTCTGACTGGCACAGACTTGCAACTACACACCTTCAGTTATGCAGGACGTGATGTTGGTTTGAGGAGGAAACACTTTGGGACACAGACCCCCGGATTATTTCCTGCCTTTGTATGAGTTTTTCCTTGTATTTGAATATTTATGGAAGGGGGATTAAACAGGACATTTTCAGAATGTCAGAGTTTAGGTACAAATCACTTTTGGAAGTTAGTAGCTGGCCAGAACCCACCACTGTCACCTTTAAGGAATAAATTTGTGGTTATAGCAAACCAAATTGCCACAGAATGCATCTTGAACATGCTACTGATGTTAGTGGTTGATTGTCCGTGGAAGATGCCTCTAGGATATATTTTGGGATGCCATAAAACTTGTGGCTTTCAAGATTAACTCTAGTGAAAAGTTTTGCTCACTAATGAAGAACCTAAATCAAGATCTGTTTGCTGTTAATCTACCTACCTATGGTAGCAAAGAATGTATCTGTACCTCAGCCATCTCTGCCTCTCCCCCGCTGCTGGGTTGCATTTTGATACTCTGATTTGTAGTAGGCCTTATTGTACATTACAAAGAGTTCAGTTATATTTTCTTTTTTATATCTGCTATTGTGATCATAGAACTATTATGTTACAAAGAGCTTTGCCTCCTCATTGCACCTTTGCAACTGCTATTTAAGGATTTTAAAAGGTATCTTCTCACAACTTTCCAAGAGACACCGACAGCTGTGGAATCTGGCTATATATAATCTATGAACACCATCACTGATAAAGAGTTAAATAGTTTTATTAACATTTCAAAACTCACGTCTTCTTTAAATTTGTCCCGTGTGACTTACAAAACCACACTAAAGAACAGTCGCTTCAGTTGATGGAACTGGAGGCCTAGCAGAAAGTACCTGTTAAGGCATTGTTTACTTACTGTCCCTATACATGTGATTTACCTACTTGCAGTCTATGAAATACTGTTTGGACTTTCGGGTGTCAGCTCATAATAGATGGACAAGGAAATACAAATAAATCTAAGGTTAATAGAAATCTTAACACTATGATATTTTACATAGCTGGCTAACTTTGAAGTACATGTACTTGAATCTGTTGTTTCCATAGATTATAGGAACAGAGTATGCTTTTATTCAAAGAAAAAAACACCCATTCAATTCTCATTTTTGTAACTTTTTTCCTGATTCCTAGACAGCTGGGTTTTTCAAATATGCTTCAATTTTGTGATCCAAAATTTAGCCACACTGTTGTGACAAAATGCTATTTGGATTACAATATATATGAGTAGTGGAAAGGTATATATGTTCACTTTTTTTTTCTTTCCGTAAAGGCTGTAAGGCGCATATGTGAAGGCTGTGATAGTTAAAATAATTTTTAATTTTAAGGGTAATATCTTTGATCAAACTTTTGGAGAGTTTTTTGTTCGATCTTATCATAGGAAAAGGAATCAACATCTTTTTTTTGTAGTAGCTCTTTTTGTAGGTTGGTCTGTGGCTGTACTTGAACATTTTTAAATACTCCTGGAAAACTTCATTGATTCAAGAACTTTGGTTCAAATAACACTGTAGCACAAAATATAAACCAACCATTTCTCTTAGAGGTGGGTATTCAGTCTTGTGTTTGTTTTTGAATCTCTTCGTAGTGAAATATTGGAGGATTGATCCCCCCCCCATAATGTACTTGACAGTTAGTTGCTAGCTTTTTTAAGTGGAGCAATTATCTTTTCATACATCATTCTGAGATCCCATTTGATTAGCAGCCCTTATATTAACAATGATCAACCGCTTAACTGTATCATCACTGTAAGGCCGTTCAGTGGCTTTTGAGTCTTTTAGATGGATCTTTTAACCATCTTCCCTCCTTTTTCAAAAAACATGATGGTCCCAACTTTAGAGTATAAAGCAGTGGTTGTACAGTTTGAAAGTGGACACAGAAAGGTGGTAAACATGGAAGGATTAGTGATTAAGTTCTTGAAAATGGAAAGTTTTCACCATAAAACCAGGATTTCAAGTAGTCAGTTATTTCGGAATGAATAACTTTAGGAACTATTTCATGTGTCACAGCAGATGAGCATTCCAAAAGGCCCCTTTTGTGCTCTTAGCTATTGTGTGTCTGTATGTGCAAGTGGAAAAAGCCTCGAAATGTGTTGTAGCAAGCTTCAGAGTTTGTGCTTAGTAGCAACATCTAATCTTTTTGTTTTCTTTTTTGTAAATGTGGTTTCCAGATCCGGCTACTCCTGTCTTTTGTCATCCTGCTCCCGTAGTTATCAATTTAAACTGCCGTTATTATAATATTTTTTTGTGCAGCTTTGAAATGTAAAATGTGGTTTTCTCTTAAAAGGGAGGAGTAAGGAAAAGTGTCATTTTGCCATATATTTATTTTATACGTTAACACCATCTGAACAGTAATTTTGACACCTATTCCTTCCAGTATCACTTTAGTTATCCTATTTTCTCTTGTTTCTAAGAATTCTTTCTATAAAAATATATATTACCCTTTGTGTGTTATATCTGAGGTACCATATACAGCAGTTAACCCTTTGTAGATCATAGCAGAGTTTAAACATGTTCCATATTGTGAGTTTTTCAGATGGTATAGTTGGGATTTTTTTCCTTTACCTCTTTATTTGCCTGAGCAACACCCAACTTCAAAGACATGCTAAATAAGGATGCTATTTTGAAATAATACTTTGATAAAGGATACATGTCTTAAACCAAGAAGTATAGGAAAACTAGAAAAGAAGTTGCTAATGTCTTTAAGAATGATAACTTAGGCACAGCGGCGAGGCTGTGTCCCCCCCTCCCAATATACAAAAATGTGTGCTGGCAGTGATCTCACCTCTTACAAAACCAAATCTTTTCAGTGAAACAGTAACCTTTCACAGGCGCGTGCTTGAAGGATCAGATATTTAAATTTCATGAATATTTCTGTACATGGTTTAGTAGAAATCATATACATATGAATAATATGCACAAATATTATAGTGTGACTTGTGTGTCTTCTGCAGGAGGATTTGCTAAGTGAATGCCCTTATTTAAAAGTTTACTCTGTTTTGTGCAATATATTTATTGACACAGAAGAAACTTTGAAACTGATTTGTTTCTATTTTTTTTAATGTTATGTATAAACCCAGGCAATGCTTTCAGCAAGAATAATGGGACTTACTGGTTTTTTTCAGAAATCACATTTAAAAAAAATTGTAGCAAACTTAGGATTTAAACCTTTTTTCAGATATGGTCTACATTTGAGCTTTCCAGGGTTCACCCCTCTTTTTTAACTTAAATGAAAGAGTACTGTACCATACAGTTTTCAGTTCACAGTATACAGTATTTATTTCATAGACAAAGTCAAAAATCCATATTTGTAATTTTAGGCTGTATTTGTATAGGTTTTAGGTTTGTTCACACTAATCAGCTATCAGATAAATACATAGTTAATTTAATGGCACTTCTAAAATATAAATTGCTTCTTGCACATATATCTTTGGGAGAGTCTTTATTGTACATCAGGCTTTTACATATCAATACTGGTTGGCATCCAAATGTTTGAATGTATCTAAACTGGCAGGTAGATGCTGACCATACCATTTGCACCAGGGTCAAGGAAGGAGTAAAGAAAGATGCCTCTTCTTTGCAATTGGATTAAGATAACCACAATCTTTTTGCAGCCCTTAGATCATTGATTCTGGAGTTCTCCTATTGACTTAATGGGTTTATTGTGAAGTCAGCAGTTTAAAGCTAACAGCGTAACAACTTGATCCTAACTACATTTACTTTGAGGGCACTCCCATGGATTTTAGAAGGATGTGTTTCTGAGTAATTGTGATTATGGTTAGTGTGCCAAGGTGTTTCCTGTGCTTTATGCTTTATTTTGTTTTGTGATTTCAGAATGAGGCCTAGTAAAAAAAAAAAAGAAACTTAGGTTCTTGAATACATTTAGAGTCTACCTCCTTTTTTTACGGGAATGTGCAGTGAGAATATAAATGCTCATGTTTGTACTCAGAGTAGGAACTGAGATGATTTAGTCTTTACCTCTAATGACTTTTTGTTGTCTGTCTGTAAGTTATGTGACATATTAAGGGAGCAAATAGACTTTCATGATGCCAACTGTTCTGTATTATAATTCTTCATTTCAATTTCTTCCAGGATGAATTTCATCCTTTCATTGAAGCACTTCTCCCCCATGTCCGAGCATTTGCATATACATGGTTCAACCTACAAGCTCGAAAACGAAAATACTTCAAAAAACATGAGAAACGCATGTCAAAGGAGGAAGAGAGAGCTGTGAAGGACGAATTGCTAAGCGAAAAACCTGAGGTCAAGCAAAAATGGGCATCCAGGCTTCTGGCAAAGTTACGGAAAGACATCAGGCCCGAGTATCGGGAGGATTTTGTTCTGACTGTCACAGGGAAAAAACCTCCATGTTGTGTCCTTTCCAATCCAGACCAGAAAGGCAAGATGAGAAGAATTGACTGCTTACGCCAGGCAGATAAGGTCTGGAGGTTGGACCTTGTTATGGTGATTTTATTTAAAGGTATTCCGCTTGAAAGTACTGATGGCGAACGCCTTGTAAAGTCCCCACAGTGCTCAAACCCAGGGCTGTGCGTACAGCCTCATCATATAGGGGTTTCTGTTAAGGAACTCGATTTATATTTGGCATACTTTGTGCATGCAGCAGGTAAGTGCTTTTTTCTAAATTTTGTCAAACTTTGCATACTTTATTGGATTTGTGAAGTTAATCAGGTAATGGTTAGGCCAGTCAGTACCGTCCTTGAATTCTACCAAGAGTATGAGCCACATAAATATGGTTGAGCAGCATAGCTTTGATAGTGTTTTGCTATATAATGGATAGAGCATATTCTGTAGCATTGTAGGAGGTTGATCAGAGAAGAATGGTTTCTTTACACTATAACCCAGTGTACTGCACAAGCAAACCATTTTCAGATATGTTGAATATCAGCATGAAGACCAAAGGTTTAGTAGGTAATTTACAAAATATTTGGTGGCTTGGGCAAAAATTGGGCAGAGAAATCAGGATACTGAGAATTGCTTATATTTTCCTAGATGTATTCAAATTTGGCCACTCATGAAATAAATTAATATCCATATAAGCCCAACACACAAAGCAGATGGCCATCAAAACTTGGCCTTAGCTAAAAGGACTAAGCAAGAATTTACAAATACACAAACTGTTGCTTTTAACAGACATAGTAAAAGAAAATGGTCTTTTGTAAGCAGAAAAATCCAAAAAAGTTTTCTGGTAATTGTCATCTGTAGTGCGAGTATGGTTGTTAAACTACCAGTCTGTCCTTTAAAAACAATGTGGTATCCATGAAAATGGAAATGAGTTTGCTACTGTAATACACTGTACTGGACCCATGAATATCAACATACCTGAGAACAGATAAAAACTGTTCTTGAGCAAAACAATGCTATTTGTTGATTATTTTTTTTTTGGTGCATGCACACGGTTTCTTACTTTAAACAAATTTGTAGCATCTGAGCCGTTAGGCCTAAGATTGATAATAGCTTGACCTTTCAAAGCAACCTAATGGTCTTACTGGAATTCAGCCATGCTGAGATTTTAGTTTGGATAGGATTGAAGAGTGAAAGAAGATTTAATACACTTAATAGTACTCATGTTGTTAAACTGATGCAGCTGTATTTATGTACTAGCATTTTAGGTGGTAGGTATAGTGTCGGCTATTGGACGATCTAATGCAAAAGAGCTGAATTCATTGTTGTTTGTTTGTCTTGTCATTGTAATACTGTTATTGGTATTAGGAGCTTGAAAATGTTTGTGCCATTATACCAGATAGGTTGGTGGACTTTTAATCTAAAATTGTATGTGATGCAGAATGTTACATTGTGTACGTACCCTGAATGTGTCTGAAAGTACTGATAAAGATGAAATTTGTTTTGGAGAGAATGTGATATAGAGGCTGCTTGTTTTAGTTGTGCCATATTTTATTAATCAAGTACGATACTACAATAGACTGTAGTCCCAACTGCGTTGTAGGCTTCTCTTTGAGGCTGCGTAGGTGTATTTAATGCTGCTTCGAAACTATGGCAAATCAATTACAGATTTAATATATGAATTTCAAGTTTAGTTCTGAAGTCACATTGCAAACTATTTTTGTACACCTGTTGACTAAGACTTTTCTGTTGATATTATGTTTCTACTAATCAATTTATTAAATTGAAAGTAATCATTACATTCTTTAAAAATATTTAAAGTATCATTGAACCAGTTTATTATTATAGCAAGCAATTTTAAGTGACCAGTCCTTAACCTAAAAGCGGAGCAGCTAGTTGATTATAAAATCATTGATTTAATAAAGTGTGCAACACAATGTGGCTGGAAAAGCAATGAGATGCAAAGCAAATGAAGAAAATAATCATTGCAGATTTACCTGATGTAATCATCTGTGTCCATTATATTTCTTTCCTTTTTTAAACAACAATGTTTTTGTGTAGGCTGTTATGCTTACTGGGTTAATACTGGGGAATAAGGACACTGCTAATGATTAAACCTGATTAAACTTTAGAATATCTTAAATGTTTAAAAAGCTAACTTTTAACTGAGTTATATTTTGATACACTTTTTTGTATTCATATTTGCAGGTCTTTTAGGAGATAAGCTGCATAAATTTGTTTTCTTTATTCTAATTCTTGTTTGTCAATATATGTATCATATTTTTGAACAGCTATTTGTATTGTAGAAATATGTCAATAGCACTATTGTGTAGCTATTGTTTGGATATACAAAACATCATTCATGGATCAGGCCACCTTCATTGGGGGGTGGGATGGTTGTAGTTTCTTTTTGGTTCTGATGTATCCCATCATCCTTTGTCACACCTACATGTTAGCCAAGTTCATAGGGATTGGTTCTCACAGAGCCGCAGTAATGGCAACTTACTCTGAATGCGCAACAAGAGAGTTACAAAATAATGTCTTAAGGGCTCTTTGTCTTCAGATATTCCTGATTTGCTGTAAGAGATTTGCCATCCTGTTATTTATGGTTGGGATCTTGCCAGTATAAATTATAGGTAGATTGGGCAACTTGTATATAGCTGATGTGAAGAGCATTTGCAATAACCTAAAGGCCTGCAAACAGAAAAGAATGTTTTTGTCTACATTAACATTTTGAAAAGTTGCCAGTTATGGCAGGAGGTACAGACTCCAAAACGTGCTTCCAGAGATGTGCCAAAACCATTGTGGCCTTTCACCCGTGGTGCTATTATGTTGTGATTTGTTCCAAGACACTTTATTCTCAATGATTTGTGCAGCAGGATGTCCCTTTCCTCCCTCAAATATAACAATTACTTAGTTGGAGCCAACCCTCTCTTAAAGCAGAGATAGGCTGCAATCTTAAGAATACCCTCCTGGGACTAAGCCTCACTGAATAAAATGGGACCTCTTTATTTCTGAGTAGACCTGCTTAGGATTGCTCCCAGAGTCATCTGTAAGAGAACTTGTGCTCAGATTTAAATGATGCTTCTTCCAAAGTAGATTTATCCTTTAAAATTATTCTCCTAAGGAAACAGCATAAAAGCAGGGATGTAAAATTTGGCAATAGGTGTGACCTGCTGCTGCATTTGAAGGAATCCTTTAGGAAAACAGCATTTGTGGTGATGAGAGGTGACCCAAATATCCTGAAGTAAAAACATTAACCTTGATTTGTTGTTTTAAGTAAAAAGGGAGCTGCAGAATGCTGCCCTTAACTTTGGGTTGCTTTTTCCCTTTCAGTTCTCTAGCTGTGTATCAAATGACAAGTTGAGAACTATTGTGGCCAACGGTATTCTTTGTGGGAGTATAATACTGAAGTAAATTTATGACCAGTCCTTTACCAGATGATCTGTATCAGAATCTGCAATATACTAGGCACGTGGCAGGGTCACCATTTAAGTTGTTAGGGTCATAACCTTCGCCACCAGCCATTTGACCTTTGAGATAAAGTTAACCTTTGTTCATTAGTAGGCACTCAAGCGAGAACTTTCTTGTTTTTTTACTGCAGCACAGCAACTTCAGCTAACATGATCACATTGTAAAAAGGGATTCCTTGCTCAAGTAGTTGGGTTCTGTGAGAGGTTAAAGATTTTTCTGTTTGTTTTCTGAGGCTTTTTCTATTGGACAAAGCTTGCTTGTGTTTTCTTAGGCTGCACAATATTGGATGTTTTTGACCATTATCTTTTTTAGGCAGTCATTTAACCTGCTTGGCAAGTGCTCATAGTGAAATACCTTTTTAAAATATAAACTTGCTGAAGGATGTTTGAAAATACCAAATCAGTTTTTTAAAAATCTGCCCATGGTGTAGTATTTTTTACCTATAGATCTTATTTTTCAATAATATTAAGGCCAAAGTAGCAGCAAGGTCACTTTCATTTTTGGTAACTGTAAAAATGTATTTAATTTTCTGGATAAATGATTGTGCAGTAGAATGTACACACAGTCTTCAGGCTGAAATTAACCAATAATATGTATTATTTTGGAGGGATGAGGATATTTACCCTCAGGCTAATAAAAATGCACTTTAAAACAAATTGTCACAGTAATGAAGCACTGTGGTATAACTTTGAGATATTTTCACCCAAGTGTTTTAAATTAGAGGGGTACTTATCCTTTTATATTATTATTTTCTAGTACAGTTGATTGTAACTGGATTCATTTTGTTCATAGTTACAAACAATTTGATGATGCTTAGCAGTATTGTGGAAGGTGTTGTAACAATATTGTATTCTTCAAAAAGCTGTTACATCATCTTACAATCCTTGAAGTTGCCCTGCAAAAAGTGTGTAAGTTTATTGTGTAAAGTATCTCAATTGTCTCATGATATTTCCTTGACCATGTGTCACTGATGACTTTTTCTCTCTTATTATTTGGCTTGTAAAAAATTGTTTCTTTTTTGTAATCCAGCATTTGTTGCTCAATTTAAATATAAGGAAAACAAAAGCCCTCTCCTAAGATGATGCGGTTGCATTGGGGTTTTGACCCCTGTTGCCATTCTCTGGCAATACAGTTCTCTATAATTTGCTGATTAACCAGATGGTCATGGTAACAGATTAAGAACCTGCTGCCTACTGCTCAAAATCATGTGTAAGATCAGTAAGGTTTTTACATTTTTCTTCAAATTAATCTGAAATGCCTATTAAAACTGTGGGTATTGGATAAAACAAGATCCAATATAAAGATAATGATATTCCATATTAAATGTAGAGCGTATAGCATTAACTATGCTAGATCCCCATGATTGAGGCCATGCTGTATATGGAACTTAATGCGACTATATCAGATCTTCAGGTGTGTCTGGAAGGACCATCTGCTCTCATACTATCTAGCCTGCCAGTTAAGATTTGCCTCTGCCAGTCCTCTTTCTGTGCACCATCTTCAGAGGTTAGGTAGGTGGCAACTAGAGGCAAGGCATTTTCTGTGCTGGCACCTCACCTTTAAAATGCCCTTCCTTTGAAGATTGCTGGGTGCCTACATTTTCTCTTAGGTACCAGGCCAAAACACATATTTTATTCAGGCTTTTAATTAGGGATTTTATCTTATCAGCTTTTTAATGGCCTACTTCTGTTTTTATGCTGTTTTAAGTTCTTATGCTGCTTAAGTCCAGTGGCTTGTTTCTAGTGGCTTGTGATGTGGTTTTGTTTGTAAGCCACTTCGAGCAGGATTCGAAAAAGGTGGTATAGAATATGCTAAATTTAATAAATATCTAAATCTTGATTATTCAGATCTCCATTCTTATCTAGTTTTACTGTGAATTCCCAAGTAAGCTCGTATCTTGTACCATCCTTTTTTTGATGTAAATTTATAACTACTCAACAATGTTTTGGATTTCTTCACAAGTCTAGTGAGCAAGGAGAGATGTGTGAGCAGAGCTTTTTTATCTTCTCTGCAAAGCTGTAGAGTATGCACTGTGTGATTTGCAGTTGGGTTATGTTCATACAGCATTTTCCCTAACTGCAGCAAATGAGGCCGCCCTTAAAGATGCTGATTTCCTTATATGCACCAGCACCTCTTTCATGTATGCATAACTGGACATACTGTTTGATAGAGCCCTATTCAGATGTTAACAGTAAACAGTGAACATTAATGAATGGGTGTACATGTGTTTGTAAGGAAGACCCAGTGCACATTCACTTTGCATTTGAAACCAGAAACCAGTACCTGGATAAATGTGGGGTTTGTAACATACGTTCAGCAGTACATGTGTTGAATGTAACATGAGAATTACTCAATGCCCATATAAAAAATAAAGTGTACACTGTACACAGAATGTTCATGTGTTCTTGTGATCATGTTTGGAGTATAGGGCAACCCAGAAACAGCCATTTTTATTTAAACATGTACTTAACTTTAGTGGGATTGGAGGATACCAAGGTTCCTCTGAACTCATATGCTATATCCATGCCACAGTATAAAAATATGTTTTTCATGTATATCCTTTCATAAAGTTTTCCCAAGATAATTTGTGTCAGTTTCTGCTAAAGTTTTTGAGTGTTGTTTTATATTTTTTTAAATCTGTAGTTGTGGAAACATATCAAATGTCTTCCAATGAAGAGAGGGGGATATAAGCCTTTAAAATAAATAAAAAAGATAAACTTGCAAAAAACACAGGTTGCTCACTAGACCAGTCTTGCACCCTGCCATTAGCTGTGCTTCATTCCCTGTCCTGCTGTGTTAAAAAAAGGGGGGGGGGGAGAGATGCAAATCCCAGCAGCATAGTGGTTGAGGGAAGGAGAGGGAGGAGACGGGCTGACTGATATCAAAGTGCCTTCCATCTAATGAGATTTGTAAGGATGTCTTTTCTCTTCAGAGATTGATAGCTGTCAAGTTAGATCTGTAAGGTTCAAAATAAGAATGAAGTTCTCCAGGGTATTAAAACCCCTCATTTTATATCTCCCCTCCCAGTTGTTTCTGCTGGTCTGGCTGTGAAGCCTCATGCTTCCAACCCTCCCCAGTTGTACAGTTGAGGTTCTTGTTGTGGTTCCCAGCATACCTTTTCAGAATCATCTATGCTCTGCTATTGTAAAGGATCCCTCTTTTTCTTCTAGTATAGGGTAGGTGTAGTTATAATGTTTCTCTGGGGACAAACACTGCTGTTCCTCAGGATCTGTCTGTTCTTGCTAGTTGCTACTATATTTCAGGATTGACTCCATTTTGCCAAGTAAATAGACTATGTGCTGCCTCGGGACACCTCTCCATACTGTCAGAGTTTCTTTCTCATGAGTAGTGACCCAGCCAAATTGCCCCACATTTCTGTTACCATTGCTATGTGTATATCCCATTCTAGGCCTGAGTGCCCAGTCTGAGAATCACTGCTTTATGGTACGCTACGGGAAACAGATCTCTGCTGATCAGTACTTTCTGTCTTGGCAAGCAGAGAAGTCAGTTTCTGTCGCTAGCTATGATAGGCTCTAGCTGACAGAAGCAGGATTTAGATGGGGACAACTGCATTCTCCCTGCTGTTGTAATTGAGATGGTAAGCATCCATGTTAATTTGAACCCTAACGGTAGTGGGACTTAGGAGTATTTGCTACATCACGAACTACTGGCATCAGTTCAGTCATGTGGCTAAGCTTACTCCTGTCTCTCCAAACAGAAACAAATAAAGCTGAGTAGTATGAAGGCTTTTAATATTTCTTAGACTACTTTAAGGTGCTTTCAGGAAAGAATTGGCCCATGACTTGAGGGCTATTTCGTGTGTCCTGTAATAGCTGATATTCCCCATCAAAGAGAAAATAATATATAACAAAGTATAACAAGAGAGAAAGAGAACAGTCTGAATGCAGGTTATACCATTTGCAGTCATCAGGCTTGTTTGAGGATGGGAAAAAGAATTGCCCAGTGCTACTAGCTAGGCCTGACTTGTCTTAAGTTACTGTACTTTTATATTTCCTCTCTTTTCCATCCACTGATGAATAGCATTAATTTAAATCTATTTAAGGCGAATGTGGGAGAAACCACACACTTTGTTGTGGTCACTGGTGTACACAACAGGGCTGGATGCTTCACTTGATTGAGACCCAAAAGCTGACTCAAGGAGACCTGAAACACTCAGTTAGCTTGTCCCAAGTCTTTCTAAGGAAGCAGTGTTACACATGAATGCTTCACAAATGATAATAATGTTGCAGTGGCTTCTTACTTTTTTCCTGTCCCCACACAATTTAGACTTGGATGGTAAATTGGAACACAAAGGACAGCATATGTGAGTTTTTGTGAGAACGGCCATCCTGCAATTTTTGATTGTGGTCATGCCATAGTAGCTGCTTATGACAGTGTTAGGAACTTAGGGCCAAATGAGACATAATGGGCACCCAGGGGCATTTAATTTATGTGCTTGCCCATTCTTCTGTGAAGAGGAAATAGGGTGTCTACATTTTATATGGAAATGATTGTACCACTATACCCTCCCCATCTTATTTTGCTGTGCTCTGTTGCTTGAAGAATTTTTCTCCCAGCCAGTTCTGATACAGGAAGTGAGGTGAGCTGGGCAAAAAAGTGCTTAAAATAGTTCATAGTGCGGCAAGGTGGAGAGAAGAGACTGTAGCTGTCCTCACATCTACAGTTAAAAAAATAATTACACACACCAACCCTAATTTAGATGTGAATGGGTACAACACGTGAATAAATAGACGCAACTACTCCGTCAATTTGCTCTTTAAAAATCTGTGTGGTTGTGAATGGAATTTACTTGTGTAGAGTAGAATTTTAGTATCAATTATGTTAGATTGTAAAGATTCATGTTTTATCCCCCCCCCCCCCCGAAGAGTGGAGTAGGTCATAGGGTTACCAGCATCCAGTTCATTTGTCATCAGGGCTAGAGAGTTAGCTGGTATGAAAGGAGCAGATTCATATAGTCAGGTGATCAAAGGATATGTTCAGTCATAGTTTGATTAATGTGTGGTTTGCAAAGGAAAGCTTGAAAATACGAGAGAGGCGGCATGTGCCTTTCTGGATGTGTTTTTTGCTGCCCTCATGCAAAGCCTCCTGCCCCGTTTTTGCTCTTGGAATTAAATAATTATTATATTATATTAACCCTATGTTAAATGTTGTTGATGAGACAAGACAATATTGGCTCTGGTTATTCCATTGATTTCGCCCCCCCCTCAAATGTGTGTGCACTTTCTTGTGGGATTTCACAGAGCTCTGTTCACTCCCCTCTTTTATTTTGATGAAGATATTAGGAAATAATATTTGGAGGGTAGAGCAGTTAGTATCCTGATAACACCCAACTCTCTATTGCATTTTCATTTTATCTGGGGAACAGGATACTCTGGTCTTGAGCCGGAGGGTAGATTTTGGAGTGAATGAGGGTGAAGCTGGATATAGACCAAATGGAACTGATAATGGTAGATGGCCCACATGATCTAAATCAGATACTTTTTGTTATTGTTCTGCCAGTGTCTTTGCTGTCTTTAAAAAACTGAAGTCCATATCCTTGAGCACTCCTTAAAGTTGTCTATTTTGTAGAGATGCAATGGCAGTCTTGTCAGAAATGCTTTTTCTCATTGTCATTTGGCATTCTGGCTCTGCCTGGTTCTATAGAACAATGACAAAGGAGTAATTCCCAATTTTATTTTTAAATGGGAGAATTAAATACTGTAGAGTGCACTCTGTGGGACAGCCCTTTAAGACTGTTCAGAAACTGTATCTAATGCAAAATATAGCAGCTCCCATTTTTATGCTGACAGCATGATGAGAGCACAAAACATTTACATCAAGTTGCAATGACTGCTATTTAATTTACTAACACAGTTCAAGGTATTAATGGTTGTATATACTGCCTAGACATGGTTATCTTACATATTGTCTTGTCCCATGATAGCGATGTTCAGTAAGATCTTCAAGTCTTGAAGTTTTTCTCAGGGCTGGGATTAAACTGTGGTTTAGAAACCTGGCTTGTGTACAAGAAACAAACTCCACTTTGCCCAGGCATCTGCAGTTGGATTTCACAGCAAATTGGAGTTTGATTACTGTAAGAAGCATTCAATTCTCATTGAGGAAAGGAGGGAGGGAGCAAGGCCACATGCTGGGTTCATGCCCTTCTCCCTCTGAGAGGAGGACATCTTGATGGGTGTTTCCCACCCTATCTGTAGGGAGGCAGGAACTAATTCTTCACTTCCTGTCCTCTGGTGGGATACGCCCCTTCAAGTCAGTTCTGTTCCTGCCTCAGTAGGGAGAGCAGCACTTAGTGGCCACTCATGCCTTTTTTTGTACTTTCACTTTCCATTCTTCTTCATACCTTTTCAAACTTTTTTCAAACCTTTTTTCTTAATTTTTTTTTTCAAAAAACGGACGTGGATGATTGCGCAGGCGCCATTCTGAATTGCCCCGATCCTGGGAGACCACAGAAAATGGCGGCCCAAGGCTACGGATCGGCTGTCGCCGCATCCATAAGCCCAGACATGACTAGCGACGAGAAGGAAAAGCGTGCCAAAAAACGGCCCCAGAAAGACGTGGATGATTGCGCAGGCGCCATTCTGAATTGCCCCGATCCCGGGAGACCACAGAAAATGGCAGCCCAAGGCTACGGATCGGCTGTCGCCGCATCCATAAGCCCAGACATGACTAGCGACGACGGGCAGGAGCTTCCCAATGCCCAGGTCGCACACCAGTCCCATTTGGGAGACACACCAGCCGAAGGTCTACTCGTGAGTAACTCCAGAGACGGAGAACAGACTATTTCCCCTGCCCTACTCCTGGCCCTTAAACAAGCAGGGAGGAGGTATTGATCATCCACTCATGGGGGGCCCCTTGTCACCAGGACCAACCCCATAGAGATGTGCCAGACAGGCACTACCAAGAGGGCGAGGAGGAAGACAGACCTCGCTGGCCCACTAAAGCAGCTAGGAAGGAACTTTCCTACCCCGGCTGGGTCCCTCATCACTGGATCCCACCTAATTATGAGGACAGTGATACTGGGGTTACCGGGGAAAGAGAAGAGGCTGAATTCCTCTCTGATGAGGAGGAGGAAGAGGACTTGGAGGTTCCAGAGCCCTCCATGTGCTTCTTTAAACCTGAAGAATATCCTTACCTCCTCTCCAAATCCCTGTCAGCATTAGAGTTACAACCAAAGCTGCAGGGAGAGGACCCAGCCGGATCCTCAAAAGCAGATGGCTCCAGACCCAGAGGGAGCAAAGACTACTTCCCCAGGACCTCAGGGGCAGAAAAGGTCTTCCCCTTCCCAGAATTTCTAGTAAATCAGCTAGTCAAGGAATGGTCCAAACCCATGGCAAACAAACGCTGCCCACCTAATGGGAGAAAGCTCTTTACCTTACCATATTTTATTAATAAGCTTGTACAGGTCCCTCTAGTGGATGCTCCTGTTATTGCGCTCCAGACTTCGGGTCTTCTTCCGAGGATGGCGTTGGCCTGGTCAGAGACAGTCTAGACCGCAAGGCCAAGTTTGCACTCAGGTAAGTGCATGAAGTCTCCGTTATGGCCATCAAAGCATCCGCTACAGCCACAGTCATGGGCCACACAGCCATTGCCTGGTCCAGGAAACTAATACAGCTTATCCCATTGTCTAGTAAGCGTCTCACTGAAGGAGCTAACCACCCTCTCGAGGCCTCCTTCTTCTCCACTGATGCTACGCTCGATGCCAGGATTTTCCCTTCCAGGGCTCTGGCTTCAGTGGTGGCTGCCAGGCGTACCCTCTGGCTCAGGGCCTGGCCAGCGGACCTGCGCAACAAATCTACCGTCACTTCTTACCCATTCCAAGGAGATTGCCTATTCGGAGATTCCCTAGACAAAATCCTAATAGAAACTAGGGACAAGAAAAGGCGATGCCACATACCCTGGGCAGGCCTGATAGGAGGGGATTCGGAAATTACCCTTTTAGTTCCCAGACGACACCATTAGACCGCTTTGTTCCCTCTCCCCTGATCAAAGACGCCTCCAAGCTACAAAAAACGATAGAAGCTGTCCAACACCTGTATACCATCTCAGCCATAGAACCTGTCCCTATCCAGGAATGGGGACAGGGAATTTGTTCCATTTTCCTTACTTTTCCCAAAAGGAACGGCGGCTGTAGAGCGATACTGGACTTAAAATATGTCAACAGATTCATAAAACTAAGACGCTTCCGAATGGAGACCCTGCAATCCATCTCAGGGGCTCTACAACCGGGAGAGTTCCTTCCTCCATCGATCTCATAGAGGCGTGTCTGCACGTCCCCATGTTCCCGGGTCACAAGAGGTTCCTCCGATTCTTCGTCCTAGGCCAACATTGGCAGTTCAGGGCGCTCCCATTCAGACTCTCCACTGCTTCAAGAGTCTTTTCCAAGATCCTTATCCATCCCATTGCCCTCCTTGGGGAACAAGGCACCCATGTCCAGTGTTCCCTCTAAGCTGAGTTGGTGTGAACTAGCTCACAGTTTTTTGGCCTCTAGCTCGCACATTTTTTGTCTTGGCTCAGGAGGGGTGGCTCCAGAGCAAACTAATTTATACAATAGCCCAATCGCTAGCTCACAACTTTAATGCCAGTAGCTCTCAAGTAGAATTTTTGCTCACAAGACTCCACAGCTTAGAGGGAGCATCATGTCTATCCTATCTAGACAACCTGCTGATTCGCTCCAGCTCTAGAAACAAAGCGCACAAAGACACTCAGGAAACCATCTGCTGCCTGAAAGCACACGGTTTCCTTGTAAACCTCCAGAAGAGCTCCCTGAACCCCTCGCAGTCCCTAGAGCACCTCAGGGTCATCTTAGACATGGTTCGGAACCGCATGTTCCTACCGCATGTTCCTACAGGCAGACAAGATCCGCTTCTTCACACGACAAATCATCACGGCCAGACAATCCACCCTGATGTCCCTGGCTAAACTACTGGGCCTCTTCATCTCCTGCATGGACTCCGTGCCCTGGGCGCGCCTTCATGCCAGACCACTACAATAATTCATATGGCCCTTCCAATCCAGGATAATGCAAACAACAGGACCTCCCCGTGTCAGTCCCTCACCTAGTCAAGGCCAGCCTATCCTGGTGGATCACGCCATGAAAGAGGGGCTGCAGTGGCTCAAGTGGTTAAGACGCTGAATTGCAGACCAGAAGGTTGGTAGCTCAGCAGTTCGAGACCTGAGTGCTGCATGACAGGCTAAAAACTTGAGCTCAGGCATTCTTAGCATTGAGTTCCACAGGCCTGTGGCCAGCTTCCTCTCATGCCTGCCCTCTAGAATAAAACCAACTTATATCTATCCCAGAGGAACAGCTTCTATGTCAAGACTGGAAGCAGATTGTCAAGGATGCCAGCCTCCTGGGATGGGGCGCAGTCTTCCTCCACCTCCCTGCACAGGGATTATGGTCCAAGGAAGAACAACTTCTGCCCATCATCCTGTTAGAGCTTCGGGCCATCCGCCTAGCCCTCCTCCACTCTAGGGAACAAATCGCCGGTCATCACGTCCTCATCAGGACAGACAACATAGTGGCGAAGGCATACATCAATACCCAAGGAGGATCCAGATCCTCAGAACTCCATCGAGAAGCTCTGAAGCTCCTGTCCTAGGCAGAACGCAACATACTATCTATCAGAGTGGAACACATCAAGGGCTCGCTGAATACCAGAGCGGACTGGCTCAGCTGTCAGACACTACAGGAAGGGGAATAGTCCCTCAAAGAGGACCTATTCAACCTCATAATATCTCACTTCAGACGTCCGATGGTGGACCTATTCACATCTCCACTCAACCACAGGGTTGCCAGATTCTTGATACTACCATCAAGCAGCAGAAGAGACGGACGTCCTGGTCTCCCAATGGCCCAAGGGTCTCATGTACGCTTACCCTCTGACTCCGGTTTTACCAAAGCTCCTCAGAAAAATCAGAGAACAACAAATGGAGATCATAGTGGTAGCCCCATATTGGCCAAGAAGACCTTGGTTCTTGGAACTCCAGAGCATGGCAACTGCCCCGTTACACTCCCAGTATCCCCAGACATGCTGACCCAGGGCCCCATCTGGCACCCAGATCCTGCATGGCTCTGTTTGATCGCCTGGAAGTTGAACGGCAAAACTTGCTCAGCTTAGGCTACTCCAGACCAGTAACAGACACCATGCTAGCCTCTCGGCACCCTTCCACCAAGAGGATCTACAATGCCACCTGGCAGGCCTTCGTTCGCTGGTCCAGGAGAAAGAAGGTCAACCCGTTACACCCACACTTGTCCAGTGTTCTGTCCTTCCTTCAGGGCGGTCACAACTCGGGTCTGAAGGCGTCCACTCTCCGCTGTCAGGTAGCTGTCTTGGTAACCGTAGTTCCCAGAGTAGAAGGCTGGACCCTGTCCAGACACCCTCACATCCACCATTTTTCTGAAGGGTGCATCACTTAAGGACCCACTGGTTCCCCACAGGTTCCCCACATGGAAACTTAACCTGGTTCTCTCTGCAGTAGCCAAACCAGCCTTCGAGCAAGTCCAAGAGATGCCTCTGATGTGGCTGCGAATGAAAACCCTGTTCCTGGTAGCTGTCACCTCCACCAGAAGAGTCTCCGAGCTTAGGGCCCTCTCTGCCAAACCGACTCTTTGCACCTTCCATAAGGACAGAGTAGTCCTCACTATCGGCCCTTCCTTCTGCCCGAAGGTCAACTCAAGATTTCACCGCTCACAGGAGATCTGCCTACCGCCCTTCTTCCCGAACCCTACCCACCCAAAGGAAAAGTTGTGCCACTGTCTGGACGTCAGACGTTCACTTAAAGCCTTCTACATCGCACCAGCTCCTTCTGGAAGACGGAATCATTATTCATCTCAGTCTCACCCCCCAACAAGGGCAACAAAATGTCCACAGCATCCATCAGTGCCACTCTCAAAAGATGTATAGCAGAAGCCTATAGGGCCCTCAAGATACCCCTCCTCTGGGTATCACGGCCCACTCCATCAGAAGTGCAGCGACTTCCGCAGCCTTCACCAACCGAGCCTCGGTGGAAGTAACCTGTTGGACAGCCACATGTCTTCCATTTCTACCTTTGTCAGGCATTATAAGACCGACTTCTACAACTCGACCAATGCAGCCTTTGGCCGGAGGGTCCTGCAGCAAGCTCTCATATCTGAAGACGATGTCCCACCCAGTTAAAGGGACACTGCTATGGGAGGTCCCATCAAGATGTCCTCCTCTCAGAGGGAGAACGGACCAGTGGATACTCACCGTGAGGGGTCCTTCTCCTCTGAGATAAGGAGGACATCTTCGCCCTCCCAAGATTCATCGTCTTCCTTTTCTATATTCTGAGTTTATCTTCCTTCCTGTCTTGTTCAAGCCACATTATCTGTTTACTGTTCAGACTAATTATGTTCATATTTTTCTAGTTATGGTTAGCCTTTGGTTTACAGCTGACTACTGCTTCTGGGAGTCCCCGAACTGACTTGAAGGGGCGTATCCCACCAGAGGACAGGAAGTGAAGAATTAGTTCCTGCCTCCCTACAGATAGGGTGGGACACACCCATCAAGATGTCCTCCTTATCTCAGAGGAGAAGGACCCCTCACGGTGAGTATCCACTGGTCCGTTCATGACATCTAAATTCAGCCACTGTTATCTTGTGTTCCCATCAACAAACAAGACTGCAATTCTGCATGTGGTTAGACCACTTAAATCCTATTGAATTGCAGCCCTAACCTTGTATTACTACAGTTGTCCTTTCCAGTTGTTTACATATTATTTCATGTGCAGTGATCAGGATGTACAGAAGACTTAATTGTAAATATCTAGAGTTCAGAGGACTCTTTGTAATAAAGTATAGCATTGAACATTAGAAAAGTAAATGATTAAGTGATTAATAAAAATTGGTATTTACAAATGCCACTGGACAGTTCTGCTGCATACTGCAAATAAAAAACAAACTTGAATTCAGCTTCATTGTGTTTAAGCCTATGACTACTATGCTTGCTTTTAATTAAACCTGTAGGGTAAGAAAATACTCTTTGCTGTTGAAGGATGTTGCAGCCAACAGTAAGTTTACTGTGCCCGATCAAGTGAACAGATAGTCCTTGCTTGTGTTTAGTTCAGTATGAGGCCAGCACACCCCCTCCCACTCCTTGATGCTAGCTATATAGCAAACAGAGGCTGCGGTCGCACACACTAAATAATCCACTTTCAATCCACTTCCCAACTGGATTTTCCCAGTTCATACAGTAAAAATCCAGTTGGAAAGTGCACTGAAAGTGGTTTAAAAGTGGATTATTTAGTGTGTGTGACTGCAGCCAGAATCTGTTTGATTGTAGCAAGTGTACAACTTCTCAAAAATACCTACTTATTTAGGGGTTAATAGATGAGAATGACATTGGAACTGTTTGGGCAATTTTTAAGTCAATTACAAAATAAATTAGATATTAACAGTTTAGCAGGTTGAAGGTTAGGAGAAAAGTTTATTACAAATGGATGAAACTAAAGAATTGTACCCCTAGGGAAGATCTAGGAATGAGATAATTTTATTCTGGGAGGCACCGTCTTGGATAGATTCTTGATGGATATTTTATGAGGGATCTATTGTCTACTAAGGGTCTGAAGGATGCCAAGGAGTTCACCTGTCAAAGTATTTTGGCATTTTAAAAAACCTCTGGTGTATTGGTGACAGTCATAAACAAGATGCGTTGAAATGGACTAGTGCTGAGGTTAGCATATGAGCACCATAGGTGAGTTTTATTTTTATATTATGCTAATAAAAAGACTTGAGAAATTTAGATTGGCTGGTGCCTTTTTTCAACCATCTGGATTCATTTTACTAAATACCTCTCCCTAGTTCTCTGGTCACATCCAGCTGTGACATTGCAGCTTTCCCCCCCCCCCCTTCCAGCATATGCTGTAATCTGGATGACTGGAGACTCTTCTGCTCCTGTGTGCATCTCATATCCCATGGCTTTCTAACAGAAACAGGCTATTCTCTAGTTGCTTAATAAGCCATGCACAAGCATAGTTGACCAACTGAGCACTGACGTAGGTTTGAAAAGAACCAATCAGTGCAGTCCAGTGACAGGATGCCTAATGGGTGCCAGATGGGATATTTGATAATGCTGCATCATCTAATGTGCCAAATGGACTCCCTTTTTTCTCCTCAAAGACTGTGTGTTCCATATAACTGAGAAACTGCCACCTTTTGTTTTAACACAGAAAAAAACAAACTGTAAAATTTGGTTAGATTTAATTTTGGTAATTTTGAATAGGAAAAAGGTAGGTTGACATATTGAAAGGCATGCTTACGTGTGTGGGTTTTAGTCTGAAAATAATTAATGTATCTGATAAAAACATTATTCTATTTAGTCTGTAATAATTGTCATTTATTATCATTTCTGTTATCGTACATTCTGTATACCTCTTATATCAAGAACAATTCTGTGAGGCATACCTGATGTCAGAGATTGTCTACAACATTTACATTTGAAGTGAGGATATGGATAATGTGAATAATTAAGTTGCTTCCAAGGATGGGGTGCAAACTGAGAAAGGAGAGACAGTAGACAGTAGCAGGTTTTCTCAGAGATGCACATATGTAATAAAGGAATGCACATGAGTGTTGCTGTTTGCATAAGACTTGGCACAAAAAACCCAGCACCTTGCCCTCTCATTAGGAGGAATATGTTTGTATACATTGCCGTAATGCATTGTAGATCCCTGAAACTGGGTTATGTTGAATAACACACATTGGTAGCATAGACTTTTTGAAACCTACTTGGTACTTTCACAGAGTGGAAAAGAACATGTCTGGGGAAGCATGAATGAAAGAAAATTGCTCCATGGCTACAACATGTTTTTATGGCTTGTAATATCATAGCAAGTACTACTAATAGAGGTGAGTTCATGGAGGAAATATACAGCACGTTTTGACAGATATGTCAACTGATAGCTTGCATGTGTGAATGAGCAAATGAGGATCTCCTGCAGCACAGAGCCTTTCCATGCTGTGTTGAGAATGGAAGATGCCTTGAACCATGATCCCAGCTGACTACTCTGCATCCTAATGTTCCTTAGTTTCTAGGAGATGCAAATCTGGTGTGGGCAGGAGCTACAGTTTGAGTTCTACCATGTAGCCATGGCTTTCCTGTGATGTTTAGTAATGTGTTAGAGAGCAGCACTTTAACAGCTCCCGGGTTACCATACCAGAGTAACATTTCATATCACCTTCCGTCACCATAAACTATGTTTTCTAATGCAGGCAGTCTACATATGTAGTAGGTGTGGGCCCCCAAGTGTGGTGTTGTTAAAAGTGAGTGAGCCGGCAGAAATTATTTTTTTTCTAGGATTATGGTCAGGAATTTCACATGCTTGCACACAGTTTAAAAAATGGAAAACAGTGCTGGGAATAAAAAAGTACCACGTTTCATGGCATTTTCCTTTTAACTGTATTAATGAATTCCCTCATCTGCCATGTGGATGTGCTTGGGTTAGTATGGGTGGATTATATATGCTGAATCTGTATATCTCAAAGGAAACTGTGGCAGGCCATTACTGTCAACTTAGGGGACCCACACAGCCTCCTGTGGTTTTGGGGGAACCAGGTTTGTTTTAAACTATAAACCTTCCCATCAGTTATCAGGTGTCCTAAAGGTAGCAAGAGTAAAGGTTTGCTGCTGTGAGGAAGGTTTTGTGGTGCAGAAGTAGAATACAGAGGTCACTGAGGCAGGAATTGTATATAAACAACACAAAAGATTTATTTATTTACAGGTTGATTTCAACGAACGGATGAACAGTATAGGTGTCCAGGTAGACAAAGGAGAAACCTGGCTGAGACACATACATTTAAACTAGTTTTGGCTTCAGAGAGTAGTTTGAATTTTCTGTAAAGCTTTCATGCACAAACAGGCTTTTATTGACTAGCCACTAGGTTGGATCCCCTCACACACAGAGGATTCCACCCACACCAGCCTGGCCTTTCCCAAGAGACACACTAAATGGTATGTGGTCTGCTCATTGCCAGAGACAGGGCTAACAATCAGATACTCTATTATGTTCCACTGTCCCAGAGGCAAAGCTAAACCACTCTGCCACACTGCCAAGGAGAGCTACCCTTCACTCTGTCTGCTCTTTTGCTGAGCCAGACCTGAGCTCTCACTGCTGTCTCCCTGGGGCAGAACTCCTGCTGTACTTCTCTCCAACATTCCATCCCCTCCCTGAAAGGCGATTGGATGCTGGAGCAGCACTCCCATAGGATGGCATCCTGTCACAGAAACATTCATACATATCTTGAAAATTAGATATTTTAAGGGAGACATAAGCAGGTTCCATATTTTTCAACTGAACTGGATCTAATGTTATGGATCTTTGTGCCAGATCATTCTACAGTCTTCCTCCCACACACTTTGCCTACCCTTTCTCTTTCATGTGCTGCCTCCTGTTTGGGAATTGTGCCATTGTATCCTATCGAATATTTTTCATGCTGGAAAGCAAGAAGTGTGTTACTAAGGTCAGATCTGCAAAGATGTCTAGACAAGAGAAAGGACTAGGAACTTTGTGGGGCACAAAAGTGCCCATCCCTTTGATTACCTAATCATCTGTTGAAAACTGCCTTAACTGTGTGGTCTGTAGACTTGCTTTTAATGAAAGCTATGATTTTCAGAAAGTCAAACACACTTGCAGTTTTTGTGGCATGAATCTAGATGTGTATGGGATGCCCACAATCCTGCCTGTGAGTGTGACAGCCCCTCCCCCTGTACAAGCGATGGATTTTAGAATAACCTTTTTGGTTGCTTGCTAGATCTGCATCCTAAGAGTTCCATGCATGTAGTCTGCCTTGGATCTCAGTTCTGCTATTTCCCAGTGTCTAGTTACTGATCTGTCTGTAATACTGATCTGTCCCTTTATTGTCTGTGTTGCTTAGCTCCCCTTAATCTCTGCCAGAATGCAAAAAATCCATATGTCCAGTTTCAGCGTTGCTCATGGTACTTTTAATAACTTGGAGTTCCCTTTGATTTCAGTTATCAGAAACTGCATGCCTGGGTTTTCCTGTATCATGCTCGGTGGCAGGCTTAATGGATTGTTCATCTAAACAGATGATGCAGTAGTTGTGTTTGTCTAGTATTTCCAAGCCATTTTCCCTGAAGATTTACTTGACCTGTTACTGTTTTTTTTCTGCTTCAGGAGATACTTTTCTTTCTGTTGCTCATAGGAGAGTCTCTGGTTTATTTTAAAGGATCATAACATTTTTGCATTGTAACCATACATTGAATAAATCTGTGAATTATGGAGGTGCCATTTGATTGATTATTTAACTTATTTTGGACACAAATGCCAGTCAGAAAAGCAGAACTGTTTGAGCTATTGCTGCTTATGTAGGTGATATACTTTGAACCTAATTTATCCTACCAGAGACACTGGCGAACTATAGGTAAAGATCCATAGTAAGAAATAGGTAGGTTGGTGAGGCAGTGATATTTTTACTCATACTTGTTAGGAAGCCCATAGCTAGAACCTTCTAAGAGTTGTTCGCAGCTGATGGCTTTATTATTTAACCAAACTGTTCTCCAAACTTTTTTTAAAATAAAAATTGGAGTGTTTTGGAGTCTGATAGACAACATCTGATTTTCTGCTTGAGGCTGGACTCTGAACTTTTCAGCAATACAATAAAGCATTGTGTTGGAGCATAATAGAGGCCTAAAGGTTTAGTCTTGAGGTTTCCAGAGTACATGGAGTCTCCAGTTTGAATTAAGCAGCCCATTTTCCCCAATTTTTCACTTATTATGCATGTGCCTTATCCTTGGTTGGCCTGCTCATGCAAAAAGGCCGTTTGGAGCGGTCTCTGCATGCACATTAAAACTGGCACAAGGGCATTTTTTGCAAGCGTAAACCTTGGATTTGCTGCACTGGGTCCAAATTCAAATGTTTGTTGCACAGAGTACTGCATACCAAAGCAACAGTCTGCAGAGTGCAGCTGCTGATGGACTGCATTCCAGATGTTTATGAACATCAATTTATATATTTTTTCCTTATACTGTATTGTGGGTATTGTGGCACGACGACCTCTATCCACAAGCTATATACTCTGATGCAGTTCTGTAGAATCATATCAGCTTTTGAGAGAATACTCCAAAGTACAACATTTGTGGGTTATGGTTTGTGTCTCTATAACTTACGTTAGTAAGAATTGGTTTAGTTCAGTAGTTAGAAGTTTTGGGGTAACAAACAGCTTGTTTGTTAGCTTCTTCCTAAATCAGCTATAGTAATAAGGCGTAGTTGCCAATTTGTTAATGCACTTACCATATTCTTGAATGCTGTAAAGTTGAGGTTTTTTTAAAGTTCTCACTCATAATCCATCCCGTTGTATCGTGCAAATGTTATTGAATCAGTTGGTTTGGTGAACTTCTTTGTGATTGCCTGTGATAGCAGTCTTTTCTTATATATCTTGGAATTTTGTCTGTAGACACTGATGCTGCTATTGGTCTTACATGGATGTCTTCCAAAAAGAGTAATTCTGCTTTGCAAGGAATATTCTGCGAGAAATGAAAAGTGGTGCAATATACCTTCTGTTTTCTTAATGTATGTTAACAGGCAAAACTAACTACAAATATATCATATACCATCTCAGTCTATAGCCCTCTTTCACCTTGTCTAATTCTCCTGTCTAATTCTCATCTGGCAGATATTCTTCATAATCCCAGGGGCCTTTCCCAACACTGCTGATTATGCTGGAATTGAGCTCCAGAAGACATTATATATTCAACCACTGAGTAATGTATGAATATCTGAAAGCAAGTGGGGAAAGGGTTCTATGCAGAGTTCCTTTAAAAGTTTTTTATCAAAAGCATTCATTGTTAATATATTAATGTTCTGGGATTTTCCCAAAATGCAAAACAAAAGTTTAGCCGGTCAACCAAGAGTCTATGTACTTAATGGGTCTGTTGGAGGAAGAATAGGTTTTTACACCCCACTTTTCTCTACTTGAAGAAGTCTCATAGTGGCTTACAATTGCCTTCCCTTCCTCTCTCCACAACAGACACTTTGTGAGATAGGTGGGGCTGAGAAGGTTCTGAGAGAACTGTGACTGGCCCAAGGTCACCCAATAGGCTTCATGTGAAGGAGTGAAGAGTTAAACCCAGTTCTCCAGATTAGATTCTGCCGCTTTTAACCACAGCACCCTGCTGGCCATGGAAACTTTGCTTTTTTTGGTGCCTGGCAATGGAGGCAAAAATTGCTTATAGGAAAACTTAATTACTATTCTAGGACTTCATAGTACTAGATACTCTGAAACTTAGATGCTTCGTCTCTTCTAAGATTATACCTTGTTTACCTTCCCTGATACTGGCAATACAGAAGAATGATAGGGCAATCCTAAGCAGAGCTGTTTCTTTCTACTGAAGTCAGTACACTCAGAGGGTTTTAATTCCTATCCTACTGAGAGATGGATCTGGTTTTCCACTTGTCTCCTTTGTTCCTGGTAATAGGTGCTTTTTAAAAAGACCTTGTGCCCTGACCCAGGTTGCCCAAGCAAGCCCGATCTTGTCAGATCTTGTAAGCTAAGCAAGTTCGTCTCAGGCAAGCACTTGGATGGGAGACCTCCTTGAAATACCAACAGTCAGGAGGCGGGGGCAGGTTTTATTCAGCCACCTCTCTGAATATCCTCCAGGCCCCCAATGGGGCCAGACACCAAAGGTCACCAAAACTTCCAGATGCACAAACACTCTCACACACACACATTTGAAAAAAAACAAAAACAAAAAACCCAAAGGACCTTGTGACACACCGCCTTGGGGAGCAAGATGAGCAGACCTGGCTGTCAGGTCTGAATACTTAGCATGAGTAGAAAAGGTAAAGGGTAGAACTAGTGAGGGCTGTAATTTTAAAAAAGTGCAGTGGACTAAAGTTTCACTTTGACTTTTGGATTGTTTTGGTGTGTTTCTAAGTTTTTCAATTCTTTATAGAATTGCTTTCTTAATGCCTTTCGTCCATTATACTGAAGGCTAAAATGTTTTGAGTCATTGGAAGGGTTCAATAAGGCAAAGTTCCTGTTGCTTTCCTTTTTTTAAAAAAAAAAAGCTATTTGCTGTGATAACCTGTTTGTTGGGATAATATCTTTTCAAATTTGAGACAGAAGACAAAGGAGTACAGTGCTAAGCACAGAACTGTTATTAAAAACAGTTGGAAAGCATATAAAAGGTTCCGTGTGTGTGAAAAACAGGACAGCTGTGACGGTCTATTGGGAAAGTATGTACAGATGGTGGTAGGGAGGAGAATGATGACTGCATGGCTGATAAATGAAATACCAAAAAAGAGAGAGAGAGAGCATTATGTTGATAATCTTTGTAAATAGTAGATTTTGGGGGTACATCATTATAATTCTTGGTCTGCGAGCCACAGCCAGAAAATGTGACTGTGTATGCATATCTTCAGGTCTGAATTTGTTTACAAATGAAAAAAAGTTTAATAAATTATATGCCATGTAATTATTAGAGGAGATAATTAAACATATGGTTTTTCTCACATTTAGAATGTCATGAGATTGTCATAATGGCGTCGTAGTACTCCAAATAAAATTGGGCCTGAATTAGTCACAGTAACATGTGGGATTTTGTGAAACAGATTTGTTTGTTTTGTGTTGCAAGAAATGAGAAAGATGAAATAAACTGGATTTGGCTTAGAATAATGTTAGAATTTGAAAAGGAAGAGAAGATCTACTTTCAAAAAGTTTTTAAAAACAAAATAATTGAAGTAGCTGATATTTATTTACATTTCTTTAAAGTATTTATATTCCACCTCTCTACCAAATGTACACATAGTGGCTGTAAGCACCATACATTTATGGAATACTCACTGGTCACTGTAATGCATTGATCTAAAACCAAAAGTCATGTAATACGTTAAATTATTGGAAATGCTTATTTGGACAAATTCAGTTGCATTTACTGAGTACTCAGATTTGTCCCAACAACTCATGGTACTTATTGAAGTCTGTTATTTTAGGTGCTGATGGTTAATGGGAAAGCTGCTTGGGCACTGTGGGGTTGGCCTGTCCTGGAGAGTGTTGCACTCCCCTTGAAGAAGCAGGTTCATAGCTTGGAGGTGCTACTAGATCCTGGCCTATGGTTGAAGTTCAGGTCTCCTCCATGGCATACAGCACCTTTTATCAGCTCCTCAAAAAGCATGATCTAGCCACAGTGATCCAAGTTAAATTACTGTGATGCACACTGTGTAGGGCTGCCTTTGAAAATGGTTCAGAAACTAATATTGGTCCAAAATGCAGCAGCCAGGCTACTGCAGGGGTTGTTTAGAGGGATCATATCACCACTATGTTGAAAGATTTACACTGGCTTACCCATCTGTTTCCAGCCACAACTCAAAACATTGGCTCTTACCTTTAAGGCCCTAAAAGGTTTGGGGCCAGAGTACCACTTGAAGGACCATCATGTCTCATTTTGTCCAGAGTGTCAGTAAAGATTTGCCTGTCAGGCACTGCTCTCTGTGCCCCTGCCCTCCAGAGGCAACTAGAGCTAGAGCATTTTCTGTAATGGCACCTTGCCTTTGGGATGCCCTCCCCTCTGAGGCTTGCCTGGCCCCTCCTTAAATTTCCTTAGGTGCCAAGCTGAAATGCATCTTTTTTACCCAGACTTTTAATTAGGAGTTATATGATAAACTTTTTAATTGTCTGCTCTATTTTATGGATAGTTTTTATTCTGCTTCAGGTTTTTTTAATGGCTTGTATATTTTCTTGGGGTTTTTATTTTCAAGTTGCCTTGAGTGAAGTGACATAGAGATACTCTGGATTAGGGATGGGCACAGACCCTAACCAAAGTCTGGGCTGGACTTCATCTGGTTCGGGCTTGCGAACCTCGGTTCAGTTCAGGGTTCAGCTCCCTGATGTGCTTGCATCACTTCCGGGTGGTGTTGGGCCCCCACCCCTGGCTTGCGTCACTTCTGGGCCTGACACCACCCAGAAGTGACGCAAGCACATCAGGGAGCGATGCACTTGCGTCACTTCTGGATGTTGCGAGCACACCAGGGTTGGGCCCCGACACCACCTGATTCAGTTCAGGTGGGGGTTTTTTCCAGTTCAGGGCCATCTGGCTCATGAGCCCTGCAGCAAACTGGGCTTTCCTAGTCTCTGCCCATCCCTACTATGTATGAATCAAGCAAGCAATCAATCAATCATGGTTGCATCTCATTTAAATTTCAGCTCTGGCATTAAGTCTGGAAAGATGGCAGATAGGGAAGAGAACCTGCCTAGGTTCAAATGCTTTGTATCTTTTACAAACATGGTTATCTGAGAGGCTAAGCACGTTGCCTCATGTTTTCTTACTTCTATGCAAAGAAGAGTAATAATTCCTCCCCCATTGGGTTTTATGTGTATTTTCCAGAAGGCTGAATACACAGAAAATACAATTCAATAGGTCCAAATAGGAATTTCAAGTAATACAAAGTATTGCATTACTTTTGTTTTCAGATCTGAACATTACAACATCACTGAAACAGAAAGTATGATTGAGGCATGCTTTCTATTTTCATATTTCTGGAAGGTCTGGAAGGGGAGCTTGCACATCCCCTGACAACAGGAAGTGTGTTTCAGGCTTCCTGTTTCAGTTCTTGTTAAAGGATGTGGTGGCATTCCAAAGACATGATTCTAGCTGTTAGCCAAATTGCTTTTATTTAAAGTTAGCAATTGGCAAAATACACGGGTTCTTGCCAGCTATACCAAGGTCCCACCCCTTCCGGGAGTTCCCAGTAAATAGGCAGTGAGGCTGTAGTTCAGTTTGAATGGGATTTACTGAAAATATGTATTTCAAGCACACAAAATCGTAATCACACGCACACTCACACAGGCCCAGGAAATAAAGACAGAAAATAGCACGTTTGCATGAGCAGGAGTTCGATGATGGGTGATACGTTACCTTCCTGAAGAGGAGTTGTCCGCTCAAAGGAAGAATTGGATGGGGAGAAAAATATAGAAAAATGGGGACACGAGGCTTGAACCTGCAAGACCACGTGGTTCTCTCTGTTCCGGAATACAGAGATTTAAAGATGGAGGCAAGGGTTTTGGTATAGGAAGCTGGGCATAAGGGGTACCAAAGCAGAGAGGGGATGATGGCTCAAGAGACCGATTGCTTCTGTACAGGGTCTTTTATGGGGTGGTCTTTGGGGGCGGTCTGCGCAAACCACATCCCCTTGACACACCTCTCAGGTAGTCCGTCCCTTCAAACCCTATCATTGGTGAAGGTAAAAAGTGGGCTGGTGGCAGAGGGGTGGCCAATGTTGCAAAACTATGACCTCAACAGAAGCAGACACCTGGGCAAAGTACGATGACTCACCGGGGCCACTTCATTGTCTTTTAATGGCCCTGGCCGACTGGGTGATGGCCTGACCATCAGTTGCTAGGTAGCCACGTTAGCATAATCTGTTCAGGTATGTTGGGGGCAGGGGTTGACCAGCGTGGTGTGACAGAAAGAAACCTCATGGCAGAAGGAGTCTTTGTCTCTGTCTTAGTGAACTATCTAGGGTGCCAGCCTCCTGGCATGGACTGGAGCTTTCCCCAGCAATGGAGAATGCACATGGCCCTTCCAATACTAGCAACCCAAGTTCAAGCTTATGAATCTCAAAATCCATAAGAGCACTTAAAGTGCCTTGCTGGCCAACATAGCAACTCTAAATTATATCACTGTGAACCACTTTATAGCAGCCTGAATAGCTTAGACTTGGCTGAGCTCATCGGAACGCAGAAGTTAAGCAGGGTCAGCCACAGTTAGTACTTGGATAGGAAACCATTAAGGAAGTCCAGGGTTGCTATGAGGTGGAAGGCAATGGCAGACCACCTCTGTTCATCTCTTGCCTTGAAAACCCCATGGTCCTGGGGTCACCATGAGTTGGTTGTGACTTGACAAAACTTAATTATTAATAAACCTTTTATGGGGATAATTTAGGTAACCAATGAAATAAGAATTGTGTGTTAATAAGGAGATAGCCACTTTGAAAAAAAATCGAGTTTTTATTCTTTTTAAATCTCTGTTTCTAATATGAATTAGTCCTCTCCTTCCCATTTATGTTTTAGTCATATTAGATTGTATTGCCTAATATATTTGCAAACACTTATAATTGACATCATCATTATTAATGATATCCTCAGATATTTTATAATAAGGACAGAAAGTCTCTGCTAGTGATTAAGATCTGTTCTTAAATAATCTGTTCTTAAATAGTGATAAGGATCTCTTCTCAAATCATCTATACATAGATTGACCATGTTCAAATATGTTATGATATTAATGTGTTACGTTGTCATATAAATTCAGTTTGGGGATGGGGTTACGTTCAACTTTTTTTTAGGTGGGCCTGGAGGTCTCACAGAATTACAACTGATATCCAGATTACAAAGATCAGTTCTCCTGGAGAAAATGGCTGCTTTGGAGGGTGGACTGTACGGTGTTATATCTTTTCTCAGCTCCCTCTCCTCTCCAAACCCCATCATCCCCAGGCTACCCCCTGATCTCTAGGAATTTCCCAAACTGGAGTTGGCAACCCTATCTTGGAGGTAAAACTAGGAGGACTTCTTACCAGTATACAACAGAGTGTCCTGTTCATGACATAATATCATTATTTATATATTTAGAGAATTTGTATGCTACCTCTTCAGAACGTGCTTGAGGCGGCGCATAATTAAATTGCACCTTGGAGGCTGGCCTGTAAATTATGGAATATATTTTATTTATTTATTTATTTGTACACCGCCCTTCCTGCTGAGGTGGACTCAGGGCAACTTACATAAAATGCATATATAAATACTATTAAAAACGTACATAAAATATCTTAAAACACTCAAAATCCATTTTTGAAAGTGCTGGAAACAAAGTGCCGAGCAGAGATTCCTAAATCCAGCCGTATCACTGCTTAGGTATTGGTCGTAGTATTCTCAATTGGCTCAATTCGATCAAATAATTTATGTGGCGAGATAGACTGAAGGTGATAGAACCAGGGTACAGGGTCACTCCTCGGTGTTTAAGGCGGCTCCTTATTGAAAGCTTGGTGGAAGAGCTCCGTTACTGCTAAGTGTGCATGTTTGTGTGTGTGACAGAGGGAGTGGGAGCACATGGTCAAGAGGAGTATACAGTCTCATTTAAGCTTAATGATACCTGTTGTCCAATTTACGATAAGTATCAGATTTTCATGGCAGGAGTGGTTTGGGACAAGCTGGACAGGAACAGAGGGTCTTGTGCACAGAGTCAGACCTGCCTCCCTCTTTTATTGTGTATTGCTGCTTTCTCTCTCCATGAATCAAAGGAAGCTTAAACTGTACCCAAACAGTGTGTATTTGTGGGGGGATGGGACTCTTGTTACTACTATCACTAGCTCTATATGATTTGTGGTAGACCTGCTAGAAAGGTTGTCTTCTACTAAGTCATGCTCTTTACTTTATGCACAAGCTGTCAATAAATGTGTCCAAGATGCTTATGTCCGATTATTCTGCCAATGATGCTATTTATTTATTTATTTATTTTTGTATTTGTATCCCGCCCATCCCATGAGCGGGCTCAGGGCGGGTCACATCATCTTTCAGCAATTACAGTAACGTTTAAAAGCACAATATAAACATTTAAAATTAGTAGTTATAGCTATTGGTGAAAGTTCTAACCCATTAATACCGATAGATATGGCTGGTTGCCGGTGAATGGGTGGCTGGCAGGTGGGAGACAGCAACCTCAGGGAGGCTGTTATTTCTTATTCTTTCATGAGCTGATTCATGGTGACCCTTATATAATCTTCCATCTAAAATATGTTTAACCATGCAAGAAGTATAGAATTTTTCAAGTACTGCAGAACAATATCACCAGTAACTGACTTTCTTCAGTTCTCTTGTTGATTCAACAGTTGGTGCCTCCATAGGCAATTTCTAGTATAATCAGTAAACAAAAGTATTTTCCTTGATAATTAATAGGCTTCAGTAATGCTGTTCCTTTCTACAAACAAATATGCTGTCCAGCCATGTTATGAGCTCCAATTCTGTCATCTTCTTCTATTTCCTCCTTGTGTTTTACTTAGGAATGACTTCTTCCTCAATAGCACATTTTCAGCCCCCTACCTAACACCTGGCAATTGATGGCTTTTGTTTTTAATTGGAATTCTTCCAAAATTACAATGTCTTGCTTGCCAACGTGACATTTCAATACACTAATGCATCAGCTTTAGTACTTTGATTTTCTGATCTCTGGTATTTTTGAGTTCAAATCATAGAGATAGGAATTAAATGGGGGAGTTTGGCGCAGGATGCCATTTAAATTATGTTGGCTGAATGTTCCCTATTAACAGTGTAGTTAAAATATGCATAATTTATAGGTAGGATGAAATATAGTTTATTAACTTTGAGGAAGTCAGGTTTTAAAGTGTCACTCTGACAGGTAGTTTAAAATTGGGATGGACCAATTTTTTATCTGTTCTGACAGTATTCAGTACCACTCATACCAATGGACGATGTACGATGAGGACAAGGTTATTTATATATATCTTGCCTATAGGAAGTTCCTACAAATCTCCATATAACAGAATTTGCCTTTTATGTTAAGCATAAAAGAATTCATAAAAGTATATATAGATCTTCTTCGTGGTCTCTGTGCATCACACCTCTGGGATTATGTGCGCCTGCGCCGATCCCGATCGGTAACTTCAAAGCCTCAACGGATTTTCGCGCCAACTCCCCGGTCCCGCGCCGGCTCCACTGCGCATGACCAGGGAGGGGCACGAGGATCCCGCCAGTTCTCTTCTGACCGCCGCGTTGTGAGGATCCTTTTCACTTTGCTCCGGTCGGTAGTTTACTTCTTATCACTGTTTCTAGCCCTTCGGACTGATTTTTTACCTTAACGAACTCGGACTGTTTTTCTGGACTGTTTTTTGGATTTTCCCTTGTGTTTCCGCCGCGCGGCCTATGGCCCAGCGGTGGGGTTTTTCAAACGGTGCTCTAAGTGTGGCAGCAAGATAGCCCCTCCGGACAAGCACTCGCTGTGCCTCCTCTGCCTAGGTGAGTCTCACCGGGTAGACTCCTGCTCCAGCTGCGCAGCGTTTTCTAAACAGACCCGGAAAAATCGTGCAGCGAGGCTCCGCGTCGCTCTCCTGGAATCGGCCCTGTCACCGAGAATGTCCTCCTCCGAAGTTCCGACTTCCCCCCCTCCGATGCCGACAGGCCCGGCACCATCGCCAGCGAAGAGCTCCATCGGTACCGAGAAGAAATCGGCACCGAAAAGATCACTCCCATTGCTCGAGACCCCTGCCAAGCAACGCAGAGAGGGCAAGGAGGAGAAGGGCAAGCCTAAGCACAAAAAGTCATCTAGTGCTTCGTCGACGCAAGTAGCGCCCGACATAGCCCAGCCTGGGCCCGAAAGGCTTGACCCTCATGGCCGTGAGCGATCTCGAGACAAATCTCTCTCCCCGATGCCACGGCCCATCACTCTGACAGACTCCGGCCTTGATATCGACCTTACACAGGTCCCCAGGGATAGTCCCGACACCGAAGTCAACCCACTGCCGAGACCGAGAAGGGATAGAGCTCCGCGTTCCCCACCTCCCTCGGTACCGTGGGACGTACAACAATGGCGGTACCTCTATGGGGCCTACCCACCACCACCCCAATGGTACCCCGCCGAATGGGATCGACAATCCACATCATCTAGGGTCTCTCGTTACCGAGACCCCCCCTCGATACCGACACCGTTACCGGTGCCGGCCCCACGGGAGTGAACGCCGCCCGACGTCAAACCTCAACCTTTGCCCCCGTCCCAAGACCCCTCGAGTCCGGCTCCCCTCTCGCCATCGGACCACTCGGCACCGGCGTCGCCTGCTTCATCTGGATCGGAGGATGAGTCGATCCCGCACCCCTCCCCAAACAAACCGGTCACAGATGACCTACCAATTTCACCATCTGAGGATGTAAAGCCTTATGGAGAATTGATCAAGAGGATGGCACACTCACTGGCACTAGCTACAGCACAACCGACTCCGACAGCCACTGATTCCATCTTTGACATCGTCCAGATGGATACCTCCGCACCATAGCACTACCGCTCATATCGGTACTGATGAATACAGCCAAGGAGTCCTGGCCGCACCCTTCCTCCACCCCTATCTCAAGTAGATGCCTGGATCATATGTATAAAATCCAGGAACCAGGGGCGGAATTCCTATATGTTCACCCTAAGCCGAATTCGGTGGTTGTCACCCCCTCGACCAAGGGTTGTAGCGGACATACCTCACCACTGGACAAAGAAGGACAGAAACTGGACTCTTTTGGAAGACGTGTTTATTCGGCAGGTGCATTAGGATTAAAAATTGCAAACTACACAGCCTGCATGAGCAGGTACCAGTATTCGCTTTGGGAACAGATGACAGCACTCATAGCTCACCTCCCAGAGGACAAGCTACGAGCAGCTAGAAAGATCCAAAAAGAAGGCATGACCCTGACGAAACATCAGCTTTCAGCGTCCAAACACTCTGCTGAGGTGACATCCAAGACACTCACATCAGCAGTGTCCATTAGGCGTCATGCATGGCTCCGGTCAACCTCTCTTCCTCAGGACACCAAAAACTTGATTGAAGACCGTCCTTTTGATGGAGACGGACTCTTCAGTTCCACAACGGATACCGTACTCCATGAATTGGATAAAAGCATGAAGACATCCCGCAGCCTGGGAGTCTCACAACCTAAACCACAAAAACAAAGAACGTGGCAGAGGTCATGGCCGAAGAAGCAGGTGCAACGATCTCCCTCTGAACCCCAATGGCAGAGATCCCCACCCACCTACCAGCAGAAGCCGTATAGCCATAAGCCTCGCTTCCCCACGGCATCAGCTTCCAAATCAAAACCTCCTAAGCCAAGCAAACAGAGTTTTTGACTCCCACCCATGCTCCGACCTCCCTACTCGTCTGTCACCTTACCTACCAACATGGCTTCACATCACCTCGGACAAATGGGCCCTTTCAGTCATCGCCGAGGGATACAAGATAGAATTTCTCGAAATTCCAACGAAATCCTACTTTGTAGCCCCCTCCCCATCCGATACCCTAAACACCGAAGTAGAAGCCTTGTTAGCCAAGGATGCAATAGAACTGGTACCCACTCCCCTACACCAGCAGGGGTTCTACTCCCGATACTTTACAGTACCAAAGAAGGATGGAGGACTCAGACCCATCCTGGACCTTCGGAACCTCAATGCGTTCATAGTCTACAAGAAGTTCCGGATGACCACCCTCCAGATCATCCTTCCACTAATAGAGGCAGGGGCCTGGATGGTCACTTTAGACCTGAAGGATGCATACTTCCATGTGACCATCCATCCTTCGCACAGGCCTTTCCTGCGCTTCGCTATTGGTACCTACCATTTCCAATACAAGGC
Source organism: Lepidodactylus listeri (assembly GCA_029233225.1). Lineage (NCBI taxonomy): Eukaryota > Metazoa > Chordata > Lepidosauria > Squamata > Gekkonidae > Lepidodactylus > Lepidodactylus listeri. Next base: position 98,937,304 of record JARCFY010000002.1, read on the forward strand.
CCTCCCCTTTGGTTTGTCGACAGCACCACGCGTCTTCACGAAGCTGATGGCAGTGGTTGCAGCCCATCTACGTCTACAAGGTGTCTATCTTCACCCCTACCTCGACGATTGGCTTCTGATCGCGCCCTCTCCAGAGGACCTCCAGAATTATGTTGCAATTACGTTACGCACTCTGGAGACCCTGGGCCTGACAATCAATCTAAAGAAGTCCATGCTCATCCCCTCCAGACGGGTACAATTTATCGGAGCTGTTCTCGACTCAGTGCAGTGCAAGGCTTTCCTGCCTCCCAGCAGGATAGCGGATATCAATGCACTCATCGAGAATCTCAAAAGAACCAGAGTAGCAACAGCAAAACAGCTACTTCGTCTCTTAGGCCTTATGGCCTCAACCACGATGGTTCTTCCCTTCGCGAAACTCCACATGAGGCGCCTACAACTCTGGTTCCTCCGCCGTTTTCGACCCAATCTACATCCTCTCTCCAAGAGATTCAATCTTTCAGACCCAGCACTACAGGCCATGGACTGGTGGCATACACCACAAAACCTGCAGATAGGCGCTCCTTTCTGTCGCCCTTCCCTGTCAGTAACCATAACGACAGATGCCTCCCTATGGGGCTGGGGAGCCCATCTCGGAGACCTGTGCATAGGAGACAGATGGGACTCGTCAGTAGCTCACAACCATATCAACTTCCTGGAGCTATTGGCAGTCCTATATGCTGTAAGATCCTTCCAACACCTCCTGTCGGGAAGGACGGTGGCCGTCCTCACGGACAACACGACCACTATGTACTACATCAACCGACAGGGAGGGACAGTCTCCCGCAGTCTTTGCCACCTGGCGATACAACTTTGGACGGAGTGTCAGTCGTGGGACATCTATCTAGTAGCGAATCATCTTCCGGGCCAACTCAATACACAGGCCGATTTTCTGAGCAGGGGCGGAGCGTCTCTGCACGAATGGGAACTCAACCCGCTCTACCTGAACCCGGTCTTCGACCATTGGGGTCGCCCAGTCGTCGACGTGTTTACCTCCAGACAGAACAAGAAATGCCCTCTGTTCTGTTCCAGGACAGCGGACCCAATGTCCTTGGGGGACGGCCTTCTCTTCCCTTGGAAAGGACTACATGTCTACTTGTTCCCTCCGATTCCCCTGATACTGAGCGCCCAATGGCAATACTAATCACACCTTGGTGGCCAAGGCAACCTTGGTTCCCCACCCTTCTCCGCATCTCCACGGGCACTTACATGCACCTACCAGCGAACCCCGACCTACTCTGGATGCACGGGGGCCGGGTACTGCACCACGACATCCCCAGGCTGAAGTTGACGGCTTGGCTACTCCGACCTTAGAGCTAGAAGCCCGTATCGCTAATGTTCTGCTTAACGCCCGTAAACCGTCCACACGTCGCTCCTACGCGGCGAAATGGGGAAAGTTTTTATCCTTCCTTGACTCCGTAGGAAGGCCCTCCATTCCATCCTCCCTCAATGATGTTTTTGGTTTTTTTACTATCCTGTAGGGATAGGGGACTGTGCCATGCATCCATACGTGTTTATCTGTCAGCCATTTCAGTAAACCACCCGAGGGTTGATGGATACTCCATTTTCTCTCACCCTACAACGAAACAATTTCTTAAGGGACTGTATCGTCTCTTTCCATCGGTTAAGCTTCCCGTCCCAGCATGGGATCTGCCCTTAGTTCTCACTAAATTGATAGGAAAACCCTTCGAACCGATGGCTTCTTGTAGCTTACAGCTGCTTTAATGGAAAGTAGCTTTCCTCGTAGCTCTAACTTCAGTGAGAAGAGTGAGCGAGCTGTCAGCGCTTCGATGCGATCCACCGTATCTCATTTTTCATCAGGAGGCCGTCACTCTGGCTCCTGATGTCACGTTTCTGCCCAAGGTGGTATCGGACTTCCACATTAAGGCGGACATTACGTTGCCGGTGTTCTTTCCTGAACCCCAGGACTCGACACAACGTGGCCTACATTCGCTTGATGTGAAAAGGGCTCTTTCTTTTTATTTGCATCGGACAAAGCCGTTTCGCAAATCCCCAGCTCTTTTCATCGCTTATGCCTTGCCCAAACTGGGACAGAAGCTGTCGTCTCAGAGGCTTTCCAAATGGATCGTAGAGACAATTAAGCTTGCCTACCTCCTGGCCAAGAGGCCGTTGCCGGCGTCCCTGCGGGCTCATTCCACTCGAGCCGTGGCCGCTTCTACGGCGTTTTTCAAAGGCATCCCCCTGGGAGACATTTGTAATGCTGCTACTTGGACGTCCCCTCACACGTTTGTGAGACACTATGCTCTGGACGTCCATGCCCACCAACGTTTCGCAGTGGGCCGTGCAGTTCTACAATCAGCTCAGGTGTGAGACCTCCAGCACCCACCTCCAGGTATGTGGTGTTTATTGCTCGCTATTCTCCCAGAGGTGTGATGCACAGAGACCACGAAGAAGATATACAGGTTGCTTACCTGTAATTGGAGATCTTCGAGTGGTCATCTGTGCATTCACACCACCCGCCCTCCTTCCCCTCTGCTTTCGGTCTCTTAAAAAAAAAAAAGGGAAAACAAATTCATTGGAGGCTGTTTGCAGCGGTCAGAAGGAACTGGCGGGATCCTCGTGCCCCTCCCCGGTCATGCGCAGTGGAGCCGGCGCGGGACCGGGGAGTTGGCACAAAAATCCGTTGAGGCTTTGAAGTTACCGATCGGGATCGGCGCAGGCGCACATAATCCTAGAGGTGTGAATGCACAGATGACCACTCGAAGATCTCCAATTACAGGTAAGCAACCTGTATTTTCTAAAACACTAGTTATGATAAACAGCATACCTAACTGGGATCTTATGCGGTCCCATTTCAAATTATTGGAGTTTCTTCTTTATGAACAAACATTTTCATTATCGTTATATGCAGTTAATACAAAGTTCAAGTGTGTCTTTCCTTTGCACTAAAAAATATATCCTTCTGCATTTTCTGGGAACTGTGAAAGGGAGAAAGGTCTGATAAGAGGAACAAGTATGGCAACTGTTGATAAATTGCTTAGTATTACAGCATAACAGTTTTCTAAAAGTAAGCTGCAAATTAAAAGAATGAAAGAAAACAACCACTAAATAGCCGTAGAGAAAATGTGCAAAGGAAGACATAATAGCTATGCTTTACAAATTTGTTTCAAATTTCTGTTATAAAATACCACAATGGTTTCATATTTTAGGAGCTATGTAATTTTTAAAATCCAAGCAGACCTTAGATCATTTATTTTTATTATACAACAGTCCCACTAATTTACTTAAACTTCAGTGAAGAAACAATCTCATTTTATTTGTAATTTGTTTTGTACTGAAGGGATGTTAACATAGTGTGGTAGACATAAAGCATGTTGAGGCATATAGTAATTCATTTGCAAAAAAGTTTTCCTTCTGTTGATACTAGTTCATATTATTAGTCTGTGGCCCTGTAGTGTCATTATCACGGGTAACGGTAAAGTGTCAGTGACTCAGTCAGTACTAATGAAATTGGGCTAGTGCAAATGTTCTCGGTAACATACAATTCTTTCTGTATTGGCTTAGCATACAACTTGACTTTCAAAATAGTTCAGAACAAGGGAATGCATCTCGTTCTTCATAGGCAGGAAAGTAAGAAAGTAACAGAAATACGAAGAACTGTGGTGTCCAACTGCTGATTGATTTCTTTCACAGCAGTTTCTGCTCCCTGGTGATCCCTAGAATGGTCATGTTCATCTAGTACCTTTTATGCCTGTTGATCTTTGTCCTATACCTGGAGAGTGATATCATTTCTAAAAATCATTTTGGGGTGGGCTGAGCAGTCAAGGAGGTTTATTTTAGCAGTAGTTGGCATGATGTCTTAAAGTAGGGGTCGCCAACCTTTTGGGGCCTGTAGGCACCTTTGGAATTCTGATACAGCATGATGGGCTCAGCTACAAAATGGCTGCCACAGGAGGCAGAGCCAGGCACAAAATGGCTGCCATAGCTTACCTTCAGTCACACAGTGAAAGTTTGTGCTCTGGTGGTAGCTGCTGCCAAAGCAAAGTCTTTAAACACCTGCACAGCCAATCAGATCTTCAAGTCTTACTGGCTAAAAGCCCTGCTTGGCTCCACCCACTTTCTAAAAACACTTGGCAGGCACCAGGAAAGATATGGGCAGATGTCATTGTGCCCACAGGCGCCATGTTGGGGATCCCTGTCTTAAAGTATTTCATGTAATGTTCTCCAATAAAGGGGTCTCCAACCGTTGGGGACCGTTGACTCAATCCAGGGTTTGCCATGCCAAAGTACCATAAAGCTATTTCCATAAGCCCAAGGTGCCATAAGATACATTTGTCTTGAATAGCAGTCTTGCGTACAACCTTTGAGAAAGTTTAAAAAACCATATGTAAGTATGCCAGCTGTTTAAGGAAGAAAAGAAAACAATCCCATTAGCCTGGCCTGAGAGTTGTGTGATTCTACACAATTCTTGCAATCCCAGCTAAGCTTTAACCTTCTTCAGGCTGAGGTCATCAGCAGTTTGGAAAACTTAGTGATCCAGTTTACTCTTAACATTTTTTCAAAGTTAAGCAAGGCCAATTCATTTTGGTGTGATGGGCTTCCATGTAGATGTGTTTAGGACTGCTGGTAATTTTATTCTTTTCCTTGAATATTACTTTAAGATTTGAATACAACAGTGTCACTCCAGTGAGTTGTCAGCAGGAAGGCAACTATTAAAATTAGAAAGCTATTAAGCAGCCAGGTTTTTATTAGGTTTTAGTATTTTGTTTAAGACTGTTCTTAGTTGGTTGATTAATGTAGGCTATATTCTTTCTATCCCTTTATCTCTACAGATGGCAAATGATAGGTCCCTGCTGTCATTGTATGGAAGAAGAAACGGCTATAGTTCAAAGTCAGGATAGAGGGATCCCCCCAGTAATTAATCATAGAGACCTCTCCTTATGCCTAGACAGTCAAAAGCTAAATTTAGGAATTAAATTTGTTCAAAATCTATCAAGAAAATCTGTAGTTTCTCACAGTATATAGGCACAGGAACGTCTGTTGTTGCAAACTTTTCTTTGTCCTATTTATAAAAAAGTTAAGTAAAGGAAAGCAGAGAAGCATGCACAGTGTGCCCATTTTCTGCCTTATAATCTGAAGGTCACTTTGAATTCATGGTGTTTGCTGTGTGGTTATTTTATCAGGAAAAATGATGGTTGATGGAGGTCTCAAAGGGATAGAGGTTAAGCATGATGTGTTCTTGGATAATCATAAGTACCTTTAAAGAGGAAGTATTGCTTCCAGAGGGTTAAATGAACAAACCTAGGACGATAGGAGGTGAAATGCTGAGAATTCCTACATACAAATTTTAGAAAATCTTATTTCATGTGACAGGTGCCCTTGCAGTAGTCAAACTACTAGTACTATGCAGTGAAGAACTTGAAGTGAATGTTGCGTCACTATTCTCTGCCAACCATGTTTGTTTATCCTTCTTCTAAGGATAAAGACAAGCAGTTTAAAACTGTGTGAGTGTTAGATTGAGGTTAAATGTTGGGAAGAGTTTCCTAACCAATTGAACAAAAGGGTTGTCAAAGGGGGAAAACGTTGGTTGTGTACCTCTCAGACCAGGTTTCATAAATGCTTTGCCTCTCATCTGCTGTGAGTGCCCCACCTTTTTTTGACAAGCACTCCTTCCCTTCCAGCAAATTACTTGTCGTGGGCTGGGAAAGAAGACCATAGTTCCTTTCTTTCACCATTCATTACGGAGGAAATCAAAAAAGGGTGGTTTCTGGCTCTCAAGTTGGTCTTTTGTGGGGAGTGCTAGCAGTGCCTTGCAAAAGACCGATGGAAATAGAGAGGAACTACCTTTTATTTTTGCCTCAAGAAGCAAAGAATTAGTGCTTTCTTTTTCTGCTTTCCTGCTGGGTTTTTGTAGGTGGCAGTGGAAGCAGCCACGGGCACCTTTTGTAAAATGCAACTTGCAGGAGAGAAAATTCATTTCCTTTTCCCCACTACTCTTTCCAGGGGAGACGGTTTCTCCCCTTTATTTCCCACAGCAGTTAGGATTGAAAGGCAAGGGTAACCATAAATAATGGACTCAGCTAGTATGTGCAAAACCGTACTAGACCTTTGCTCTCAGCAACAAATATCGTGCAAGTGTTGGACTATGCTGCGCTGGAGTCTTAGGAATTATTTCACAATTATGTCATGAAATCCTTTATGAAGGTGTGCCTGCTGCAGTCACAGATGCTCAGAAAGTATTAAAACTTAGGTTAGCTGCCAACTGCAAAAGCCCAGTAGGAGAGGAGAGAAAGCACTTATTCTTTGCATCTTGAGGATGGCAGGGCAACTTTCTCCCCTACAGTAACTGATGGCTGTTATCATGAAGACTCAATGTAGATGTCTGTGGCCCAATCACAGTTTAGGACAGGGGTGTCAAACATAAGGCTCGGGGGCTGGAACCAGCCTGTCTAGAGCTTTTATCTGACCAGTGAGCAACTGGTGCGAGGGATGGAACAGGAGGCTGCTGGTGGGGGGAAGTGGACAGAGCCATTCTGATTTTGGCTTCAGCATGGCAGAACAATCTCATTTGCAGCAGTCAAGCGGAACCCCTTTGCTCCAGTGGCAGCGTCACTAGTAAGTTGGGAGCCACCACAGCTGCATTCATGCCAGCTCAGGGTTCCAGGGTGAGCTCACACACCTCTACGCTCAACCTGCGGCTCTGAGGTTGCTGTCCTGGATGGCCATGGGGATCAGCATTTGTACATGGGGAGAGCTGCAGATGATCCTCTGCTGAGGCATGCTGGCAGCCAGCACTGCCGCCGTATTCACACTCCCCATGATGCGGCTGTGCTTTGGTCTATGGGGGACGTTCTTTGACAGTTTCTTGCACACATTGGGGGCCTAGTCTTGCCACTGAGCATGCGACTCAGTGGCTGGTTCTCCCTCCCTCATGGACCACATGACGGCCTTCAACCATAGGTGGCTGCTGCCTTGTGGGGGGTGCGGTGTTGGTGATCTCTGGCTATACTGGTCACTGGGCACACTGGTGCCTCTGCCACATGTGTGGCCTTGTATACTGAGTGCCCACTCCCCCATCAGATAATCCAGTGACTTGCAGCCAGGGGTGGCCACTGTTGCATAGGAGCGGCATGACTTGCCAGAGGGCTTGAACCCCAGTACTGCCCTGCCATAGATCACCTGGTGGCTTTGGCCGGAGACGACCGCTTCCACATGGGCAACCCTGGCTTATTGGGTTTGTTTGGTCTGGGTCCCACTGTGAACTTGGGCTTGGACCTGGGCTGCTTCCCCCCCCACTTACTCAGGTGGGGGTTTAGTTCAACTTGTTTTCCCAGTCCCCTTCCATGGATGTTCTGGGATGGGACCTCAATCCACCTAGCCACTTCGTATTTTTACCCTGGGGCCCGGGTGCACAGCATTGGTGGTGGAAGTGGGCTGGGGAAATGGTTTGCCCCCCTCAAGGCAGTGCAGGAGCATCTGCCCAGCACTGCACCTTTGACTCTCCAGCGCACCCATGTGGGTTTTCCTCTGCAACCCCACCCACCCACCCAAGGGGCCTTGCCGTGAGGACACACCACCTTGGAGCTTACCAGCTGCTGTCCTTTATGCAGTTTATATCTTGGGTACCTGGCATTATGTTTTATGGCACATATGGCCTGGCCCGACAAAGTCATATTTATGTCAGATCTGGCCCTCGTAACAAATGAATTCAACAGCTCTGGTTTAGGACATGGTTCAGAAACAAACCCAAGGTTAATGTGACCTTAAATCCCTTTGATGCTTTCATTTCTAATACACTTAGTGCTCTGGTCTCTGGATGCATTTCCAGAAGCAGAACAAAAGCCATAACTGTGGTTGTCAATTCAGCCATCATACTGAACTACAGTAAGCACAAGCCATCCTTTGCAAACTGCTTTCAGCCATGGTTTCTGATTTTGGTGTGTCAGTTGCAAAATGTGTTTTGTCAGTTTGCACTAAACCATAGTTAAGCTTCTTTAACTCTAATTTGGTGTGATGTCTGAATGGAGCCACTATCTCATGCTGGCAGGGAAAAAATGTTTCTGAAAGTGCTTATGTAAATGTATCATAGAACTCTTGATTAACTTTTTTCATACATCAGTGCACACACATAGCACACATATAGCACTTATCAGAGACCTGTATGAAGGAAATTTATTAAGGCTTACTTCCTCTTCAGGATGGAGCATGGAATTATGTTCAAGTATTGATCCGCAAAAAGGATTTTTATTTTATTCATACTACTAAAGTGCTTTTAATTGAGACACTGTGGTAGTTGAATCTAAAAAAAAAAATTAGAGCCTGAAGTTTAGATTCTCAACCATGTAAAAATATTATCTGAAGTTATTTTGTGACGTGCTACAATAAATTTAAATCCCCTGACATGGGGAAGAAACATTATGTTTTGTAAGTGTAACATATGTTACTTTTAATATTCTGACACTGGAATGCAGTTTAAAGACATTCTTTAGTTGAATGGGGCGGGGGAGAAGATTTCATTACATTCAGCACAGTATGAGACTAAGTCAAAGTAGTTTTACTAATTAAATTCAATTGCCATCCATTAGACCAATGGAATGAGATGAATCTACTATACAGCTGACACAGCACAGGTATGCAATTTGGCTAAATGGCTATTTCTAAACTGCAGCACACATTCCTTCACTTGTCCCTTTTTTGAGAGCTGGAATTTCTGCATGAACCCTGTCCCTACTTCCAAAACACTGTTGAATAAGAACAGGAACCTGCTGAAGGGCAAAGATACCTGTTTAAATAATTAGTCCCTAAGCACTATATGATAGTGGTGAATGATAGCTGAAAGTGTGTACAAATCTAAGCCTACCATGGAGGGGGGCACTGGAAGGGCGGCATAGTTGGGCCCATTGGCTGTTTCCCTTGTGTTCTTTTATTGATATATGTTTTAATTGTCCCTGTATCTATAAAACTGCTGCAACTAAGTTTTGTTGCGTTTAACAATTCTCAATTAACAAGGTTTCTGCTTAGTTAAGGGACTACGTGGTTTGAAATTCAGCTAGCACATTAACATTTTTGTATGACCTGCTGTTTTAGGAAAAGTTGTATTCCAGGACAAGGAGTTTCTGACCCTGTTAAAATGACAGGGATACCACTTAGGCATGGGCCAAGACAAAATTTTGACAGCCAGCAGGCCTATAATGTTTCCGAGTGCACAGATTTACACGTTCTGCCAAGATTAAAATTGGCTAAAACCAAGAAGGATATTGGGGATTGACACTTCGGGATGAAATAACAGGGTAGTACTTTGCATTGCTTTAAGAAATATGATGATCCCTTGAACTGTTTTACTTCCTGGAATCCTTGTGAGCTAATATGTAGTAATCAGTCTGAATCTGTTGTGAATGCTAACTGGCTACATCATCCCAGCCTGAAATATTTGGCTGTTCTCTACTCTGAAGCTGGACACTAGGATGCCCAACTGTCTGTAGTTGGCCTAGTTTCCTTGGGAGAGAAGACTGTATTCCTGAGTCTACAAAGTATGGATAAAATTGAGAATTATATTAGATTTTTCTGTCTGCTATTTTTAGAACTCAGTGACAGCTTCAGGGCAAAACTGAATACAAAACTGAATACAAGAAAGCATCAACAGAACATCATTAACTGAAGGATGACACTGCCATACAGCACTTATTCTTTGATGTTTTCCCTTGATACAATTTATAGTGAGTCTTTTGCACTGGTCATCTGTGGTTCATCACTGACAGGTTTGCATGTAGGAACAAGGAAGTATTGCAAAAGCAGCAACAAATGAATTCCTGAGTCTATTTTGTTGCTTGATGTAGCTATTCTCCTCCCCTCTGTCTGAACAGCTGACAGGTTTAAAAATGAAAAAAAGCATTGTGAAGCATGAACTACAAGTCTGAAATGGGGAGAAACTGCAGTTCTTGGGTTTTGTGCCCTCCCAAAGGAGATTCTGCATTCTATTAAGTGTGCCACTCTGATTAATTTAAAGGGTTACATTTTACCGAATCCTCGTGGATGCTTGCAGTTAACCCATATCCAGTGGCAGTTAAGAGTGTGTACAGCATTTATCAAAACTTTCTGTAGTCTCTTTTACTTCAATAGCATCTCAATCTCTATTCAGTAGTTAATGTCCATTGCGGTGAGAGTTCTCAATTCTTGTTTTCAGGAAGCTAGTGGTAAAATGTCAGATTGTCACTTGTAATATAAAAAAGCAACAATGATGGTATTTGGAAAAAACGTTATAATCTCATAAAACAAATTGTAAAGACATGAAAGTGATCTTAGTATGCTTTACTTTTTGGAACAGTTAGTACAGCTGCTTCAGATACCAGTTGTCTGGAATCCCACACTTCCCTACCAATGGAGAGGTTTTCACAAGCATAATTTAAGTTACAGTTACCCTAATTAACATCTTATTTGCATAAAATGCTGATGGCAAAGCAACAAAGAATTGTCTAAGAAGCTGAACCCCCAGTATACAAATGGGCTTTCAAGTTTGTTTGGGTTTTTTTTGCAAAACATGGGTTGGTATATTAATGTTTCAGCTAAGATATGGAACTGTAGTCATACTATTAATTTTCTCACATGCACACCTAGGACATGTTCCTTTTTTGCTTATTAAGAGTACATTTTAAAAAATCTTTTCTTGGAATTAAATGCACATAAAACTGAGAGAATATAATTTTTTAACTTAACATTGGTTAAAATAACAAGAGGTTTCCCTTATTGCAGAAACTAAACATTATTCCATTGCTACCAGTTCAATTTTGGACATATAAAATACATGGGCTACAAGAATCTTGTTTGAAATCTGTCTTTTAGAAGAAAGGGTCACAGGAACTGATGCATAACTTTTAAATTATTGTACAGTGGAGTCAGTTTCTGCTTTCCAAGCCCTTACTTAAAGTGACATGTTTACAGCACTTTGGACTGGAGCTTGCTTTTGATTCTCCAAGTGTTTTCAGACTTCAGGAGGTCATTGCAAACACTGAACCTCACCAATTGTATATCCTTACTCAAAAAAGGCTTTCCCCAAAAATAAAAGATTGCAGAACCTAAGCTGCGGAAATGGAACAGTGTGCTGCCTCAGGGATTTAAAAAAAAATAATTTATACATATTATTTAATGAAGTGCATTATTCTTGAGGAGTACAATTGGAGGTGGGTTCAGGAAAAAGAAACCTAACATTTAGTGTATTTTAGATTTATCTTTTGGCCTTTGCATTTTGGGTCCTGAGATGCCCAAGTTCATAACTTCATCATTTTTATAAAGATAAATTGATTTTTTTGGAGGGGGGGAAGATGACCCTCTTGGATGCAATTTGATCATAGTCTACTGAAACCAATCAGTCTTCCCACAGGTTCTTTATTTAAAGCATAAACTCACACATTATCATAAAAAGTTCTGAGGAAAAGAGAGAACCAGTGTGGCTTGTAGTGTGCATCTACTACAGTATTCTGAATCCGGCAGGCTAGAAGATTAACTCTCCGCTGCAGTGACTCATATGATTAGGTCTAAATAAAGGCCCAGTTCACACAGGCTGATACACATGTCAGCTTATGGTGCAGCTCTGCATGGGAAAGCCATTCGTGGGAAGTGGTTCTTCATTCATTTAGACATTTCAGATCTTCAAGGATGTAATGATGGCAGTTATAATGGCATGCACCACATGGATAGGCAGTTAACATAAGCGTCTTGTGAAATGAAGTTGTGCCTATGAAAAAGCCTTCAAGACACTACCAGATATGCAGCTATACATGTGAACTGCATCCAAGGCAACACTAAGAAACAACTCATTTGGCAGGGTTTAGTTTTGTCCCAAACATGGGATAAGCAGATATGAAAATTGCTAAAGGAAAAATACAAAGCAAGCTTTTAAAAAACCTGTGGTTATCCCATTTGCTTCCAGCACCATCAGGCAATAAAATAATCAGGGAGAAATGTTCCATCCTCCAGAGGTCTGTGCTCTAGTCTCCTGCTTCAAACAATAGATAAACTTTTGATTGTAACCAGAGTGGATGAAGGCAGGCTTAGCACATCCCTTGCCATTTATTAGCACCTCCTTGCAGGGGCCAACTTTGCAGTTTGGAAATTTAGATTCATAAGGATATTTAATCCATCAATTATTTTATGGAGTTATTGAAAATGATTATCTGATGAATATTCAGGTAGGGCTATATTTTGCCTTTCCCTTAAGTATGGTTAAATGTGTGGGCCAGTCGGTTGAATGTTTCCAGTGAAGAAAAGGGCTGTTGATTCATCCTCTCCCTCCCCCCCCCCCCCTCTCTCTCTCTCTCTCACACACACACACACACACACACACACACACGTACATTAATGAAGTATTGATTCTTTCCCTAAGTGATCATAGCTTCAGTGCAACCACTGACCTGGTTAGGCTGCTTTTCAGATCTCTTCTTGCCATGTGAACTGGCCTGAATAACACTTTATCTTCTGGAAGCCTAATCACATGTGCTCCATTTGTAAGTCTGATTAATTTGGTTCAGAATGTAATAGGTTAAGGATTGGGACCTTAGGGTACTAAAATGTAAACATAGTAAATGGACCTGGGTATTTGTCAAATGGTTATTGCTAAAGGGAAGCTATTCTAATACATTTCACAAGTAGCCTTTTCTGAAACTTTTTTCTGTTCACAATGGCATGAAGGTTTTGATGAGCTGACTACTGTGCAAATTACACATTGGAGCGATATTGTTAAGTATGTAAGAAATTTATTATCTTGTTAAAGCTTCATTATTTAAACTGTGATAAATCTGTACTCCATCTGAAGATATTTTCCCCATCAGAATATTTTAATATCCCATGGAGTCATTGGTCTCTGGATGATGTGGAGTAGTTACTGTCTATGCATGTATCTGGTCTCCAGAATGTCTAAAGAACACTTACTGAGGGCACAACTAGATGATACAGAGTCCCTGGGACAGCCTAGGGACACCGCAGCCATTTTATAGCAGGCATTCTCTTGCTTTGAAAATGCTGTGGGGATGTGATCATGCTTGGGACCGTGCTGCTGGTGGAGGAGAGTTTACTTTCATCCCTGCCACACCATTTTTCAAGAGCTCAGCACACCCCCATGCTGCTGTCCTGAGCAGCATCAGAGCCCTGCAGCATTTTTAAAACAAGATAATGCCTGCTGTAAAATGGCTGTGGTATTCCCAGGTGCTTTCTGTGGAGGCTATTGTCTGGTTGTAGAAGAAGAAGAAGAGATTGAATTTATACCTCACCCTTCAGAACCCAAAGGAGTCTCAGAGTGGCTTACAATCTCCTTTTCCTTCCCGTTCCCACAACAAACACCCTGTGAGGTAGGTGGGGCTGAGAGAGCTCTCTCAAGAACTGCCCTTGAGAGAACACCTCTGAAAGAATTTATGACTGACCCAAGGTCACACCAGCAGCTGCATGTGGAGGAGTGGGGATCAAATCTGGTTTTCCCAGATTAGAGTCTGTGTTCCTAACCACTACACCAAACTGGCTCTTTCAGTGAAGTCGATATTGTATTGCTTCTTGCTTTTAATTCTAATTTTGCACACACATTGGCTAAGCATAGTAAACTACAGATTATGGTGAACTGATAAATTATGAAACAGTTGTACAGCGCCGAGCTGTGGCCTTGTTGTTAATGTACTTCCATTTAAAACTCAGTATTAACTTTACATGCTCTATATAGGCAACGAGACTCCTCAGAACACTACAGCTTGACCCTAAAGGCATTGAGTAAGATGGCACTCAATGCCATTAGAACCAAGGAATCGATTCCAGGCCCTTGCAGTGGAGACAGAGATGGAAACACTTGTAGAGGAAGCATCACAAACACGAGGACAGAGAACACAAACATGTGGACAGGACAATACAAAGAAATGGCATGGAAAGGAAGAAGAATGTGTTGGTCATAGGTGACTCCCTGCTGAGGGGTATGGAATGTCATGTGTCCAGGCCTGACTCCCTGGCCCGAGAGGAGTGTTGCCTGCCAGGGGTGAAAATTAAAGATATTACAGACAGGATCTCAAAACTTATCAAACCTACAGAGCATTAGCCATTTGTGATCGTCCATGTGGGAACCAATGGCACGTGAACACCATTGAAAGCATTAAGGCTGACTGTGAAGCTCTCGGGAGGAAGCTTAAGGGAATGGGAGCACAGGTAATGTTCTCTTTGATCCTTCCTGTCATAAGAAGAGGAATATGATGGGAACAGACCATAATGGAGGTGAACCACAGGCTGCATTGGTGGTGTTGGCAGGAGGGATTTGAATTCTGGGACCATGGCCTAGGTTTTCTGGAGACAACCTACTAGCATGTGATGGACTTTACCTGTCAAGGTCAGAGAAGAATGTGTTTGGCAGAAACTCATCAAGAGGGCTTTAAACTGATACCACAAGAGCAAAGAGATGACCAACATAGGGATTTAAATGAATGAGAGCAAACAACAGAGGCCCACCGGTCTAATGGAGCCAAAGTCTAATGGAGCCAAAGGTGTGGGGCTTCAGGTGTCTATGTATCAATGCCCAAAGCTTGGGCAGTAAGAAGGAAGAGCTTGAGCTTCTAATGCAGACAGAGGAATATGATTTAGTAGTCATTAAAGAGACTTGGTGGGATGATTCCCATGACTGGAATATAGTGGTGGATAAAGATGAGTTGTTCAAGAAAAACTGAAAGGCTCGAAGAGGAGGCAGAGTTCCTCTGTATATGAGGAGAGGGTTTGTTTGTCAGAAAATATCAGAGGAGGAAGGCAACAGCCCAGTGGAAAGTATCTGGATGATGATAAGGGAAGGAAGGTGTAATGTAGTATGAGTCCAGTACTCTTCAGAAGGACAAGCAGTATTGTGGTTGGAGTCTGCTACAGACCTCCTCACCAGGATGAAGAAGTGGATGCTGCCCTCCTTGTACTTGACAGGATATCCAAACAACTTGACCTGGTAGTTATGGGTAACTTCAGCTTCCCTGATGTGTGCTGGGAGACAAACTCTGCAAAGTGTCCACAATCACACATGTTCCTGACTTTTCTGGCAGGCAACTTCCTTCATCAAATGGTGGAGGAAGCTATGAGGGGCACAGTCATACTCAACTTAATATTGACCAGCAGGCAAGAGATGGTTGATGGGGTGAAGGTGGTGGGGACCTTAGGGGAAAGTGACCATGTCGTGCTAGAATTCCTTTTGCTGTGAGAGACCAAGGAAGTTCATAGCCACATGTGTATGTTGGATTTCAGTAGGGCAGACTTTAGTAAACTCAGAGGCATGATGAATATCATTCCATGGGCAAGACTGCTGGAAGGGAAAGGAGCAAGTGAAGGGTGGACTCTCCTAAAACAAGAGCTCTTGCAAGCTTAATCCATTGCTGTTCCAACAAGAAGGAAACATGGTAGGAGCCAAAACAGCCAGTGTGGATGAACAGAGAACTTCATCATATGCTAAGGGAGAAAAAGGAAATGTTCAAGAAATGGAGGTGAGGACATACCTCTAAAGAAGAGTATTTGCAGGTTGCTAGGCTCTGTAGACCATCCATCAGAGAGGCCAAAGCTCACAGTGAACTAAAGCTGGCCTCAGAGGCACAGTACAACAAGAAAATCTTCAGATATGTGAGGAGCAAACGCAAGATAAAGGAGGTGATGGGCCGACTGTTGGATAACAGCGGAGAACCTCTGACAAGAGGACAGAGAGAAAGCAGAAAGGCTTAATGCCAATTTTGCCTCAGTTTTTTCCCCTAAAGAAGAGAACAGGCTTATCTAGAGATGGTAGCTGGCAAGTCACAGCATCTGGGCTGCTGGTGGACATGGACAGAGGTAGTTGAAAAGTACCTGGCTGCATTGAATGAATACAGATCCCCCAGGTTAGATGTTATGCACCCAAGAGCGCTCAAAGAAGTTTCTAGAGAAAGTTGTCCTTCATCTTCCAGACCTCTTGGAGAACAGGAGACATTCCACAAGACTGGAGGAAGGCAGATGTTATCCCAATTTTTCAAAAAAGGGAGAAGGGATGACCCAGGAAACTACAGGCTAGTCAGTCTGACTTCTATCCCAGGGAAGATACTGGAGCAAATTTTCAAGGGATCAATCTGCAAGCATCTAAAGGACAACTTGGTGGTCCAGGGAAGTCAGCACGGATTTGTCCCCAACTGGTCCTGCCAGACCAACCTTATTTCCTTCTTTGATTGAGGGATGACCTTACTGGATGGTGGGAATGCTATTGATGTTGTTTACCTGGTTTTCAATAAAGCTTTTGACAGGGTTCCCTGTGATGTTCTGATGGGTAAACTGTTGACTGGACTCTAGTACAATTAGGTGAATTGGGAACTGGTTGAAGAACTGTACACAAAGAGTAGTTGTCAGTGGCATTTCATCTGAATGAAGGGAGGTGTCCAGTGGTGTGCCACAGGGCTCGGTTCTGGGCCTTGTACTTTTCAATGTTTTTATAAATTATCTGAATGAGAGTGTGGAGGAGCTACTCATTAAATTTGCAGATTACACCAAATTTACACCCTGCCCTTCACTACCCCAAAGAGTCTCAGAGCAGTTTACAATCCCTTTCTCTTCCCTTCCCTTCCCTTCCCCTCCTGTCCCCACAACAGACACCCTGCCCTTGAGAGAACAGTTCTGAAAATGACAGACCCAAGGTCACACCACCAGCTGTACGTGGAGGAGTGAGGATCAAACCCGATCCTCCCAGATTAGAGTCTGCACTCCCAACCACTACACCAAACTGACATCTTATTAACAAGAATAAGTACTGAGTTCTACATCTGGGTAACAAAAATGAGGAACAAGTATACTGGATGGGGGATATACTTCTGGGTAGCAGTGTTGCGTGAACAAGATCTTGGGTTACGGGTGGAACGACTAGAAAGTGAAATAAGTTAAATATGAACAGCCAGTGTGATCCAGTGACAAAAAAATCTTGAGGTGTATCGATAGAGGCATAACAACCAAATCGCAAGATGTTGTAGTCGGTCATACACTGCATTGGTCAGGCCACACCTGGAGTATTGTGTGCAGTTCTGGATGCCTCACTTCAAAATGAAGCAGGTGCAGAGGAGAGCAACAAGGATGATTGGGGGCCTGGAGACCAAGCCTTATGAGGAAAGGCTGAGGGACTGGGGAATGTTCAGTCTGGAGAAGAGGAGGTTGAGGGAGACATGATTGCTCTCTTTAAGTATTAGAAGGGCTGTCACTTAGAGGAGGGCTGGGAGCTGTTCCTGTTGGCAGCAGAGGATAGGACTCACAATAACGGGTTTAAATTAAGAGTGGCAAGGTGCCAACTGGATATTAGGAAAGAGTTTCTTACAGTAAGAGTTGTGCAACAGTGGCATCAGCTGCCTAGGGAGGTGGTGAGCTCCTGGCAGTCTTTAAGCAGTGGCTGGACAAACACTTGTCAGGGATGCTTTAGGCTGATCCTGCATTGAGCAGGGGGGTTGGACTAGATGGCCTGTATGGCCCCTGCCAACTCTGTGATTCTCTGATTGTATCACAGCATCACAAATGCAAATTGTATTGTAAAG
Source organism: Lepidodactylus listeri (assembly GCA_029233225.1). Taxonomy (NCBI): domain Eukaryota; kingdom Metazoa; phylum Chordata; class Lepidosauria; order Squamata; family Gekkonidae; genus Lepidodactylus; species Lepidodactylus listeri. The sequence goes on from JARCFY010000002.1 coordinate 98,954,829, forward strand.
CACAGTAAACAGTAAAACAACCATAAACTAATATTAGGAAGGAGGACACATACCAAGGACAATACAAAAGTTCAAAACAGAAAAGAAGCCAGGAGTACATTATCTGATCCTTCTCTGGAATAGCACCAACTCCAGAATGGCATGTGACGTTGCAGAAATTGCCTTGGATCCAACAGAGTATTCCTGTGGATGGAAGGATTTACATTTGTGGAAAGTGATTCTCTCACCTCCTTCTTCCCACAGCCCCCTGAAATGCTGCTCTTGGGGGACAAGAGACTTGTGCATTGGGAAGGCAGAGGTGAGAACCCCATGTAGGCAGAAATCATTCCCTCTGCAGAAATGGTCCATTGGATACAGTCTAGTGTATGCACTTATCTGGGAGAAGGGGTAGAACTAACCAAGTTTCCTGGACCAACCTAAGGTGGTCCTTTTACGACAAAGGGTTTGTAGGTTTACCTGGCTGGTGGTCATGGAAGCATCTGTGCCAGAAATGTTCTGCCATTTGTTTAGGACTTGAGCTCATAACCAGTTAGGACTCTAAGAGAAGAAACAACTTCCCAGATCTTTCCGACCAAACTTAACTAAAATGAGTTAAGATGGAAGACTCTTGTTATTTTTGTTATTTTGTTGGGCAGGGTGCACAAGTTCCTTGAGTTTTCTGATCCTACACAACTGTATCACTTCTGAAATACAACCTTTGCTATTTTCCTATATGGAACATATACAGGATTTCCCTTGTCAGGAGCCTGCACATCTCCCTCTCAGGGAAAAAGGGCACTGCTGAACACAAACAGGAAGCATGAGAAATTTCTTAATCCTGGCCTGAACTACTAGGAAATATCCAAAGCAGTATTCTGGCAAGGGATGAAATACACTGAAAGGGAAAACTAAAATGCATCTGAGTAGCAGAACTACCTGCTGCAGTGGTGATTTTAAAACAAACATAATTGAGTTATCAACAATAATTATTCCATTGTTGGAATAAGAGTTGATTATCATATCTGCTGTATATAATTATGGCTGTATTTGCATCCAGATATTGGTGACAACACAGACTAAGAGGAATCTTCCTGGTGTCCTTTGTTATCTCTCCTTACACTGCTTTGCAGTGCAGCCATGTTGACCTGGAACTACATGTGCATGTGGGCAGAAGGCAACGTTGTGTTTGTTTACATATAGCAGCCATTGGAAGTAAACTTAATTTTGAAAGATATATTACTGATTGGCAGCACCAAAAGGGTGACGAAATGCGAAGAAAGCACAGGGCAACAAATCAATCAACAATGAGAAGATATTTCTGAACCTGCTTGAGGAAGTGGCTTTTCAGAGGCAAGGCTCAAATGATTTAGGACAACTGAAAGAATGTATGCAGCTCTGTTTAAAGTACTTGGCAAGAAACTAGCAAAACATGTTTATTTACCTATCATGTTTGTATGCCGCTATTACTCCACAGCACTCAGCCCAGCATGCATGTGGTATTATATATCAGGATATCCTCACAACAACCATGAGAACCTATGACATGTTCAAGGCCACTCAGTCAACACAGTGGTTGATTTGGGATTGAAATCCATGTGGGGTTTTTTCGTCCAGGTCTGAGAACTCTATGCACCAGACTAATTATCTTTAAAGAATGATGTCCTGTCCTTTCAACCCTTCAGAGTTTGCAAGGGCGCTCACAATCATACACTGTAAAAATACAATACAGGGAATCTAAAGCAACATCAATAAAAATCCTCAGGAAAAGGAGCACAGAATATGGCCTGTCTGGAAGACAGTTGAGTAAGAACACGGGGCAGAAGGCAATCTTTAGGCATTCCATAAAATGAATGCTAGTGGACAATGACAGCAGATCAAAAAGATAGTTTCAGAGGGTAGCCAATGTTGATATGTAGTAGAAGAGCTAAAATAAGAGCTTCGTCAGGGAGTTTTGATGCACAAAAGCTTATACCTAAAAAAACCTTGCTGGTCTCTAAGGAGCTATTGAACTTGAATCTAGCAGATCAAAACTCGAATCTAGCAGATCATCCTTCATTCATTCTATTCCAAATTCATCTCAGCCATTACTATATCTTGAGCTCTTTGAGCAGTCTTAAATGCCCAGGTTGGTTCCTCTGGGTGGTAATGGAAGACACTATCACCTTGCCACCATGGTTGGTAATAAATCACTGATTAATAGAAGAGTGTACAGTTGATCAGTAGAATGAATTATATGCATACAAGTGGAAAGACTAGAAAGTGAAATAAGCTCCATAGTGTGTGTGGGTAGGTCTGTTCTTCATTAGGAGCAACTGTGAAGGAATGCAACACAATCACATTAATCAAAGAAGTTGTTGTTCCAGTGTATTATTCATTTTTATTTGGCATAGGTAGCATGGCATTTGTTAACTTAAGTAATTAGTATACCTGAAATAGTTCCCTTTGATAGTTAATTAATAATATGGGTGTTTTAAAACATTTGCTCAAAATTGTAAATGTCAAGGACCAAAGTACAATATCCTGACTCACAGTGCTCTATAAGACACATTGCCAGTTTTAAAAAGTTATATATGATTATGCATTAAAACATCACTACACAAGAATATTTTATTACCTCATTTGGTTTTAGAAGGTATGCTTGTGTTTATTGTGGTGTAGAATAACCTGAGTTAGAAATATCTCCAGAATGGAGGTTAATTACAAATGTTAGTTATAAAAGTAATCTTTAAAGTGGTCCCAGTCACTCTGGGCTTCCCGAAACAGTTGTCCTGAACCACAAAGCATCAGTTCCTTCAGTCCCCAATTACCAGTTTTGTGTCCTTCACACATTTATCCCATTAGAGGCTCTGGGCTGACAGGCTGCAAAAAGGCTCTTCAGAAAACCTTTGGACATTGTGGTTTGCTCAACCTCAGGATGTCCCAAGTGCTTAACTGTTGTTGAACTAATGTATGGAATGGAACTTGTGCAGCTCAGATTCAGAAACTGGATGCACCTCCTATACTTAAAAACCTTTACAGTGGAAGATTTCCATTCCACATCACTGCAAGAGTGCTGTGACTGGAAATATGAGCATGGATGTTTATTTATTTATTTATTTAAATTTCTAGGCTGCTCTCCCCGCACAGCAGACTCAGAGCGGCTTACACATTTTATGTATGTATCCAAAGTGGCTGCATCTTGAATCAATCTTCTGATAATAAAGAGGCTAGCCTCTTTTGCTGTCATGCTAGCGGTAATGTGATGTGATGGTAGTCTCCTCTAGTCTTGGGCGATTCCCCGGGTATAGAAAAGATATTACTTTAATCCCTCCCATCCAGTCCTAATTAGGGGTGTTTACAAAAAAAATCAGGATTTTTTGGATTCAGATATATTGGATCCCAAAAAATTCAGGATTCCCAACCACCCCCCCTCCCCAAATTCCAATACCGGTATGGTATTTAGATTTAGGTTTTTGGTTTTAGTTTTTTAAAAAAAAATCCTGAATTTTTCCAGCTCCATTATACCCTATGGGACTATTATAGCCAATGGGAAATCTATCTGGGGGCATCCAGGGGTCTGGGGGGCTGTGTTTTGAGGTAGAGGCACCAAAATTTCAACCCAACTTCTGGTGCCTCTCCTGAAAAGAAGCCCAAGTTTCAAAAAGATTGGACCAAGGGGTCCAATACTATGGTGCCCCCATCCTCCAGTGTTTCTAATGGTGGGAAAACAGCAAAAAAACCAAGAACTGATGTCAAACCAGAGAGTCTGTGCAATAGAAACTGAAGGTAGGTGGGTAGGGTTTTCCCAAGCCCAGCAGAACCAGTTCATGTACAGAGTGCCCAGCAGAACCAGTGCCACTGTGGCAATGCCAGCTCAACAGATCCAAGCAAGGGGAGGTTGTAAGCCCAACACAGTTAGCATATGTACAGAGTGCCCAGCAGAGCCAGTGCATGAACATAGTGCTCAATGAATATGCCTCCATCCTCCATTGTTTTTAATGGGTGAAAAAGATAGCATTTAAGGGAAGGCACTTGGTTTTGAACCTCTTTTGAGTAGAGGCACCAGAAACAATGCTAAAAATTTGGTGTCTCTACCTCAAAAAACAGCCCCCACAGAACCCCGCTTACCCCAGGAAAGATTCCCCATTGTAGTCTATGGGAATCATTGACTATAATGGTCACTGTGACGAACTGACCTCCGAAACCAAGATGCTTAGTGCACCAGATTCAGAGAGCTGGGAGATTAGGGGTTAATGCCTCACTGTAAAGCACAGTTTGATTGACAGACTGCTGCCTTCCTGACCCCTTTCTTTCTGATTAGTTAGTGCCAGCTGAGGAGAGCTTTCAAAAGTCTTGTCAGTCTTATCAGAGGGAATCAGTAGTCGTTTGGACTTCGGCTTGGCAATAGCCAGTCAGGAGGAGTGTGTGTATTGGTCTGAGGAAAACAGACAAATCACTTAGGAAGTGAAGAGACACAACTCCTTGCCCTTACTGTGTACCAACACATTTGAGGAAAAGTTCAGAAATCAGAACTTAAAAGTCTAAGTTTCAGCCCTAGATGAATTCTGTTTATTCACAATCTCCAGAATTGGGGTTTAGGTTTGACATAAGACACTGGAAAGGAGTTGGAAAGTCTAGCCAAACAGGAAACAGATTATCGCTCCTAGAAGGAGGAGGATATTTTTTACCCATTCATTAGGAAAAACTTTTTTACAGTAAGAGTTGTGTAACAGTGGCAGCAGCTGCCTAGGGAAGTGGTGAACTCCCCCCTCACTGGCAGTCTTTAAGCAGTGGTTGAACAAACACTTGTCAGGGATACTCTAGGTGATGTTGCATTGAGCAGGGGGGTTGGGCTAGATGGCCTGTATGGCCCCTTCTGACTCTGTGATTCTGTGATTCTGAGGGTTCAAGTCAGAAGGGACCCCTGGTTTGTGTGAAAAGGGAAGCAGTCTTAGACTTCTCAAGAGAATAAGAGGGAAAGTTATAATCCCACAAGGGAAGTATTTAAATACCGGAAAATAGTACTAACTTCCAGGAAACTAAAATAGTTTAATGAAAATTTATTAAGACATATTGTTGCTGAAAAAAATCTCCAAGACAAACAAACCTCTCACAGTTAAGAACTGAGTATCTAAGAATACAAGGTTCAACTGTACTCTGTTGCCTGTTCAAAATATTATAATTTGTATAAACAATCAAATTTATCTCAACTTCTTGTTCCTTGCCCTATTCCTAACTCACCTGTGCCTGTTCAATAAAATCAACTTTCATATTAAGTGCCATTTCCAAAGGGATTTATAAGAGGATTCCTGCTGAGTTACAATAACTCTCTGGCCTGGGCAAAAGCCAACAGGGTGGGACACGCAGGAAGTTATAATTCTATAATTCAAATACACTACTAAGAGGCTGCTCAGTCAGAGTGGGAAACTGTTTTGGTGGGAAAATCTGCTTTATAGAAAAGAAGAAGCAGGGGTCCGTCATAGTCCCCATAGGCTATAATGGTGCCAAAGGCATCTAAGGGTCCTGTGGTCCCTTTAAATGCATTCGTGAAGCTGCAGCTTCACCTGGAATGGGATTATCCATAATTGGCTATGCTCGATAGTAGAAAGTACACCCCCTTGGATATCTGGGAAGGAGGAGGTTTGGATTTATACCCTGCCCTTCATTTGGAATCTCAGAGTGACTTACAATCTCCTTCCCAATCTCTCCCTACAACAGACACCCTGTGAGGTAGGCGGGGCTGAGAGAGCTCTGAGAGAACTGACTGACCCAAGGTCATCCAGCTGGCGGCTTCTGGAGGAGTGGGGAATCAAACCTGGTTCTCCAGATTAGACTCTGCTGCTCTTAACTACTATACCAAACTGGCTCTCTGATAAGGTAGTTTCCGGCTATTTTTATGGCTCGAATAGAGCTGAATGCACACCCCTAGTCTTGATGAGGCTTTTGGTGGCATGGAATAGTGAAGCTGAGTGTTAGCTGAAAGAACAACGAGTGAGGGGGGAAAGCTTGTTGTCGTGAGCTGGAGTGCCAATCAAAGGAAGTCCAGAAAAGCCAAGGTCAGGAGCCAAGAAGACAGTGCAGCATCCAAAGCCAAGCTGAGGTCAGGAGCCAGAAACACAGAGCCAAGTCTGAAACCACTAACCAGAAGCGTAGTCCAAAGCCGAGCCAGGGTCAGGAGCCAGGAACACAGAGCCAAGTCCAAAGTCAGGGGGTCTGAAGGTCTAGGTGCAAGAGCCGAGGTGGATGCAACCTGCACAAAGCTGACGTTACTCCCACAAAGATTACTGCCCAGAGTGTGAAGTTAAATGCTGTTGCCAATTAGCCAGCTGCATGATCGCCCAGGCTCCTGTTAAAACTCTGGGCTAGCTAAGCGCCTCCCTTGTAGCCTGGCCTCTCTTCGCTTGATTGCTAAGTTTTGCTGGAGTCACTCCCTTTAACGAGTCACATGTGGGGGTGAGTCAGGAGGACTTTCAGCTTGCAGTTCATCCTTCTTATCTGAGCCAGGTGTGAATACTGCTGTTACAGGCACTTGCCAAATATCCTCCTCTGCTGCTTCAGAGGGGCCAGCTGTGGTTTCTGCAGGCTCAGTCAGCTCATCCTCATCCATGCCCATGACACTTGTTCATTTTCTTGAGAGCGTATTGTATCCAAGACCGATTTCCCACAGCTGCTGCTCTGCCCCCGCTTCTCCCCTGCCCTCTTGATTGTGTCAATTTCCCTCTATTTGCCATGCGGCCGCATTTTTCCCCGGAGCTTTGCCCAATTTCCGCTGCGTCTACTCAATCCTGTTTTTTGAGGATTGAGTAGACAAGGTGGAAATTGGGCAAAGCTCTGGGGCAAAATGTGGCTGCGCGGCAAATAGTGGGAAATTGACATGATCGGGGCAAAGGAAGAAGCGGGGGCGGAGCAGCGGCTATGGGAAATTGGTCCCAGAGGAATAGAAAACTGAGGGAGGGGATTTCTTTCGAAGTCTTTTCTGTGATCCCTCATAGGGAACCCCAGTCTGTAATATTTGAAATCTGCATTAGATTGGACTTTAATAAGTACATACATAGTTTATTATGATCCATGATCAACTAATAAAGAACAACCATGTGTGATGCACATTGGTTACATAAGCAGGTGTACTATGCAGAACTCCTACAATTAACGATAAAATAATTAAAATCCTAAACCAATTTTTTCAACAGAAATACTGTGGGAGATCTAAGGTACTTACTATTTTTTTTTCATTTCCCCCTTAACTAAAAAGAGAAACTTTATGGCCATCTGGAAATAGTTGTGATTCATAATTAACTCTTAATAACAGGAACTTCTGAATTCACATGCTGCATATCCAGTCAAAGTAGCTCTTTGACAAGCCAAAGAATTTGCTCATCATAATGTGATACATCTTGTAAGAGCAGTGTTCATGGTAGGATAAAATAATGGCCTCAGCAGAAGAAACAACAACAGAAGGGCACAAAATATACCCTGTTCCAAATTTCCAGCAGTGGCAAATGTGTGTATTTTTCTTTTCCCATAATTATAAATATTAAGCCGATGCTTAATGAAAACACTGAAATAGGGATGACTTGGAATGAAGCTAAATCTGTTGTACCCTTCCACCTAAAAAAACCAACAACAACAAAACCCAAGAACAGGGCTTCTTAAAAGTCAGCTTTAATTTTAATTCTTGCTCATGATTAACTGCGACTTACAGTACTCGTGAGGTGAATGTTCTGATGACTATTTCATGAAAAGCATTGGCAATGAATCAGAAAAATTCTCCGTTCTGATTTAATGTCATTTTTATCAGTTCAGCCAAATGTACAATCCATTAATTTAAAGTGCTGTAGGCCATTTTAACTACTGAAGACTTACTATAGCTATCCCATTTGTTGCTATGTACAAAGTTGAACCTTAAAAAGATTTATACCTTTCTTAGTTGAAATCACTGGGCTTAGAAGGGAGCAACTCTGTTAGGATTGCCCTGTTAGTCTTAGAACATTACTGAAAAATATTTGTAGGAAAGTCTTCTCCTGCTTGTCAAATGGGACTGATCTTTGGAGTTCAAAACAGTAAGGACAGCTGAAAATCCTGCAGACCAAATTTAAGAGTACTGCCTGTTATACCAGCTGTTTATAATAGGGCAGAGGTGAGATTTATGCCAGTGACATGACTGTACCCTTATATTATTGCCTGCTTCTCAGAATGGATGATAACACGTTATTGGTAAAATCTTTCTGGGAACAAAACAAAATTAAACTATGAAACAACTGAATTTCTCAGAACCTAAAGAATTAATGTTTAGACCACACAAAATAATTTATTAAAGATGAATTAAGAAAACATTTATATAATATATAATTATATAATACAATGTAATATAATTACATGAGCTGCAGACCAGAAGGTCGGTAGCTCGGCAGTTCGAACCTGAGTGCTGCGTGACAGAGTGAGCTCCCGTCTCTGGTCCCAGCTCCTGCCAACCTAGCAGTTCGAAAGCAAGAAATTGCAAGTCGATAAATAGGTACTGCTTCAGTGGTTCTGTGCACCTTGGCATTTAGTCATGCCAGCCATGAAACGGAGATGAACACCCACCCCCTAGAGTCAGATTTGACTGGCTTTTGAGCAAGGGAAATTTTTACTTTTACCTTTAATATAATTACACAATATAATAAAGATACAGAATCAGTTAGCTTTCTTCATATCTTAATATCATTTAAACCATTTTCAGAAGGTGCTTTGTAATAGCCCTTGCCTTATGTAGGATATTCATTGTCCTGAGATGCCAACCAATGCCTGTTCAATATCTTGAAATGAGGACTTTCGGTTTCAGGCGCTTTAATGGTGGGCGCTTCTCTCTGCAACTGCAGGAGAGGCGGCCCGTTCTCAGCAGGTTGAAGGGGTTCCGGACTGGTACCGGACCCCCAGGGAGCCTAGGGAAGGGTCCCTGCCTGGGGTGCTTGAAGGTAGCCTCTCCCTGTGGTGGCGATTGCGGGATTCAGGCTCCTTTTTACCCCTAGAGGTTTGCCTGCCGGAGGAGGCCCTCGGGCTGCAGGAAGCGCTGCTGTGAAGCTGCAGAAAATGTAGAGCGGAGGGGTGATGGTCTACCAGATACGCAATGGCTGAATCATGAGTCTCCTGATCTTTTGATATGAAGCGTTAAGGGGTGGGTTAGGAGGATCGGATACCCCCCACCCCCTTGCTCGTAACTTATTGGAGACTTCCCCATGGTCTTGTTGCTGTTTTGGAGGCGTTATAAATGCATTGGAGAGCTGGATCGCATGGAGCAGAGGAAGAGCTTGCGAAAGGCATCGGTGTGACAAATCAAGAATGTCTCCTTTGAGATCTCTTATCTATCTGTAAACAATCGGCGACTGCAGGAAGAAATGGCGGGGAGAGCTTCTCCAAAACCTGGAAGTTCGCTTCCTATTTTAAAAAGTGGATCTGAGCTGAATGCGGTATTGACGGCGGCACTGCAACCCCTAGTGGACCAACTGGCTTCAATCAACACTAAACTGGAGACGATGCAAACTGAAATCAGAGAGTCAAACAGAAAGCAGGAAAGGCTCCAGCAGGAACTCCTAGATGTCAAAACAGCAGTTGAAAAAAAATGACTCAAGACTGCAGAAAACTGAAAAAGAAATATCTTTTCAAAGTGACAATGTATTAAAGCTTCAAATGGATCAATCAAATTACTTCCTGAGATTTCAGAACGTTCCTGAGTCAAAAGGAGAGAATCTGAAGAAAATATTAAGTGATGCATTGGCACCTTTTACAGGATGGCAAGCAGCGACAATTCAAAGCGACATGGATATGACCTATAGGACATATCCAGAATATGTTAAAAAGAAGAAACTGCCAGGTGAAATTGTGGTGAGATTCTCAAAAAGATCAACCAGAGATCTGGTGTTAAAAGCCACGAATGGAACTGTTCTGAAGATACAGGAAGAAGAAATTAGAGTTCTAAAAGATATTCCATTTGAAATAAGAAAGAGAAGGAAAGCGTATAGGAGTCTGGCTTTATGGTTGCAGTCAGATACTATTCCTTATAGATGGGACATTCTGGAGGGACTGTTGTTCAGCTACAAAGATAAGAAATTTAAAATTGACTCTATTGAAAAAGCAAGAATGTTTTTGGAAAAGTGCAAGAGGAAGAAAACAGAGACTGAACCAGATGATTCACTGGCAGAGCAGGAGGGTATGTATGGATTTGAAAGCTCAGAGATTGAAGATGGAGAAGACTTGGACTCTAAGAAAGGGGCGGCTGCCCGTAGAAAGAAGAAAGACAAGAAGAAAGGAAGAGAATCAAAGGAGAAATAGTTTTATGTTTTTTTCTTCGCTGTAATAACACACCAAGCCTTGTAATCTCAAAATTTATCATAGATTGTTTTCTCTGCTGTATGTAGTTCAGGGATCCAACGTTAAATTTTTATTTGTAAACAGCAAGAATGAATTAATAATGTATGCCAAGAAATAATTTAGCTTTTCAGTAACTAATGATGTTAGTATTATTATTTATTTATTATTTATTTCATAAAGTTTATATCCCGCCCTCCCCGCCAATGGCGTTATTAGCATTATGAACGCATTTTCTGTATACCTTAGGGTAGAATAGTGTGTAGCTTTTAGTGTAGGTGTAGGGAATAAAATGCAATAAAAATTTTTTTTAAAAAAATCTTGAAATGAGAACATCCTTTGGAGCCAATGGCCTTATATTTCAGAACACAGTCAATTAAGATCATCTTTCATTGTGTTCTTTATTTTAATAGCTATACTGAACCTAGGATGGAAATTTGCTGGATGGTTTGGCCAGTTTTGCTGTATAGTTGTTATATTTCATCTAACCAAGAGATGTATTTTCCACTCAAGATTATGAAATTTGTAGGAGAATTCTTGAGAAACTAAAAACAAAAATTATTACAATAAGGGCTGTCATTCATAAAAAAGTAGTAAGGGTTTTTAAAATCATATGTAGTGCATGTAATCCCCCATGTTCAACTTATCTAAGGTATAGTTTTATTTTTCACATGTCTGCAGTGTGATAAAGTCTTGTAATAGGTTTCATAATAAGGGGGGATTTGCAAAGTGATGCAGTCTTTTAATAACCTAATTGGTTGAACAATAAATCTCTGGTTGTCTGGCTGTAGAATGCAGATGAAAATTCTGAACAATACCTGCTGACAATGTATGTAAAAGCTCTTTGTGACTTTAATTGACATGAGATCAGGCCCAGAGCCAGTGCTAACCTTTTGGAAAAGTCATATGTCAAAAAGACTGTGAAAACTCCCATCAAATAAAATAAAGTCCTGTTTTATTAATGTGAGAAACTGTCCCATGAAAAAGTCATCTAGTGAACTTTTATATAGAGAAACATGAGGGATAAATTCAGGTGGATAGCTGTGTTGGTCTGAAGCAGCAGAACAAAGTTTGCATGCACACAAAAGCTTATACCTTGAATAAAACTTTGTTGTTCTTAAAAGGTGCCACTGGATTCAAACTTGGTTCATGAGGCATAAATGACACTATAGCATTGGGCACTATATATTACAGCTCTCCAAGGAGATACCTCCGGGAATGCCAGACTTGGCCAAATGTAATCCACAAGTAAATAAGTGATCTATGGGGAGGGAAAAGGAAGTTATGCTGCTTTCTTTTCTCAAAAAAAGAAAGTGGTAATTGTACTGCCTTGTGACATATGTCTTGCATTCATTTCCTCTGTCTGCATCACTTTAGTGAGAAAATTTTGTGTGTGTGGAAGACGTGATGTTTGCATACACCCATGTATTCTAGGCCCTCTTGTTTATGTGCAGTATCTTTCTGTCAAGGTTTTTCCCCCTTGTTAGTAATGGGAACATTCTGTTCCATAACTTATTCTTTTGTTGTTGGTCTACTCATATACTTTCTCATTCTACTGCTATATTGCCACATGTGCAAAAAAATTCTCAAGTTACAGAAAAATGTCAACCATATGTAACATACAAGAAGATTAGTGGCAATAAGACTGAATTAATTGTGGTTTTGGCAGTCGAGACACCATAAGGGCCATATTTTAGCGCTTTAGACAAATCCACATGTATCTTTTGCTATAGATCTACAGTACGTGCGGCTCATTAAATGCACAGCCTGCTTGGTAGTCTGGTCTGTCACACAAAAATGGATGGCAGCAAACTGGCATCCCGGAGGTGTTGGTAGCACTACAGATTTTAGTACTGATGCCAGTCATTGTATATCATGAACCTTTTCTGCTGGTTAAAGTATGTCTTGGAGGGCCAAAAATGCTAATTTCAAATATTCCATGCTTCCTGATGTGCATACATGGAAATAATAATAATGGAAAGAAATTTTACTAATGAAATTCTGTGGTGCGTTCCATAGCCAGACTTTCAGTGCTATCCTGAGCAGAGTTACACCCTTCTAAGCCAGTTGAAGTCAGTGTAATGTTTATATACTAAATATGTGTTCTGAAAAGTTTTAGATCTCTTTCAGGATATGTAATGGAAAAGCAAGAACTATATTGACAGATCCAAGAACTGAAACTATCCCAATATTTGCCCATTGCAGAAAACGATTTACCCTCATATAGGGTTGCTAACCTCCAGGTGATGGCTAGAGATCTCCTGGGATTACAACTGATCTCCTGACAACAGAGATCAGTTGGCCTGGAGAAAATGGCCACTTTGAAAGGTGGACTCTTATGGCATTATGCCACATTTAAATCCCTCCCCTCCCCAACTCTTCCCTCTTTAAGTTCCACCCCGAAAATCTCCAGGTATTTCCCAACTTGTAGCTGGCAATCCTGCCCTCATATGAAGCATGAGTAAAATACTGTCTTTCCAACGGTAACTTCAGAGAAGGTTATGTTTATAGCTCTAGATTATCAGTTATTTTTGTTTGTTTTTTGGGCGGGGTTGGGGGAAGTAAGCAATTAACACCTACATTTCTACTGTACAGAGTTGCGGACTTTGGTGTCAGGATCTGTATTTTTTGTTGGCTCCCCTCAGCCAAACGTCCTAAATCCTTCTAAATCACTTCATGCAGATAAGTCTACTGCTAGACTAACTTCATAGTAGAGAATACAGTCCACCCAAAACTAGTATCAACTAAGCAGTGTGGACAAGAAAAGAAAATAGAAATTCCACATTCTTGCTTGAACTTGTTTGAGTTCAGCTGAGGCAACTTTCATTGCCTCCTAAAGCACTAAAATGTAGGTGACGGAAATGCTACTTTACTAATTTCAGCGGAATGTTTAAAACAAAGTGTTACTGTTTAATCTGGGCACATGACGTGCGAATGAATGTTTGAATGAAATGACATAATTGTTGGTTAGTCTGTATAATTTAGAGCGGGAGCCCTGCTCAGTACAAGTTTGAGTTCATGAGAGCTGGGCAGGATTCTAATTTTTTCCCCTTGGGCAACAGAACTTCATCTTTTCTCTTCCCTTGAATTCATAAACGTTTAAAATAGGCATATTACAGAGTTGCTTAGCCATGAGCATTTTTCTTAACATCACATATGACATTTAGTCCGTCTCTGTTTTAAACAATCACACACAAGCTGTTGCTGGCCATGGTGTAAAGCTATCTGGAAAGCAGGAGCTTGGCTCAGAGAAATAAGGTAATTATTTGCCTGAATATATCAAAACCTTAGAATTAAAGCAGAACATTTATAGAGTTTTTAAAAAAATCTGTAGGAAAGCTATTTTTATTGAAAGGAATTCCTATCAAGGAAATGTATAAAACAGATTTTTAATTTAAAAACAAACAAACAGTGTGACTGCTAAATTATAAGGGGGAGGGTTGCAGGGAATGGCTAATGTAAAATAGGTTTATTTCCCAGCTACTCATTATTCTAAGAGAAGTTAAAACACGGTAAAACAATGACTGTTAAAAACTATAGTCAAGAGAGCTATTTTAGTGCATACACAGTATAGTCAAGGACTCTGTGAAAAATGCTGTAGTTTGGATTCTCTTTCATGGCTCTTAGAGGAGTAATGGAGGCAAGATCCATCAACCAGGTTTGACTCTAAAGGTTATGGCAGGTACTTACAGGGTTGTTTTTTAAACAAAAAACAAAAAAAACAACCCAGCTGTACTATAAGTCAAGCGCCATGTGGAATAGTCTTTTTTGACTCATCAAGAACTTAACTATGAAAATGAGTGCTGCCCTTTACACAATGAAGAGCTTTTTTCTTTGCCATCCATGATGATAGGCATTTCTGTGTAAGCAGTGGCTATCAGGAATGCACAATTATTGTACTAAAATCCTTTTAAGTATTGGGCTCAGTCCAGTCAAAGTTAAGTCTTTTTCCCATGGATTTCAGAGGAATAATTTAAGCACATGCTTAATTTTGGAACCAGTGGGAATTAGAGTTTAATTTTGATTAAAGAGTTTAATTTTGACTGTTTGCACCTTATAGTCTTGTGAATATATCCCAAGATTCTGTGCATTTTCTTAGTAGGGTTTAAACAATCTAATTGTTCTTGTTTAGGACATATATTGTCACCAATATTTTGCTAGTAAAAGGTTTGTTGATATTTTCTGTAACTGGTGTACTGAGCAGGTATTTAGAAAAATAAAACTACGGTTTCATTTCAAAACATATTTAAACAAGGACAGTACATCTTGCACTTATGAAGATAGTGGAAAGTAAGTAGGCAGATAATTTAATCATGGAAGTTAAAAATACAAAATATAATTAGTTAAACATCATGAAGACTTTACACAGATATCTATCTATGTATAATGCTTTTCTCTTTAATGACCGTACATAGTGTACTGCTGAGATAGTGGAAAATTTTATACTGACTTTTGCTGAACGAATGGCAGTAACTCAAGTTACCTGTAGGATTCAGAGTCATATGGAAACACTTAAGGGGTTCTGGAAAATGTTTTGAAATACACTGAAAATGATCTAACAAAGTGTTACTCAAAATAAAAAAGGGATATGGACTGCAGTGATTCCAGCAAGAAATATAGGCACACCTTATGAGATGTATACCAATGCTAATTTTTCTCTGATTTTTCATTTATTTTTCCAGGCATTCTAAGCCCATAGGTCAGTGCTAATGTACATATAAGACCTTTTGAAATGGTTGGTTTTTGTGCTGTCTGGACCAATGTTCCCTCTAATATTTTCCCCTACTGAGTTGAGCAGTTCATATCCTGATCAGAATATAACTGCTGTAATCTTAAAATGGGTGAAGGGCAGTGCAAGACCCTGTGCAGTTCCAGATTGCTGCTGAGCAGGGCTTTCTGTGTTAATGAGCTTAAAGGGAACACTGGTCTAGATGCTAGAAAAGTTCTGTTTATGTATGGTTACAATTTCATTTATTTAACTCCTAAATGTTTATGGTGTTGGGTGCTAGAGTATCTGGCCTCTACACATTAATTAAAACTGACTTACCCATGAACAGTAAAAAAACAGGCTATACATTCAGGTAGCCAAAACTCTGTGCCATGTAAGCTCACTGGCTATACCCATCAGTCCAATAAAATCCTCCGCACTGGCTTCTGTTGTCAAAAAGGCCTGATTAAAAAATCCTGCCCTAGACTGATTCTGTCTTTTCTGCTTTTCAGCAGGTCATTCTTCAAAGTGGAATCTTAGTTCCCCATTCTCAAGGGCTACCATAAGATGACCAGCTTGCCATTTATATACCAAAAAGGGTAAAAATTTTCATTGTGTACTTACAGCAGCAGCTAATTACTGCCCACCCCTTGACATTTTTTGGCCAACTACTCCTTTTTGGAAACACAGGACAAACCCTCCCCTCTACCTCTCATACACTAGGGAAGAAATGACTTAATGACTAGAAAATAAAAGAGAATTTGCTTGGGAAAACTGTGGAATTAAAGTTCCACATGAAACATGCACCAGTGATGCATAACATTTTTGTTAATTGGGTCTTAACAGGTTTCTGACTCTAACTGCAGTCATTTTAGAAATGGGTCACACTAGGCAGTGCTTGCAGGGTATCCCTGCAGCTACAAGAACATTTGACTTGCAGTATAACGGCATCTAAACTTGGCCTTATCTGATTTGGGGTGAATACACCTGGCTTTAGGGGAACTACACCAGTTTATAACCATTTGATGGCCTTGTCTGTTTATAGCTAGAAAACCCAATCCTCAGAGTGCTTGGCCTTTGAAGTCCCATGAATATGTGTAGAGATGGCATCTGTGTAGAGCTGCTGGATGAAGAAGAAAAAAAGAATGTTCAGGCACATCCTAACCATTTATATAAGACTGGATAAGTAAAAATTTTGGTCAGATGTTTGTGTGGCTATTCTCAGGGGAAACCAACCCCCTCCCTTTAGTCTTTTTCCCAGTGTTGTGTGGTCCAAGCTACTCAATGGGGAATGCAATGATGCATCTAGTTATCTTACATCCTCTTTTTAGTGGCTTTCAAAGATAATTCATATATTCGGGTGTGCATACATGGCAGCTGTTAGTGCAACCATACCACTTCAGTATTCATGTGGAGCATATGTGGAGCCTCACAATTTTGCTGTACATAGAAAGCTTGCATACTTGGGATGCTCTAAGCATCTTGGGATGCTTGGGATTTCTAAGATGCTCAAGTTTTGTGGAGGTCTGTGGCACATATGTGGCTATGCATTTGAATTGGCTTAGAGTTGCAAGAGCCATTACTGGAAGTGATGAGAGATGCCACTGTCATAGCAAGCATCCCATCCGGTTCTCTTCCCTTGTGCGTGAGTTTCTGGAATGCTCAAAACCCACCCTGTCAGAGTTTCTACAGTTCCTAACACTTGTAACCCTTGAGTATTTCTTATTTTAATTTTTTAAAATTATACCGGTTACTGCAGTTGTGGTTTTTTTTATGTTGTTAAATTCTGAAGACCATACATCTTTTTCTTCTATCTAATTTACTACATAGTTTATACCTGCTATATTTAAACTAACCTGAAAGTGAAAGAGCAGGCAATTTTATTGGTTCAAGTGCCAACCTCCCAATGTCTACTGTGAAGATGTTGCTGTCCTGGCAAACAAAAGGAGGTGGGTAAAGCAAAAGTTGTACTTGACCACAGTGGGAGCAAGTGAAATTGTAGTGGTTCTTTTGGTATGTGCTTTCTGACGGCCATAGAAATTAATGTGCTTTGCCATACCAAGGAATGAAATTGCAACAGTTGTGTAAGTGGCGATTTACATGAGATTAGACCTAGATCTCAGTAAAGTGATAAATTTAGGGTTGGACCACAGTAGATTTTACTGGGGGCTCACATCATAGAATATGCTTCTTCATACAAAATTAGATGTCAGGTGCAGGGTTCTAATCTAACTATTTTCATGAGGTGCTGACCTTTTATGTTCGGACCCTTTTTTTGTATGGAAGAACATCTAGTTGCGAAAGAAAATGAGTCTTGAAGTGGCACAGCCCAGACACAGAGAAATTTCACACAGCAAATATGTTCCGTTTCAGGAACTCTTTAGTAATGGTTTCTGTCAGGCATTTCACACAGAACCGTATTAGTACCGGTTCCCTAATGGAACATATTGGCCCTTTCACACAGAAACGTGCCTCTCCTGTTGGGAAAGCATTCCTGAGCTGGTTTACCTGGAAACATCCTCCCAAGCATTCTTCAATTCTTGTACTGGTCCTTAAGTGCTACAGGTGAAATGCCCCCGAAGGTGCTGTGTGAAATGCCCCCGAAGCGCTTCCTCCGATGAGAAGTATTTTCGCACCTCTTTTTGCCCGCGTGGGCGATCTCCACCATTTTTTTTAAAGAGCCGATTTAGAGTGCTCTATATAGTGTTATATATATACTCTAGAGCAGTGATGGTGAACCTTTTAGAGACCGAGTGCCCAAACTGCAACCCAAAACCCACTTATTTATTGCGAAGTGCCAACATGGCAATTTAACCTGAATACTGAGGTTTTCATTTTAGAAAAAACTACTCATACATTAACATCTTTTGTCTTAAAAGAAAAACACAACAACAGAGCTTTCAATGATACAAACAACTTTTTATTGAAAGGTAAAAGTTTGCATTTGGCATGCTTTTGAACAATTAATGTGATTTTTGCTGTCCAATCTTGCGAACTCTGTGCTGGGACGATGCCGTGCATGCCCACAGAGAGGGCTCTGAGTGCCACCTCTGGCACGCGTGCCACAGGTTTGCCACCATTGCTCTAGAGTTATAGCGATCCCATTGGAATGCCTGGGCTCCACTGAGAGCCAACTGGAGCCCAGGCATTCCAACGGGGTCACTATAATGCTATAGTGTTATAGCGCTCTATATCAGCTCTTTTAAAAAAATGACGGAGACCGCCCACACGGGCAAAAAGAGGCACGAAAAGACCGTGACAGTCTGAAATGGCAAACCGCTTCAAAGACAGCTCCAAAATGGTAGGAGAAGGGCTGTTTGAAATGGCTGTCACTGGACCGGTTTATTCCAAGCCAGTTCAGTAATGTTTTTAAAGGTGTGGTGCGAAATTCTTCATAGTTTTTCACCTCATGAAAACTAGGCCTTAGGTGCTTGACTTCACTGTTTCAGTAATATGTGAACTGTACTCTATTGAGAGGAAATGTTTGAGACAAAAATGTCCAAGAAGCCTTTACAGGTGCTGCAGTTGTTAATTTAAACACTTACTGAATGATTTAGAACCATGCTGAATAGGATCTTAAAACAGTCTAGTCCCAATGTGTGAAGAGTGTTATAAAACTTTTAATGTAAACAGATACCCAGACTTGCCTGTCTAGACCTTTCTTTGGTGTAATGGTATTCTGAAAATCCTTTTATCAATACTTTTAAAGCGAGAATTTCTCAAAAGATCTGCTTGTCTTTTGTTTACTTTGATTTGCTTGTCCCCAGTTTGAGAATGCCAATGTAGTCTATGCAGCATCAGCCCAAATTCTAAAAACAAATTAAAACACTAATTAAAGCATTAATTAAAATATGAAAAATTCACCCAACTGTGGTAAGTAATTTCTCGCTCTTTTTAAAAATAAAGCAATCTGTACAACATTAGATACCTTTCTATTTTTTCTACAGAAGTATATTCACATAAGCAAAATTCTTCTAATGCTTCTAAAGTAACCATGATGTTATCTTGCTAATTAGCAGTATGGAATAAAGAGCAATTAATGTTATAATTAAAAATGGTGTGTTTAGATCTGTTTGTGGTGAATAAGTGTGACAACTATTTCATTTGGTGATGGTGATGTGCTGTTTATTTCCACTCATAATTCTTTGCATACAACCCACTGGAACATCTTTATATCTTCAGCATAATGGCACATACATAGATTGAACTAAAGTGGTTTAGCTTTGTGCCGGCATTTCAGTCAGGATACAAGATGAAAGACAGTGGCACAGCAGTATATGTGAACAAGAAAGAAATGCATATGCCCGAATTTTAACACCAAAAATCAATGATTTAATAAATTTTATAAATATTACATATAAAGTATTTAGAATAATTTTTCCTGTACCACAATAAACAGGTAGAAATTCAAAAGTGAATTTAATCATAGGTAAAAATTCACAGGTGGAGTTTTTTGGAATTTATTATTACAAATTGTTTGTGGAAAAAGTCCTTAAACTGTAAGGATGTAGTGGTGTCCCTGCCAGCTGACTCAGTGGACCCCCGGTTATAAATCCATTTCAGTAATTTTTTCAAGAGTCATGCTGGATTCAACATTTCAAAGAAACATGTAGACATCCATAAAGTATATTCAGATACAGTAATCCTCAGTGATTCCCAATGGAGACTCAATCATTCCTTGGAACCTCCCTTCAGAATTCTGAAGCATTTCACCACTATTCCATTTTCATTAGAGTGAAACGGATTTATAACCGGGGGTCCATTGATTCAGCTGGCAGAGACACTACTACATCCTTACAGTTTAAGGACATTTTTTGGACATTATTATTACAAATTGTTTGTGAAAAAACTCTACCTGTGATTAACTTCACCTGTATATTTCTACCTGTTTATTGTGGTATAGGAAAATTTGTTCTAAATACTTTATATGTCATTTATATGTACTCAGAAACCTTGGTATAATGATAAGGCAGGGTTTTTTTGGGGGGGGGGTGAGAGAGAGAGAGAGAGAGAGTGTACACATGTGTGTGTATGTGTGCAATTAATCTGAAGCTGCCCTATTGACTCCGATGAAGTAAGTGACTTTATCAGCCAGTATATTTAACTAGCTTATGCATGAAAATGCAGGTGATATGTGAGGCCTACTTTGTGGCAGTGATGTGCATTGCAGTGCAGAAGGATAGTATGTATTTTGCAGGGCTGCTTGGCACTTTTCAGTGATAGAGCAAGCTGTTCTTTGTATATCTTAGCCTGGGAAAGATCTGTTGCAGTTAAAAGTGCAACAGTATCTCCATAGGAACTGATGCCAAGCAGATACAATGTTTTGGAATGTTCCCAGAAAACTTCCACAGCAGATACTTTAGCAACTAGTTCTTTTTTCCTTCCTTACTCCTCCTTACTTGGAGCAATTTAAACAATCAAAGGAAAGAATAGCTACATAGGGACTATAGGGCTATATCCCTAACTCCCCATTAGCTTTAACTCACTAAAGCTGATCACTCCACGGTTATGAGCACAATTCATAGTATTAGAACAAGTGTCAGGGGGCAGTATCTTTTATGAGAGGTGGTTTTCTTGCAATTCACGATATGACCAATATAATGTATTGTTATCACATCTAGCTAGTACAAGGTGATATAATGCCTTGGGAAAAAAAAAAAACCTTGGAAAATTTTGAAGAGTACTGAAAAAACTCAAATGTCTTCTCTCTTTGAATGTGTTGAAGGCTTTTTTTAACAAAAGGTTTTAGTCAAGAAAATGTTATATAAAACAATCTTACAGTATTACTACACACACACACACACACACACACACACACACACTCTTCTTTTCACCTTTATCTCCCCCTACACCCACCCCATATTCAGCTTTCTCTCCCCCTCAGGGGCGTAGACTTTTGTAAAATCTGGGGGGGCAGGGGTTCTTTAGCGCACGCTCAAAGTGTGCACGCTCGCTGGGGTGATGTTCACCCCCCACCAGGAAACCTCCACACCTCCCCGGGCCCTTCCAAGGCCCGCCAGCCGCTGCTGCCGGGGCCTCCCCCCCACTCCTTCCCTCTCTCTTCGCTGGGAAAAGAGGGAAGGAGAGGGAAGGATGGAAGAGTGGCCCGGGGGGGGGGGGGAGGCACCGGCAGCAGCAGCTGCCAGCCTCAGAAGGGCCCCGGGAGGTGTGGCAGCAGGCACTACGTTTTCCCGGGGGGAACTCAGTCCCCCCAGGAAATTTCGGGGGAGGCTCAAGCCCTCGAGCCCCCCCGTAGTCTACCCCTATGCTCCCCCTGGCAGCCTCTACTCAAGAAAATGATGGCCTAGTTATGCAGTTGCAGGCGCTGGGCCTAGTTGCACAGTAGGCAACCAAAAGGACTTGAGGCAGGGCACCCCACTTTCAAGTGTACCCCCCTCCCACACTGTTTCCTCTTTCCCTCTTCCTGGCACCTCACCTTTCATTCCTTCTTTCTGAGAGCCAGTTTGGTGTAGTGGTTAAGTGTGCAGACTCTAATCTGGGAGAACCGGGTTTGGTTCCCCACTCCTCCACTCACAGCTGCTGATGGCCTTGGGCAAGCCATAGCTTTGTCAGAGCTGTTCTCTCAAGGATAAGTTCTGGAAAGAGCTCTCTCAGCCTCACTTACCTCACAGGGTGTCTTTTGCAGGGAGGGGAAGGGAAAGGAGTTTGTAAGCCGCTTTGAGACGCTGAGTGAAGGGCAGGGTATAAATCCAGTCTCTTCTCTTCTTCTCCTTGCAAGCCACCAACAAACCTTTTATCTGCCCCTTTGTCTTTGGCTGCATTCCATCATTGGAACTGAAAGATGTTTGCAGATTCTTTGCTAGGTAGTGTTAGCCAATAAGGAGAGAACAACTAAACTGCTACTCCTGACTTCCACCAGGCTTTAACTTTTTAAAAATTTAATAGTGCAATGGAGTTTTAAAAAACCCAGATACTATTAAACTGGTTTTCATGGGTGTTTCAATAGCTCTACATTCCTGATTTTTTCTTGAGTGCAAATAAATGTGTTAAAAGAAGTGTGTAACTAAAACATAAGAAATATTCTTTAAACCTTGTCTGCTGTAATATTTTTCTTACAGCAGTGCTTGTGTGCAACTTAGGTTCACAAATGTAACACTAGATACCAGTTCTGGATAGTGGAGTAATTACATCTTGCTCTCCAAAGAAGAGAAGAGAAGAGATTGGATTTATACCCCGCCCTTCACTACCCAAGGGAGTCTCAGAGCGGCTTACAATCTCCTTTCCCTTCCCTTCCCCACAACAGACATCCTGTGAGGTAGGTGGGGCTGAGAGAGCTCTGAGACAACTGTCCTTGAAAGAACAGCTGGTACAGAGCTATGGCTTGCCCAAAGTCATCCAGCAGGTGCAAGAGGTTCTTGGTTTTGGACATGTTCCTCCAAGTTTCATGAATCTTCAATTATCTTTCCAAAACTGTATGGTCAAAAACTCCAAAGGGCACTATAAAATGATGTAAATGCCATCTGCTTGACATTAAATCACTCAGGAATGTGATATTTGTAGTAATCCATTTTTGTTTAGATTTTGAACTCCATTCAGATTAACAGTTCTGTGATATGTGCATGCTCTGAGATTGATTATTCTTTGCTTACTTCTACAAAAGGAATATTGCTGGAGTTCTCTGTGGATTGATTAGCCTTGTCTAAAGTAATGGAATGTTCCATATTATTTTCTTATTTTGTAAGGAACAATTGTACACTGAGAAGCTAGTTCGGTTTGTTGTTTAAAGTGTTGCATGAAATACTGCACCAAGCAAAGACAGACTCACCACAAACAGGAGGTCTTTGGACAACAGCAGATTATTTCTACTACTTTTCCCCAGAAAGGCCAGCATAGCAGTACTGCTTACTTTGCTAGTCTTTTATTCTTTAATTAACTTTAAAACCAATCTTAATAAAGTTGTTTTTTCTTGACAGTAAGACTGTCTTAACAAGCAAAGTTCATCTGGATTGTAATTAAAGCCCAGTTAACTTGGTGTTTTTGGTTTTCATTTAAGTTGATGTGTGTGTGTGTGTGTGTGTGTGTGAGAGAGAGAGAGAGAGAGAGAGAGAGATGATCTCATTTGTCATGAAACATCTCTTCTTTACATTTAATTAGACAAATTATATGCAAACCAGTAGATGCCCTGGGAATGTAATCAATATTAGGGTTAATAAGGAGACAGCAGAGGAGAAAACTAAACCCTCCACTGAGAAATTAACACCTGGAGCCAAACAAAAAAGCTAACTCAAATTTAAATATTGATTGGGATAGTAATCATACAGTGTTCTTACGGAGAAAAAAGAATGATCGTAACCTTCCTCCACTCTGGTCACGTTTGCGTCTCTCCACAAGAAAATTAGGCGGTAGTATGTTGCAAACAAAAGTTATAGTGATTTCTCTGTGCAGTTCTTGCCTGTGGTTCTTGCTGACTCATGCAGTTTCCTTGAAATACTGACTCCTTTGGACAAGCAGATGGAGAAGGCAATGTGATGAGGGGCCGTTAGAGTGAATTTTACCACTCGTGTGGCATCATGCTATGAAATGAGACACATGCAGACAAATGTAGTCAAGTATGCCCCCATTTCAAAGAGGTCTCAGTTTCATTAAGATTTTGGCTGTTAACGTGGTAAACATCTAAACAGGCAACAATCTGTGGTTTATGCTTTTTCCTAGGATTTTTTTTCCTGGGGGCTGCTGATGGCACATAATCCACTTTTGTTTATTGTGTTGCTTCCGGATGTGTGTTGTAGCTCAAACTGACAGATCATACAGGCACTGCAAGTTTCTTCCCTGTAGGGCTAGAGTGGTAGGATCTTGGCTGTCTTCGCAAAAACTCCAAGATTGTCTAAAGTAAATGATTTGTTCGTGATAGAAGCATCTTTGCTCAGACAGAAACTGCGAAAGAATGAAATTTGAACTCAAGTTGTGATGAAGATCCCTGATAAGCAGTTGATCTGTAAATTATAATTAACTAGGAATAAGGCCCGTTGTGGAAATAAATACAACGGGCTCTAGAAAGAGGCTCTGGGATAGTGCCCCGGCCTTGGGCACTCAGTGTCAATTTGCTGTGGCGACCTCATCTGGGTATAATGACACAGAGTCCACCAACACACACACAAAAACACACACAAACACACACACAAACAAACACACAGACAAATGGAAACACACAAACACACACAAAAACACACACAAGCACACACAAACACACACAAATGCACAAAGAACACACACACACACATACACACACACTAACGCAAACACACAAATGCACAAAGAACACACGCACACAAACACACACACTAACGCAAACAAACACAAAAACACACACAAATGTACAAAGAACACACACGCACACAAGCACACACACACACACTAACGCAAACACACAAATACACACATGAACACACACACACAACACACACAAACACACGCACACAAACAAACACACAAAACACACACACAAACACATGCACACAAACATACACATACACTCGTCATCAGAGGAAGCGCTGCAGGCACTTCACACAGCACCCTATGGCGCTTCAGGACCTGTACAAATAACAGAAGAACGCTCGGGAGGACCTTTCAGGGTAAAGTGGCTC
Organism: Lepidodactylus listeri; assembly: GCA_029233225.1. NCBI lineage: Eukaryota > Metazoa > Chordata > Lepidosauria > Squamata > Gekkonidae > Lepidodactylus > Lepidodactylus listeri. The sequence continues at coordinate 98,979,444 of JARCFY010000002.1, forward strand.
AGGAATGCTTCCCCAATGGGAGAGGCACGTTTCTGTGTGAAAGAGCCAGAATGTTCCATTAGGGAACCGGTACTAATATGGTTCTGTGTAAAATGTCTGACAGAAACTGTTACTGAAGAGTTCCTGAAACGGAACATAATAGCTGTGTGAAATTCCCCACTGTTTTGAGTTTAGTTAGTCATAGTTTTTAAGCTCTGGTTCACACAGTTTTGTCTTAGCTTGGAAAGGATGGCTCCAGAGAAAACTGCTTGATGCAGTAGCCAAATCATTTGCTCACAACTGAAATGCCAGCGGCTCACAAAGCAGAATTTTTGCTCACATGACTCCACAGCTTAGAGGGAGCATTGGTTGAGAGTGTAATATGAGTAGGCAAAGTTAGGAGTGCGAGGATAGGGCTGTGAGGAAGCCGTCCTCCCCCCCTGTCACTATCTATATGTATAATAGAGTGCCCCCTTTCCCATTCTGCCTTTAGCCCTGATCCACTTATACACTAACATTAATGGCTTGAGCATGCTGCATCATGCAGGAGGCTTGAGGACTTTATGTTTCTTTGCAGTTGGTCTTCCTTGGCAGTAGGCTCACATTGTGGGGAGGCAGGCTCTCACCTTTTCCTCTCTTGCTGCTCCCCCTTCCCCCAGCCAGGCCCAGCCGTTCCCTCCCCTCCCCTTCTCTGTGCTCCATTTGGAGGTGATAGGAAGGGAGAGATGGAAGAAAATGGATCCCTGGCAGTTCTGTCTGTCAGAGGGAAGGTGCTCTGTTCTCTCTGTCAGGCAGAAGTGCCTGGATTCCCCCTCCCCCCCCTTTGCTCTGTTTGGAAGCGATGGGAAGGGAAGGCAAATGGCATCCTCTCTCCTGAGGTGAAGCCACATTGTGAGGTGAATTTTGGCGGGCAGAGCTTTGGTGGACAGGCTGCAGGGAACCCAGCCTGGGGCTTCACCTTCCCCCCCTTCTCTTTGACTGTTTCACAGTGTCTTCTGAGAGGAAATTTGGCAATTTGGCAGTGTGCGGGGGTGGGGTTATGCTGATAGTCCATTGTGTTTTTACTGACAGAAGCAGGCCCCTGAGGGGACAGTTAGGGAAGGGAGAGAATGGATCCCGGGCAGTTTTGCCTGTCAGAAATGAGAAAGGGTAAACTATGTATGTTACTCTGAGTTCCTTGGAAGATGGGCAGGATAAAAATGTACTCCGTACACAGACATATGTTATGGTGATGCATACAGTCCATTAGTGTACATGGTCAACATAGGTGCACTTGTCACAGTTGATGATTTTATTTATTTATTTACAAAATTTATATCCCTCCTTTCTTTCCTTACAAGGGCCACCAAGGTGGCTAATAATTTGAAACATACATAACATACATTATAAAACCATTAAAATAACTCCTCCTCCAAAATGTACCTTATTAAACAGCTCTAAAACAAAAAGAGAGTTTTAAAAACAGAGTAAAAATACATATAAAACAGTTAAAATGCATAACATTTTTAAAATGTTGGTTCAGAAGAAAGGATCATTGAGCGAATGCCAAACGACAAAAAAAGGTCTTCATCCACTGACAGGAGACAGGAATGGAAGGGGACAGGTTAATCTCCCTGAGAAGAGAATTCCAGAGCTTTGGTGATGGCCCTCTCCTGGGACACTGAAGCTGCCAATGACAGGTAACACTGGGGCACTCAATGACAGATATGTAGTCTACACAAAAGTGTTAGCCACATAGAAAATCATTACATATGAAGGGGCTCTCAGCATTATACTGAGATTCCATAAATTCCTGCTCGGAGATTCTGTGACTCGAACCCTTCTATTCATGATAAAAACACAGGTTAAAGAGTTGGGAGACTTCATAAACTTCTGCTTTGAAGACATGTAGTGGCCTGCATAAAGTCCACAGAATTAATGAGAGTGTTCTGATGAAATTAATGGGCTTTGTTGACAATGGATCAGGTTATATAAGGTAGAGAGGTGGCTCTGTACCTGTATCTCAGAAACTGCCTAAATGTATATTCATCACTTCCAAAGCAGTCATATATACACCATATTTTGAATGGTGGGACTTCTGATGCTTCCTCAGATCAGACAGAGAAAGCTGGAAGATGAGAGGTAAACACACAAGGAGGCAGAAGATGATGGTTGCTTATCAGCTAATTGCTTTATTAGCTAATTGTCCCTAGGGGGTGAGAGGGGGAGGAGCAGGGACAATCAACCACTAAAAGAGATAGAAGGTAAGCAAAGACAAGCCATGTACTGACAGAAAAAGCTGGTCAGAGGTTCCTGCTTCTCTGTACATGTGGCTTCTTTCAATGGAATTAATGTAATGTCTAGGCAGGCTCTTACATGCCTGGTTCGGCTGTAACGCAGTGCTCCCTCTAAGCTGTGGTGCCCTGTGAGCAAAAATTCTACTTTGTGAGCAACTGGCATTAAAGGTTTGAGCAGGTGATTTAGCTGCTGTATAAATTAGTTTGCTCTGGAGCCATTCTTCCTGAGTTAAAACAAAAATGTGTGAGCCAGAGGCTAAAAAATTGTGAGCTAGCTCACACTAACTCAGGTTAGAGGGAACACTGCTGTAAGTGAATTTCTCCATACTGATCAGACTAGCTATTTCAGGTAGCACAGACATAGACATAGAAGAAACAATGCCTAATGTAGTCTATCCCTGACTAACAACAGTCTTGGGACCCAGTTGTGTGAATAAATACACTTGCGTGTTTTTCAATCATTACTATTGCACAAATTTCCGCTGCTGTGGTTCTGTCTGGAGGCATGCCTCAGTAGGAACGTACTCATGTGAAACAGTCATAGATTAGATTCAAACAAACAGTTGTTTTCCTTAAAACAGAGCCAGGGTAGTGAAATGGTTTAAGTGTTGGAGTAGGCTGTGGGAGACCAAAGCTCAAATTCCTGTTCTGCCATGGAAGCTTATTGGGTGAAAATGAAGTGGAGAAAGGTAGAATGAGTTTGTAGTATGTTTTTGGAAGAAGAGTGGATATAATAAATAAATAATTTATTGTTAATGTAAGACATCTTGAACCATGAGGAAAGGTGTCGTGTGTGTATATATATGTGTGTGTATGTATATATAAATTAATAAATATTTAGATCTGCAGCAGCCATACATGAAGAGTCCAATGCAATGGTTTTTTTTGTAAACTGTGTTAATCTAGGCTGGTCCAACTAAAGTTGGGTATGGATTCCATCAATGATTCACTGGACTTGTTCAGCCAAACTCTTCCCCTAGGGTCTCAACATAGGGCAATTGCATAAAGAAAAACATATTTATTAGTGGGGACGCTTTCCTTGGAATGGTCATTGCTCATTTTTTCTGGATAAATTTTTGCTCAGACAGTGTTGAATTTTTTTGAGCAATTTGTGTAGTCTTTCTTATGGTACTAGTAGAGGAAGAGGAGTTTTGGTTGCAGACTTTGTGTTCTTTTTAGCAGAACATGTTGGTGCTCCTGTTTTCTGAAATCAGAAGTGTGTCTTCAAGGCTCAGCTGAAATTCTTGATTTATCAACATTCATGTTCTTTTTATGCTTGTTCTTGCAACACCCAAACTGAACATACACTTGCTTACAGTCTTTCATCATGCTTCTGTGCTGTCAGAATCAAAAATGATGTAATTTATTTAACAAGAGGCCTTCCCACCAACAGCAAGCTCAGAAATGCCAATTTTAATTAAAAACTTTAATTTTTCCGACACATAGTTTTTATTCATTCTCCTTACCTTTTGAACTTTAAGAAGTTTGAGCTGAACAGGACCTTGGAGCAAGCAGTGGGAAGTGTTGTTTTACCCTTTCGACAAATGCTTACCATTACTCTATGCTTTATCTGAAACAAGGGAATAAAACTTCCCCCTCCACTGCCTCCAAGAAGGCAAGTAAGAAAATCAGTGATCTGAGTTTTGTGGGTTTTTTAAAAATTCAAACCACTATAAAAAGCTTTGACTGTGTTAGGAGTTTGCCATTTTGCTATGGAAGTAATTACAAGTCAAGATCATGTGTCATTGTAAAGTTAGCCACTGCATTAGCCATTCATTTTTTTAATCTGTTCAAATATGAGTAAGCGGCAATACTGCATGAGAACCTTATGAAAAATAGAAGTGGTAAAAGCAGTTTAACTGTCAGTACATTAGGCCTGTGGTTTTGCTGTAACATTATTGCCTGGTGATGGAAAGGACATTCAAAGATGGGTTTTTTTCTTTCCATGTAAATAGTAATGGAAGAAACTTTAGCGTTTGTAGAAGGGATTTTAAAATTTTAAGATTATTTTGAGATTATACTCTAGAAATGATTATCTGTGTTCTCTAGTCCACTGTGTGGGTGAAACCTGTGTTGTAAAGGAAGTGGAAAAAGAGACCAAAAATATTGAAGGTCTGTTCCCACTTCACACTTGTGGTCATTCATGCTTGGTTTATGGCTCAGACTTCTTACAGTGAGTCTATTTGTGGTTGAGGCTGCAATCCTGCTTTCACCTCATGGATTTAAGTCTCATTGATGTCAGTTAGGGTTGCCAAGTCTGGGTTGGAAAATACCTGGGGACTTTGGGGGTGGAGCCAGGAGAAGGTGGGGCTTGGGGAGGGGAGGGACCTCAGCATGGTACAATGCCATAGACTGTACCCTTCAAAGCAGCCATTTTCTCCAGGGGATCTGATCTCTGTCAGCTGGAGATCAGTCGTAAAAGTGGGAGATCCCCAGGCCCCACCTGGAGGCTGGCAACCCTAATGTCAGTGTTCATAACTGGATACAAGAAGAGAGAATGCTGACTTGTGTAAGCCTGGGAGACACTGTAAGTAGGTGATTGGATGCCTGGGTGGTACATAAAAACTGAAGCAAACCATAAGAATAAAGAAAAGAGAGAAGAAGAGATTGGATTTATACCCCCCCCCCCACTCGGAGTCTCAGAGCAGTTTACAAACTCCTTTCCCTTTCCCTTCCCTTCCTCACAACAGACACCCTGTGAGGTAGGTGGGTCTGAGAGAGCTCTGTCAGAAACTGCTCTTTTCAAGAGCACCTCTGACAGAGGTGTCATCCAGCAGGGTCATCCAGCAGCTGCAAGTGGAGGAGTGGGGAATCAAACCCGGTTCTCCCAGATTAGAGTCCGTGCACTTAACCACTACACCAAATAAACCAGAAGTTTTAGTTATCTTTAGTGGTTCAGTTCAGATGTCACAATAACCAGTCTCCAAGCCATGATCTGGAAACTGGAGAAGAAGAAGAGGAGGAGTTGGAGGAGTTGGGTTTTTTACCCCGCTCTTTACTACCCAAAGGAGTCTCAGAGCGGTTTATAATCTCCTTCCCTTCCTCTCCACACAACAGACACCCAATGAGGTAGGTGGGGATGAGAGAGCTCTTGAGAAAATTGCTCTTGAGAAAACAGCTCTGAGAGAACTTTGACTGACCCAAGGTAACTCAGCAGCTGCATGTGGAGGAGTGAGGAATCAAACTCGGTTCTCCAGATTAGAGTCAGCCACTCTTAACCACTACGCCAAAATGCTCGCTCCCTCCTCACTTTCCACCTTCCTACTTCCTTCTCATGCGTAATTTCTCCCCCCACCCCTAATAATTTTCTTTTGTTTTCTTGGTTTGATAATTGCTGTAATACTGATTTCAACAGAACACAAGTTAAACAAGTGCTAAGACAACTGAATTAATGGGGATTTTCAGATTGATTGTTGAGTACACTTAGGCCGAAGCAGGAACTCATTAGCATATTAGGCCACACCCCTGACAGCACAGCTCATTAACATACTAGGCCACACCCGATGTTACCAGAAGTGTGGTCATCCAGCCACATCCACCTTTTGCTTCTTATTCTGTTTACCTTGTTGTCAAAACAGTTTTGACAAAACCAATAAAAACATTATTTTCTGTCCCATCTATACAAAATCTTGCCTGAACCAATATCTTATGTCCAACAATTATTCCCACACTGGATTGGAATCAATTCCTAAAGGTTAGGTTCCCATGGAAATCAGCTTGCCTTCCTGCAGAACTAGTACGCTGAATATGATTTTTTAGGGTTGCCAACCTACAGGTGGGGTCTGGAGATCTCCTGGAATTACAACTGAGCTCCAAACTACAGTGATCAGGTCAATGGCTGCTTTGGAAAGTGGAATCCATGGCATTATGCCTTGCTCAGGTCCCTCCTTCCCCTAAACCCCACCCTCCACTCCCAAATCTCCAGGGATTTCCTCAACCTGGAGTTGGCAACCCTAGTTCACTGGCAGAACAAGGCTAGGAGCCAGTTTGGTGTAGGGGTTAAGTGCGCGGACTCTAATCTGGGGGAACTGGGTTTGATTTCCCACTCCCCTCCTTGCACCTGCTGGCTGACCTTGGGCAAGCCATAGCTCTGTACCAGCTGTTGTCTCAGAGCTCTCTCAGCCCCACCTACCTCACAGGGTGTCTGTTGTGGGGAGGGGAAGGCAAAGGAGTTTGAAAGACGCTCTGAGACTTCCTTGGGTAGTGAAGAGCGGGGTATAAATCCAATCTCTTCTTCTTCTAGGTTTGTGGATGCACTGGACGGGAGTAGTTTGTGGACTATTTTATTCAAGGTACAAAATTTTATTCAAGGTATAAGATTTCATGTGCCACCCACACTTCTTCAGATGGAAGAAGTGTGCATGCACACAGAAGCGTATACCTTGGATGAAACTTTGGACTCTAACTTTGTTTTGCTGCTTCAGACCAACACAGCTACCCACCTGAATTATTACACTATAATACTTTTTACAAGCAATTATGTACCAGTGGAGTGGTTACCATGCAGAGTCTGTCCCACAGGTAAAATTATCCTGTGAACAGGTGGTCTTTACCACATAAAAGTATCACTACCATCACAAGATCACCAATCATTGGAAGTCATCTCCTCAGAAGCAGAAATCTCTCTTATTAGGAGGTTTAAGAACATCAACTTTGCTGACCCATTAAAGGCAGACGTCAGCCCAGTGGCAGGAGAAGAGGGACAATCATCTTCATCAGAAACTCTGCCCACTTTTTAAATTTCACAAAACAGGCAATCTCCAAAGTGCTGCTGACCATGCTCATTTTTAGTTACATCTCTGTTTCTCTGCAGATGTCCCCCAAAGTCCCCCATGCAACAGTCAAGTGTTCTGCCAACACACAACAATGAAGCTACTTTTTCAGATGTTTTCTCTTGCATGGCAGTAAGCACCAAACCACTTTAATACAGATTTTAGACACACATATATTTGCAAGCCATTCCCAACAAGACACAACAATGAACTCAGGCTTCAAATGTACTTTTCTTAAGCAGAAGATGTCATGAGAAAACGAAAGAGATGCTCAAAAATTAAAGATATTGTCAAAAGCAGCATTTCCTTGGCTCTCTGCTTTTTTACATCCCCCCTTTTCAATAATATTTTTTATAAAAACACAAAGAACAAAACGAAACAAAAAGAAAGAAAGAAATGTAGGGGAGAGAGAGAAAGAAAGAAAGAGATAGGTAGCTAGGTAGATAGATAGATAGATAGATAGATGAGTGAGAGGAAGAAAGGTGGAGGAGAGAGAGAAAGGAAGGGGAGAAAGAGAAAGACAGATAGATAGGGGAGAGAGAGAAAGGAAGGAAGGAAGGAAGGTGGAGGAGAGAGAGAGAGAAAGGAAGGGGGAGGGAGAGAGAAAAAGAGAAAGAAAGAAAGAAAGGTGGGTACAGGGAGAGAGAGACAGACAGACAGACAGAAAGGTAGGGGGGAGAGAGAGAGAGAGAAGGAAAAGGGATGGGGGAGGCACTTACCGGAGCAAGGAGAGTGACGCGACGTTGGCAAGCCAAATGCAGAGTCAGGCATTTCAGAGCAAAGAGCCTAGCCCAGTGCTTAATCTCTGGGCGGGCCTTTCTCCTGCTGGGTCTCTGCACTTAAAGGGAAAGCGCTCAGTGGGGCTTTTTCCTGCCAGCTCTCTGCAGGAACTTTCCCTTTAAGTGTAAAGAGCTCAGGCCAGGCAGGGAGGGGGCGAGGCAGGCTCAGATGCCAGCCGGAACGGTGTTCCGGTGCATTCCTGCTGAAAAAGAGCCCTGGGCCGAAGACAGACTGGAGCTCTGCAGCGCCACGGAAGTGGAGGCGGAGCAAGCTGGGGCCGAAGCGTCCCGGAGCTTGCCGTTTGCACTGTGGTGCAAGCATTCCGGGAGGAGGCGGCCTGCAGCGTCCACACTGCTGGCGGCGGTGGCAGGGAGGCATGTGGGTGTGCGCTTCCGGGTGCGTTCACACCACCTGGAAGCGGGAGGAGCGCACGCCCAGACAGCTGGAAACCTGTTTCAAGGGGTTCCGGCTGAAGCGGCACGACAGTGCCTCGTGGATGGGTGAGTCCGCACTGCTGATGGGGGACAACTGCAGCAATGTGCATGGCCCCTCTTCCTCTGCTTTTAAAGCAGAGGCATAGCGGCCCACATTGGCAGTCTGACCTCAGCCTTAAAATCACCGCTTGTAGTACTGTACCGAATAATCAGGCTTCTGCCTGTACAAGTCACAGAAGGCCCATGTCACGTTTTTTCCAGCAACAGTACTTGCATGACTTTAGTACAGTCTCAGGAATTATACCAGCTCCATTCCTGTGTCTGCACAAGTAGGAATGATAAAACTGCATATTCCTGCACAATCATTTGTTCTTGTAGTTAAGCAGGCAGAGCTCAATTTGTGGCTGGAAAAAGGAGAGAGTAGAGTTTCTAAATCATTAGTGATTCTAGGTTACTTGCTAGTTAAAGGTGTAGTTTGCAGACCTTAGCCCACAGGAATTAGTGGCAGAAAACCACTAGCTGCATAGACCAACAGTTTACTCAGTTTTGCAGCACAGAATATACTATTCCACTGAATTTCTTTTGTTCAGTTGAATGCAAGGCCTGTGTTAATTGAGTTCTGTTGCTTTAAATAAGGTTCTGAGCAGATTTAACTACTTGCAGACATCTTGATCTATTCCATTTTGCACAGTAAAGTGTTTTCATTAGCACAGCATTCATGCATGTGTGATAGTAGCTAACTGATGTAATTAACCGGCATGTCAAAGGCTATTTATTTCTTGCACATGCAACCATTTTTCTGTGGTAAGGAATTGCTTGTGCTGACACAGTGTGTATGTAAACATGCTAAACTACAAGCCATTGCCCTGACAGTCTGCACTGTGCTTGCAAATTATGAATACAGATTCCATTTAAATCAAGGCTAAAAGAATGAGATTTGTCTTAAACTTTGTAGTTTAACTGTTAACCACAAGTGTCATTGCAGATGCAGTGGGCAAGGTTGCAAAGTAAAGAGGGATCCAAAATATGACATAGGTAAGGGATCAGAAGAAAACCCTCCTCAGCATTAATCCTTTTTTGTAGCTCAACCAAGTGTAGAAAATGTATTGCTGTACTTTTCTGCTCCAAGTCCCTTCTTGCCTGTTGCTTTTTAATCTTATTTCTTTGAGTTTGTTCTCCAGTGAAGCCCGAGGGAATTCTCATATAACTGAAGTTATGCATATGTGTAAATGCTTGCTGGATCAAGATTGCTGATTGCAAACATCTTGGGAACAAAAGTTTCTGTACCGAAGGGCTGGAACATTTTGACCCTAATTCCTTTAGCATTGCAAGCCACTGGAGGAATCAAAGGATCAGGCTCCTATATAAATAAATTATACAGAAAAACACTTCCCCCTCCCCCCAAGAAAAAAGATTTGCTGTCAGAAGAGACTCTATATGCAGATTTTGTATAGATTAAGAAATGACATGTATATTATTCCTGCTTGATGGGAAAAAGGAGGTTTGTGGAACTGAGAGACATTCCATCTATGGAAGCCCCTCACACAGTCTCTCTGGCTTCTGTCCTTTTATTACAGTAATTTCTTGCCCAGTTTTTGGGGGGACGGATGGACCATAAGTTTGTAGAAATTATTAAAAAGCTGGCACTCATTTTTTGTACCATTTCACCATTAATAATGATCTGCAACCCAGTGTTACATTATGTGTAACCACATACTTATTATATGGTCTCCATTTGATTTTCTCATTTTTAATGGTTAAACTTGCAAGCTGATTCTTGATATAATTTATGGGTTGTATTATGAGACATGGGTTGGTTGTACTATAAGACATTATAGTGCTCAGAACAATAGAATTAATACTACTCACAGTATTGTCATTTGTATAGAGTAAACATAAACATTAGTAAGGGGGGGCTCAATTTTTTGGCATATGCCCCCCCCCCCCCAAACTTCCAGTCAGTCACCAGAAATTTAGTTAATAGTTGAGGGAAAGGACCTTCTAAATCTGGCTCTGAATGTCTGTTACTGGATAGTTCTGTTTTGTGTATCTGCTGGCATGCTAGTAAACCTCAAAATGAACATATTTGATGTGATTGTGGTGTAATATTAGATCCTACAAATTTAAATAGTGTTCTTTTAACAAGAAGCATATTATCAGTGATGCAAAACTGAACATGAAGTACAGTGTTCCAGAATGTCTGCAGTAGTCAATAAACATATGCACACTTTTTATATCCTGATAATATGTCCCTACATTAGATTATAAAGGTTTTTGCCTCAAATGACAGTGTTTTCTGAAAACAGTTGCTGGCATACAGTTCATGGGAAGTTGTGCCCTCCCCCCACACGTATTTTATTCTTCAGCAGAGCTTTTAGATAAGGCCGTTGGCAGTGCTCTAGCCTGTTCTTCAGCCGCACAATTTGCCTTAATTGTGTGGTACCATCTAAACAAGACTGAGTTTATGGGAGGCCACCGCACAGGGTCTCATGAAGCCCAATGAGCTTCTTCATGTGGCCTGCTTGGCAATGAGATGATTTAATAATCTGTGTGCCCATTTGAAAGAGGTTTGGCTGCTTCCCATCCAGCCAGCCCTCAGGCATGCTTTACTTAACCATATGCTGCCATAGAACAGCAGCTGCGTTTGATTGCATCCACCAAACTCTGAGGTTTATCCTCCACTTGGCAAGAGAACCTTTTTCCTTTATCTGCCACTTTCCTTGGCAATATGCCCCTGAAATCATTTGTATCTAAAGGGAGGATGGAGGAGACTTAGCATGTAGTTGGGTGTTGACAATCTGAAATGATGAATCGATCCTCTGAGGATCCATAGGCAATTTGCTGAAGCATTGGTAATAAAAATCTTGACATTACCCACTGTGTACTTGCTGATATTGTATGTTGGTGTATCTGCAATGCATGTGCTCTATCCTTACTGAAAATTCAAACCTTCTCAGTGGCTCCCCAGATACAGTGGAGCTGGCTGTCTTTTGTAAGCAACCTCTAGATGCCGATTGTTTTTCATTCATTTCTTCCTCATTTTAGCCTCCCAAAGTTTCAGAGTGGGTAAGAATGAGTTACATAAAAACCAATTTATAATATAATTTCAAAAATAAACTTCTTTAAAAATTTGAAAGTATTATAAGCTCCAATAAAAACTTCAATATAGTCTCCCAAATACCATCTGTATAATCTTTTAGTATATACTTTCATTGTAATCTCCCAAGTATTATTATCCAGAGATGGTGCCAAATGTGGAAATAGGGCTTTATTTGGGACATGTTGAGTTTTTCATACTAATAAAAATTATTCTATATTTAAAGATTTAAAATTATGCATTGAACTAATAATAGGCAGGTCATGAATGTTAGTAGCACCTAACGTACACTGTACATACACTGTAGCGCATACAGCAGAATATTAAAAGTCTCTCAGGGTAAGGTAGACCAGTGGTTCTCAGCTAGTGGTACATGTATCACTGGTCATATGCAGAAGTATTCTAGATGGGATGCAGGGTTTTCATAAATTTTTATGAATTTGTTCACCGTCAATCCCCATGTTCACCTGAAAGCATGATGAGCATCTCCTTCTGACCCTACCTGCCATTTATCGTCCATCTGTGGCCTTTCAGCATGCTAGTATTAATAACAAAATGTCTGTAAACATATGTGTCCTCATAAAAAAAAAGAAAGGGCTTTTTGTTTCTGTCATGGTGGAACTCAAATTCTTTGAAAGAGTGATTGGTGGGATTTAAGATATGAAAGGTCAGAAAGCACTGACCTAGACCTTTCAGGCAAGTATAAGATTATATAGTTTATGCATCGTCAACACTCACTTTCTTGAATTTCTTCAAGGGAGCAGCTTCTCTTGTCTCTCAGAATTTTTTTTTTCTTCACCACCACTTTTAAGATTTGGAATGACATCTTGTGCTACGTCATCTTCAAAACGGTCAGTGTGCTCCTACCCCCTCAGAGCTAGTCACCCAGGAATCTGCAGATTTTCTGGCGGCAATCAAGAATTTGAAATTCCCTTAAGCTAACTGATGCTGACTGCCAGGAAGTTAAAACATGGGTTTATTTCTGCATTGTTATTCTTGCTTTCCTTCCCTTTTTGATTCTCCAAAAGTGTTAGCGAACACTAAAGTTGCAATCCTAAAAATTCTTTCCTGAGGGTAGGCTCCATTGTATAAAATGTGTTTTACTTCTGAGTAGATCTGTTTAGGATTGCTCTTTAAGCTTCTTGTGATGGTATATTGTCAAACTAATGGAGAATGCACTTGAAATGTTATTGATAGGAATAATAATTATACATAGGCCCCTTGTAAGTTAGGCCCATATATTCAGCAAGGCCTGTATATTTAGCATTCTACCCCTCAACTACATCACTAAAGAAGGTGTTTTTTTTAAAAAAAAATGTGGCCACACATACCATAGAATTATATTACAGAGGTAAGGGTTAAAAATTGTCTCAGATTCCTTTTTTTTGTGCATAGTTAACAATTTAATATTTATAAGAAGTTAGCCAAACAAAACTACTTTTAAAATCCTCCTGGTGGTCATAAGGATTTTTCTGTTGATTTTTAATATGGTCTTGATGTACTATAGATCTGTTCTTATATTTGTTTTTATTCAATTGTTTTATATTGCTGATCACACTGTTATTATGTATTTTGGGTCATGAGGTACACAGCTTCCTCCTTTTCCCTAAGGATGAGACCAAATTTCAAAAGCCATTTGATTTATTTGAATGTCTCTGTTTTCATTTTATTTTTAGCTTATCAGAAGTGAACTTCGGAAGTCTTTCTTTTCAAATCAATTTCTGATTCCTCATCCTGAATTTTCCCTATTGCAATTACTTCTTGTTTTTCAAAGTCTTTTTTGCATGAATTGTATACACATGGCATAAGAATGCTGCCGATATGACATAATACAAACAAGAGAATCAACAATGGCTACGGGAAACTGAAACAATGAAGCATACTGATTCAGAATTTAAAAAAATGGTCATATGGATTCACCCCTACATTCCCCAAGCATGGAAATCAAGAGAAGAACTGGGACTCATTCCCTGGCTTCAGGTTGGGCTTTACAAGCATTTGGAAGCTACAAGAAAGTTACTCTGCTTCCAACTGCCTCCAAAGCTCAGTGTGATATTAAAGAAAAGACACACTGTTCCCCTGAGTTGGGTAAATTTGCAGTGCATATACTGGTTGTTAAGATTATGCTTTCCCCACACATCTGCATTTGAAGTGTGGTAAAATTATCCTGGGGCTGCTGCGGCTCAAGTGGTTAAGACACTGAACTGCAGGTTGGTAGTTCAGCAGTTTGAGACCTGAGTGCCGTGTGATGGAGTGAGCTCCCGTCTCTGGTTCCAGCTCCTGCCAACCTAGCAGTTTGAAAGCAAGAAATTGCAAGTAGATAAATAGGTACCACTTTGGTGGGAAGGTAACAGCATTCTGTGCACTTCGGCGTCTAGTCATGCCAGCCACATGACCATGGAAATGTCTTTGGACAGTGCTGGGTCTTTGGCTTGGAAATGGAGATGAGCACCACATCCCTAGAGTCATATTTGACTGGCTTTTGAGATAGGGAAACCTTTACCTTTACCTTACTAAAATTATCTTAACACTTGACAGGATGGTACCAGTCACCAGGCTTCCTAGAGGCTGACTGTATGCATAGTAAATGGATCTTGAACCATTTTAGTTGAAAATACCTGGGATGGGGAAAGCATATATTTTTCAGTTCCTGATCTAAAAATACCCACAGCAATAGTGCTGAAATGTGTCAAGTAATGTGTGTTGAGGTTATACAGGCAATATTTTTAGAGGGGTTGCTTAAGAGTACATCTGTGTGGAGGTAAGTCTGATGCCTCTGGTTCCACATTGCTTCCATATCCACCACAGTACTACATAATGATAATAATTAAAGTATTGTATTTTGTGTGAATACTCTGTATATTATTCATCATTTCTTGTTTCTATTGCATTATTCTGGAGACTGTGTTTCATGTTGAATTCTAGAAAATATATGTCCCTATTTATACAGCAAGGAGTGAGTATTTCTTGGAGTGATAGGTTGGAGGTCTTAATTTCTAAAGCATTCCCTTCTTAGTTCGCAACAAAACTGAGTTTTCTGGCATTTGGGGCTCACTGCAAGGACTATCTAGTTCTGTGCCTTCCCTGTGGGGTAAACAGAAGGTTGAGGGAGGTCTTGGTTTTGGAAGGTTGGAAGGTTTATTAGTGTTGACAGTGTGTGAACTTGACATCTTTTGTAATAATGAGGTTTTAAAATCTGAATTATTCATGCCTTGCTTTGAATACAGGCTTATTGTGTGAATTGAGGCTGAGTAGAGAGGAAAGATATTAATTAAATAAATGTCACTGTTCTAGAAGAGCATGCGAGAATTTTTTTCATGCCTTCACTATAATCACAGGAAACTAGCAATCCAGTCCAGTGTAGTCTTGCTCCAGTTCAATTGTAATTAAATCAAGTGGGTTTAGATTGAAATTATTGGCACAGGGATGGCACTATTAATGTACTAGATGGTACTTTTGGGGCTTAGCTTGTATTTATCAGCAGCTGAGTAGAAAATATAGCTATACTCAAATACAATGCATATTTGTTTTCTCTCTTTTTTGCATGTGAATAATGGTTGAATCTGGATTACTAAATGCAGTGAGGTAAATTTAGTGAAAGTACCAAATGCTCTATGAAATTGTTTTACTGTGTTTATTCAAACTACAGAAGATCTAGTGACTTGATAAAAACAATTATAATAATAGTCATAGTTGGAATTGGGTTAGCTGTTGGTTATAAAGCACAATTTAAAGTTTCTGAGGAAAACAGTTACTGAGATTATTGCCACATGCCTTGGAATGTACAACACAAAAAGCACAAGGTCAAAATATAGTTTTTAATTTGATATTTCAGGAAGGTGGGCTTCTTTGCAGCTAATCTGAATAGTGTTGCCTGAGTTGCTTGGAATCCATATCTGCAGAAGAGCCTTCTGAGGACATCCCAATTTGTATTGGATGCAAGCTGGCATTTTACTAGCGTGTGCCCTTTTCTGTGTTGACATCAAATAGACATTCAGCCACAGGATTAATGGTGCTGCTAGTATGAAAAATCCTGACCACATGGCCATTAAGGACTTCCTAAGCAGTGTAAGCAGGAAGTTACAGTAGAATCAAACTTCCTACAGGATAGTTTTTTCTCCCCATGAGGATTTAAACTTACCCCAAGCAAGTCTACTAAATACTGTGAAGATTTTCATTTCCTACTAAGGGTTATTTCATTCTGCCCCCCAAATAGTTGCCCTGCAGATTTGTCTGAAGTGGCTGTTGTCTGAGTTTGTGCAAAGTTAATGCCTTTTGTCTAGCTTTGACACAGCATTTACTGTGACTTATATTGAAGATGGAATTAACACTATTATCAGGGAAGTCTGTGCTACAAAGGTCAGTGAAAGTGCAGTGCAGAGAGTTCTGTACTAAAAATATACAGCACAAAATATTGTTCTTGCTATTTCGAAACTCATGATAAGGCTCTTACAGAGAAGACATGAGTGATGGCTATATAGTTGCAGCATTCAACTGCATTCTCAAAGCTTATGGGTTTGAGTTATAGTCCTTTTGCTTATATCAGGAGGTTGCCTCCATTCCCTGCAGATATAAATAAGTACTTTGATTTGGTTGGGTCAGACACTGCTGACAAGGAGCTCACTGCATTATATTCTCTAGTTTACTTTAAGCAATGGTGAACGTTAACCAAATAAGGCCTTTGGTTAGCACAGTGTCATAGATTGCACATTTCCTACACAGAAGGCAGTTTCACATTGGAAATAATGCAGATCCCATGCATATACCATGTATTGCATATATGATGCAGATATGCTACAGGATCAATAGCCAGTAACTACAAAAATGTGTGTGGCATTCTTATATTTGCCTGTATTCTGAGAGGAGCGGTAGAAATAGACTTTTGGTTGTTGGGTTGTTGAATTTTGGCTACACGGACTCACCTGGGGATAGCATTGCCCTATGTGGACTGTTATTTTCTGTCAGTTCTCTAATCTGTAAAGCTTCTGTAAAATTAGGCCTGCAGTAGTGTAAATTCCAGGAGACGACTTCCAGACAGACACATCCAGTGGAGCTATTGATTGTGCTGCTTGAAACATGGTATCACTGTGCCATATCACGCACTGCTTTGGAAACTCTTAACAAGTTTCAGAGTGTGTAGTCCTGTGACATGGGGGTGGATTGTTTCTGTAGGAAAGTCCTGCCGTGGAGCTGATTGCAGGATGATTCTGTATTGTAGCCTGTGACTCTAGACAGTGCACAAATTACCATTGCCATTAAGGACACTTATGAACTGGTCAAAATTGTACCAAGGGAGTTTGATGTATATTCTAAGCCCAGAAATATCAAAATAATGATTCATCATTACTTCTTGAAGTGCTGAATCTGTCACATTAGTGACAAGGGATTCATAATGAGAAGCAGTGAAAAATTAATGCAATGATAAATGGCTTGTTTTCATAGCGTAGACCAGCTTTTGTGTCCTCTGCAGCAGCATCGTCGCCATAAAACAGTGAGGGTTTCCAGATTCAGCCTCTGAGATGGCTTTGAGATCCTTGAAAGTTTCACAGTATGGAAAATGCCACCCTATATTGTTTTCTTCATCATACTGCTTCAGTTATGAGAAAAACCGTAAGAGTACTTTCCTTTCAAATGAACATTGCCTAAAGTTTGACACTTTTCCAGATACATTAGCTGTGTTTATGTTAATATTGGTGCAGCGTGTAGGGTTGCCAGCTTCTGGTTGGGGAATTCCAAGAGATTTGGAGGTGGATCCTGGAGAGGGCAGGGTTTGGGGAGGGCAAGGACCTTAGCAGGGTATAATGCCATAAAGTCCACTCTCCAAAGCAGCTATTTTCTCCAGGGGAAGTGCTCTCTGTCATCTGGAGATCAGTTATAAGGCTGGGAGTTCTTGTTCACGTTAGGGATTTTTCACCAACATAGTCTCAGGGTTTGTCCCAAATGAACTGTTACTTGCCTTTTTAAAAAGGTCACATTTACATTATTCTTGCCCTGCTTCTGCAACATGTGATGTTTCTTAACTTGGTGATTCCTAACCATATTGATTATTGAAGTCAAGAGAAGTTTTTGTATCACTAGTTTCAGAAGCTGTAATGAATTAAGCGGTCAGGAATAGCTTCGTTGAAACCAATTAAAACGTTAGAGTAACCTCTGAATATGTCCCTATAGTTATGATCTGTCACTTTATAGGCTGTTACTTTGGGTTGCCTTGTCTAATAATCAGTGTAGGCCACATAAGCACAAAAGAGGCACAAACACTTGTAACATAAAAGTGATTAGGTTCTGGTTCATGTGAACGGAAGCTATACCTGCATGGAAAATGCATGTTACCCTAGTTGCACAAAATGGTAATTGTATGTATCATGCTCCCAAAACATATGTCTGACAGGCTCCCACTCCATATGAATGGGATACCAACGTAATGTTTAAGAGCTACAGTAATGTAGTGGTAGTTTTAGTAAATGGGATTGTGAATCTAACTGTAATAGAAGAAAACTTGTTTTGCTTAGATATGACTATTCAGAGAGTTTGTCAATTTGTTGCTTGTATGACAAGTAGATGAAAAATGAAGACCCTTTCTTCCACCTCTTTTGCCAAAGAATTCATTTACTATAAACCTCATTTGAATTTTATTCAGACATTTTTTGAATGCAGTGGTAGAACTGGGAGGAATGGAAATCCTTAGTAAAGAAGGCTTGGGTATGAGGTGTGGGGAGAGGGGTGAAGGACTGAGATTTATGACCTTTTGAAATCAAGCTTTTCATTCATCTTTGGTATTTGAAATTTGTGGCACCCTTAGAAACAACAGCTCCTGCTTATAACTAGCACTATAAAAGAGAAATGGAACAACCATCTCATGTTTTGTCTGTGACAATAAAAGGAACTGATCTGGAGAAAAAAAACCCAAAAATCAATACTTAATGCATACATTAAAATTATTTTATTGGGGAGGTCTGATTTTAAAGAAGAATTTGATCCTGATCCATTGAAGCAAACAGCACTTGTTGCTCTTAAATTGTGAACAAAGGAGCTCATTTTCACTATCCGGTACGCTAGGCTAGGTTACTTATGTTATACTGATACTACTGAAGGTATAATGTGAAGGTTAGTTGACATTTATGTTAATTCAAGTATAGTAGCAATTGTTTGTGTTTAATATAATAAAACCTTTCAAGATACCTGTATTTTTCAAGATAGTTCTAATCTGGGGATTTATAGACAACCTTTGTACATGTGCTTTACAATGACAGAGGAGGTACGGAGCTGGGTATGACTGTCTTCCACAACACAACAGTAATTGAAGATATTTAAAAATGTATGTATCCTTCATCTTTTCCATATGGACTCCTGAGGCAAGATGACCTTTTGTGGCCATAATCTGACCTCTTTTACACTTGGATTACAGGGCACAAAGCAAATTTATAGTTGTTTATTCTCTTTGCCTATCAGCTATTAGTGTCTAATCATATGGTCTATTGATCATGTGATTAATCATCTGCCTAAAGAGCCAGCAGATCTTGTGGAATGCTGCACTGCACCACACTGAACTTCAACCTTTTATACAAACTTGAAGAGTAAAAGCATTTGTCAATGCCCAAACCTCTTGTTGGTATGCTGCTGGAATACAAGGAGGTAAATCTTGGTGGTTAAAACAAAAAACAATACTGTCTGTTTTTACCTTTAACAAAGTATAACATCCCAGGTGCCAACATACCTAATTTGAAAATGCATGTACTTGTCTGTATTATTTTATTGCATGTTATAAATAATGACCAAGGGAAGAAATAGGTGAGTTCTATTACAATGCCCATTATTCCTACCATAATTAAGGATACGCTGGCATTTCAATTGCAAACCCTTATTTTCAGTGGTTTATAACATGCCCATAAAATGTTTTGCTTGCGGCTTGGCATGAAGACTCAGTTTAAAACCAATTTTTCTTGTTTCCAAATTGTTGTTGTTGTTTACAAATGCTGGCTGGGCATATTGTAGTACAACAGCATACAGGTTCATTTGTTCAACCAACACTCCCCCCCCTTGCTTCAAAATCCTGGAGACTGTTATTAAAAATGAAATATAAAAACAGAGACATTTAAAACAATTTGTGAGACCTATTTCCTGAAATCCTTCAGATCTTATTATTGTGATGCCAGTGTGCTATAGACTACATCAGGCTCCCAGCCATGTCTTTATTAGATAGGGGGCTCTAACTGCACCCCAAAACATCTTCTGTGAGTACCAGCTTGCAAGCAGCGACGTAGTGCTGCTGGGGAAATTCAGCCCACTTGTACCTTCAGCTCCTTGAGAACAGCTTTGGAAAAGCTAGGGCTGAGTTCAGATGACATTACAAACTCTAATTTGTTAGGATAGTGCCTGAACACTGATTGTTGTACTTTTGTCCCTGCTTCTCTTACCTCCTGCTGTAGCTCACCAAGCCTGATTGAAGCCTTCTACTTTTGATCAAGCTTTCAATTAGACACCTTCATGCAAGCATCTTGACAAATCCCCCATGCCACCCTGCCAGGATCTTAAACTGAGATTTAGTTAAGGTTTAGAATTCCAGCTTGTGGGGAAATATTAACTTCAAAGTTTTTCAAAGCAGCTACATTCGGACATCATGGCGAATTGAAGTCTACTCAAACCAGGAAACATTCAGTCACTTTCTGTGGGAGGGATATGGGAAGAGTGAGGGAAGCATAGCAAACAAGATGTGTTCATGCACAAAGCCAACATACCTTGGTTTAATTAGAGATTGTCCTGCCATCTGAATGCAGAGTAGGATACAAAATGCCTAGATCTCCAGTTAATGGATAGTCATGCTGTCCACATTCTGATTACTACAGTTCCAGTAGCATCCCACTTGTTGGGGGTAAAGGTGAGACATTCGGGGGCGGGCAGAAAAACCAGATCCCTATCTTTCCCCTAAAATTTTTCTCTTTCAAGGTTCTGTCAACTCTTGGGAGCTTCAGTAGGCAAATTTCACTTTTCCTCTTTAGCTGTTACTTGGCTGTTCTCGGTTTGTCTTGGGTAGTTTACAAAGTCATATTCTTTTCTTTGTATCTGAGGAGTCTTCAAACTATATAGAGCCCTTCTCCCTCTGAGAGGAGGACATCTTGATGGGTGTTTCCCACCCTATCTGTAGGGAGGCAGGAACTAATTCTTCACTTCCTGTCCTCTGGTGGGATACGCCCCTTCAAGTCAGTTCTGTTCCTGCCTCAGTAGGGAGAGCAGCACTTAGTGGCCACTCGTGCCTTTTTTGTACTTTCACTTTCCATTCTTCTTCATACCTTTTCAAACTTTTTTCAAACCTTTTTTCTTAAATGTTTTTTCAAAAAACGGACGTGGATGATTGCGCAGGCGCCATTCTGAATTGCCCCGATCCCGGGAGACCACAGAAAATGGCGGCCCAAGGCTGCGGATCGGCTGTCGCCGCATCCATAAGCCCAGACATGACTAGCGACGAGAAGGAAAAGCGCGCCAAAAAACAGCCCCAGAAAGACGTGGATGATTGCGCAGGCGCCATTCTGAATTGCCCCGATCCCGGGAGACCACAGAAAATGGCGGCCCAAGGCTGCGGATCGGCTGTCGCTGCATCCATAAGCCCAGACATGACTAGCGACGACGGGCAGGAGCTTCCCAATGCTCAGGTCGCACACCAGCCCCATTTGGGAGACACACCAGCCGAAGGTCTACTCGTGAGTAACTCCGGAGACGGAGAACAGACTATTTCCCCTGCCCTACTCCTGGCCCTTAAACAAGCAGGGAGGAGGTATTGATCATCCACTCATGGGGGGGCCCCTTGTCACCAGGACCAACCCCATAGAGATGTGCCAGACAGGCACTACCAAGAGGGCGAGGAGGAAGGCAGACCTCGCTGGCCCACTAAAGCAGCTAGGAAGGAACTTTCCTACCCCGGCTGGGTCCCCCATCACTGGATCCCACCTAATTATGAGGACAGTGATACTGGGGATACTGGGGAAAGAGAAGAGGCTGAATTCCTCTCTGATGAGGAGGAAGAGGACTTGGAGGTTCCAGAACCCTCCATGTGCTTCTTTAAACCTGAAGAATATCCTTACCTCCTCTCCAAATCCCTGTCAGCATTAGAGTTACAACCAAAGCTGCAGGGAGAGGACCCAGCCGGATCCTCAAAAGCAGATGGCTCCAGACCCAGAGGGAGCAAAGACTACTTCCCCAGGACCCCAGGGGCAGAAAAGGTCTTCCCCTTCCCAGAATTTCTAGAAAATCAGCTAGTCAAGGAATGGTCCAAACCCATGGCAAACAAACGTTGCCCACCTAATGTGAGAAAGCTCTTTACCTTACCATATTTTATTAATAAGCTTGTACAGGTCCCTCTAGTGGATGCTCCTGTTATTGTGCTCCAGACTTCGGGCCTTCTTCCGAGGATGGTGATGGCCTGGTCAGAGACAGTCTAGACCACAAGGCCAAGTTTGCACTCAGGTAAGTGCATGAAGCCTCTGTTATGGCCATCAAAGCATCCGCTACAGCCACAGTCGTGGGCCACACAGCCATTGCCTGGTCCAGGAAACTAATACAGCTTATCCCACTGTCTAGTAAGCGTCTCACTGAAGGAGCTAACCACCCTCTCAAGGCCTCCTCCTTCTCCACTGATGCTACGCTCGATGCCATGATTTTTCCTTCCAGGGCTCTGGCTTCAGTGGTGGCTGCCAGGCGTACCCTCTGGCTCAGGGCCTGGCCAGCGGACCTGCGCAGCAAATCTACCGTCACTTCTTACCCATTCCAAGGAGATTGCCTATTCGGAGATTCCCTAGACAAAATCCTAATAGAAACTAGGGACAAGAAAAGGCGATGCCACATACCCTGGGCAGGCCTGATAGGAGGGGATTCGGAAATTACCCTTTTAGTTCCCAGACGACACCATTAGACCGCTTTGTTCCCTCTCCCCTGATCAAAGACGCCTCCAAGCTACAAAAAACGATAGAAGCTGTCCAACACCTGTATACCATCTCAGCCATAGAACCTGTCCCTATCCAGGAATGGGGACAGGGAATTTGTTCCATTTTTCTTACTTTTCCCAAAAGGAACGGCGGCTGTAGAGCGATACTGGACTTAAAATACGTCAACAGATTCGTAAAACTAAGACGCTTCCGAATGGAGACCCTGCAATCCATCTCAGGGGCTCTACAACCGGGAGAGTTCCTTCCTCCATCGATCTCATAGAGGCGTATCTGCACATCTCCATGTTCCCGGGTCACAAGAGGTTCCTCCAATTCTTCGTCCTAGGCCAACATTGGCAGTTCAGGGCGCTCCCATTCAGACTCTCCACTGCTTCAAGAGTCTTTTCCAAGATCCTCATCCATCCCATTGCCCTCCTTGGGGAACAAGGCACCCATGTCCAGTGTTCCCTCTAAGCTGAGTTGGTGTGAGCTAGCTCACAGTTGTTGTTTTTTTGGCCTCTAGCTCGCACATTTTTGTCTTGGCTCAGGAGGGGTGGCTCCAGAGCAAACTAATTTATACAATAGCCCAATCGCTAGCTCACAACTTTAATGCCAGTAGCTCTCAAGTAGAATTTTTGCTCACAAGACTCCACAGCTTAGAGGGAGCATCATGTCTATCCTATCTAGACAACCTGCTGATTCGCTCCAGCTCTAGAAACAAAGCGCACAAAGACACTCAGGAAACCATCTGCTGCCTGAAAGCACACGGCTTCCTTGTAAACCTCCAGAAGAGCTCCCTGAACCCCTCGCAGTCCCTAGAGCACCTCAGGGTCATCTTAGACATGGTTCGGAACCGCATGTTCCTACCCAACACAGGCAGACAAGATCCGCTTCTTCACACGACAAATCATCACGGCCAGACAGTCCACCCTGATGTCCCTGGCTAAACTACTGGGCCTCTTCATCTCCTGCTTGGACGCCGTGCCCTGGGCGCGCCTCCATGCCAGACCACTACAATAACTCATATGGCCCTTCCAATCCAGGATAATGCAAAAAACAGGACCTCCCCATGTCAGTCCCTCACCTAGTCAAGGCCAGCCTATCCTGGTGGATCACGCCATGAAAGAGGGGCTGCAGTGGCTCAAGTGGTTAAGACGCTGAATTGCAGACCAGAAGGTTGGTAGCTCAGCAGTTCGAGACCTGAGTGCTGCATGACAGGCCAAAAAACTTGAGCTCAGGCATTCTTAGCATTGAGTTCCACAGGCCTGTGGCCAGCTTCCTCTCATGCCTGCCCTCTAGAATAAAACCAACTTATATCTATCCCAGAGGAACAGCTTCTATGTCAAGACTGGAAGCAGATTGTCAAGAATGCCAGCCTCCTGGGATGGGGTGCAGTCTTCCTCCACCTCCCTGCACAGGGATTATGGTCCAAGGAAGAACAACTTCTGCCCATCATCCTGTTAGAGCTTCGGGCCATCCGCCTAGCCCTCCTCCACTCCAGGGAACAAATCGCCGGTCATCACGTCCTCATCAGGACAGACAACATAGTGGCGAAGGCATACATCAATACCCAAGGAGGATCCAGATCCTCAGAACTCCATCGAGAAGCTCTGAAGCTCCTGTCCTAGGCAGAACGCAACATACTATCTATCAGAGTGGAACACATCAAGGGCTCGCTGAATACCAGAGCAGACTGGCTCAGCTGTCAGACACTACAGGAAGTGAGATAACATCTCACTTCAGACGTCCGATGGTGGACCTATTCACATCTCCACTCAACCACAGGGTTGCCAGATTCTTGATACTACCATCAAGCAGCAGAAGAGACGGACGCCCTGGTCTCCCAATGGCCCAAGGGTCTCATGTACGCTTACCCTCTGACTCCGGTTTTACCAAAGCTCCTCAGAAAAATCAGAGAACAACAAATGGAGATCATAGTGGTAGCCCCGTATTGGCCAAGAAGACCTTGGTTCTTGGAACTCCAAAGCATGGCAACTGCCCCGTTACATTCCCAGTATCCCCAGACATGCTGACCCAGGGCCCCATCTGGCACCCAGATCCTGCATGGCTCTGTTCAATTGCCTGGAAGTTGAACGGCAAAACTTGCTCAGCTTAGGCTACTCCAGACCAGTAACAGACACCATGCTAGCCTCTCGGCACCCTTCCACCAAGAGGATCTACAATGCCACCTGGCAGGCCTTCGTTCGCTGGTCCAGGAGAAAGAAGGTCAACCCGTTACACCCACACTTGTCCAGTGTTCTGTCCTTCCTTCAGGGCGGTCACGACTCGGGTCTGAAGGCATCCACTCTCCGCTGTCAGGTAGCTGTCTTGGTAACCGTAGTTCCCAGAGTAGAAGGCTGGACCCTGTCCAGACACCCTCACATCCACCGTTTTTCTGAAGGGTACATCACTTAAGGACCCACCGGTTCCCCACATGGAAACTTAACCTGGTTCTCTCTGCAGTAGCCAAACCAGCCTTCGAGCCGGTCCAAGAGATTCCTCTGATGTGGCTGCGAATGAAAACCCTGTTCCTGGTAGCTGTCACCTCCACCAGAAGAGTCTCCGAGCTTGGGGCCCTCTCCACCAAACCGACTCTTTGCACCTTCCATAAGGACAGAGTAGTCCTCACTATCGGCCCTTCCTTCTGCCCGAAGGTCAACTCAAGATTTCACCGCTCACAGGAGATCTGCCTACCGTCCTTCTTCCCGAACCCTACCCACCCAAAGGAAAAGTTGTGCCACTGTCTGGACGTCAGACGTTTCACTTAAAGCCTTCTACATCGCACCAGCTCCTTCTGGAAGACGGAATCATTATTCATCTCAGTCTCACCCCCCAACAAGGGCAACAAAATGTCCACAGCATCCATCAGTGCCACTCTCAAAAGATGTATAGCAGAAGCCTATAGGGCCCTCAAGATACCCCTCCTCCGGGTATCACGGCCCACTCCATCAGAAGTGCAGCGACTTCTGCAGCCTTCACCAACCGAGCCTCGGTGGAAGTAACCTGTTGGACAGCCACATGTCTTCCATTTCTACCTTTGTCAGGCATTATAAGACCGACTTCTACAACTCGACCAATGCAGCCTTTGGCCGGAGGGTCCTGCAGCAAGCTCTCATATCTGAAGACGATGTCCCACCCAGTTAAAGGGACACTGCTATGGGAGGTCCCATCAAGATGTCCTCCTCTCAGAGGGAGAACGGACCAGTGGATACTCACCGTGAGGGGTCCTTCTCCTCTGAGATAAGGAGGACATCTTTGCCCTCCCAAGATTCATCGTCTTCCTTTTCTATATTCTGAGTTTATCTTCCTTCCTGTCTTGTTCAAGCCACATTATCTGTTTACTGTTCAGACTAATTATGTTCATATTTTTCTAGTTATGGTTAGCCTTTGGTTTACAGCTGACTACTGCTTCTGGGAGTCCCCGAACTGACTTGAAGGGGCGTATCCCACCAGAGGACAGGAAGTGAAGAATTAGTTCCTGCCTCCCTACAGATAGGGTGGGAAACACCCATCAAGATGTCCTCCTTATCTCAGAGGAGAAGGACCCCTCACGGTGAGTATCCACTGGTCCGTTTACCATGTCTCTGAGTGGCTAGATTTAGCTGATTTAATAACTGGCATGGGACTCAGCCACTGTACTATTAGGCACAATGATGAGAATTTTCATTCTATGGCATATTCATGTGACCATTAATTCAAAGATGAACAGTTGTAAACTCTGTATGCCTATAGTAATGCACCACAGTCCCATCTCGGCATTCCTCTGCCTGGTGTTTGTTTCTAGCCACAAAAATTAAAAACAAACAAACATTAAAAAGACTCTGGTGTTACTTCTTTGAGTTGGAGAAGGGCAGTGTTTATTAGGAAGACACCTTCAGCCAATAGGAGTTATTCTAGGCTAGTATTTTTCCCTGTTTTGTGTAAGATCTGAAACATCCTTCTAGCAGACTGTAAGCTTCTAAACCTGTTGTGATGAAAGGCATTTCCTGGTACCACTTGCAATCAAGCTTCATTGTCCTTCCCTTTCTTTTTATTAATACATTCATTGGTTCAAAGTTCTTGAGTCTAAAACCAATAGATCAGAATAAAGTAGAACACATAAAACCAATACAATGGCCTTCCCTGAATTATTACAAAACATTTTTTAAAACACAAATGAGAGGAACCAGCAAGCATGAAAACTCCCAGCTATTAAGCCTGGTGTTTTATTCTCTCACACCTGAGGTCATGAACAACCTCAGAGTCCCAAGTTGCACTGGTTGCTATTTTAACATCCAAGGCAGTGGTTTCCAAAGGTGGCTGGAAAAGTCAATTGACATGGCTGACTGCCAAAGCAAACTCCTACTTTGTGGTCCCTTGGGGCTTTCCATAGCAATTAGAATAACCACAGCTAAGCCCATTTTCACTCGGGACTCAGTCCTCTTGACAAGGGTTGGCAGAGGGTTCCCCCTGGGCATAAGGGTCTGTGGGAAATCTTCAATAATATTGCCAAAGTGGCTGAATTTATGGTTGGCTCTTCTATGAAGTGAATTTAGTATCCTTCAGCACTTACAGTAGAAGAACTGAAATGGAAATTTCAGATTTATGTCTGATATGTTTACTGCTCCTTAGTTAGCAGGCAAAGTGTTCCAAATTAATGGTGCATTTTCCATTTGTACAAGTTAGTTCTCTATATAGATACATCCTGATGGGAAAATGAACCTTCAGTTCTGTGGGTAGTCAGGAACTGGATAGAGAGACCCCCTGAAACAGGATCAATTTGCAGGACCTCCTAAAGGTAGGGTGAAAGATAGTGACTTTCAAACTTTCTCTGGTGAGCTGTTCCATAAAACTGGTCTAGTGATTGAATATGCCACAGAGTGGGGAAAGGCATGGTGATACAGCGGCAATCAGAAGAGCAAAGCTTCGTATTACAGTTAATAGATCCAACAGACAGCTATGACTATATTCCACAGTGAATATTTATTTAGAAATTACATATGCTGCCTCTGCTCAAGATGGCTGACAACCAAAACAACACAACAAACCAAAAAAGATATTACAAAAAATAATAACTCCCTCTGGAAGACTTTTCAATTTGGCTGGCTGATTCTTCATTTTGTCTAGGGGAAAAACTTTCCTTTTCTGCTATACAGAAAGTATGTTCACAGTAAATTGAACAACCCGTAATCTACAATTCATTGTGTTAGTAGTGTAACCAAATGCTACATCACCAGTACTATGGAAGTTTCCTTTGGCAAGAGGATATGTAGCACTAAGAGAAGGAAAGAATTTTTTTTTAAATTGTAATTTTTTATCATATGGACTTTATCATAACACCAGAGAGCTATATTGATTGTAAGGCAGAAAATGAAGTCTGAATGGACAATGATTTCGGAACATATAGTTTTAGTGATAGGACTGCTCTTGCAGTAACATTTTTGATGACACCCAAAATATTTGGAGCCTTTCAGTGGAGCTAGTGCTAGTGGAACACTTTGAGATTCAAGCTGCCCAGGAGAGCTAGCCTTGTCATGAAGCAATGTGAAGCAGACAGGATGTGTTAAAGGAATAATGATTTTCTTGCCTCAGGCTGGCACTCCTGACAAGCTATTGTGTTGTGTACCAATAATCTTTTGAAGGTAGCAAGCAAGAGAAGGTAACTCCTCTGCTATGTAGAAATTTACCTTGGGGCAAGCATTTACCCCCAAAGGCTTACTCTTTTTCTAATTGTAATGATATGATGGTTTCTCCTGATTAAAGCAGACCTTCAGGTTTGTTGCAGTACAACACACTCTGCTCTTAAAAGAGGAGCACATTTAATATGCAGGACCTTTATAAAAAGACCATGTCCAGAAACAATGGCAGACATCACAAAATTGTGTTTCTGTTTTATAAATGGGAATATGTGGAAGAAGTGTTCATTGTGTCCAACTTCGCGATCGTACACCAGTATGTCCTTGATAACTTAGCAAAGGGCATAATGTTGGCTCAGGTGAAATGCAGCCACTTAAAAACATTAACTCTCCTGGAACATGCACAGAAAAGGAAAAAAATAAATTAAATGTACCACTTTTAAATTTGTGGCTATGTTATCGCATTGTGAAAATGATCTGTTTGGCACATTATCATAAATGATCTCGACTGAAATGGCAGTTCATTTAAACTTCCTTTGGCCATAGTTATATGATGCATGTTATACTGTTACCAAATGTTAACTCTCTCATGTTTTACTATTTCAAGAGACATACCAAAGAATGGTAATAATTGGTGCCCCCTACTCTGACCCCATTTAATGTTGAGGTAGTTAGATGTATTGAAAATGTGTTGAGAAGAATCAAAGTCTTAAAAGTATATCCCTGAAAATGAGTTCAACAATGACCCTGTTTCCCCCCCTTTGAACTAACTTGAGGTATTATACATATGTAGTGAAAGCTGCTGAAATGTATTTTTGTTGAGCATCTTTTAGGAAGTAGTCTTTGTTTTAAAAGACAATGCATAATAACTTCAAACGCAGAAGTCCTTCTATGACTTTTGTGTTGTTGAGCCAGTCTCCTGTATAGTAAAGAATGGAATAATTCCACAGGAGTCTACAGTGTGTTGTCCTTTGTAGTAAAATGAGGATACACACACATTCAGTTAAATGATTGAAATTGGTTTGTCAAAATAGGTTGTGATTGTGTGAGATACATAGTAGGACTTCGGGGGATCTTAATCTTGTTCATGTTAGCAATATGTGATGCTGCTGATACAACCTTTACAATTAGAGGAGTGGCATTACTGAGCAATATGAAAGAATGTGCTGGTGCTTACTTTTAAGGTTCTAATAATGAAATTCTAAGCAGAGTTATGCTTCCAAATCCATTGAAGTCAAGTGGACTTAAACACTCTGCTTAGGATTGCACTGTGAATGACTTGGGGTAGAAGTGCTTGATGGACCTCTTCCACCTGTACATCTGGTCCACCAGTTAAGATCTATCCCCCAAGCCCTGCTCTCTATGCCCATACTAGAGGTGAGATGAGTGGGCTTTTCCAGTGGTAGCACCTCACCTTTTTAATCTCCTTTTGAGATTTGCCAGGTGCCTGCTTTGCTGTCTTGTAGTCACTATGCCAAACCATTTATTTTTATTCAGGTTTTTATCCGAGGAGTCCCACATTCTAAAGCTGGTTTTATGGCCTGCTTCTAGCCTGAGTTTAGTGGATATAATTTTATACAGCTAAATGTTATTTTATGCCCCCAGCCTGTTTTAATATTGATAATTCCTGTGTTGTTTATTATCACATTGTTGTTCTTGTTTTACTTTGTGTGCTGCCTCGAGTAGGTCTCTGGAGAGGCAGCATAGATTGTTAGGTAGAAGGGAAAATATAGCCCTAAATGGTTTTCATGTAACTGCAACCTCTGGCTACCAGATTTGTAAAACTGTAATGTTATTTGCCTCAGTAGTCTATGCTGAACCAGTAAGAAACATGCAAACTCCATAGCTTAAGTAAAACAAATCAAACAGCATTTGAACACAATGAGCAATACAACATTAAAAAATATAAAATATGCTACTAAGAGTAAAAGAAAGGTAGAGAAATAAAGAAAACACACAACTTACATTTGGCTACTGAATACATAAACAATGGAGAGAGAAACTTGTTCGCAGACATTTGTTGACTATGAAGTAACCCTAAACCAGGCCAAGATGAGGTTTCACAGGACTGAAGTAACAATATCAAGGACCATCCTGTCCATACATTTGTTAGTTTATTTTAAAACATTAATATCTTACTTTTCTGTATAGCTCCAACTGTCTAACAACCTTAAAAATAGGTTAATTAAAATGATTAAAATACTTGGCAAATCAGCCCATTTTTTTCTTGAGACTCAGCTTTAACTCTCTCTTCCCCAGTAGAAAAGCAATACAATAAAGGCTCAAAAAGTTCTATCTATGTGCAGGTCAGTGGTTTTCTCTACTTTTGCAAGTCAAGCGCAAATGAATATAAGCAAGTGTCAAAAGAAAAGAGCAAGAGTCCAGTAGCACCTTAAAGACTAACAAGGTGGTACTGGACTCTTGCTCTTCTCTACTGCTACAGACAGACTAACATGGCTACCCATCTTGATCTTTCTTCATGTATCAAAAGTCGGGGTCAGTACTGGCAGGCATTTAACTCCAGTTCAAAATGAGGTCCCAGTAAAACAAAAATAGTTGCTGGCCAGGGTAATAAAGAGAATATTTACAGAACAAAAGAATCAGACTATATTACTTCTGGTGAGTGATGGAAGATTTTTCTTCATTTATAAAGTCAAATTAAAAAAAAAAAGGATTCTAGCCTAGCCTTCTTGTTTTTCTCTGTGTAGATCATCTGAGGCCCTATTTGCATCCTAAAGTGGTTCTGGCCAGGCATAGGTTTACCAGCTCCATGAGAAGTAGTTCCCAGTTTCACAGTTCTTTGGATCCTGGCCATTGCATCTTGTCTGAGTATCAATGGAAACAGAATATGTCAGTTTTGAAGAGCGCAGATTAGGGAGGAATGTGCAGTTTGGAAACGTGGCAGCTTACAGCACTGAGTATGGTTTAAATTAGATCTTTTTTTGGAAAGCAGAATAGCTGCAGGCCACATTTCAAGGGAAAGCAACAGCAGAAAGGGCTGGCTGTGGTTTCTCCTTTGCTGTGTAACAGACCAACTTTCCCTTGTTTTAACACAGGGGAGGGAGGAAGACTGGACTCCTTCAGACCAACCACACAGCTTCTCAGCTGACCACAAAAAGGAAGCTAGGCATGGCAAGGCTAGATTAATACCCACTGTCTCTTAAGCCAAAAGGGTGTGAGAACCTTTTATATGGATTTTTTCCTCTCCCTGCCTTCTGTCAGATTGACAGTGTGGTCAGAGTTTAGACATCTTGAAACAAACACAAGTTTGCATTACACTGTGTTCCAGGTTTTTCTAAATTGCATCTTAAATTTGTTTACGCCCACTGCTGAGCTTTTAGCAGAGCAAACCACTAATAGCTTTTCTGCTACTTGCTGGAGGGATAAGAAACATAAAAATATGCTGTGAACACTTTAGGCAGTTGGCAGCCCCTGACTGGCTGATAGAGTATTGTTATGCTTAATGAAACAGGCACAACCAGCTCTTAATAGATCAGAGTTCTTTATCATTTGAAAATAATACGGTTAGGATTAGTGGACACAGTTATCCAATGAACTTGCACTTAAAATCTTCAATGTACTTGTGTTTATATTTAGTTATGATGTCACATATTTCGGCACTGCAGGATGATTTAGGTTTATGTTCAGGTTTTTCCTTTAGATGTTGCAATGGACTGTTTCCATGTGCTGCTTCTGATTTGTGTATTAATAACCTGATTAGCTAAGCTAGATTCGAGTCCAGTAGCACTGTAGAGACCAGATTTTGGGGGCATAAGCTTTAGAGATGTCTGATAAATGGACTTTTAACTGATATCCTAAAATCTGTTTGGTCTCTGAGGTGCTACTGGACTCAAATCTAGCGATTCTACTGCAGACCCGCATGGCTACCCTCTGAAACAGTCTTGATTTGCAAAACCTCCCATCTCCAAACTCATCTTGGGTCTCTAGCCTTGCTAGGTTTGCCCACCTCCAGGTGGGGTCTGGAAATATCCTGGAATTACAACTGATCTCCAGATGGTTCCCTTGGAGGATGGCTGCTTTGGAGGGTGACCTCGAGGGGATTACACCCCCACTGAGGTCAATCTACTCCTCAAATCTTCAGGAATTTCCCAATTCAGATTTGGCAACTGTAGGCTTTGCCCAATTTTGTTTCTAGTTTGGTATGCAACTGCCCATATAAATTCTGTGATACAGTAAGGCTTGAAATATCACTGTAACATTATTGTGAATCGGAGGACAGTGTTCATGTGATAACTTAATGCAGATTAGTTAACCTTCTAAGACATTCTGACTATCCTTTTGATCATAAAAGCAGTGGTTAGAGAATAATAAAAGGGTATATAAAAATTATATTGCTTATCTTTTTTCCAGTGGGCACTTGAATATCAGAGTGGTACTAATTATAATAGGTAGGTAGAGAACTGGACACAGGGCCGCCATTTTTAGCACAAGTCCCATTCTTAACACAACACAATTCCTCCTTAAAAAAAATGGATTTTTAATATGGAACCAATCTATCCCCTTCTGAATAACACGTACAGAAGTATTTAAGGCTGTTTTCGTATGTTCATGGGAATATTAACTTGCATTCAGTATGTTAATAGTCTAGATTTTTTTTAAGGTTAAAATGTTTGGGTATGCTGAATTCTGTCCCAGTACTGAGGTTTGGCTAGGTGCATTTTGCATATAGTCTTGGTTGGTTGGTTTGTTTATTTATTTTATTCGATTTATATCCTGCACTCCCCAGGGCAGGCTTTGTTGTTTGTTGTTCTAATTCTAGTAAGTGATTGTGGATTCAAAACATCAAATCTTTAACTGTTGGTGTGCTACACTCCCAATATGGTCTTGGGTATCCTGATGATGAGACTAGCCTGATTGTGTCAGAAGCTAAGCAGGTTCAGCCCTGGTTAGTTTTGCCCTGGTTAGTCCAGGGTTGCTACACAGAGGCAGGCAAAGGCGAACGACCTCTGGCCATCTCTTGCCTCAAAAACCCCATGGGGGTCTCCATACATTGACTGCGACTTGACAGCTGTTTCCACCACCACCACCATCATGACCACTCTAAATACATGATTTAACTTGACATTCACATTCTGAAAACATGGAAAGAAAGCACAATTATTTATGAACTGAAATCACTAGTATGTTTCGTACAGATAATAAAGTTAATTCCTGGTTGGACGTGCCATGTGCAAATTTCACATGTTGTTAGTAGATGTTACTGAAGCAATACATGCATATTGTATTTGTAGTTAATTAGAAAACTTTGCATGTCTCCACCTGTCAAAGAGCTTCGACTTGATACAGAGAGTTCCCAGAAAACTTTGGTTAGGTATCATTGAACCAGAAATAAGAAGAAAAGAACATATTCTGTTAATTTATTTTACCTGCACTGAGAAACTTCCATGGCATCTTGGTTTCCGCCCACTGCTGTAGTATTATACATAATGAACTGAAGCCATTGATCACTGTTACATTCTAAAATTTTCTCTAAAGTTTCACTTTATAAGGCCCTATACATTAGTCCATTAGGCTTTGATAGAATTACCAAGAGCAATAATCAAGGCAATTAAGACCATGCCAAATTATTTCCGTTATGGGTGTGTGCAGGAGGTAAACATAAAGGAATTCTCTTATATCCAGTAATAAGACACCTGCATAGCTATAGGGCAAAAGGAGGGTGTAGGTGTTTTAATGAAAGAAGCTAGTATTATTAAGATAATAATAATTATCAACCAGATGTTATTCTATGCAGCCTTTGCCTCAGAGTCTCTAACCGTAATAGATTAGGATTGCTACTCATGACCGGGGGGTGGGGGTGGGGTTGGAACAGTTATCATAAAGTTACTCTTCCTCTTAGGATTCAGATGGTGTCTTGTCCTTGTGAACAGGATGAAATTCTACAGGGTAAACTTTCAAGATACCATGTCTTGAAAGATACCAACCAGAGAATAAGCTTTTTTTCAGCTCACAGTAACTTACCATCTTACCACATGGGGGTGCTTTCACAGGACTATAATCAGAAGTCCTGGGGAGAACAATGGGGAGAACGTGCAGGGCTAATACCATTTTGCTCCTGCTGTGCAGGCTTTGTCAGTGCTGAGGCATTACTCAAAAGCAAGAAGTCACTTAGCATGAACAGATGTATTTTCTTTAGTAAACTCTTTCAAGCTATTATTTCCTAGCCATTAAAATCTGCCATCTTGATACTTGGTTATTCACTATATAACATAAAATATTTATTAAGGTCATAGAACTGTAGTGCAGTAGGGGGAAAAACATGTGTGGAGCAATAAGCTTGCTGTACTTTTGGGTAGGAACATTTCTGCTGGGTTGCATCACTGTCTGTAAATTTTATTGATTATAATTAAGTCTGTCTGTATTGTCTCTGACAATGTACATAGGCTCAGAATCAATTTTTTTATATTCATTAAGAAACCAGCTTGAAAGGGATTTTAGTAGAAATAAGCAACAAAGCTGCAGGTTTCTGATTGCATTTATATAGCATTAGGAGCTCACTGTTCTTCATTCTCATTGTGGGTGGGGAGGGGGGCAGAATCTGATGCTGGAAATTTGCCTCCATATTCAGTTGTTTTACACGTTAACCCTGTCCTTTATCACCACTGTATTTCAAGCCTCTGTTCAGAGCATGTGTGCATTCAGTATGTGCTTCAGGTCAGCTCTGATTAGAGGTATCTATAGCTTTCATCTGACCGGTTTCATCTGCATGAATTTGCATCACACATCTGCCATGCATCTGTATCCATCTGCTTTGACACCATATGGAACCATTATAGGTAGAGAATAGCATGCTGCCACCTTGCTGAAATTTGTGCTGAGTTAAATAGGGCAACTCTCTTTGCTTCTTACTGCAGTACAAAAAGTCATACATCCTACCCTACTCAGTTTAATAGGTGATGATTGCAATCATTTCCCCCCCACCTTCCATTAAGTGTAGTGGTTCAAGTTCAACCTTATTCAAGAGCAGGTCCATGAGTGCACAATGCTCTGTTTTCGCTATATGGATTTAAATCTTTTTGCCCCTGGAATATACTTGGTACAACTTTAAACCCCAACTGCCTCTATGAAGAGAGCTGTGCTGAGCTTTTTAAAAAACTACAGATGCCACAAATCTAGTTTAATGAGCACAAGCACTTGTGCAAATAGTTCAGTTGCCCACAGATTAGTGATAATCTAGGAAAGGTCAGATGACCTACTAGGCCATATATAATCAAGAACCAAAAAACCCAAGTTAACAACATGTGTGCAAAACATATATTTGAGAAGTCCAGGACTTTTAGAAAGCCAGCTTTCTGTAAGTAATAAAAGATATGTTTTATAATTGACTGTAGTTTTTGTAATACATGTGCCATAATCAATGCATTCCGATCAATTACAAAAGTATAATGAGACAGATTATCATTATTATTCTCTCATTGCAGGTAGGGAAGTTCAGGCTGAAAGATAGTGGCTAGCCTAGGACCACTGGGTGAGTTGAGGAGTGTGATGGGATTTGAACAGGGGATATCCTAGTTTATAGATCTGTCTCATACCTCTAATTTTTAAGACTATTTTCTCAGTCAGGAATAAGTCCCATTTAGTTCCCTAGTTCCCAGTAATTGTGCTTAGGGTTGTACTTCTCTAGCAGAAATTAGAACAATTAATCTTCAGAATTCAATTACAGAAAATATTTTCAATCATTGGATTAATTCTGAAGATAACTAATTTAGGCATTTTCTGAAAGTCTTCTAAAAATGTGATGATTCCCAACAAAGAATTGGAAAATATTTCTGTAATCTTCTGAATGTGTTTGAATGCATTGTCTTCTCCTTCTTCTGTGTTTTGTAGTACTGTAAACAAATCATCTGGGTTATTGTTTTCCAGAGGGCTATATTGTACCCATGCCTCTTTTTGGCTGCAGCTAACATGCATTATTCCACATTGTGAATTTTTACTAGCTATTGATCCAGCCTTTTATATGAGTTATTTAGCTATTCATAGCTCTGATATACTGTTGCCCCATAGCAAAAAAGGTTGTTAGTTTCAGTAAAAAGAATGCCTGCTTATAGTCTGTTGCCAGTCCTGCATGAATAAATATTTAGGTAAACCTTGTTGTTTCGTAATGTGATGTGTAGGGTCCTTTGGCAGGGGAAAGAGCCTGTGGTTACAAGGTCCAGATGGGGCTCAAATAGTTCTTGCACCAAGCTCTGTCATCCTTGCTGGGAAACTGCATGCAAAATTGGCCATTTATTGTCATTTATTGCATTTTGTATCTCAGCTTTCCTCCAAAGAGTCCACAGACGTATGCAAGATACGTTATTGAGGTGACTGGCTTAAAGTCACCCAGAGAGCTCCAGTGCTAAGTAGGAATTTGGATTTAGGACTAAGTCTTATACTGTAGTCATTACTAATTCTTAGCCTTGGTTTTTGTGTACAAGAAAACATGCCTGTGAGGTTGCTCAGTGTAGAACAGGCTACCAGAAGAAAGAAGGTCATTTTAGTATCCCTATAATTCTCATTCACCCCCTCCCCCAAATACGCAAGAATACAGAAGGACTAAGGGCCAAACTAAACATTATGGTGGCCATAGGTCTGTGGAGAGGCTGTTTTGGCACTTGAAAAGGCATGTGTGGAGGGGACAAGATCAGATGGTCCTGCTGTGCCAGGGGCCCAGTCAGGATAAGGCCATCACAGCATTTTTAGATGGCCAAGTTTTTCTCTAAAATGTCTCAGGTAGCCACGGGTCATTAAATAAAAAGGAGTTAAGCTTCAGCAAGCATATAACCAGCAACAGCAAAACTTTCAAGCTAGTCTTTATGCAGGGGAAAAGCCATCACTTAGGAGAACCGAGGCTGAGGACAGACTGGTGTTTGCGCCTGCATTACCTCCGCTTTGCAAGCGGAGGAGGCGGGCCCGTACAGACAGCCGCAGCTGCCCGGCGGAGGTGGCCCGGACTTACCCCATCCCGCAGTGCGTTCCTCCCGCAGCAGCCAGGCACTACTTAAAACTGGTGTCCTGGCGGCTGGGCGCGCGTTCCTTCCGCTTCCGGCAGGTGTGAACATGCGCGCAAGTGCAGAGCCGCGCGTTGTCCTGCCGCCGCCGCCAGAAGCCGCCCGTAGTGTGGACGCTGCAGGCGGCCTCCTTGCGCCATAGTGCGAATGGCGCGCTCCAGGGCAGTTCGCTCGGCTTGCTCCGCCTCCGCTTCTGTGGCGCGGCGGAGCTCCAATCTGTCCTCAGCCCTAGTTTTTTCTAGTTCCCTTTGCAGGCTGTTAAATAGCATTATCCAGAAGAAGTATAGCGTCATTTGTGCCTCTGTGTGGGGGGGGTGGGGGGAGGGGTGATGGAACAAGGATGACTTTGGGAAACTGGTCCTAGCACTAGCTGTCAGCCAGTCAGCTCTCAGGCAGCTTTCTGCAGCCCGCCTCAGAGGTTGTCCCATCACAGGGTGGGTGGAGCACACAGATCTGTGGGCTGTAGGCTTCTCTCTGGTATGCAGGTCAGATTGAAAGAAGCAGGCTGAAGACATGCTTGACGTTCAGCAGCTCTTTCCTGGCAAAGACCCACCATCCCTCCCCATGCTTGTTTGGTTTATTTTCTGTGTGGCCACTCATCATTTGCTATGACTGCAGAGGGTAGCTGGTTAACAGTGCCAGGAAGGAATTTTACATGGATCTAATTGGCTGGTAGGCTCTGGGGTTTCCGCCTTCCCCATAGCAAAGAATATATTTACTGTGTATGCTTGTTTGTACTGCTAAAAAGAGTGTAACCATCACAACTGGATGCTGGCATTTAGGTATTGGCTGGGGAACATAATGCAGGATATGCAGGGTGAGCTCTCTGCATGGTCAAAAGGGGTGTCTCCATATGGGGCTCTAGGTTTCGGTGTGCAGGACAGCCAACCTTGGGGCTGATATTTCTGCCACACCCCTAAGAGGAACATGATGGCTGGGAATAGTGTTTTTTGACACTTCCAGCCCTAATACCAGCCCTCTGGCCTCGGTTATTTCAACAGCCAGATTAGGGAAGGTGCTGACAGGAATTGGCTGTCAAACACGGCCATTGTCCCCAGCCTAAGCTGCACCAATACCTGAGGAACCGGTGATCAATAAAATTGTGGCTCATTCTTCCCAGCATGTGTGTCTGTGTCACCCCCTTCCATGGACTGGTGCCCACGCCTGGCACCATGGGGACCTTGGGTACTGTGTATCTCTGAGGCAAATTAGAAGCAATCTGCTGTAATGAATTTACTTTGGGCTACAATATACAGTATATCAGAAAGCCTGGTGGCCTCTGTTGTGTGCATATTTTTGGTTCGTTAAAAGAGATGTTAATTGTGGCTGGTAGTTGAGAAACTTTCTTTTAAAGTCAGTAATTAGCAGTTTCTTTTTGCAAGGCTGCCTTGTTGATGGGGAGTTGTCCATTTATTTAAAAAACAATGCTTCAGATATCACATTATTTAGTACAGGGCAGGCAAATGCAGCAGCAGCAGCAGAAACAAAAATTTCAGGCCAGGCTCTACAATGTGCATTAATCAGTTTAATGTAAAGAATTCTAGTCGTAGGTGAATGCATTGGAACTATGCCTTCATAGGGATTGCTCTAAGATGCTCTGATATTGCAAGGTAACAGGAACAACCTGTTTTTGGACAGCAGCAGTAGTATTCAGAGTGAAGGACTGTGGGTGTGCTCCCGGAGTCTCCCGCTGAAAGGGACATTTCACTGATGGTGTGGTGTTGGGCTGCTGGCATATCTATAAGGGCCTTCCCTTTCTGCACTCTACATGCTTATTACTAGCAACTGTTGATTGTGGAGGGTTTGGGGGGAAATACATAGTGCGGGCTTGGGGAGGGGCGTGGGGAAACTTGCAATAGTCATACTTGGGACAGGAGCTTCCACTCACTTGCTTAACTGTTTGGGATTCCTGATCCCTGCATTCCCATTTGAAGGTCTGTGGGCTCTTCTCTTTGGCATTTTGTCCTGTAGAGAATGAACACCTGTACAGAATGTTAAGCAGAGAGTGTTGGCAATATGCTTTTAACAATATTTATTATTTCTTTTGGATTTGTGTGCAGAATGTTCTCTTTTATATAGGGAGATATAGTCCCACATGCTGCACCCTATCATCTGAGCTATGGTGCCCTGGCTAGAGTTTTTATTGTGCTTAGGGTTGCTGTGATTGATTGCATGCTTAGTATCCTAAACTGCACTAGGGCTTGGAGATGTAGCAAGAGGTGGGGGTGAAGGATGCAGGGTGGAAAATACAAGCATGCATTGGGGTAAAATAGGCCACAACTTTATTGATTACAGCCACCAGAGCATTGGCATGCCATGGGGCACAGATCCAGGCATTGGGCAACCCAGCTGC
Organism: Lepidodactylus listeri; assembly: GCA_029233225.1. Taxonomy (NCBI): domain Eukaryota; kingdom Metazoa; phylum Chordata; class Lepidosauria; order Squamata; family Gekkonidae; genus Lepidodactylus; species Lepidodactylus listeri. The sequence continues at coordinate 99,018,677 of JARCFY010000002.1, forward strand.
TGTCCAATGAAACCCTTACACAGCCTGCATGCTGGGGTAGACCTGGAATGGAAAAACCAGTGGTCCCACATAGGCGCAAACCTCTGCATGGCTTCCTTGCCATCTGTGAGGGGAGCCAAGTGACAGACCCCAAGCTGGGTATGACAACTTCCTGGCTCCACCCCTAGACCCCTTAAGGTGGGCCTCACCTGGGCAAAGTGGGCCCACAGGCATAGCCTCCCCTCCCCAATGAATCTGGCCCCAGTGCCTAAAACCACCCAAAGTTGCGACAAGCAAGAAAATAACAATAATTACAACTGCATTACAAAACCAGGAACTGAGGAAGAATGGGAGGGATGGCCACAGCTGAACTAGGCGCAGCCTGGTAGTCATGTGGCCTTAAAGGGGGAGGGGCAGACCAGGGGATGGCCCCCTGAGCCAAGTCCGTCTCCTGGACTGTCCCATAGGCTGATGAGGCAGCAAGCTGTTGGCTGTCAGATGGATGCTGCTGCACACACCTAGACAGCCACCAGCTGTGGCTATGATGCCTGATTCCACATGGGTGTGAAACCTATCTCCTGGTCCCATCCACCACCCAGTGGCCACATAACAGCCCCAGGTAAGTCTGGGGCTGCAGCTTATGCATGTGCTGCATAGGGATTTAAAAGCTTTAAAGCCATGCCAGAGTTATCACTGATGTGATGTTATCTGGAGCATGATCAAGACTGGGCACAGCTAAGCCCTGGTCCACCCCTAGCATCACCCACTTCTCTAAAGGTACAAGTGTTACACTGGTTCAGTGGCCTGTGTGATTTTATGTATCTCCACATACACCATTCTATTTTTAGTATGTACCAATGTAATCTTTGAGATATGCTGGCACAGACTTTAGCTGGTCAGAGGTAGAGATCTGGATGATGATATAAATGCATTCTAGCCATTATTTTCTCATAAGATATCTGTAACCATGCACAGCTGAAATAAAATGCATTAAAACTGTTCATGAATCCTTTCAGAAGGTTATGACTTTTTATCAGTATAATTCATTTAAGTAAAAAGATGATTAAGGAACTGAACAAAATAGATATGTATGTACCTTTTAAGAAATATACTTCTGTAGAGCAGGTCATAGGTTAATGTGTCTTTTGTATAAATACTTAATCAGGAATATGCAAAAGAGCTTAAATTAAAAAGAATCTTGGTTCCAGCTGTGAAACAAAGCAGATAATCCGTGGTATTATGACAGGTTTGGCATTCATCCTTACTTTTTTATATAGTGATTTTCATTGCAGTTCATTCACTGTTCACTTTGTACAATGTATAAAGTTATTATTTATTTACTAGTATTGTACGATGTGACTCTGGCCTATGACATTTGTTTCTCTGCTAAATGCAAAATGGTTGAAAATGACAGATGACCATACAAAGCAAGGACCATATAGATCAGGAACTTCTTTGTCTGTGGGCTAAATGAATGAAATTGGAGATGAGTATACATCTTGTAGTAGCACAGTTCAGTACCATCTTCACAGCCTTGGACCAATCTGCTCACCTTTCCCTATATTAACTCATGCAACAACTGCACTCTGACCATCAGCTCCTACTAAAATGTGCTTTCATACAGGGCTGCAAGAATAGCCTGCAGCCCTGCATACAATTTCTCAGCCCTGCATACAATTTCCCTTTCACTATGGAATGGCCTCCTGGAGTCTCCGTACTAGGCAATGAAAGATGAACTTGATAGGAACTATATATGATATGATTCCCTGGTTTTGTGTCCTTGGTCAGGAAAAATTGTTGTATTTGTATCTGTTGTTTTTGTAGAATTGTAAACTGTAAGGGGAAAATGCAATATACAAATTTTAAAATTGTTATAGAGATAAGGGCGAGGAGCAGAATTTTGCACCCTGAATATACCACCAAGCTTCAGTAGAAGATGATGTTGCATTTAGGTAAACTCCCCCCAAACTTGATGCCAAATGTGATTTTGATTGTAGCTGTGACCTGTTCTTTAATGGAAGAAGTCTTGCTTTTAATGTATAAAATGTAGCACTTATAACTAAAGGCACTGATGAACTTCAAGAGGTTTCTCTCAAATAAAAGAATGATTCAAATGCATTAATGTCAAGATATGGTTGAACCTTTCATTTTTTAAAACGAAAGTGTAACCTTCTGTAGGCACCTGACTAACTTCAGTTATCTGGGCCATAAATATTTTTATGAACAAAAACTATATGTCAGCAATGATTTTTTTTAAAGGGGAACCCTTTTAAAAGTTGTATTAGAAATACTGCTCTGCTCTTTATAAATCTTGTTAAATAGACACGTTTTCGATGAGTCAGGTACAAGATGTTAGCAATGGGTTTTTAGACTAATATATTTTTAAAGTCCATTATTTAAGTATGCAATATTTAGAACCTTCAGTGTATCGGTTTTGGAAGGAAGCAAACAACTGCTAAGATGTTGCCTTGCCCACAGATAGATTCCCCGAAGTCTAGAGCAAAGAGCTGCATCTTCAGATTTCTAATTCTGTCTGGGGAGGCTCTTGTTGCACTTGTAAAATATCACTGTTAAGCTTAACATGAGTAATCTAAACCAAGTCTGTATTACCTAAAAGGCAGTCCTTGTGTGTGGCACCTAGAATATTTCTCTTTGGTGAACAACTCTGTCTTCTTCAGCCAGGCTGCTTGAGGCCTGTACACCACAAACAGCATTCTTTAAAATGGGTACTTCTAAGTAGGGCAGATCGGACTCTTCTAGCGCATTGGGCTTTTCTGTGTGCTTGACTTACTTCTGATTTTCTTGGCAGTTGATCCACAAGTATTGGAATCAGTTTGGGCAGGGTTCTTCCACATGTCTGCACTCCCTCTGCATTTTCGCAGTTGTGGAGTCAGTTTATTTTCTCCCACATGTGCCTTAAATAATCAGGACTATCAAGGGGTGGTCCTGTCATAATTGGTGGCATCATTAGTGTCATCACAGCACCCAGTCTCTCCATTTTTTTGTGTATGCTTATCTATATATCTAATTCCGAAGGCGCCCCCTGTGTGAGGATACCTAAATCCGCGCAGGGGGGGCACCTGGGAGGCAGGGAGGTTTTCCTACACATGGGGGGCACTCCCCCCGTGTGCAGAAAAATCCGAAAAGTTAAAAAAAAAACCTTCAGTGACCATAGAATCCCCCAAAATACCTTTTGAAATGGCACCAACTCCAGACATCAACTGTGAGGAGATTAGAATGTTCGGGGGAGGGGGGGAGGCTCTAACTGTTTTTGTCAGTAAAAAGCAGGGTTTTTACTGGCAGCAGTCTAGGGTTGCCAAGTACCCCCCCTGGCCACCAGCAGCGGATCCAGATCCAGGCTGGGAAACTCCTGGATATTTGGGGGTGGAGCCTGGGGAGGACAGGGACCTCAGTGAGGTACAATGCCATAAACTCCCCCCTCCAAAGCATCCATTTTCTCCATGGAAAGTTATCTCTGTGGTCTGGAGATGAGCAGTAACTCCAGGGGATCCCCAGGTCCCATCTGGAGGCTGGCATCCCTAGGCAGCACCCTCTGTGTGACTTGATACCACCTGAGTTGCATGACTTAATTAGGCCCAGCTGTTTTGCTACAGTTCACCAGCAGCCACCATATGAAAGCCATTGTGGTGCAACAGTTCGAGCTTCAGACTGGGATCTGCGAGACCCAGGTTCAGATCCCCATCTTGCGGTGGAAGCTGACTGGGAGATTTTGGACCAGTCACATACTTTCAGCCTAACCAACCTCACAGGGTTGTTGTGCAGATAACAAAGAGGAAATAATAATGTAAGCTGCTTTAGTCCCCATTGTGGAGAAAGACTGTAATTTTCCTAGGTAGAGGCTGCAGGGGAGGGGGGTGGAGATAGAAAGCTGAAGACAGATAAAGGTAGGTTGGCTGTTGGGTGGGAAGGAAATAGGGTTGCCAACTCCAGGTTGGGAAATTCCTGGACATTTGAGAGGTGGAGCATGGGGAGGGTGGGATTTGAGGTGGGAGGCAGAAAGAGAGAGAAAGAGTGATGAGGTGGGGAGGCAGAAAAACAAAGGGAATGATGACAGGTCAGAAAGAGAGAGGAAGTAACATACATGGAGGAGAGCGAGAGAGTAAGAAAGGGGGGGCAGAAGGGAGAAAGAGTGTGAGAGAGGTAGGGGGAGAAGGGAGGAAGCAAAGGTGTGAGGAATGGGATAACTATCCTGCAAGTTTCTTGCAGGTCTCCACTTGTACTGATATAATGATAAAGCATTGTAATGATAGGTTTAGCACATCTCTAAATCCTTAGCTGTCATTTTTAAAGAAGTCTCTAGCCCTTTCCCTTGCAAAGATTTGCCTTTTCCCTTGTATCTTTGTGAGGGAAAGAACTAGAGACTTACTTAAAAAAATATTTTCTGCTAGTCATCATTAAATGTGCACACAAATTCAAGACCAGTTTTGTTACTTCAGTAGTCGTATGGTACGATCACAGAATTTTGGAACCATAACCTGGCAATGAAGGCTAAGAAGCAATGTGTGGCAGCAGTGTTGGTAGTGTGGAATTTCACACAGAGATCTGAAACTAACCAGAAAATGTACTCGTGTGTGTGACTAGGAAAATTTGGACTTTCCCAACCACGTGGCAGCCATCTTATATTTGCTGTGATCTTTCTTAAATAATCTCAGTGAAACAGGCCTGAGAAATGTCACAGAAAAAAACCCAAACCTGGACAGCAATGAAATCACAAGATTTTCCCAGTGGCATCTAAGTTGTGCCAAATAGGAAGAGCAGGTCTTCTGCTCTCCTGTCTCTGGTTCCCCACTGCTATCCAGTACAGCAATGAGAGAAACTGGGGAGAAGAAGTGAAATTGCAGTGATGTCATAATGTCACTTCTGGCTATTTAATGGAAGTGATGGTGTATGTCATGGCAACTCTCAAGGAATCCCCCCAAACATTATGGTATACAGGAAATGCTATACAATGCTTGGCCCCACCCCCTAAAGCTCCCAGAGGGTGCCCCCCCCGGATGGCAGTCCTAGTGCCAAACAATACTTCACTGATAGACTGACTCACACATGTATTGCATATGTGGAGTACTTTCGAGTGGGCTAAGGCCCTGAAATTTGTATACACATAGTCTGTGTTTTCCAGTTATCAAAATATAAGTTTCAGCACAGGGACCCAAAGTGTAGCCCCAAATGGTCAACAGAAAATTGATATTTGGTGCACATTTACATACACCCAGATTCTGATTATGAGAAAAGTCAGAAAAGGAGTTATATGTGTATATCTCATTAAAAATGAGAGATGTGTTCCCCCCAAGGGTTAGGAAACTTCCAGGTTACCAACAGCCCTGAAATGCTGTGCCACATATTTGTATCTAACTTAGCCCAGAACAAGAAATGTAATTGCCAACATTCTTGTATATAAGGAAGCCACTTTGCACACAGGATTGCAAGCTGCTTCATATTCAGGCTTGGATTTTCGTCCAGTTGCAGCAAAAAACAGGTCTATTTTTGCACAATACAAGCTTCATTTACTTGTGTATGAAGGTGTGCATGTGCAAACACATGTATTATCTATATCTGTGTGTGTATATATAAATATGCACCATATGTATTTGTAGTTCCTTATTAAAATCTTCAGAGCTTTAGTATTTTAACATACTTTAGCAAAGTCCCTACTTTGTTTTGTCTTCTCAAAAGAAAAAAATTACTGCCATCTTGGTAGCAATGTAAGCATCTGATGTTCTTCACAGTACCAGAATGATAGATTCTTTCTAGATCTCAAGACTAGTGTCCAGTTGAATGGCATTTCTGATCTCCCATTGCAACATATTGGAGCGTAAAGTGAGATGAGCTTGAGAAATTATGTGAAATCTTTCCCTTAAAATCCAGTGACACTTTCCATCTTTGAAGTTCACAGAGAGTTTTGATCCAACTTCTCTCGTTCTCTTTCTATTCAGTTTTATCCTGACTTCTTCCTAGGAGTTCAGGCGGCATGCACAGTTCTCTCCTCCACTGCTGTTTTATCTCTACTTCAACATTGTGAGGTGGGCTGGGCTGAAGGATGGTGACTTCTTCAAGATCACTGAACAAGGTTCATGGCTGAGTGGGAATTTGAAACCATCTACCAGACCTAGGCAGCAATCCAGATTAAATTTTCCTGTGGCAGAATGGAACTTCCCTAGTCTTCTGTCCTTGTCTTCAGTTGAATCACTATGGAATAACTAACAGTAGAGGTATTACTTAAAAGCCATAAAAATAAGAAGATCCTGAGATCTTTAAAATTGTCCCCCATCCTCTTGTTTTTGTTATGCAGATGTCTTTAGCATTGAAATGAATAAGGGGGGGCTCAGAATAGATGTTCTGTAGATAGAATCAGGGCTATTTTTGGGTAGGAACGCACAGGAACTGAGTTCCAGCTGGCTCCTGAGTTGGCCACATGCAGCAGGAATTCATTAGCATAATAGGCCACACCCAACAGCAGAAACTCATTAGGACTGACTACATTAGAGGTATGCGGCCTAACATGCAAATTAATTCCTGCTACAAAAAAGCCCTGGGTTTTGACAACAAACAAGGTAAACAGAAAAAGAAGCAAAAGGTGGGTGTGGCTGGATGACCACTCTTCTGGTAACATGGGGATGTGGCCTAATATGTTAATAAGCTGTGCTGTCAGTGGTGTGGCTTAATATGCTAATGAGTTTCTGATGTTGGGTGTGACCTATTATGCTAATGAGTTCCTCCTGGGCTTTTTCTACAAAAAAAGCCTTGGATAGAATTATATCTAAAAATAGAATCTTATGTAGATAATTTTAAACTGGTCCATAGCATACTTTAGTAATGTATAATGAATACTTTTAAAAATCCTCAGGATGATTCCTAATTCTGGGTGAATATATAATATAATGTAGGTCTGAGTTTTTAGTTCATTTAGATTACTGGTGAAATTAGTTTATATACATACTTCAATGCATACAGGGGTTTTCCCTGAAGAATTTGCACCCATCTTTTGAAATGGAGCTCCAGAATTGTCCATCCTTTGGTCAAACAAACACTGTCTATTGAAACAATGCAGCACAATCAAATTTAAACAAGAAAAAAATGACTGTATGCAATTCATTCTTAGACACCTTTGTTAAGTATTCCCTTCTAATCCCAGTGGTGAGTGACTTTACCTTGAGACGTGCTATTCTTAAACAAGGGTTCACTTGTTAGTTCTTTAGGATTTTTGAAAGACCTTTATGTAAGACAATGTAAGAGGCTGATTAAATTATTCTTACACACTTAACTAACAATCCTCTCTGTCTCTGTTCTGCAGCTGTAGATGCATTCTCCACTTGAAGTGGACTGGTTAGAGAGTTCAGAGGGTTACTTGAGGTACTGAAGCTGAGTATGTAGGTAAACAGTAGTGTTTACTGTTTATCTGAAGTATGGTGGAGAAATTAATTCTGCCTCTTGTTTTTTGGAATAGAGCATTTTAAAGAAATGTTTAGCGCCCAAATAGTTTTATTTAAAAACAGATAAAGCCCTTATCCAGCAAATGTAAGCATTTAATATCTTTTAAAATGAATGTTGGTAATACAATAAAATTAATAGATGGACTATATTCACTGTGAATTTACAGTGCATGTGCCATCAAGTTGCTTCTGACTCACAGCGACCCTATGAATTCATTACCTCCAAAATATTAAAAGCCTTACTCAGGTCTTGCAAACCAAAGGCTGTGGCTTCTTTTATTGGATCAAGCCATCTCATGTTATAATTTACAATACATCTGTACATTTGAAACTGTGAGATTGTGCCAATAGATGTAGTCCACAAAAGGTCTCCTTAAACAGAAAGTCCTTTATTTTTAGAAAAGATCTTGTTGGTCAAACACTTGTTCTATTAGTAATGCCCAAGTATAGAAATACAACTACAATTAAACCTGATATGAAATATGGCCCCTTTACCATCCACCAATCAATAGGAAGAATTATTGGCACCCAAATATACTGGCCCACTGTTCCCAAGGAAAGTGTGGCAAATTAGGTTCTCAGGGAAAAACACGGTTGAGGGTTTTTGGAGGAAATGTTCCCAAGGAAAACTGAGCAAAAGAATACATAATACCTGTGAATCTTGTAACACAAAACAGGAGGCTTTTCTGCTCAAGGCCGTTAGCCAGGGAATAGCCAGCTAGAGATAAGCGAGGAGGAAAAGCTAATGAGTAATAAGCATGCACAAAGCGAAGCAGGCAAGCAAGGCTCACATTCCAAAGGTGGGAGTCCATTTACCGATGCTATCTCCCGGGCGGGACCTAAATGAGTCAAAGGAAGACCTAAAACAAAAAGCAATGTTAATAGTCCATCACACTAGAAGGTAACAGTAGGTATTGATACACATAATTTTCAGCAACCTTATTAATGAGGACAGTTAACCATAAAAAGGCAGTCAACCATACATATGGCAGTGTTAACTGACAGAAACTGGCTAGGTAATTATTGCCATAATGTAAAAATTCAGGTATCTAGTCCTCATGGTTCTCCCTCTGAGGTGGAGGCCATCTTGTGGGTGATTCCCACCTATCTCCAGGGAGGCAGGATTAAGTAAATCTTCTTCCTGTTTCCTGTGGTGGGAGTCACCCTCAACTCAGTTTCGTTTCCTACCTCAATAGGGAGAGCAGCTGGAACTTTTGGCTCTGCCAACTTCCATTGCTAATTCTTTCTCAATACCTATTTTATCTACTTATACTTTCTCCTTACTATTCCTTACTTCATTCTACCTCTCTCAAAAAACAAATAACAAAAAAAGAAGCCTTCTTCCCTCTTCTCCGATCCAGCTTAAGGGGAAGGGCCCTGGCCCCCCCCCCCGCCTCTTTCTCTAGCTGTTCACTCAAGCCAGCAGAAAAGCCTCATAGAGAGACACAGATGGAGCGGAGTGTGCCTCCCGATGCTCCAGGAGCTGGCAGCAACAGAAAACGCCCAGCCGCAGAGGAACGCTGTGGGGAGGCCCACAGCGGCGGCGGCACTAAAAAAAGTGCGCCAAAACTGGCCATCTCGGGGCTCTGGAAGGCCCATCGACATCGACAGCGGCGGCCATTTTAGAAACATTGGGCCGAGTTTGACAAGTTGGGAATGGCTCTGAATGCCCCCCCTCCCGCAGTTTGACAAGTCGGGAATGGCTCTGAATGCACCCCCCCCCCCCGCACTCCAACTACCCCCGGGCCCCAGGCCAATCGGGGAAGAACAGATCCGGCTAATCCAACAAAGTTTTGCCGGTGGCACGGAGCAGGAGGGAAAGTATGAAGGCGAGGCTCCGGAGGACAACTTGGTAACGTACAAGGCGATTTACCTTTTTCCCCTGAGGCAATGGCTTTTTCCAGAAGAGCTATGTGGGATGAGATGACCCGTTTTTGCTCCTCGGGGGGGCGTCCTCCCTCTAGGTCTTTGTCCCTCTTATCCCCGCCCCCCCTCCAAATAGGCCCCCTCCTAACCGGGGTAGATGGCTCACTAAGGCAGCTCAGAAGAGCAATGCCAAATATCATCACATGGAATATAATTACCCAGAGGATGATGACGTTGTATCCCATGTTTCTATTGAAAAGGAGGAAGGGGAATTTTCCTCTAATGAGGAAGAAGGGGAACCTATTCCAAAGCCTCAATCTGCTAGGAACAGGCTTTTAGATTCCTTAAACCAGAGGATCTTCATTATTTGTTTCATAAAACCCTGGCTGCCCCCCAAGTCCAGGGCAATCAAAAGGCAGTCAAGCCCAATCCCACACCACAGGATCAGGATGAAGGCTTAGATGTCTTTGATGAATTTTTTCCTCCTGCGGATCCTTTGGAAATAGCCTTTCCTTTTCCAGGTTTTTATGTCAGGAAGGTTAAAGCAGAGTGGGAAAGGCCCTTGACCTCAAAACCCTTCCCGGGTTCCACCATAAGGCTGTACCTTTTACATTCATCTGCCTTAGATTTATTACAGGTCCCCGTGATTGACGCGCCGGTGGCAGCTCTGCAATCAACAGGCGTAGTTTCAGAAGATGGTCATGGTACCTTGAGGGACAATTTGGATAAGAGAGCTGAATTTGCATTATGCAGGGCTCACGAGGCTAACACTCTGGCAATTAGGGCTTCCTCTGCAGCTTCCACAGTATCTCGAGCGTCCATAGTCTGGATGCGCAGACTCATTCAGATGCTGCCTGAAAGCAATCGGGGACTACTGGAGGGAGCCAACAGATTACTCAAGGCAATCTCCCTTACGGCAGACGTCACCCTGGAGTCCATGGTTTTTTCTGCCAGGGCAACCTCTACAGCAGCAGCTGCATGACGCACTCTCTGGCTGAGAGCATGGCCAGCTGATTACCAATCTAAAGCTATGGTGTCGGCATATCCTTTCCAAGGGGACAAGCTTTTCGGGTACCCCTTGGAGAAAATCCTGGTGGAGACCCGAGACAAAAAAGAAGACACTGCCCAGAACCATCCGCACCGGAGATAAGAGACCCGGTGCAAGATCTTCCTTTCGTCCCTAAGGTTCTTCCTACCAATCTCGACCAGATACCAGACGTTCTACCTGGACACAGAATAAATAGCCTTTTTGTAGAGGAGGATTCCACAGCACCAACAGACAAGACCGGCGATCCCAAACCTTCCAAGGCGTGACTATGTGGACTTGGCTGTGGGAGGTCGCCTACTTCTCTTCAGTCACAGATGGCTGACCTCCCAACCAGACTCCTGGACAAAGGTCCATGGGCTAAAAGATAGTCTTCAAATATCCACCACAGTCGCATTTCCTTTCATCTCCGGTTCACAAAACCCCGATAAAAACGGAACAGAACACTTGGTGCGATAAGTCATCTACTTCACATACGGGCAGTAGAACCAGTGCCTCAGGAAGAGTAAGGGACAGGGGTGTACTCAATATTCTTTACAGTGCCAAAAAGAACAGGGATTGGAGGGCAATCCTCGATTTGAAGTTCTTAAACAGATTTGTAGAGCTTAAGCACTTTTGTATGGAAACGCTTCGATCCATCGCAGAATCCCTTCAGGCTCAGGAGTTCCTAACGTCAGTAGACCTGATGGAAGTGTATCTTCACGTACCCTTTTTTCCTCCACACAGAAGATTTCTTCATTTCTGCGTTGGGGACACTCACCTGCAGTTCCGTGCATCCCCCTTTGGTCTGTCTACAGCTCCTCAAGTGTTCACAAAGGTCCGGGTACATCCCGTGAGCATCCTTCGTCAGCTTGGAGTCCATGAACCATGTCCATTCGTACTTAGATGACCTCCTGATTCGTTCGGCGTTGGAGGCTCAAGCATTCAGAGATGTTACACAGACTGTTCCACTCCTAGAGGGCTTTGGCTTCCTGGTCAACTAGACAAAGAGTCACTTAAGACACGCAACGTCTAGAACACCTAGGAGTGATAATAGTCACGAGTTCTTGCAAGCTTCTTCTACCCTTACCCAAGGCGCAGAAGATCATGTCTACAGCAACCCAAGTCATCACAGCACGCACGTCATCTCTTTCCCTACTGGTCAAACTGATGGGCTTGATGGTTTCCACCTTTGACACCCAGCAATGAGGTTGTTTCCATTCCCAGCAACTGCAGAAGTTCCTACGGCCTTTCCAGAGTATCATAGCCCTAAAAATGGGCATGTCAATGAAGGTTCCACTACAGGTAAAATCAAGCCTACGCTGGTGGACCTTTCGTCACAACTTGACTCAAGGAAGATTTTTCTGGATTCAGAACCAGGTCCAGATCTTCATGGACGCCAGCCTATCGGGCTGGGGATCCGCCCTTCTTTGTCATCCGATTCAGGGGATGTGGTCGAGTGCAGAATCCAACTTACCCATCAATCTTCTGGAACTGCGGGCCATTCGATTGGCCCTAACTCACTTTTCACACAAGATACAAGACAAACATGTCATCAACAGGACGGACAATATTTCTGCCATGACTTACTTCAGCAAGCAAGGTGGTGTAAAATCCCCGAGACTGGCCAAGGAAGCACATCTCCTCCTAACCTGGGCAGAAACTCATCTGTCTTCCCTTACCGCAACTCACATTCAAGGCTCAGCCAACATTAAGCTGACAGGTTGAGCTGACAGACGATCCAGGAAGGAGAGTGGTCCCTACATCCAGAGATATTCCAGGTCATTTCATCGGAGTTGGGAACCCCAAAGGTGGATCTCTTCGCATCAGCCACCAACACACAGCTAAAAAGATTCTTCACGAGATTCTTCCACCCAGAGGCAGAACAGACGGATGCACTGCTGTCTCCATGGCTTCACGAGCTCCTGTACGCATTTCCTCCTCTTCCAGTACTTCCCAGACTTCTGAGAAGGATTCAACTCTTGCGGGCGGAAGTCATCCTGGTTGCCCCATACTGGCCACGTCAACCGTGGTTCACGTCTCTACTAGAGTTAGCAGTGTCTCCTCCTCTTCGACTGCCGATCCGGGAAGATATGCTCCTACAAGGTCCAATCAGATTTCCCGACCCAGGATGGTTCCATTGGACCACGTGGAGGTTGAAAGGCAGAAGTTTGTTAGATTAGGTTATCAAGAGTCGGTAATAAATACCATCTTAGATTCTAGGAAACCATCCACAACCAGGATTTATAACACCACATGGAAAGCCTTCGTCAGATGGGTCAAAAAAAAAAAAAAAAAAAAAGATCGATCCTCTCCATCCACATTTACGCTCCGTCTTAGACTTTTTACAAGACGGCAGGACGCTGGACTAAAGGCCTCCACACTAAGAAGACAACTAGCGGCATTATCCACGGTGCTTCCCCTATACAGGGGACAGGTAGTTTCCCAACATCTACGCACCTTTTCTACGCACCTTCTTCTTACTTCCCTGACAGCCTTAGCAATGCCAGCTAAAAGTAAATGGTAAACTGGAGTTAGATTCAAGTATAATGGAGAGGTGCAGTCTGTTTCCTGATTCCTCTGCTGGCCCCATAAAATTATGCAAGCTGATTTTAATAATTTTGAGCATGGAATTTGGCTTTCCTTGACAAAGATGTTAGGACTTTTATAGAGATTTTGTTGAGATAAATATGGTCCTGTTTGCATAGTTTCCTGATGGAATTTTCCAGGTATCCTGATTGATGTGATAAACTTTGATGTGATAAACATTTGAGCAATGCAGTGGGCCTGAATGTTTAACCAGCCGTTGTGCTTTCCAGACTGACATAAAACTGAGCTGCAGATAAGTCATGTGATACTAGAGCTCCATGATAGGAAGAGGGGGAACCAGAGGGGGAACGAGAAGATAAATGATGATCAAGCCAAGGTTCAGAGCCATGGAGCCTCTCAACAACTAGATGGCCTTACTTGACTATCTCCTGCTGTTCTCAGCGTATGTGGAAAGAGAATCAGGAGGCGTGGTATGCTAGTAGTGGTCCTTCCCTAAGGCAGTGGGGTGGGAAGAGAGAGAGGGGTAGCTACAGGGGAAATGTGCTCTCAGACTCAGTGGTTAAATACCACTGTGCTGGATGAAAGTAATTAAAATTCGAAATCAAATTATCTTTCTAATCCACATACTTGCTTTGCTGATTGGCTAAGTGGGTCCCTCTCAAGGAACTGCCAGAGGATAATAACCGGAAATGATAAGACTGTTCTCAAAAATATTCTGCAGCTGTTAATTTGGTGGAAAAGCTGTACATGAAGCATCCATGCTTTCCTTTTTTCTTTTTGTATTTTTGGGTTTTTTAATATGACTGTGTGTGTGTGTGCGCGTGCATGTGCACACCTGAAAGTCATGGTGACCTCTGGTGCCTGACCCTTTCTGGGGGCCTGGAGGATATTCAGAGAGGTGGCTGATAGAAGCCTGCCCCCACCTCCCAACTGCTGGTATTCCAAGGAGGTCTCCCATCTAAGTACTTACCAAAGTCAATCCTGCTTAGCTTCCGAGATCTGACGAGATTGGTCTTGCCTGGGCTATCCAGGTCAGGGTAAGCGTCCATGTTTTCCTGAATGATCACTAGAACATGATTAACAGCACAATCCTAGGCAGAGTTGTACTCTTCTAACTCCATTGAAGTCAATGGGTTTAGAGGGGCATAACTATGTTTAGGATTACACTGCGAGTGATGGTTTCGAATTTATTCTTAATTACTGAGTATGCATGCACTCCAAGCATATTGTGATAGGTCATGACAAAAGCTGACCTAAAGCTACCACTATGTCAGAAAAGCCTATTTAAGCCTAACTGCCTTTAACCGATAATGGGAAATATTTTGATTAGTTTTGATTAAGCCCGTGCTACTTCTTTAGGCTGAAACAATAGACGGCACTAATTCCATGCACTGAGTTTACTAAATGGCTTTTTGAAAGTTTTAAAGAATATTTCCACGTAAACATTGAAGTTAGTAACAGAAAAGACCTATTATGTTATTCCATCCTGCTAGTATTAAAAGTGTTATCGATGCAACGGACATGAAGTTGGGCAAACTCCGGAGGACGGCGGAAGACAGGAGAGCCTGGCATGATGTGGTCCATGAGGTCATGAAGAGTCGAACTTGACTGTCCAACGGAACAACAACAGTATTAAAAGTGTTTTTCCAGTATATTTGCTCTATTTATTGCCTGCCCAAGTTAGTTTTTTAACTAGTTCCTTGGGTGATGCTTCTGCAGGCTACATGATCTTGTTACAGGAACATTTTCCTTACTATCCATAAATTTTTTTCCTTTCTTAACCACTTTTGTTCATTATTTTATCATGTCATTTTACGCTTCTTTATGTTTGTTATAAGAAATGTTTAGAGACATCTCTGATGTTATTGCATAATCAAGCCATAAACCTTTAGATCTTTGAAGTTTTCATCGTTAATTCATGTCTGTGGTCCCTAATTAGGTTGACAATTATTCTTTGATACATTGCTTCATGGAGTACAGCAGCAAGGTTTAGCAGGTTATTGTTGATGGACTGATTGTTTATAAGTTCACATGACTTAATTTTTACAATAGATGTAAGTAAAATCTACCTATTGGTGTGTACTTGTGCATCATTTGTATATTTGGGAGATGCAAGACCTGGTGATTAGATATTTTTCTGCAGGAATTATGTACAGAAAAATTGGAAGTAGACCTCAGACTTGCACTCTGTTCCCCCATGTTCAGATAAATGCAAGATCTCATTGAACTATTTACTTCTTTGAAGTGGAGACAGCGAGGAAAAACTACATGATGGAGCATGTAATCCTGAGATCCATATTCAATCCTTCCTCACATACAGTCTGGGAAGGGAACTACTGGATTAAATGGTTGTATTTCTATTTTGTGAAGTTATTACGGAGCTTGTGTAGCTGTAACTGCATTGGCCCCTGACACTATTGCAACAGGCATGGCTTATGTTTACTAGCACCGCTTGTACTTGACTTGCACACATGTAATAGTTTTTCCTAGTTACTACTTCACAGTCTTTTTTATTTGCCTTGTTGATTTTTAGGTTTTGCCATCCTAGTGAGGATTTCTGTTTCCATGTGTGATTTGGCTATTGAAAAACAGTTTAAATTTTGAGGCATTTCCCCCATGTTTTCCATGCCTGATATTTTTATATTCTTCTGTGCCTTTATCAGCTCATCCAGCACGGCCCAATTGAATGCCGCAAGTTTCCATTGTTTTATCACAATCACAAAATCAACAGTAGTACAGGTGGAGTAAAAAGACAGAATTTAACTCCTTTCAACAGTTCTCCTTGATGTTATTACCACCTGTACCTCTCATTACATTGCTGTACCACAAAATACAGTGCAATCTAGATACAATGAGTGAAAGACAGCAGGACAATATTAGTCTCCTAATATATTAGAATACCTTAATCTGGGGGTAGGCAGGCTCCAACATCTGTGCCAACTGTGGCACATCAGACCATTTTGCTTGGTGCCTAGGGCCAGATCTCTGCCCAGGCAACCATGGCACAGGCAGCACTGCTTGGGCAAGTGGTGCAAGAGAGGACAATAGGCATGGCCTATATGTCCTCTAGCACCACTTGTACTTGGCTTTCTCCAAACATTACTGGCCAAGTACAACCTTTCTCCACCTCTTGGGTTGCCAGTACCAGCATCTTCACGGGTAAATTCTGATTTTTTTTGTGTGCCGAATTTGTGGAAAAAAGGTTCCCTGCCCGTTTTAATCTGTTGGTGATCTTTATACTGATGCCTATAAACACAATAGTAGTTTCCTTTGAAATCAGTAATACTGTTGAACACAGATTTAACATCATTGACAACATATACTCATTATCCTTATTTTACTAACATGGCATTGTGCAGCAGTGTGGCACCACTGAGTTCTGAGGACTACAGGACAGTTTGATGCATCAAAAAGGAATGTGTGATAAATTAGCTGCCCTGTCTTGCATATAACAAATGCAGATTAACTACAGGCAAGATATTGTTGGCTCTTAACCCATAAAGCCAGAGAGATTCTCTGTCTGTCTCCCCATAACTGATCCCAGGCACCACAGCTAGTTTCTCTCAAACTAAGATATACGTTGAATAACATTGTCCCTACCAGGATGTACACAGCAACAGAGACACTTCCTGAGTTCTGGGTTTTATGTATTTTACTGCCATTTCTCTGTCTTCGTGTGATGACACCCGGTCTCCAGACATGGAAAGTAGCGATAGACATGAACTGTGTGTCTGTCCCTGGTTGTGTTCTCCAACCCAATTTGAGAAAACACAAGAAACAGTCCTGTAAAGAAGAACTTTAAAAAAATTAATTAATAGAGAGCACAGGTACACAAGGTTTTGGGACCCCTGAATACCCACCAGCTCCTCTGAAGTTACAATGGGTGACTTAGGATTTTATACTCAATATGACACGAACAATCCAAGCATAACTATTTGTTTAATCAAACACCAGCACTCTGACCTAACAGGTCTCTAATTGGTGGAAAACCTTTTGAGACGGGCTTTCCCAAGTACAGTTCATTCTACCTTTTACTAGACAATGGGTGCTTCTCCCTCAGACTTTGAAGTTCTAAAAGTATCTATTTGACTTGATATAAGTCAGGGTGCCTTTGTTCACCATTTAGCTAGGCCAGCTAATATCAGAAATGTGTTCTGGTTATAGCTAAAATGCAAGGCCATTGAGGCCTGTCTGTGGGTTAGGCTCCAGCAAAATAATGGTATATTAGCAGCTTTTGTATTCTCCCAACATGCAGTTGTTAAGCAGTGGCCATTAATGAACCAAAGTTAACATCTGAATATATGTTCATGGTTGATTTCTGTTTATGTGGTTAGAATCATAAAGGGCACTTAACATCTATATATTAATTCCGAGAGGGTTTTTCTCTGTGTGGATACTTATATCTGCCAAAAGAGAGCTCACTCTCCTCCAACAGTTTTTCCTACATAGTCAGGGGCCTTCCTCAGTGAGCAGAAAAATCCAAAAAGTAAAAAAAAAAAACTTCAGGGACCTTTGAATTCCCCTCAGTACCTTTTGAAATGACATCAACTCCTGGCACCAACTGTGAGAGATTAGAATGTTCGGGGGAAGGGGAGGCTTCTAACAGTTTCTGTCAGTAAAAGGCAGGGTTTGTACCAGCAGTAGTCTGGGGTTGCCAAGTACCTCCCCTGGCCATCGGCGGCGGATCCAGATCCAGGCTGGGAAACTCCTGGAGATTTGGGGGTGGAACCTGGGGAGGACAGGGACCTCAGTGAGGTACAATGCCATAAACTCCACCCTCCAAAGCATCCATTTTCTCAATGGAAAATTATCTCTGTACTCTATAGATAAGCAGTAATTCCAGGGGATCCCCAGGTCCACCTGGAGGCTGGCATCCCTAGGTAGTACCGTCTGTGTGACTTGATTCCACCTGATTTGCATGACTTAATTAGGCCCAGCTGCTTTGCTACTGTTCATCAGCAGCCACCTTATGAAAGCCATTGTGCTGTAACAGTTAGAGCTTCAGATTGGGATCTGCGAGACCCAGGTTCAGATCCCCATCTTGCGGTGGAAACTGACTGGGAGATTTTGGACCAGTCACATACTTTCAGTCTTACCAACCTCACAGGGTTGTTGCGGAGATAACAAGGAGGAAATAATAAAGTAAGTTGCTTTAGTCCCCACTGTGGAGAAAGATTGTAATTTTCCTAGGTAGAGGCTATGGGGGAGGGGGGTGGAGATGGAAAGCTGAAGTCAGATAAAGGTAGATTGGCTGTTGGGTGGGAAGGAAATAGGGTTGTCAACTCCAGGTTGGGAAATTCCTGGACATTTGAGAGGTGGAGCCTGGGGAGGGTGGGATTTGAAGAGGGACTGCAGACCAGTTTAATGCCATAGACTCCACCCTCTAAACCAGCCATTTCCTTCACTTAAACTAGCATTGCCAGCCTCCAGACAATGGTTGGAGAGCACCCAGAATTACAACTGTTGTCCAGGTGACAGAGATCAGTTCCCCTGGATAAAATGTCTGCTTTGGAGGGTTTCTGAGGCTGCTTGCCTCCCCAATCCTCTCTGTCCTAAGGCTCCACCCCCAAATCTCCAGGAATTTCCCAACTTGTAGCCAGCAGCCCTGAGGTGAATTGATCTCTGCAGCTGGGAGATCCATTGTGATTCCCAGAGCAGTGCCACTGTTGCTGTGGGGTGAGAGGAAGCAGGCAGGAGGCTGGGAGAGTGATGGGGTTAGAAAGAGAGAGTAATGGAGTGCTGCTCCAGCTGCTCTCCCTATTGAGGCAGGAAACGAAACTGAGTTGAGGGTGACTCCCACCACAGGAAACAGGAAGAAGATTTACTTAATCCTGCCTCCCTGGAGATAGGTGGGAATCACCCAGAAGATGGCCTCCACCTCAGAGGGAGAATGATGATGGGTCAGAAAGAAAGGACTTAACATACATGGAGGAGAGAGTAAGACGGGGGGGGGGGGGCAGAAGGGAGAAAGAATGTGAGAGAGATAGGGGGAGAAGGGAGGAAGCAAAGGTGTGAGGAATGAGATGACCATCCTGCAACTTTCTTGTGGGTCTCCACTTTTCTATATACTAATAGCCAAGTTGCCCCTCCATGCGGATATCTAAATCCATACGGAGGGGGCACTTGGGGAACAGAGAGATTTTTCTGCATACTTGGGGGACTAAAAGTAAAAAAAAAAAAACTTTGGGGGGATATTTAAATTCCCTCAAAAGTAAAAGCATTCCCTGCGCATGCTCAGAGAACTCTTTGGCCATTGGGGGGGAGGCTTGGCGGGCCTGGAGGCTATGAGCCGCTCAGGTCTTGCTGCCGCTGGTGCCAGGGGGAGGCAGGAGAAGGCTTAGTGGGCCTCAGGCCTCACTGCTGCTGCTGGGGAGAGGGGGCAGGAGAAGGCTTGCTGGGCTGGTGGCTGTGAGCCACTCAGTCTCGCTGCCACCGGTGCCAGGGGAGAGGAGGGAGAAGGCTCACCTGCTGCCACTTCCTACTCCTGCGGAGCTCCTCTTGCTTCTGCAGGCTGGTAGCTGTGGGGAATACCACCCCCCCCCCCGGCGAGTATCATGGGTCCCCCCTCAACTTGCTAGTCAGTGGCAGAGTACAAAGTGTATAACTGCTTCATAAACTGTGGGTACAACAGTAGGGACTTAAATTTCACACCTGAAAACTTTTTATACACACACACACATCTGTTGAGGCTTCTGGGACTGCTTAGTCTTCTAGTTCTCAGTGAGGGCAATGCCTGGACTCAGGGTGCCACCTGGCATTCACTTGGCATTCAGTTGAGAGGATTATAGGCTTGAAAGAACACCACAGTAGGCTTGATGAAACAACTAAGAAACAGGTTTATTTCAGCAATATGTGTGGCTTGGTTGTTTCTTTGATTTCCTTTTCTCCAGCCTTCCCAATATTACAGTAACAAAGTTACTATAGAGCAGGGGCCTGAGAAATCATACCAGTCACGAAGCAGGTTTCTCGTTCGATTGATTCAGCCTTCTAATAGAAAGACTTTTAATGATTTTTGACAGCAACACCATCCAAATCCTACCTATCTTCAAAATAGCTGAAGTCCCTAATGGACTCCCTGCCTAACCAGCAGACGTCCTCCTAAGCCTTCTACCAGCACAATCCAGCAACCCTCAACTCTGTTAGTTGGCTAGTAGTTAAACTGCCAAACTCCTCCCTTTTTCTTTGCAACATTCCAACACCCTCATTTGAAAGTAACTGGTGGAGCCTTGCTCTTTGAAACTGTCCATCACACTTAGCTCCTTAAGGTGAGATGTGTAAAGAGAGGGCTCTTTCCAACCTTCTGTTTATACTAGGGGGGATAGTTTAATAAACCCTTTGTCTGTGCATTTGGGTATGAGTTAGTGGGCAGGCTATTCATGTTCTTGCTCAACTCAAAATATGGGGCTTTTTAATATTAGTTGCCGACCAAGGCTGTAGAAGATCAGTCTGTATTGGCTATGTTATAGCAGAGATGCTAGGCCAAGGAGGTATGCTACGTTATGTGTGCTCACAAAGCTAGGAACAAGTTAACACAACTAAATTAAAATTAAATGTACCTGGCTCAGAAAAGTGGGCCAAATCCCTCACTAGAAAGGAAGAGTCAGCAAATTTTGAAAGGCAAGGACAACCTTTCAGGACTGATTAAGACCCAGTATGCCTAATCCTCATAGTTGTTGGCTTTAAAATGAACCTTTTGCATATAGGGAGCCTGATCCAGACATGTATATCTGTCCTGATTAGAAACCTTTTAAATCACCAATTTGCCTTCCTTTTCCCCTCTGTTTTCTTTGCCTACACACTTCGTCCCCCTTGTCCTCTTCCCCTCCTCTCTCTGTCATGTGACTTCCTTTTCCTCCCTTCCTTGTATTTTCACTTCCATTGGCTTATATGGAGTATTGTAAAGATATGCCAGGGTTGTCAGTCGTATAACATTACACAGTAGTGAATGACTGGAGCTGGAACGGAGTAGGATACCAACAAAATCCTGCTCCATCTGTTACATGCCCCTGACTCTGCACCATTCTCTTCTGGAGTTCCATCATTGTTGCTTGGCACTACCATATGTCCCACTTACGCTACTGTAGCTCCGGGATATGCTAACATAGGGTTTTGGAACGGAAGTTTAGGATGCTTTGTTAAAGTTGCACTAAGAAAATACTGAGTCTGATGGTAAAAACTGGATTGTTGCTGCCACGGTTGTTCCAGGGAATCAATATGATGCAGATAATTAGGTTTGTTAGATTTGATGCAGTTATTTAGATGATGTAGTCAGATGTCAGAAGCTTTCAAGGTTCTTGGAACTGTTCTTTAGGAAGAAGTTGACAGGATCTAAAGTAGGCCTATGACCCCCATTTGAGTGCAGTCTGTCAGCTTAACCAGAGCCCCAGTAAACCTCCAATGCTCTCTGAGAGTGGAGACAAGAGAGCTGTTGAGTGCAGTCCGTAATACATGGCCTTGATGGGTCACAAGTCATGCCAAACTGTGCTCTGTGGAGACGATTTTGAGGCTGAAAAACCATAGGTTGCAGTCACACACGCGAGATAAAGCGGGGGGGGGGAAGAGAGGCTATTTCCTCTGGTGGAAGTTGACCCGCAGTTGCACGATTACACGGTCTTTTGAAGCTGCGGGCACAGCCTGCCACTGCATGATCAGGCACAAGGTGAGGGTTTTTTTTGTCTGTCTCTGATGTGCGTAAACAAGGGATCAATGATCCTCACCTCAGCCCTGAGGGCTCCCTACGGGGTGTGTGATGATGTGCTTTCTGAGGTTTCTTTTAAATCCGCTTGTGCGGTGGAGCAAAACGGATTGCTGACAGCTGCGGGGCACTTCCCAAATGTGTGATCGCACTCCTTTAATCTGCTCGGCATTCACACCTATGTCGGGGCTAATCGTGCATGTGATCGCAACCCTAAGGCACAAAGTGACTCAGAGGTCCCTTCCACACAAGTGAGATAACCCGGAGGGGAAGCGAGGCTTTTTTGCTCTGGAGCAATTTGCCCTGCAGTTGCGTGATCACACAGGTCTGTGGATCTGCCAGGGCAGCTTGCCACTGCGTGATCAGACGCAACTGCGAGCAAGGTTTTTTTTGTGTGTGTGTGGTTGGTTTCCGAGGCACTTAAACAGGAAATTGATGAATCACCTCCCCACCCCAAGGGTTTTCAATGATGCGCACACGGAGAAGAGGAAAAAACAACAATAGTGTGGCATCGGGATAGCGTGTGATCACACTAACCACAATGCCACACTTCGGGGCTGGAGTGATCACACGGGGAAACTCCGGCTTTAAACCACAGCAAACCATTTGATACTGGAGTTTCACTAGTAGCTTTTTACCACGATTCCCCACCGGATCAAAATGGTTTGCGACGGTTTGACGACAGTTGCAGGACGCTTCCCAGATGTGCTGGTGTGATCATGCCGCTTTAATCCGGTGGTGAATCATCCCTCTTCCATGGCAAATAGGTGCGTATGATCACGCCCTTAGTGATGAATGTGTGTTTTGGCCCACAAACATCTTTATGAAAAAGTAAGCTCCGTGGAACTTGGAGGGATTTACGTCTGAGCAAGTATGTTTAGGATTGGGATATTTTTAAGTCCTCTGGTGCCAACAGACCCCATCCAATGAACTGAGCTTGCAGCTTTGAAGTGGTTTGAGAAATGAAGAGATGCAGCTTTGTTTCCTTCCCTTGTGTCTTATGATGCCACCTCTGTGTCACTTAACCTTTGTGCTGTTTCCTCATCCATACTGTTTCTCCAAAAGGCTTTTCCTCAAGATTTTGTTCATTATTGTTTGTAAAGCGCTTTGGGAAATGCGGCTGAGAGACAGGCAAAGAATCGTTATGCTTAATAATCTATTATTTAAAATATTTGGGGCCAATGTGAAAAATAATGGTATGTATGTAGTGAAGTGGTTAATGCGATTGCATCTCTTACAGGTTTCACCAGATACACTCACTGTACAATGGATAATTGTTAGCTCTTGTTGTGCAGATGCTGTTGCAGATGGAGCCCTGTACCTGCATGCATAGCAAATGAATTAGACTGGCAATCCCCTTTATAAAGCATAAATATGTAATTTGTTCAGCTGTTGTAATTAAATATGTATGTGTGAAACAGCCACCATTCAGGTCATTAATGATGCGCTATGCCAAATTAGAGCTTACAGACAGTAATGTACATTGTTGTGCAGTGAGGGAATTGCAAATAACATAGCTAAGCCTTTTCCTAGTAAAGTGATGGATTCATTGGCGTTAAAAGGAATATTTATGTTTCTGGCATTTTGATTACTTCAGTCTATATTTACTCTAATACACAATGAAGAAAAAACACAACTGGATGGAATATTGATGCTGTTAGTTTTATCTGATTATTGTTTGAACATTTTCAAGTACCCTTTAGGTGCATATGTTGTAAGATTTTATGGCATATAGCATTTTGTATTCATTTGGTTCATATGCTGATTCAATAATTTTTTTTAAAAAGTCTCAATCCAAAGATCCCGTATAGGAGCAGGAGCCCAGATGCACACAGGGCTTTTCTGCATTTGCAGAGGCTTTTCTAAGACTTTTTGGCTACATATTAGGCAGAACTTCCTGACAGAGCGGTTCCTCAATGGAAAGGCTTTCTCAGGAAGTGGTGGGTTCTCCTGCTTTGGAAGTTTTCAGAGAGAGGCTAGATGGCCATCTGACAGCAATGCTGTTTCTGTGAACTTAGGCAGATCATGAGAAGGGAGGGCAGAAAGGGTTGCATCAGTGCTTAGTTCCTGTGGCCCTTTCTTACATGCCCAGGGAAATGCTAATCTCCCCTTTGGGGTCAGGAAGCAATTGTTCTCCAGGCCAGTTTGGCCAGGGATCCTGGAGGGTTTTTTTTTTTTGCCCTCTTCTGGGTATAGAGCAGGGGTTATTGGGGGTGGGAGGGGAAGGTATTTGTGAATTTCCTGCATTGTGTAGGGGGTTGGACTAGATGGCTCTGGAGATCCCTTCTAACTCTATGATTCTATGATTCTATGCTGTGCTATAAACAACCACAATTTCATGATCCTTGGACACATCAATTCATGCCTGACTTGAATGGTGGTGTGGATGTTAACATGAGCTTCACATGCACACTGGGCAAACTCTGTGGCTCTAGATCAAGCTGGTATGGTTCCACTTTGATTTTTTTTTAGTGCAACGTATTTGATGGGTAGATGCAGAAACACTGTAGTTTTCGCACCATTGATAGTTTTGGAATCAAAATATGTGATGCTCTGGCACCTAAAACTGGATTTTTTTTTCTCGTGGCAGGCACACTCTCCCATCTCAGTTCTGAATTTTCTAATAAATTATGAGCTTTCACAAACAGAGATGTCACAAAATGTCTGGGCACATAATGTTAGTGTATCTGTACTGATGGTGCTGTACATAAACACTTTTTTTGGACTCTAGGAGCTTCAGTTCTCAACACCAGCCATGTTGAAGAGCTGCATGAAAATTCTACACTCGTCTTTCTTCCCAGACACAAATTAGTATTTTAGGTCTGGATTGGGGAAAACAACCGTATGAAACGTGCAAAAATAATTGAGAAATCTGACTCAAATGGAGAGAAAATACCTGCCAAGGTGAGGTAAGGTGGTCTGGTCATGCATGTGATAATGGTCAAAAAGAATTTCATCAACAGTGTGATATTTAAAGCTTTGCACATGTTTCTACAAAACAGCTGGCTTCGTAGTTCACTTAGTTTCTCAACAGTTCTTGAGAATTTCTCTGAGACTAAGGCATTTAGATGGCTGTCTGACCAATGTGTTTCGGACAAATTGGGTTAGTTCAGCGTGCTTACACTTCAGTATGTGGACTAATAGAAAAAAATAGGGATTTTAAACTACAAATGTATTTGTTATACTAAGACTGCAGTGTTAAACGAGGTTATTGTGAATTAGTAATTTTGAACTTTATGGCACTTCCTGCAGGATAACCTGTTTTGGATGCAGTACACATGACATTGTCAATAAAACTAAGAAAATGTTCCTGTTTCCCCTCTTAGTAAAATGAACTTTAACCTGAAATCAAGATGTCCATATAATTTGCTTAACTGGTAACCTGGTCAATGGTTTTTTTATTATTATTATGATGTTTGAAATTAGGAGATGAACATCTCTTTGATCTTGCTGTGCATCATTAAATAGAATAATAGGTGATCAATTAATTCATTTTATGCTTTCCCCTCTGTATGTATAACTTAAGTTACCTTTCTCAAGCCTGTGTCTCTGGTCTGTTTAAAATAGATTAAGGTTTTACATATATTTTGTTTCAATGTCTGTACTGAGTATAAAAGAGCTAATCATCTTGACCTTTCTGACAAACAGAGCAACAGAAGGAAGCATCTCTCAGAGTTAATTCTGTCTTGTTCTCAGTGGGAACAGAACATTCCTCTGTGATCCTCTTTCACATGATTCACTCAGGCCTCCTAGAAGCCACTCTTGATACTATTAGTGCTGGGATACTTAGGTCTAAAGTAGATCGACAGTAGTGACATCACAGACCATTTGTGTTTTAGAGACAGATTGGACCAGGCAAGTGGAGTTGTTAAGACTCATATTAAGGAAACAGAGTAGAAAATGAGATTACATAGCAGAGCATTTGTGCACATTTACAGTGAATTTGAATTTGCAGCTATTTAAACCCAGATTTAAGAAAGGGACAGGCGATTTCAAGGTTAGAATTAAGAACCTGATTCAACTAACATCATGGAAATTCTGAATTGCCCTATATTTTGTAGCAATTAGTTAGTGAGTGCACATAAAAGAGCTAACAAGTGATATGCATATGCAGTTTGTATTTAAACAATTGCCTCACACAGCTAAAGGGCTATATTTATTTATAAAATATTCTGCCTTTGTTTTCCGCTATAACAAAACTGGAAAGTATTCCTATTAAAGTACAGCTGACTGTCTCAGTCAGAAAGTGAACAGCATCAAATGTGGAGACTTTCCATTTAGTGCAGCAATTGCTGATTGTTGTTTAAAGGAAGTGTTTTCCAAACTGGCAGGAAGGAAACCTAAAGTGATTGCTATGGATCCCTCCTACATGACAGCCTGTACAATGTATACTTAGCGTGCCTATCACCGTGTTCTCTTCTCTCATTCAGCTTCCAGGCTCAAAAAGTTTTGTGGAGTGGTGTAATTTCTGTCTATGCTTTCTCTTACGGATTTATACTGGTTTATCTGAATGTAACAACTATTAAGACGGTCTAACAGTGCCTGGTTTCTTTAAAAGCCAATGGATAATTGTCTTGCTCCTGTTTCATCTTGTAACACCGTATTTCATCAGCAATAGCTAAGTTACCTTGTCAAATCAATGATGCAGTTTAATAAAAAAAAAATCCACTGCTTGCACAGATTGACCTTAGACTAACCTCAGATGGTGACCAAGGAAGTGAAGTTGGGGTTGGGATTGGGCATCTTGCCTGAAAGACTGACTCCATATCAGTCATTTTTGCAATTACCTTCATTTTACCTTTGGTGATCTGCAACTTTTCTGCT
Organism: Lepidodactylus listeri; assembly: GCA_029233225.1. Taxonomy (NCBI): domain Eukaryota; kingdom Metazoa; phylum Chordata; class Lepidosauria; order Squamata; family Gekkonidae; genus Lepidodactylus; species Lepidodactylus listeri. Next base: position 99,045,066 of record JARCFY010000002.1, read on the forward strand.
TGCCTGGGTTCAGTAAAAAAAACTCTCCAGAGGTCTGTAGTGCCTTATTCCCTCATTCCTCTGTCTCTTCTCTGTCTCCCATGGTTTTACAGCCCTGCTTCTGCTGTTTCCTAAGGCTGCTTCTTCAGTTGTACCAATCTCCTTTCTCTTCTGTTCAACTGCTAGAAATGGAACACATCATTTTAGCAAGAGTTCATGTATTATCTTACTTCACTCCCTTAACAGACTTAAAAAAATTGGTGGTGTGTGCACATATACATGTAAATTGCTATTGTACTATAGTCTATTTCTACAACTACAATATGTTAAAGTTGCTTGTCTGTGGCTAAAGTTTGTTACAGTTTGATACATATAACATAATTACAAATATTAGCATTAAAACAATTTAATCAGAAAGTACTAATCAAATAAAAACATTGCCCTCTTTGTATGTGACTCTAGCCCATATTTTCTTGGTTGCTAAAGCAAAGAGTGACTATAGGAGACAAATGAATCAGCATCTGAGAAAAGAAAAAACAGCTTCTTTGAGTCTGAAGGAAAATTTAAGCCCATTAAAAGCGTTGTGAGAAATTTCATTCTGGGCTAGAAATCAAAGTAATAAATAAATAAATATAAAGAGGACAGGATACAATGTAGTGCGATAGGTCCTCTGGAACTGAAGCTCCACGAATATAATGACATGAAGCCAGTGGTATTTGGGAATAACATCCAGCTAGCAAAGCCATTGACATGGTTTGAGACCAAATTGAATTAAAGGCTATTCTGAGGTTATGGTGGGAGATATTAACCAGGTAGGGGGCTCTAACATGATCCCTTATAACCAATTTGAACCATGGGGAGAGTTTGAACTGGGAAATTGACTGCCTGTCTGTTGCAGCATCACACTTCAGCACCCAATCACGAATGTGGGAACCAGCCATGGGGACACCCTGGGTGTCATCTGGTATGGAGTAACAATAGTGGATGTTATTATAGCAATGAAACATGTTATAAAAACAAACCAGCAGCAGGAGTAAGGAGAGTGAACAGTGGCAGAGTTTAGGCAGCCAAATGGTGGGTTGGGCAAGTGCCTCATCAGAAGTTATTTTCAGTATTGTCTTATAATAATGCTGTTGGCTAAGGCAGGTTAAAATTCTTTTTTAAAAAAAAAAACCCATTGCATTATTTGTGAAAGGATTATGTTAACAAAGTGTGAGGGAAAACAGCAGAAAAACCATTGACTGAGCCTTGGTACTCCAAAATATTTAGGTATCAGGCCAGAATATATGTCTTTTGCTGCTTTGAGAAAGTACTACTATAAGTAAAAGTGCTTCTGTTTAGCTAAACAGCTGATTCTCTGACCATTTTATGTGCTCAGATGTGCAAAATGGTATGTTGACAATCTTGAATTCTTTTCTGAGTTGTTTTAGAATTCACAGAAGGCAGGGTCTCCTATGGATGGTTTACAGATAAGTACAAGCTGGGGGAAAAGATGGTTATAAATCTAGGTTTGTGTGTGTTCCTTTAGGCAAATAGGCAAGGAAAACTTCATACAAATTCACTTCGTTGACAAAAATTAGGTGCATGTGGACAGATGAGGCCTGAAAGTTTTGTGGACTAATAACTGTTGTGGAGTTGTTTGCAAGGGCTAAGATTGGCAACTGGACAGGGGAAAGTGTCCCATCCCTTTAATACAAGTTTAATATTCAGAAATGGCAGTTGAGGTGTTTCATGTCATGGAGTTAAATAACATCAACTGATAATTGCTACAGGTCAAACTGATAATAAAAGACAGATAAAAGGACCAGTTAAAAAGTTGGCACCCTGAGCAAAGACTTCTTAAGTTTCATTTGAAATCAGTGGAATGAAAACACTGAACTGAATGCACTTAAGTTTTCTCTGGCTTGTACCCAGTAAAGGTACTGAAATGGTTAATTTGGGGCTCATTGCAAAAATCTTTCTTCTTTAACTTTATTCATAATGGACTCTAACTGCCACTTCTGTACCATCGTATTTATTTATTTACTTCACTTCTACCCCGCTTTTCTCCTGAATAGGGACCCAAACCTGCTTACATCATTCTTTTCTCCTCCATTTTATCCTCACACTAACCCTGTGAGACAGAGGTTTTAGTCCAGTGGTACCTTTAAGACCAACAAAGTTTAATTCTGGGTATAAGCTTTGGTGTTCATGCACATGAAAGCTTATATTCAGAATTTGTTGGTCTTAAAGGTGCCACTGGACTCAAACTTTGTTCTGTTGCTTCAGACTAACATGGCTCCCCACCTGTGAGGTAGGTTAGGATGGGAGTATGTGTCTGACCCAGTGTCACCCAGCAAGCTTCCATGGCTGGATGGGTATTCAACCCTGGGTCTCCTAGATCCTAGTCCCAAACTTTAAACTCACTACCTCTCATTGGCTGTCACACAGGTATTGTAAAAGTAATGGTACTGTATGAAGAGTCAGTAATAATAAAATCAAAGTAGAAGTGGGAAAAATAGGAGTTTTCAGGAGGCTGGTTTTTTTTCACCTTCTCCTTTCTGAAGTTTAAATATACCAATTAGGCAGATTTAAGTTTAAATATACCAGTTAGGCAGATAAGCAAATGTAGCGTCAAACTCCTTAAAGAGATTTAAGTGTGTAAAAATGTCCTTGAAACTATTTGCTGTTATTATATAGAACTAGGAATAAGGCCCGTTGTGGAAATAAATACAACGGGCTCTAGAAAGATGTGATGTGTAACAAATGCATAGGCTGGAAGCAGCTTAAGTATGTGGAAGTAAAGTCTCACATACCTTATGCTACGCAATAACTGGTGTCCAAGGTCACACAATGTGGGCCAGAAAATGCAGCACACAGGGCTCTGTGAGGTAATTTCTACAACTGGACAGTCTGCAAAGTCATTTTATGTTAGATGTCCCTATCATTCAATGTGGTCATGGTTGCACTGTCCACTCTGTTATAGAACAGGTCTCAAGAGAAGTTGGGTTGACAGTGAGTGGTTGTGACAAAAGTCTCAGTAGGTTATGTTGGAATGATGAAGAGGAGTATGGGCATATGAATTCCATGAGTGACACCTCTTTTATACAATTCAGCTTTACTCAAAACAGCAAGTGTCCTTTTCATGGCTTTTGGCAAACAGCCAAGTTGTGACCTGGGTTCCTGTTTTTTCCCCTTCCTTTTTTCGCTTTATATATGTATCTGGATGTCTGTGGCCAAAGACAGATTGGCCGTCTCGGCCGCTCTGCCTCCACTTCAGAAGCGGAGGCAGAGCGGCCGTTCAGACAGCCGCATCTGCCCCCAGGAGGCGGCCTGGATGCGTTGCGTCCGGCGCCATGCTCCTTCCGCACCAGCCGAGCACCACTTTAAAGTGGTGCTCGGCTGGTGCGGTGCGCCCCGCGCACGCGTTCCACCCGCCAGAGCAGGTGTGAACGCACGCAGGTAGGGGCGGCCGCCCGCCGCTCCAGGAAGCCGCCCACAGTCTAAACGCTGTGGGCGGCTTCCTTCCAGCGGCGTGGGGACGCCGCGGGGCGGGGGAAATTCCCCCACCCCATTCTGCCGCGCCACAGAGCGCAGCAGAATTCCAGTTTGTCGTTGGCCTGTCCTCTGTCGGTTTGCCTCTCTCTTTGTAATTGGTTTTCACAGTCTGGGTGTAGTTAAAGTTTCCTCCCACTTGCAGGTTTTATCCCAGTGTCGCACACTCTCTGTATTTTTTTTAATGTATATGTCATTCTCCACTTCAGCCAGTTGTTCCTCCTCCTGTTTGTGCATGCCAACGTAGATCTGTCTGTGACTGTGTCTGTATTTGTGCTTTGCAGCATGCCTCGGGTTTTTGGCTTCCTGTTTTCTGTGTGTCTGGCCCTTCCTCTGTCTCTGCTTGTGCATGTATCCACTGGCTTTTTTTTTGATGACTTGGGCTGTCCCCCCCCCCCCCCCCCCGCCTCCGCTACGCTGACAGCTGTTTACTTGGCTGGATTTTTTTTCCATTCTGGAAAGTGTTGCCTCAGCAAACTTGGCTTGGAGGCTAAAGACGGTGGGTTTTGTCCCCTGAGGGAATCAATCATCATCTGACGAGGAGAGTGAAGACAGTAGCTGTGTTCACTGGAGCGAAGCAACCGTCTTCTGAGGAAAGTTTTGGCGGGCGCCGCTTCTGAGGGTGGGACTCAGGCAACACAGCCAGTGGATAGGGACAGCTTCTGACAAGACACATCATGAAGCCAACTGATTTAGGAGGGTGTGGAATGTGCCACCCCACTACTCAATTATATATAAGGAGAGATACTTTCAGAGGGTGGCCATGTTGAAGAACAGCTAGATTCGAGTCCAGCACCTTAGAGACCAACAAGATTTTCAGCATATAAACTTTCGAGAGTCAAAGCTCCCTTTGTCAGATATCATTTTCCCCTTTTGCTGTTTCCTAGATATCATCATATATTCATCGGGTATCTAACGAAAGAAGCTCTGACTCTTGAAAGCTCATACTCCCAAAACCTTCTTGGTCTCTAATGTGCTACTGGACTCTAATCTACATGTACATGAGACTTGTTCTCTTATTTGCAAAAGGATTATTTGATATGGATAAGAATTTATATGGACTGCTTCATACACACAAAGGGTTAAGTCCAGAAAGTCTACCAAAGGTGAAAAGGCGGGACAGATGTTTGATGTGACTCAGCTTACCTTCCAGAACCGAAAAGACGTGTAAATGGGCTGGCATTAGTTATAAACATACTAACTGTGGCAAAGTTGTGTTAGATAAATCAACCATTAATAAAAGGGATGGGAGTCCAGCAGTGGCAGCTGGCCAGATACTTTATGATAAGCACTTGCACGGCCGAGCCAATCAGACTTGATTGTTTGCTGGCAGTGGCTTCCTTGGCCAACGACGCAGTAAACACTTTCTCTTGGAAGTTGGTTTTCTGTTGTGTCTGGCAGCCACACTGGGCTGCTTGAACTTTAGCCAGAGGCAAATATTTATACATTAGAGCATGCAGTGTTCAACTGGTCAGGCCTGTGAGAATGAGGGAGAGAACTGTGAGCTTTTAAAGCAAAGAGAATGTGCAATCTTTTTAATTGCACTCATGACACGGTGAAGTGGAACCACATTTGGGTCTGTTTCAGTGTTAACAGTATGCTCTGTAGCATAAACTTTACACATTTGTATAAATATTAGGTTTATATGTATTTTTAAAAGAGGAGCATCCTGATGTGAGCTCTGTTCCTTTAATTCCTGTTGGAAAGTTTACAGTTAATATTTTCCCTGGAACGCTGTCAAGCTTTTGACAGAGCCTGAGTGTATGCTGAACTGTGAAACTGAGATGCAGAGCAACTTGTGAGAAATCTGTTTCTACTCAAATCTGTAAGGTTTATAAAAACTTCAGCAGAGAGGGAGAAAGAGGGGGAGAAAAATCTGAGACTGGCTCTCGTTTTGTTTCTCATGGTGCGTAGTGAGTCCGCCATTTTAAGAATTCAGCAAAGGGCGAAGCTTTCAGACTCCTTACATGGCGGCTGTATTTACTTCAATTCCGGCCAATCGAACAGTCTGTGCCAAATCATGTGACATGCCACGAATGCACTAACAGTTATTTCCTTGTTTCTAAAAACTTTGTTACCTCTACAGATTACTTTACCATGTTTTTGATGCCAAATGTTTATCACCGAATGTGTCTAGCTGCCTGGCGTTTGTCCACAAAGTTATTTTAGTAGGTAAAAAGTCTCCGAGCACTTGAGCTGTGTGCATTCTTTATGTAAAATGGATTTCCCCTCCTGGCCTCAATCCAAGAGCACAGAACACTCACTGGGCGAGAAGAGAGCTTCTCTGCAGAGGAACTGGTGGACTGACACACTCTAATTTTTTGGCTCTTGACCAGACAAGTGAGAGAGATGCCAGAATTCAACAAAATAACACATTATTGTGTAATAGGAATAGTATTCAAAGTGAGCAAAAGCTCACAGGAACTGAACGCCAGTGCTTCTTTCTTTTTTTATAATAGAAGCTTGAAACTGGCACTTAATTTTTTTTTATTTCAGAGGACTAAGGAATGAAATATACCTGTGATGTACAGAATGAATAAAATCATACCGTTTAGAACAGAAAGCAGGAGGATGGGCAGAGAAGGGGGGGAAAGAATAGTAGAGTTAAAATTACTTTTGTGTGAGTCCCCCCCCCCAAAGCCTGCTTGTTACTACCCCATGTTAACCCTGTGTGTTCCATTTCAGAGTACTAATTTGTACTGAAACATAGACTCAATAATGTATGTGTTTGATTTCCATATTTGATTATCTTAATTGTACTAAAATTGAGGCTTTTAGATGAGAGATATTTTGTATCAGTGAGAAGTGTTACAATAGAGCATCAAACCAAGCATGCTTGTCATATCTATGGCATATTGATTTATGGTACAATCCTGTCACCAACTTATACCTGCTGGACAAAGAATTGTTGCTGAGCCAATTTCCATTGATGGATCTTGAAGACATACCACCGTAGTAGATGTATACTGATATTGTACTGTGATTATACCAGTATGACTGTAATGCCAGTGGCACACTGTTAATGCTAGGGACAAAAATCCAGACTTGAGATGCTATAAGAGAGGAACAGAACTCAGAGGTCATTACCACTAGTGACAGTGTATTAGTACACTTCCAGGAGAGGTAGTGTGAATTTTTCAGTCACATTGAAATCAGAAGAAAGCCTTAGATAACTGCTTTCCACTTTCTCCTTCCATTTAACTCCACAGCTATTCAGAGCACACTATCCATGTTTAAAATCACCAGAAAGAACAAGACCTTTTTGTAAAAATAAAGCACTATTTCCTTGTTACTGAGGCCCAAGGACGGGCAAGGCTCATCAGCTCAATCCATATCCAGATGGGTAGTGGCTGCCATTTGTTCCTGCTACAAGTCAGCTGGGGAATCATGTCCTCTCAATGTTAGAGTGCATTCCACATGGGTGCAGGTGTCGCCAGCCGTCTTTCATTGATACGTGCCTCTCCTAGACATTTGTAAGGCAGTGACATGGTTGATGGAAGGCACATTTGTGAGACGTTACACCTTGGATCTGCAAGCAAGAGAGGTGAATGTGGGCAAAGCTTATCCTGTAGGCTCTGTTCCAGTGAGAGAGACCCCTCCTCCTCTGGTGAGTAGCTCGCTAATGGTTCCAATGTGGGGCTGCATGAGAAGACGGAAGATGAAAACAGAGTTGCACTTATCTGTAACTGTTGTTCATCGATATCTTTTGTGCAGACACACATTCCCTCCCTCCTGCCGCACTGTAAGCTCTCACAGGACCAAAAATAATAAGAAAAACAAGAATACGAAAAGAGGGCTCGCAGCTCCTCAGCGGGAACTGAGGGAAGGGGGTGTCTTCCTCCAGAGCACATGATGCATTGGGAGGGAATCCCATGCATGCACTGGCTCCAGGAGGGCAGGGCGTCCCCATTTTGGAGCTTTTGGAGCTAGAAACAAATGGGGAGGGCGGGATATAAATTGCAAGAAATAAATAAATAATAAATAAATGAATGTCTGGGGCCATCCTGTGCAAGCGCAGTCCCAGAACTCAACAGTTGAAGTACGTGCAACTCTTTTTTTCTACTAGTGTCCATGTCATTATGATAGCTAGTAGATGCCCTTCCCTGCATTACTTACCTGGAAGCGTACACACTGAGAGAAGCAGGGTGATGGAGGTGTGTGGATTGCTATAACTTGGTCTGAGCCATTTGATGCAAAAGGGTAGTCATTGGCAGGCTGTGTGGGCTGCCCCTGGATTTGAATTTTTGACGGTGAAGAGGCTTGAAGTTTATGATTGCATGGGTTTGTTCCTGCCTTTCTCTTAATTGTGCTCAAGGCCTACTTATGTATTGCATGTGGAGAATAATGTCATATGTTATCCTGCCATTGATGGGTGCCTTCCAATGATGTATTGTGGGGTTTTCAGTAGTATATTGTAATTGCTAGTTGGCTGCTGTGTTGCCATAGATGCTGTGGGAATGTCTATTAGTGTTTCTGCCTTATTGCTTGTTTCTTATGGTATTCTTAATGTCTACTTTTCTGATGGAGGTGTAGGGCCATAGGACTGAATTGTTAATTTAGGGATTAAAGTTAATTGAGATTTTGTATAAACCATTTAATCTATATGCATTGTACGAGCAAAATTATTTATTTGTTTACAGTGTGGTCCTAAGAATCTGTACTTAAAAGTAAGTTCTACTCATTTCAAAGGGATTTACTCCCAGGTATGCATGTGCAGAAATGCAGTCCTATTTATATTTCTAATTTATTGTGATAGAATTTGTTCCTAAACAATTCTACATTGAAATAGAGTTTTATTTACATTTCTAATTCACGGTGGTTATTTGATATGCTCAACATGGTCAGGTGATTCTTCCTATCAGGGGTTGTCATTAGATTCATGAGAAACAGAGATGATAGTGAATACTATACCACTTTTAATGAATCCTTCCTAGGTCTATTTTGGGAGGTGGGGGATAGTATCTGGGTACCAAAAATGTAACCAGATGATCCATTTGCTTTCTTCTAGCACAGTAGATTCCTTTCAGTATATCTACCTGGCAGGGCATGGGAAATCATTTGAGAGTTCTATTGGATCCAGCCTTGCTTGTGGAAGATGAGATTGGTGCAATGATCAAGAGTATATTTGGTTCATAATTTGGCTTCCCCATTGATTCAGATGACTTAGCCACATTGATCTATAATTTTGAAACCTCAAAGCTTGATTATTGTAATATGCTTGACAATGGCCAGCCATTGAAGATATCCTGGAAATGAAAGTTATTTCAAAATGTGATGGCTTATTTGTGACCTGATAGGCATATGTGACACCATTTTAAAACAGCTGCATTATTGCATATCTCCTTTGCATGTCGCCTTTTACTAATACATGAATCAGTTACAGTCCTCCCAACAAATATTCCTTGTTCATCCAATATTCCACCAGGTTCAGTCCCACCTTATGAAGTCACACTCTTTTTGTTGGTGCTATGTCCATTCTCTGGTATAGTTTCCCACTGGAAGTTCATAACATATCTTTACTGCCCTCATGTCCTTCATTTCCTTCTACCTGTCTTATTAGGACCCCAGGATAGCTCAGGTGCAGTAACACAGCCACCATTCATATAGAGGATGTTACAGAGTTGTTTTCTGCTGCCCCAGAAGGTCAGACCAGAACCAACGGGTCGAAATTAAATAAGAAGAGTTTTCAGCTAAACATTAGGAAGAATTTCCTGACAGAGCAGTTCCACAGTGGAACAGGCTTCCTCAGGAGGTGGTGGGCTCTTCTTCTTTGGGGGTTTTCAAACAGAGGCTAGATGGCCATCTGACAGCAATGCTGATTCTATTAACTTAGGCAGATCATGAGAGGGAGGGCAGGAAGGATTGCATCAGTGCTTAGGTCTTGTGGCCCTTTCTTACATGCCCAGGGAAATGCTGATCTCCACTTTGGGATCAGGAAGCAATTTTTCTCCAGGCCAGTTTGACTGGAGATCCTGGAGTGGAACAGGGGTCACCGGAGGTGTGTGTGTGTGTGTGTGGGGGATTTGTAAATTTCTTGCATTGTGCAGGGGGTTGAACTAGGTGACCCTGGAGGTCCCTTCCAACTCTATGATTAATTCCTGGGGAACCTTGATCGAGAGGAGAGCCTAGACCCTTGCATGAGTCTAAATTTCCCCTTGATTCCCCCTGACAGCACTTCTTTTTTCAAGAGGAGAATGCTCCCTAGATGATCTTATTAGTCTGAGACATTAAACATTCTAGCAGAGTTTTAAAACTTTAATTAAAAGTCTCCATCCAGAGCAGGAAAACAAAAGTTGCAAAAGGTGCTGGTAATCTTTTTAAAAGTAAGAAAAGGTTCAGAAGTGACATAAAGGTTCCATAAAAGCCAAGGCAAAGACTAGCAGAGTCTTGCCTAAGTGCCAGTGAAAAACAATTTGTCACTCCATGTACAAGTGAAGGGGTGGAGCAGTGGCTTAGCTTGCACGGAAAGGGTAGACGTGTCAGCTGCTGGACTGGAATTTAAACTCGACATATGCTCTGCAAAGGAAAAAACCGTGGGGTTGGCCAGAAGTAAAATGCTGAGCAAACAGTTGAAAAAAAATGACCAGGCCGGGGGGGGGGGGGGGGGGAACTGAGCTCATTTCCCTAACCTGATTTCCTTGTTCTCCGGTGGCCCAGGAGTGGGGCAGTCCTTCAGTCCTCACTCCTGGGAAGCTCCTCCCTCTTCCTGAAGCAGGGCTGGCAATCTTTGATCCTGCAGGGGAGGGGCTTCACCACTGGGTCCCCAGTCTATCCGGCCCTGTTTTCCCCGCAGGACTTATTTATTTATTTATTTATTTATTTCATGCGACTTATATCCCGCCCTCCCCGCCAATGGGGAGCCTCTGGAGAAAAAGCCAGACATAACTCATTGTCATGACTTAGAGAAAAAAAATGAGCAGAGAGTTTAAAGACTTATTGCAACAGTCTTCCCCCGACCAGGCCACTACGCAGGTCCATCCTAGGGACAGACTGTCTAGTACCAGCGATACGCCCCCCCTCCCAGTAAGAGACAGAGGCTAGCCACAGCAGACAAGGGCTTTGTTCCCTTAGTCAATAATTTGATGAGGACTCAGACTCTGTGTCCTCAATTACGGAAAAGGAGGAAGGGGAACTGTCAGAGGAAGAGGAAACAGAACCCATAGTACAATTCAGAATGTTCCTTCAGGACCTCTTCAACAAACTCCTACCCAAAGTCATTAGAACACTGGAGCTGACTTATACTCCAAAAGTACAGGAGGGCAAGGAGGACCCAGGCCGTCTGGTGGGACCGTCCAAAACCATACTTAAAACCACAATCAAGCCAGCTGGCATCCCACTTTTAGCCACTTTTTACAATATCATGATGACAGAATGGGAACACCCGGAAAACCCAAAGGCCGGTAACCCTCTGTTTCACAAGCTATATTTTCTTATTCTAGAAGCGACTAAGAAACTAAAACTACCAGTAGTGGATAACCCCATAATTTCACTGGCATCCACTTCTTTCCTGCCCATGGATACTGTCGAGCTCCCCCTTCCCCCCCCAAAAAGGGAACTGCGATAAGAAGGTCGAGAAGGCACTACGCAGAGACTTTGAGGCAGCAGCTACTCCCCTTCGGGCGTCAGCCACAGGTTCCCTATTTGCCAGAGCGGCATACACCTGGGCCTCTGGACTAACTACAGGGGAAAGAACCATACCTAAGAGGCTTAAAAGCAAACTAAAGAAGATTGCCCTAGCCGCAGCATTTGCTGCAGACGCCTTGCTTGATGCCATGTAATCTCACAGAGTGAGCCATGGCATGCAGTGTAACCGCTAGGAGGAATGCCTGGCTGCGGCACTGGGATACAGATCCAGCAACCAGGTCCAAAGTTGCATCTGTACTGCTTAATTTATTTATTTTATGTTTATATTTCAGTTTTATACCTCGCTCTCCCCGTAAGTGGGCTCAAGTGATCTAACCTGTCTGGCGAAGGTCTGGACAGCTACCTAGTGGAAGACAAGGAAAGGAGGGAAAGAACAGAAGGAATATCAACCATTTTAGTTTGCTGGTATTAAGTCCTTCCCCCATACCATTTTGGAGAAAGGCCATTATATCCCCCACTTATGCTTTCATGGGGTCTAATCCCTTGGTCTCACACCACCATGAGAAGGTTTGCCAAGTTCTATTATATATCTTATTAGTGGAGACCTTTCTGGAGGCCAGCAGTGTGGAGATAACCTCCAACCCCTAGCCCATAGCGACTAGTTGCCGCCTCTCAATCTCCATACCACTAACTGAAACCTGTCCGGTCGTGGGTGGACAGTTCTCCCTTGGGTCAGCAGGTCTCGTCTGACTGCAAGACGCCAGGGCTCCCCTGTCGACAGTCTTATTAGGTCCTTGAACCACGCCCTTCTCGGTCAGAAGGGTGCCACCATAACCAGTTCCGGTCTTTGTTCCGTGACGCACTGTATCACCCGAGGTATGATGGAAACTGGAGGGAACACATTAAAAAAAAAAAAAAAAGAGTCCGTGGCCAATGGAAGTTCAGTGCGTTTGTCCCTAGTGTCCCCTCCATGTACGTCTTGGACACCAACCTTCTCATTTGGTGGTTCCACCTTGACGCTAAGAGCTCCACCTCCATGTTTCCTAATCCTTCACTGGTCTTTAGAAAACCTCCCTGTGAAGTTTTCAGTCGGTCTGGTCTACCTACTGTCTGCTCAGCCACTCTGCTAACTCGTTGTTTGTTAACATAAACTTTGGCCGTCATGTTGTCAGCCCGAATTCGTTGGTTCTGCAGTAGTGCTAGTGCCAGTTTTAATGGCCCTGAGTTCTAAGAAATTGATGCTCCTGGTCGTTTCTGCTTCTGACCAGGTTCCTTGAACTGTGTTCCCCAGGGAATGTGTTCCCCACCCAAACAGGCTCGCATCTGTTGTTATGACCGTCCTCTGGGGTTTCCCTGAGGGGCACTCCATCAGAAAACGTCATGGTACGAGCCACCGCTGCAGCTCTTGTCGTATCTCCAGAGGTAGAATTATTTGTTTGTATGTTTTGTGTGCTAGTTCTACCTGGTATTGAAGTAGAAACCTCTGTAATGGCCGTGTGTGGAACCTTGCCCATGGTAGCAGGTCTTGTCAGGATAACAACATTCCCAGAAGGCAGGCAAGTGTGAGAATCTTCTGTTTCCATGGTTCCAGAACCATCTGTAGCAGTTTTGTAAGCTTCTCTCATCTTTCCATGGACAGGAACACCTTGTCTTGTAGTATCTTATCTGAACTCCCAGGTGATTGAGTACCCGGGTCGGTTCCAGTGTACCCTTCTCCCTGTTTATCAGAAGACCGTGGTCCTGTAGCACCTGAATCGGTAGGTCTAGGCTCTGATGTGTCTGTAAGCGGAAATTCCGCTTTAATGAGAATATCGTCCATATTGGGATTAAGGCCACGCCCTTCATTCTCAAGATCACTATCAGTGATACGAGCCCCTTTGTGAAGATCCGTGGTGATGATGTAAGGCCGAATGGGAGGGCTCGATATTGGAAATGTTCGACGTCGTATGCACATCAGAGAAATTTCCGGTGCTGGGTCTGATTGATATGTGTAGGTATGCCTCTGCTAAGTCGATGGAAACCCTGAAGTCCCCTGCTTGAATGGAGGATAGAATGGATCTCAGAGTTTCCATCCTGAACCTTCTCTACTTTATGTGTCTGTTGAGCCATTTTAGGTCCAGGATGGCCCTGGTGTCCCCATTCTTTTCAGGGACCATAAAGAAGACGGAATAGACTCCTTATGATCTCTCTGTCTCTGGGACCTGTACGATCGCCCCAACGTCCAGCAGGCGTTGTATGACTGTGTTATTCTGTGTGTTTTCATTAGTTTTTTCCTTGGCATTACCAGGAATCTTTGTCGTGGAGTAGTCTGGAAACTCTAGGGAATAGCCATGGTTACTGTTTCTGGCACCCATCCATCCATCACTGTCCGGTGCCAGTGCCTGGAGAAGATCAGGAGCCTGGCACCCACTCCTGTTGGAGCCCTGGCATAGTCATGCCGAGGGGCCTTCTTGGGTCCCTTGTTGCCTTGGCCCCCTCCTCCTGTGAAGGGGGTGATCGGTTGTCCCTGAATTTGTCCTGCCACCTACCACCGGTTGGTCTATTACCATGTGTGCGATCTTCGCACCTGGGGGCTCAAAAAGGCAGGTGGCGACACTTTCGACAGTCAGTGGAGCCGGGAAAGGAAGACACTTCTCTAGTCTCCCTCATATCCAACGTTTCCTCAAAGGGGTTTTCCCTGTTGAACCCACCACAGGAACACAGATTCCCTACCTGGAACCTGTACACGGTTCTCAAAGCTCTGTGTAAGGAACCCTTTGAACCTCTGGCTTCCTACCCCCTGAGGGGACTTACCCTACAGACGTTCTTCCTAGTGGGAATTACGTCGGCTTGCAAGGTTTTCAGAGCTTAGAGCCCTTTCTAGTCACAAGGATTAGTGTACCCTTCACAATGATAGGGTTGTCCTGCGTACAGACCCCGCCTTCATCCCGACGGTTAATTCCCGTTTTCACAAGTCAGAGGATATCGTGCTGCCATCCTTCTGCCCAAACCCTACGCACAAGAGGGAGAAGGTTTGGCATCGATTTGATGTGCGTAGGACCCTGAGCTACTATCTAGAGAGGACTCAGAGGAGTAGAAAGATTGACTCATCCTTTGTCTCCTTTAGACAGGCGACCTGGGGACATGGGAGTCTCGACGTCCACCCTGAGTAGGTGGATCAGAGACTGTATCATTCAGTTCCTACAAGGCTCAATGATGGGACCCACCAGAGGGGGTAATGGCTCATTCGCTTAGAGGGGCGGCTACATCAGCGGCCTACTGGGTGTTACCTTCCCTAGAGGTCATTTGTAAGGCCGCCACCTGGAAAATCGGTGCACTCCTTCACGAGACATTATAGAGTTGTCACATTCACTTCCTCAGAGGCTGCCTTCGGAAGGAGGGTGCTTCAGCAGGTGTTGTAAATACCGGAAGTTGTTATGACCCACCCGGGAAGGCACTGCTTTTTTACATCCCAGGAGTGAGGACTGAAGGACTGCCCCACTCCTGGACCACCGGAGAACGGAAGATTTGTACACTTACTGTGAAGCTTCCTTCTCGGTGGTCCAGAGTGAGGCAGTCCTACCCACCCTTGATTGAAGGGGTGACTTCCGGTCCTCACGATGCGCTGCTGTACTGGTCGTTATGGCCTGCATTGACTAACTGCTGGATTAGAGAGTTACAACAGCAGTCTTGTTGGGGTTACTGTTATCCACATAAGTTCTCTTGAAAGGTTTCCATACAAGTTGTTGTTTGAGACTTCTGGCTGTGTGGTTTCTCCTGCCTGACCCTGTGGGGGAATTGGGAGATTGACCTTTTTAATTCACAGCGACGAGGGGAAAGGTTGGCTTTTGGTACGACTGGGGATCCAGTGGTGAAGCCCCTCTCCTGCAGGATCAAAGATTGCCAGCCCTGCTTCAGGAAGAGGGAGGAGCTTCCCAGGAGTGAGGACTGAAGGACTGCCCCACTCTGGACCACCGAGAAGGAAGCTTCACGGTAAGTTTCTTGATATATCCCCTGGTTCCAGGTGGCATGGCTCATTTCAGCAGTATGTATGGCTGCTAAACAATTTGGAAATGCACACCAGAACTCATGGATTGGAGGGGGCCAGTATACATGTTGGCAAATGTCCTCCTCCTTGTCAGTAACTGAGGTCCTCTTTCTTTCTGCCAAGGTGAACTGGGGGCCAGTGCTGATGTAGGGAGTCTATCTGTGAGAGGGAAAGCTAGGATTAACACCTCTTCCAAGGAGAGGGGAAAAATTATCCATTATCCACCATGGCTCCTTGTCTATTAGTCAAGTGCAGAAGGGGACATTGGGTTTCTAGAGAGTTGGCTATGAGACTGGAAAGCTGCTGGATGTAAGGAAAACTCAGGAAAAAAATGAGGGGGGGGATCAGAATGAATCCTTGGGATCTGTTGAGATCATGATATTTATTATACAGGGTCACTGGCTAAGAGCCAAGGGCCAAGAGCTTCTGGCCAAATACCTTCCAAAAAAGGGAGGGAGAGAAGCAGAAGCTCAGGTCTTATTCAGCTGGTAGCATGTTTGTATGCAGACATCACACGGAACCATAGTCAAGAGTAATGGTGATTAATCAGCTAGTTCCTCAACTAATTAAAGACTTGAAAAAAGAAAGAAAATATTGAGAGCATGGAATACAAATAAGTTAAATAAAATGAATACATTGAATATGCTTTTCTTTCCATTCTTGAATGGTGAAACTTGTAGTGTGAAGTCAACCTCACAATAATGGCAGCACTTAGTAAACCAAGGCACATTTCTCACAGAATACAGAGTTGTGTGCTTTCCCCTTTCATTGACTTCAATAATAATTGGATTAGGCGGCATTTGCAGTGTCAGCTAAGAACATCTTTCAAATGTGGGCATGTGGGAACTCCCTATACACACACCTGCAAATCTTCAGATTGGAAGAAGAATTTCAGTTACTACCCAGGAACTCTTGTGTTAAAAAAAAACAAACTTTAGTCTCAACAACTTCTGCACAGTAGTATACAACTTTTTCCTCCCTCTCCCCCCAAAGCCATACTTTTGTAACTTGGGGTATGTATTTTTATTATATATTAATATTCCCAATGAATCTAAATTTGAGAATAGGATTTTAGAAATTTAAAGCTTAAGCTTTTTAGACAAATTCCCTTTCCCCTCTTCCTCAGTACATGTTTTACACCATTCTGGAGCCAGAATCCATAAACTGAGCTTTTTGAATTTCAGTGTCTGTGTACATTTTTGTATGCCTTAAAAATTAATTTTCATCCCACCAGAAAAAATGTTGACATTACGTGAATATAAAAATGAAAGAAAAATTGATATTACCTATAGTGCCAGAATGTATAACATACCTGTATGATTCTATTCTGTAATCTAAGCATTAAACATCATTGTACATGGTAGTTTTTCAGATGCAGTAAGCTGTTTCAATTCATTATGTAAATCGTTAAAATTGTTGTGGGACAGAGTGAGAAACTAATTTAACATCTGAGTTGCTTAATTAAGAAAACCAATAGGGAAACCATGTCTACAAAATCTGTGATTTGTTGTGAAGGATAAAATTGGTCACTTATGCCAAGTGACATAAGACATTTATACATGAGACAAAGTTTACCTGGAACCCTGAAGGAAAAAGTAATGAGTGTTGGGAGGGGGGGCACCAAAGCTAGAAACAGTTATACAGTTTATACATTAAAGTGGGTTGGTTTATATCAGGGAATCTAGGCAGTTTGGGTCTGCAGTGTACACGTTAGAAGCCTTCCTTGTCCCACATTTTTTACCCAGCTCCAGCAAGGAAAACATCTGAGTATTCTTGAAAGGTGTAGTAGGGTTTCCTTATTACCAGTATAACCATTCCATCATGCTGTTTTGGTAAAATCTGGTTGCACAGATAGGTTGACCAAATGCAAAGGAGATGGGTTTTTTGAATTTTTGGTAGAAGAGAGAATCCATTTTATTCTTTCAGTCCTAACACAGGACCATGGGATCAAAATAACTCATATAAAAAGAAATGTAGAACAGGCTAGTTCAACCATCATGTTCTGCGTATAGTTTGGTAAGTTGTGGAGAAGGCTTGCTGAAGTTTAAGAATGTCACTTTCAGTAACTTTTCTTTCTCTTAGTAAGAGTAGTATTGAAGTATACCCAGAGAGCACTGGAACTTCTACTACATACAAGTCTGTACTAGGAGCTTTGGATTACAGGCAAGGAAATGATTCATTAAATGTAGCTGTTAACCACACTAGAATGTCAGAATAATGAGTACTTCTGTATAGGTTCACAACTTTAGTAGTCTCTGCATTTCAGATAGTAAATAATTGGTCCTGCCAGAACTTGCAAGGGGCACCTCATTTCCCCTCCCCCACTATTTCTTCTATCCCTTCCATGGCATCCCTCATAGACTGTCCCCTTTTCCTGCTTCCTTTCTCTCCTTGCCACCCACCAGTCAATCTACTTTTATCTTCCCTGCATCTTCAACTTCCCCTCCTTCCCTACCTGGCAGTCTCTCCCCAGGAAAACTCTGACAAAGTTTTGCAGTGCCACATGAGCTGGGCCCACTTCCACAATGGGGAGGCTGGTGGAGGGCAACTCGTTTTCTGCTGTATCCCCTCCTGATACTACTTCCTCTTTCTTTCTTCATGGCAACCCCCATATCTTCACCTGTCCCTGCTTCCTTCTTTCCACCCACCAACAAACCAACTTTTTTATCTGCCCCCCATCTTCAGCTATATTTATGTACTTCATTTGGATCCCACCATTCTCCACAAGGGTTACCCAAAGCAGCTTACATCTTTCTCCTACATTTATCCTCACAAACAACCCTGTGAGGTAGGTTAGGCTGAGAGTATGCAACTGGTCCAAGGTAACCCAGTGAGCTTCCATAAGCCAAGTGGGAATTTGAATCAGGGTTTCCCAGATCCTAGTCTATAACTACTACACCACACTGGCTTTCATGGAGTGGCTGCTGTTGAACAGTAGCAAGGAGCTGGGCTTGTGTGATTCATGGAAGTCAGGTGGTAGCCAGCTTCCCAGTAGTTGCTTGTGGGCCTTGCACCGATAAGTCTTCCCTCAGAGGCCAAAACAGCTCTCCTGCCTTTGACTAAGAGAAACCAAGGCTTAACAATACTGTTGTGGTTGCCTAGCAATGGCCACTGGAGGCATCTGTTTCATAAAGCTACAGGCTCTCTTTTTAAAATGGGGGGGGGGAGAATTAAGTGCCCTAATGCTTTTAATTTTTTTAGATTTTAGATAATCAAACCTGGGGCTTTTCTCAGGTTTGTAGAAAATCTGTCTTCTCTGTCTATGGCCCCAGTCACTGGATTTAAGTATCCACAGATGGGACCACACTGAGAAATAGATATATGGATGATGATTTCAGCCAACATAAACCTTCTCCTTTCCCCCTGGCCAAGCTCCACAAAGGTTTTTTCACAGCTAGTGCTCATGTTTCCCCTCTGCTACACAATCAGGTCTTTTCTATTCCATTTATCAGCTCCTCCTATAATCCTTTTTTTTTAAAGAACACCACTGCCTGTCTGTAGAATGCCAGCATCTCTGAGACATTAATGGTTCTCACCATAGCAGCATCTTGAAGGAATTAATAGGGTATTTGAGGATTGATCAAGTAGTGCCTTTCCATTGGCTAAAAATAAAAGTCTCCAAAATAATGATAATATTTTCTGTTAGAGAAGGAAAGTCTTAGGTATTATTACCATGTATCTCTTACCAATGTGATGAAAGATGGAGTGCATTTCTTTTATTATGCTTTTTATGTATGTTAATGTGCCTTGGTAATTTTGTTTTATTTTAAGGATTGAAAATGAGCCCAGGTGCAGTTAAGAATAGCTGATACCAAACAAACAGTAATTCACGTTTAACATACGGGAAGGATAAAGAAATGTCATGTACATAAGCAAAAGACAACTGACATTAACGCAGCAGGCAAGGTGATTACATAGCAATCTAGTAACTATATGTGATCATTATTGCTGGTTGGTGGGTTGCTTAAATGAGTACCTGAAGGTTAAGTAATAGCTTGTAGGAGGGAGGAGAGAGGAACAGGGAGAGAGAGAGAGAAAGAAAAGGAGAGGAGGTGATAGAAAGGTAGACAGAAGGTTAGCAAATAAAAGTGGATAAGAAGCAGTGTGAATATCTGGGGAAAGAGGTGATTTCTCTGTGTTTTAGTAAGTGATACTTACAGGTTATGGTTCTATTTGTTGGAGGCCTCTGAGGAATAATAGTAGCTTTGGGGAAATATTCTTTTATTTCTATAAAACACATACTATTGAGATATTTTTGTGTGTGTAAAATATCATCTAATGTGAGCTGTTTTGAGCCTAGGAGGTCAGTAATGACTAAAGCACCATGTTTCCATGAACTCTATGGTATACAGTGGAATAAAATGGCATGTGGCATCCAGTCTTTTTCTCTAAGCACAGTGGTTCAGTGTCATTTGATGCTGAGCAATATGGAGGAAACCATCCAGAGTAATATCAGATGAACTTAAAAATGTGCACCTTCCAGGATATAGTAAAGAATCCTTTCCAAGAGTAGATAAATTCAATTCATACATAAGGAAAAGTGGGTTGTATATATTTTAACAAATAAAGTAACTAAAACCATCCTCTATTTTAACTATAGGTCTGGGAGAGTATTACTAGAGAATGCCTTGTTTAGCCCAGAAATAAGGCATAATGCCTGTATTTATGCATTATATAAAACCATAGCTATGACTAACTGTAGTTAATAAGCCAAATTCAGATCTTGGTTTGATGGACACTAACTAACCATAATTTGTGAAGTGGCTTATATTCAGACGACCAAATAATCAGAGTAAGTTTAGTTAAACTATGGATTTGTGTGATGGCTGAACTGAGGCATAGCCCCATTAATGAAAAACATTAATTTACGAAAACCTAAATAATTCTGAAATAGGGAGTGTAGTTTTTTTATTTTCCTGCATTCCTTTTATTAAAAGAGGCAACAAAAACCTCTTCTGTGGATTAAGAATAATTGCCTAGGGACAGCACTGTGATATAATTATGTGATAATATGGTAGCTCTACTGATCAGGGCCTCTAAGTAATATAAAAAGGGTTAATGACCATGTTTATGATATATGCCAGAGATATGTTCCATTATCATATCAAATAGTTTTTTCTTGGATGCATTCTGGTGTATGATTGAAACACTTATTTAATATCCAGTTGTCTTGGCAATGGTACCCACCATTTCATTTAAATTAATGTCTAAGGGAGGTTCATTGGAGATTTTATATGGGCATACAGAACTGGCGGCTCATTTAGAAAGTGTATACTAAATATGTATTTGCAATCCATACAAGATAATGGCTTTGCAATTGTTGAACATGAATTGTAATATCTATATTTCTCAGCTTGCAGCAGTGGTTTTTGAAGTCTGGGATAACGGATCCTAATCTCCAGTTTGTTTTGTGGCTTTCCAAAAATTAACTTGAAGTAAAATAAAATGTGATGTAAATCCATTCATTTTAATATCTTTAATAGAAAGCAATTGGCTCCATCTATTCTATATACCAAGGTATTCAGGAGAACTTTAAAAAGGCAAACAAGATTCCCAGTATGAAAGGAAATGAATATTAAAAAATGTCAGCTATTAATTGCATTCTTAATCTCAGAATTTCCCACTTTGTGTTTATTGTAACTTTGGCTTATCCTCTTGAACTGATTGTAGAGTTTACTAAAACCTCTTTGAAAGGTCTGCAGGCTTTAATCAATGTGATTAATCAACTGTAGCTTTAATAGTAGATTAAAATTTGCCTCCAGTTAATTGGTGAAGTTGACAATAAACAAATGCTAGAATTGTTCAAGACACGTAAATACATTTGAGAGAACTTGACAGAAGGCGATCCATTTGGAGGGTTTACAAATGGAACAACTGTTCAAGACCTTAAACTTTAGAAAATTGTGTACAGTTTGGCATGAGAGATAAACAAGTATAGAATGTTCCCAGTTGGTCAACTAAGGACAGCCTCAGGACCATGGGGATTTTAAGGCAAGAGATGAGCACAGGTGGTTTGCCATTGCCTTCCTCTGCATAGCAGCCCCAGTGTTCCTTGGTCATCTCCCATCAAAATACTAACTGTGGCTGACTCTGAGGTCTGATGAGCTTGAGCTATTCAGGGCTATTCAGGTTGCTTTAGATTAGGGGTGCAAAAAAGTCAGTGGGGTTCAGATCTTTTCACTTTTAAAAATTTAAGTCAGAATCAATATGATTGCCATTTCCTTTCCTGGGATCATCAAGGAGCGGCTGGTGAGGGCTGACTGTTCTTCTTCTTTTTTTTACAAGAGTTGAGCAGATGGGCAATAGGAGCTAAATACTGCTCCCTTCCTCACCTTAACTTGCTGTGCTCAATTGATTTCACCATTTTTCTCTCAGCCCAGTTGACTTATGGTGCCAGAGCCTGACCTGGAGAAAATATGCTTCAAATAGTGAAGTGAAGCAAGGTAAGACGGGAGCAGATTTAGCTCCTCTAGTCCGTGTGTTCCAGGTTTGATTTAAAAAATACCCAACTTTACATATGAATAGGCTGTCTCTTGCATTTGGATGTTCCCATAGCATCTTTTAGATATAATAAAGAACCTGAGAAATCTCAGAACCAGAAACTATGGTTCTGGCAAGTACTTGGATGGGAGACCTCCTTGAAATACCAGAGGCAGAAGGTGGGGGTAGGCTTTATTCAGCCACTTCTCTGAATATCCTCCAGATTTCCAGTAGAGGTCAGTCACTTGAGATTGCCATGAAAAAACGTCAACAACCCCCCCCCCGCCCCAATATAAGAATTTGGTATGTAGCATACAAAAGTAATCAAATTAATCAAATACCTAAATAGAGTGCACTTTAGTTCTATAGAGGATATACCCTGGTAATTCTGTCAAGACCCATAATGAGGGTGGTTGCCCAGAACAACCATGAACAAGCCGGTGGACCTGCGATACTCGCGGGGGGGAGAGAAGCTGACAGCCACTCAGCCTGGCATTTCTGTCCCCCCCCCCGCCCCGGCGCTTCTCCCTCCCTGCTCTCGCTCAGTGTCACTCGGTGAGGAAAGCTAGGGTGACTCAGAGAGTCAAGGAAGCTAGTTACAGATACACTATTTAGAATTTGATAGTGTATAAACATTCCAAAAGGCAAAAGTCATGTAAGGCAAAAGTCATGTACAGGTTTATCGACTTACCAGTACCAGAAGGCCTCAGCACTTACCGGTACCGGAAGGCCTCAGCACTTAGCGGAGTCCTGAAGCCTCCTGGGAGACAGAACCAAAGATTCAACTAGACTTTACTATAGAAATTAAAGTAACATAGGTTTAACATAGGACTGAGGCTCAGTACAGGTCCTGATTCCATGACAGAGACCATCTTATCCAATACAGCAAATATTCTGTATTGTTCACTTTTTGGAGTATGTTATAATTTTGCATTGTTCTTAACAAAGGTGCTGATCTATATATCTAATCCTCAACAGTCCCCTCTGTGTGTGGATACTTATTTCTGCAGAGGGCATACTCCCCCCACCCCCAACAGGTTTTTATACAGACTCCGGGGACTCTGTGGTCTGCTGAAACATCCCAAAAGTAAAACAAAAACAAAAACTCCAGGCCCTGCCCCATCGAGAGTGAGAGATAGACTGGCTGATAGGCAGAGAGACAGAGACAGAGAGAGATTATGAGTGGGGGGGAAAGGGCAGGAAGCAAAAGCAGAACTGGAGCTGGAATTGGGGAGGATTCCTCCTGCAGTATGAATGGCTAAATAGCAGGAGGTTTTCAGTTTAAAAGGCAGGGGGAGGGGGCAGGGCACTTTCCAGGCCTATTTTTGAGCCAGGCTTGAGACCAGGATTGCTGGGGAATTCCTGGAGATTCTGTGGTGAAGTCTGTGGAGTACAGAGTTTGGGGAGGGGAGATGCCTCAGCTGGAGATAATGCCACAGTCTACTCATTTTCTCCAGGGGGACAGATCTTGGTTGTCTGGAGTTCAGTTGTAATTCTGAGGGATTTCCAGGTCCCACCTGGAGGCTGGCAAACCTAGGCTAGCAGCACCCTCTGGGGGACTTAATACTGCCTGACTTGCATGATTCAACTAGGCATGGCTGCTTATTACTGTTCAACAGCAGCCACCCTATGAAAGTCAGTATAGTGTAATGGTCAGAGTTTCAGAGTAGGGTTTGCAAGACCAAGGTTTAGATCCTGCTCTTGCTGTGGAAGCTCACTGGGTGATTTTGGACAAGTCACATACTTTCAGCCTAATCTACCTCATAGGGTTATTGTGTGGATAAAAAGGAGAAGAGAATAATGTAAACTGCTTTAGTCCCCATTATGGAGAAAGACCATAGTTTTTTCAATAGAAGCTGCAGGGGGAAAGAGACAGAAAGCTGAAGACAGGGGGGCAGATAAAGGTAGGTTGGCTGTTGGGTATGAAGAAGGTTGCAGCCAACTCCAGGTTGGGAAATTCCTGGATATTTGAGGGGTGGAGCCTGGGGTGGTGGGAATTAAGGTGAGGAGGGACTTCAGACAGATACAATGACATAGATTCCACCCTCCAAAGCAGTCATTTCCTCCTGGGGAACTAATATTGCCAACCTCCAGGTGACAGAGATCAGTTTCCCTGGAGAAAATAGCTGCGTTGAAGGGTGGAGTTTATGATATTATACCCTGCTGAGGTCACTTCCAAGTTCAAACCTCATCCTTCCAAGGCTCCACCCCCAAATCTCCAGGAATTTCTCAACATGGAGCTGGCAACCAGAAGAGGGACTGATCTCTGTATTTGGGCAATCTGTTGTAGGAGATGAAACATCTCCTCTGAATTAGAAGGAGGTTGATTTCATGCGCCTTATTAAATGAACATGGCATACAGGAAGGATTGAAATCATTTCCCCTCCCCCATCCCTACCTTTATCTGTTTGTGTACCAGTGTGCTGGTATTAAAACATTTGCTAAAAGCTAATAAGAGAATAGCCCATATGTTTGTATGCTTAGTACCATTGTATAAAAGATTTATATATATCAGCCAGCACAGGGTAACTCTTCTCTTAACCTCTGCTTTTAGAGAGCTCCATTGGGTTTCTGTGGCTGGAATTCTGGCTCCACTGAAATCAATGCTTGTGTTTCCATTGACTTTTGTGCAGGCAGTATTTCATTCTTTAGTACATACCATGAGGTGTGAAAGAAAAATTACAGAGTGCTTTAGAATAAATAAGAAACACCAAAAATTAGATTTTTGTTTTCCTCTTTCTTAAAGCAAGCAGAAAGCAAAAGCAACATTTGGATTAATTTTTGTACTCAGTAATCAAATTTCTTTAAACCTGTGTTAAGATGGCTGTCTTATAATTCTGATTTGAGGGCTGGTGCTTCATTTGGGAAAAGAGGGCATGTCCAGTTTGATAGCAGGTTATTTCTTTAAATAACGGTATTAATAACAGTATCTTTTAGAATATGTTTGTTTTCAATTGTAAGGCCAGAGCAGCTGTCAGAAATGGACATCACCTTATTGACTACCCTGAGAAATCAGACCTGGCAATACAGTATTTTATTTGCATTGGTATTGACCTGTCCTGCAATATTAAAAACCTTGTCACAGATGACCAATGATGTCCAATGCACTTTTGGTTTATTGGCAGTACAGCTATTAATAACCAAGTGAGGACAGGTAAAATAAATTCCTAGTGTGAATCTGAGATGTATATGTGGCTTGAAAATCTATTTTGATTTCTGTCACAAAAATCTGAATATCATAAACATGTACACACACTCTCACACAATAGAAGTCCAGTTTGGTGTAGTGTTTAAGTTTGATGTAGTGAGAGCCAGTTTGGTGTAGTGGTTAAGAGCACGGACTCAAATCTGGAAGAACTGGGTTTGATTCCCCACTTCTCCACATGCAGCTGCTGGTGTGACCTTGGGTCAATCACAAGTTCTCTCAGAGCTGTTTTCTCAAGAGCAATCCTTGAAAGAACTCTCTCAGCTCCACCTACCTCACAGGGTGTCTGTTGTGGTTAGGGGAAGGGAAAGGAGATTGTAAGCTGCTCTGAGACTCCGAGTGAAGGGTGGGATATAAATCCAATCTCTTCTTCTTCTTCAGTTCACAGCTGTACTTGTTTTCCATTCATGATGACTGTTTCTAAGAACAGGATGATGTTCTAAGAACATGATGACTGAGTTATCAACAATAAACTGAAATTGAAGTGAAATACAGATTGAATACTGAGAAAGAAAAGTAAACTCTATGAGATCTTTCCCTTCAGTATATTTGTTTGTTAATAATTTTGTTCAGATTCTTTAATATTGCAATGGCCTATGTCAGTTTTGGTATTGAATTTGGATGATGCTCTTATTGGTTTCAGTGGGAAACAAATTTCTGCCAGTAACTTTTCTGTCATAGCCAGCTGAAATGAATTTTTCAGAGGCTGTATTACTCATCCAAGGAACATATCCCTTCCAAATTTCAGCCAAGCAGAATCTCTGTTCTAGAGGCAGTAATAGCCCCAACCCAAGTTATACTTGCAAAATTGCAGACTGAATGTCAAAGAATGTTTTACAGCAGGAGTGGCCAAACTTGCTTCATGTGAGAGCCACATAGACTAGATGTCAGATGCTCGAGAGCTACAAGGTGACTTCGGAGGAAGAGGTGGGCTTGGGAGAGTGGCCTGAAAGTGGCATCACAGGAAGGGGTAGGGTTTTGATGCATGATGTGACATCATCAGAAGGGGTGGAGCTTGGGAAGTGACATCACCTGACTTTTGACCAGGAAGTGACATCACAAGGCATGACATCACATCCTTGCTAGGTGCCACCCCCAAAGTCTCTTGGCTCCACCCCTAAAGTCCAAGGTCAAGATTGGTTCTGCTTAGTTTTTAAGGAACAGTAAAGAGAATCACTGGGCATGATTAAAGGAGGGCATTCCAAAGGCAGGGTGTCACCACTGCAAAAGCCCTGCACCACCTGCTTCACCTTTGCAAGTGAGAGGCACAGAGAGCAGGGCTTGGGAAGAGGGTCTTCACTGGTGGCCAAAGGAGAATAACCAGTTGAAAGACACAAAATTAAAAATGGACTTTTTGCTTGCAGGATTCACTTGGCGACTTCTGAAGGTAGTTCAACCCATCTACCCTGGCCCCCCAACCCTGCCCCCGAAGTCAATGAAATGACTTACATACTGGTCCAGCCAGCAGTCTTGGGATCAGCTTGAGCAAGCAGATCAATGCAGCAGTATCACCCCAAGTCGGAATTGGAAGGAACAGCTGGGGAGGGCGGAGCTGGAGAGGTCATGTTGCGTTGTGCAATAGGATTTCCTGCCTGGGGTCTGGTTGTTTCGGCACATATCTTTAAAAGGTAGAAGAAGGCTGGGGCCCACTGCGGGAAGCAGGAAGCGTGCAGCTGCACTGCTGCAGTGACTCGCAAGAAATTCCTGCATGGGGTCTAGTTTTGGCGCTGCTCGCGTATTTTTAATAAAGATTTTAAAAGACAGGAGCAGCAGCTATGGACCCACTGGGGCAGCTGTGGACCTGCTGCTGCACACTTCGCCCTTACCCTGTGCACACTGGAGGCAGCAGCCACAGCCGTCATGCACCTGGCCCAGTGGGCAGCCTTGGGCTGGCAGCATGGGGCACTGGGCACATGTGCAGGGCAGGCAGCCAGCTGAGGTATTGAGGTGAGCGAGCGAAGCCGAGAAGAGCAAGCCAAAGCATGGGGGAGGCTGCGAGGGCACTGGAGAAGGAATGGAGCTGTCTGGCTGCTGGGCATGGAGGTGGGAGTTGGGCAAAAGAGACGATGGGTGAGAGGGAGAGGGATGATGGGCGAAAGGGAAGGTATCATGACCCCTGTGGGTTGCCACCTTCTGCCGCCACCACCCTGGACTTAAGGTCTCTTGAGAAGGCCCTGGGTACCCTCCCAAGCCAAACCAAATGCCCCTTTTTAAACCGAGAAACAAAGGTGTGATGACCAGGCAGAGAACAATTAAACAAAAGGGTTTATTAATACAGTACTGGGACAGGGAAAACGAGACAAGGTGCATTAAAATCAATAACAGTGTTTAAAGGCAAAATAAAGGAGGGCTCGGCAATGGAGCTGTCACCGGGATCTTCCATTGGCTGAGCTGCAGGAGGTATTGTGTGTCTGGTCAAGCCCTCCTTTTTCTGCCCTCCACAGAGGCAATCCAGTAGAACTAAGTGGCACAAAGAACTGCCCTTTACTAGAGGGGGACAGGATCCACCCAAGGTTCTCACCTAGCCTGTGAGAAAGCAAGCATAAACCTTTACATGTTACTCAGGAGGAGACCATCACATATTACCCATAAGTAGACTTTTACAGATCACTCATGAGTAGCCCTTTACATGTTACTCATGAGTACACCATTCACCAATTTTTGATAATTCCCCTGTTCTCTCCCATAGTGACACTGAACTGTCCATACAGGAGGAAGGTCAGATCAGTGATGAGGGTCACCCCCCCACTTCCCAAGCCCAAGAGTCTTTTTGCCACTGAGGTCTTTCCATCATTTGTCCCTGCTTTAAAGTTCCTGAAACTACTCCTGCGGCAGATCTTCTGTATCAGGAGGAAGGAGATCCTGACTCGGAGAGTACAAGGAGGCTATGGTCAGCTCTAACTCTTCTCTAAGATCTCTGGCCGGATACTGAGAGATGAATAGGATGAGCCTATTCACTCCAGGTTTCAGGCGGCTCACGCTAAGACTAACTCCTACGTTTTCTAGTGATTGATGCTCACATGGCCAATATGGTGTCTGGATTAGACCATCCCACAGAGGGGCACTTAAGGAGGCTACAGACTGCAGGAGTGACGCAGCCCTGCACAGAGTTCATTAGGCCAGTGCCCTCTCTATCTAGGCTTCAGCGGCTTTGTGCCTTTTTAGCCCATTTCTTGTTCCTTTGGTTGCGCAAGATCCAAAGAAAGTTCTTTGATCCCCTCCCCCCAGTTTGATCTCCTGAGGTCAGTGAAGGTTATGGTTTTTGTAGCGGATGCTATCTTGGTCACTGTGCAGTTTTTGGCAAGGCCACTGGTGCTGCCATGGTTGCCAGGCACACCGTTTGTCTGAGCAATTGGTCCATGAATGCTGCAGCCAAGGCCTTATCTCTTCATTGGTTCCATACTCTTTGGGGACAAGCTAAAAGTTATTCTGATTGAGACTAAACAGAAAATAAGGTCTTCCCATTCTCAGACTGTAGGATCTTCAGGAGAGAATCCAGACATTCAGACTCTGTGGCTCTAGAGCATTTGGATCTTCTAGGAACCCCCAGGTCAACAGCAGATTTTCCAGGAATTGCTACAGATCTTCCTACAGCGTCCAGCCTTTATCGTCCAGTTTCCATTCAGGCAATACCCAGTCCAGACACTACAAGGGTAAAGCTAGACATCCCAGTTAGAGCTAACGCCTCTACCAAGAGGGGTGGGAAGCTGACTGCAAAAATTCAACATTCAGTGGGTATAGTTAGTTCCGGATCAGTGGGACCTCTGGCCAGTTTCTTGGGTCTTCAACTAGAGTTTGCCTCACCTCCTCCAAGAAGGTTTCTGCAGTCTCCTCTTTCTTTCAATCAGACATTTCAATGAGTTCTTCAAGCTCTGACATCTTAAGGAACTAGGAGCCATAGAATTGATTACCTCAAATCAGTGTGGTTTAAGTCTATACTCAATCTTTTTCGAGGAACTGGAAATGACAACCCATTCTGTGCTCCCAGTTTCTAACTGGTCACTGAAACTCCACCAGTTATGGATGTGGACACTCAAATCCATCGTAGAAACCCTGAACGGGGGCGTTTCTTGTCTTCGGTAGACTTCACCAAGATGTATCTTCGCATTCCGGGTAGATCTCTACATCAGAAGTTTTTCAGATTTGAGAAGAGCCACTTGTCACCCACACTAGTTCTCCCTCTGAGAGGAGGACATCTTGATGGTTGTTTCCCACCCTATCTGTAGGGAGGCAGGAACTAATTCTTCACTTCCTGTCCTCTGGTGGGATACGCCCCTTCAAGTCAGTTCTGTTCCTGCCTCAGTAGGGAGAGCAGCACTTAGTGGCCACTCGTGTCTTTTTTGTACTTTCACTTTCCATTCTTCTTCATACCTTTTCAAACTTTTTTCAAACCTTTTTTCTTAAATGTTTTTTCAAAAAACGGACGTGGATGATTGTGCAGGCGCCATTCTGAATTGCCCCGATCCCGGGAGACCACAGAAAATGGCGGCCCAAGGCTGCGGAGCGGCTGTCGCTGCATCCATAAGCCCAGACATGACTAGCGACGAGAAGGAAAAGCGTGCCAAAAAACAGCCCCAGAAAGACGTGGATGATTGCGCAGGCGCCATTCTGAATTGCCCCGATCTCGGCAGATCACAGAAAATGGCGGCCCAAGGCTGCGGATCGGTTTTCTCCGCATCCATAAGCCCAGACATGACTAGCGACGACGGGCAGGAGCTTCCCAATGCCCAGGTCGCACACCAGCCCCATTTGGGAGACCCACCAGCCAAAGGTCTACTCGTGAGTAACTCCGGTGACGGAGAACAGACTATTTCCCCTGCCCTACTCCTGGCCCTTAAACAAGCAGGGAGGAGGTATTGATCATCCACTCATGGGGGGCCCCTTGTCACCAGGACCAACCCCATAGAGATGTGCCAGACAGGCACTACCAAGAGGGCGAGGAGGAAGACAGACCTCGCTGGCCCACTAAAGCAGCTAGGAAGGAACTTTCCTATCCCGGCTGGGTCCCTCATCACTGGATCCCACCTAATTATGAGGACAGTGATACTGGGGATACCGGGGAAAGAGAAGAGGCTGAATTCCTCTCTGATGAGGAGGAGGAAGAGGACTTGGAGGTTCCAGAGCCCTCCATGTGCTTCTTTAAACCTGAAGAATATCCTTACCTCCTCTCCAAATCCCTGTCAGCATTAGAGTTACAACCAAAGCTGCAGGGAGAGGACCCAGCCGGATCCTCAAAAGCAGATGGCTCCAGACCCAGAGGGAGCAAAGACTACTTCCCCAGGACCCCAGGGGCAGAAAAGGTCTTCCCCTTCCCAGAATTTCTAGAAAATCAGCTAGTCAAGGAATGGTCCAAACCCATGGCAAACAAACGCTGCCCACCTAATGTGAGAAAGCTCTTTACCTTACCATATTTTATTAATAAGCTTGTACAGGTCCCTCTAGTGGATGCTCCTGTTATTGCGCTCCAGACTTCGGGTCTTTTTCCGAGGATGGCGATGGCCTGGTCAGAGACAGTCTAGACCGCAAGGCCAAGTTTGCACTCAGGTAAGTGCATGAAGCCTCCGTTATGGCCATCAAAGCATCCGCTACAGCCACAGTCGTGGGCCACACAGCCATTGCCTGGTCCAGGAAACTAATACAGCTTATCCCACTGTCTAGTAAGCGTCTCACTGAAGGAGCTAACCACCCTCTCAAGGCCTCCTCCTTCTCCACTGATGCTACGCTCGATGCCATGATTTTTCCTTCCAGGGCTCTGGCTTCAGTGGTGGCTGCCAGGCGTACCCTCTGGCTCAGGGCCTGGCCAGCAGATCTGCGCAGCAAATCTACCGTCACTTCTTACCCATTCCAAGGAGATTGCCTATTCGGAGATTCCCTAGACAAAATCCTAATAGAAACTAGGGACAAGAAAAGGCGATGCCACATACCCTGGGCAGGCCTGATAGGAGGGGATTCGGAAATTACCCTTTTAGTTCCCAGACGACACCATTAGACCGCTTTGTTCCCTCTCCCCTGATCAAAGACGCCTCCAAGCTACAAAAAACGATAGAAGCTGTCCAACACCTGTATACCATCTCAGCCATAGAACCTGTCGCTATCCAGGAATGGGGACAGGGAATTTGTTCCATTTTCCTTACTTTTCCCAAAAGGAACGGC
The DNA here is from genome assembly GCA_029233225.1 of Lepidodactylus listeri. NCBI lineage: Eukaryota > Metazoa > Chordata > Lepidosauria > Squamata > Gekkonidae > Lepidodactylus > Lepidodactylus listeri. The sequence continues at coordinate 99,076,028 of JARCFY010000002.1, forward strand.
GGCTGTAGAGCGATACTGGACTTAAAATACGTCAACAGATTCGTAAAACTAAGACGCTTCCAAATGGAGAGTTCCTTCCTCCATCGGGAGAGTTCCTTCCTCCATCGATCTCATAGAGACGTATCTGCACGTCCCCATGTTCCCGGGTCACAAGAGGTTCCTCCGATTCTTCATCCTAGGCCAACATTGGCAGTTCAGGGCGCTCCCATTCAGACTCTCCACTGCTTCAAGAGTCTTTTCCAAGATCCTCATCCATCCCATTGCCCTCCTTGGGGAACAAGGCACCCATGTCCAGTGTTCCCTCTAAGCTGAGTTGGTGTGAGCTAGCTCACAGTTTTTTGGCCTCTAGCTCGCACATTTTTGTCTTGGCTCAGGAGGGGTGGCTCCAGAGCAAACTAATTTATACAATAGCCCAATCGCTAGCTCACAACTTTAATGCCAGTAGCTCTCAAGTAGAATTTTTGCTCACAAGACTCCACAGCTTAGAGGGAGCATCATGTCTATCCTATCTAGACAACCTGCTGATTCGCTCCAGCTCTAGAAACAAAGCGCACAAAGACACTCAGGAAACCATCTGCTGCCTGAAAGCACACGGCTTCCTTGTAAACCTCCAGAAGAGCTCCCTGAACCCCTCGCAGTCCCTAGAGCACCTCAGGGTCATCTTAGACATGGTTCGGAACCGCATGTTCCTACCTCAACACAGGCAGACAAGATCCGCTTCTTCACACGACAAATCATCACGGCCAGACAATCCACCCTGATGTCCCTGGCTAAACTACTGGGCCTCTTCATCTCCTGCATGGACTCCGTGCCCTGGGCGCGCCTCCATGCCAGACCACTACAATAACTCATATGGCCCTTCCAATCCAGGATAATGCAAAAAACAGGACCTCCCCGTGTCAGTCCCTCACCTAGTCAAGGCCAGCCTATCCTGGTGGATCACGCCATGAAAGAGGGGCTGCAGTGGCTCAAGTGGTTAAGACGCTGAATTGCAGACCAGAAGGTTGGTAGCTCAGCAGTTCGAGACCTGAGTGCTGCATGACAGGCTAAAAAACTTGAGCTCAGGCATTCTTAGCATTGAGTTCCACAGGCCTGTGGCCAGCTTCCTCTCATGCCTGCCCTCTAGAATAAAACCAGTTTATATCTATCCCAGAGGAACAGCTTCTATGTCAAGACTGGAAGCAGATTGTCAAGGATGCCAGCCTCCTGGGATGGGGCGCAGTCTTCCTCCACCTCCCTGCACAGGGATTATGGTCCAAGGAAGAACAACTTCCGCCCATCATCCTGTTAGAGCTTCGGACCATCCGCCTAGCCCTCCTCCACTCTAGGGAACAAATCGCCGGTCATCACGTCCTCATCAGGACAGACATCATAGTGGCGAAGGCATACATCAATACCCAAGGAGGCTCCAGATCCTCAGAACTCCATCGAGAAGCTCTGAAGCTCCTGTCCTAGGCAGAACGCAACATACTATCTATCAGAGCGGAACACATCAAGGGCTCGCTGAATACCAGAGCGGACTGGCTCAGCTGTCAGATACTACAGGAAGGGGAATAGTCCCTCAAAGAGGACCTATTCAACCTCATAACATCTCACTTCAGACGTCCAATGGTGGACCTATTCACATCTCCACTCAACCACAGGGTTGCCAGATTCTTGATACTACCATCAAGCAGCAGAAGAGACGGACGCCCTGGTCTCCCAATGGCCCAAGGGTCTCATGTATGCTTACCCTCTGACTCCGGTTTTACCAAAGCTCCTCAGAAAAATCAGAGAACAACAAATGGAGATCATAGTGGTAGCCCTGTATTGGCCAAGAAGACCTTGGTTCTTGGAACTCCAGAGCATGGCAACTGCCCCGTTACACTCCCAGTATCCCCAGACATGCTGACCCAGGGCCCCATCTGGCACCCAGATCCTGCATGGCTCCGTTTGATCGCCTGGAAGTTGAACAGCAAAACTTGCTCAGCTTAGGCTACTCCAGACCAGTAACAGACACCATGCTAGCCTCTCGGCACCCTTCCACCAAGAGGATCTACAATGCCACCTGGCAGGCCTTCGTTCGCTGGTCCAGGAGAAAGAAGGTCAACCCGTTACACCCACACTTGTCCAGTGTTCTGTCCTTCCTTCAGGGCGGTCACGACTCGGGTCTGAAGGCGTCCACTCTCCGCTGTCAGGTAGCTGTCTTGGTAACCGTAGTTCCCAGAGTAGAAGGCTGGACCCTGTCCAGACACCCTCACATCCACCATTTTTCTGAAGGGTGCATCACTTAAGGACCCACCGGTTCCCCACAGGTTCCCCACATGGAAACTTAACCTGGTTCTCTCTGCAGTAGCCCAACCAGCCTTCGAGCCAGACCAAGAGATTCCTCTGATGTGGCTGAGAATGAAAACCCTATTCCTGGTAGCTGTCACCTCCACCAGAAGAGTCTCCGAGCTTGGGGCCCTCTCTGCCAAACCGACTCTTTGCACCTTCCATAAGGACAGAGTAGTCCTCACTATCGGCCCTTCCTTCTGCCCGAAGGTCAACTCAAGATTTCACCGCTCACAGGAGATCTGCCTACCATCCTTCTTCCCGAACCCTACCCACCCAAAGGAAAAGTTGTGCCACTGTCTGGATGTCAGATGTTCACTTAAAGCCTTCTACATCGCACCAGCTCCTTCTGGAAGACAGAATCATTATTCATCTCAGTCTCACCCCCCAACAAGGGCAACAAATGTCCACAGCATCCATCAGTGCCACTCTCAAAAGATGTATAGCAGAAGCCTATAGGGCCCTCAAGATACCCCTCCTCCGGGTATCACGGCCCACTCCATCAGAAGTGCAGCGACTTCCGCAGCCTTCACCAACCGAGCCTCGGTGGAAGTAACCTGTTGGACAGCCACATGTCTTCCATTTCTACCTTTGTCAGGCATTATAAGACCGACTTCTACAACTCGACCAATGCAGCCTTTGGCCGGAGGGTCCTGCAGCAAGCTCTCATATCTGAAGACGATGTCCCACCCAGTTAAAGGGACACTGCTATGGGAGGTCCCATCAAGATGTCCTCCTCTCAGAGGGAGAACGGACCAGTGGATACTCACCGTGAGGGGTCCTTCTCCTCTGAGATAAGGAGGACATCTTCGCCCTCCCAAGATTCATCGTCTTCCTTTTCTATATTCTGAGTTTATCTTCCTTCCTGTCTTGTTCGAGCCACATTATCTGTTTACTGTTCAGACTAATTATGTTCATATTTTTCTAGTTATGGCTAGCCTTTGGTTTACAGCTGACTACTGCTTCTGGGAGTCCCCGAACTGACTTGAAGGGGCGTATCCCACCAGAGGACAGGAAGTGAAGAATTAGTTCCTGCCTCCCTACAGATGGGGTGGGACACACCCATCAAGATGTCCTCCTTATCTCAGAGGAGAAGGACCCCTCACGGTGAGTATCCACTGGTCCGTTTTAATTCACTTGGGGGCAGTGATAGACACATCAGAAGGGATTCAAGCCTTCCACCAGCCCTGGCCAGAGGGATTTCCCTGTGCATCCATTCAATACCAGCTCTACCTTGCTGCCTTCACAAGGTGAAGGAACTGAGTGCACAAGTTGTTTGTGTTGCTCCCCTCTTTGGTCCAGAAGGCCATGGTTTTGGGGTCTGGTGAATTTACTCTTCTGATTTCAGCAGTCTTCCTGTAGCAGGGGCTGATTGTTCATCAGGGCCCTGGGAGTCTCAAGTTAACCACCTGGTTCTTGATTGCAGATCCTAAAGCATTTACTGCTCTCAGACAAGGTGATTCAGACTGTTCTAGCTGCCAGTTATATGTCCACTTCTAGAATCCATGATGTTTCATGGCAGGTGTCCAGCTCAGGTGTGGAGAATTTGAACCCAATTCTGAATGATGTGTTGCTTTTCTTACAGAGTGGTAAGACAGGGGCCTATGCCCCAATACTTTAAAGAGGGGGTTGATGGTTCTAGCCACCACCCTACCACAGTGTTAGCCGAATTGCTTTAATTTACATTTAGCAATCAGCAAAATACACGGGTTCTTGCCAACTATACCAGGGTCCCACCCCTCCCGGGAGTTCTACAGGAAAGAGGCACGTGAGGCAGATGGCAAATTAAATGCTGTTTACTGAATGATGTTGTACACGCACACAAAACAGATTCACACACACATACACACAGGTCTAGGGAAATAAAGATAGAAAATAGCACTGTTGCAGTTTGCAGGAGTTCATTGGTGGGGAAGCAATACGTTACCTATCCTAAAGAGGAGTTGTCTGACCGAAGGAAGAATTGGGTGGAGATGAATCCTTGTTCCAACAGAAGATTAGAGGGACTGGAAAGGCAAGCTGGGGGGGGGGGTAAAGCAGATAGGGGACGATGGCTTAAGAGAGCGAATGCTTCTGCTCAAGGTCTTTTATTAGGTGGTCTTGGATTGGGCTGCACAGACCACTTCCCACTAACACACCTACTAGGCGGTCCGTCCCTCTTGGACCTTTCCATAGGTTAAAGGTGGATAAAAGGAGGAGGGCAAGGGGATTGACCATGTTGCAAAACTATGACCTCACCAGGAAGTGGACACCTGGGCTGGAGTCTGATGACTCACCTGGCCACATCTATTGTTAGTCAATGACTTTGGCCGACTGGGTGGTGGCCCGAACATTAGTTGCTAAGCAACTGCGTTAGCATAATCCATTTAGCTATGTTGGAGGGGGCAGGGGTTGACCAGCATGCTGAAACAGAAAGAAACCTCATGGAGAAGAAGTCTTTGTCTCTGTCTCAGGTGAACTGTCTAGGGTGTCAGCCTCCTGGCATGGGCTGGAGCTGGCTCCTCATGAAGAAAGCACATGGCCCTTCCATTACAGGCAACCCAAAGTTCAGGCTTATGAATCTCACAATTCATAAGAGCACTAAAAGTGCCTTGCTGGCCAACAACAGTGTGATGGTCACTCCATCTCCTCACATCTGCTGATTAAGAGATTTTTAATAGGGAGCATCCCCTATCCCATCTTCCTACAGATTTTTGACTTGAAGGCTTAATTTGGCCTCTAAGGCCTTGACTTGAGATCCATTTGAACTGCTTCAGTAGGTTCTTTGAAGGTAATGATGTTAAATACCCTTTTCTTGGTGACTTCAGCCTGTAAAGATAAAGGTAAAAGTTTCCCTTGCTCAAAAGCCAGTTGAATATGACTCTAGGGATGCGGTGCTCATTTCTGTTTCCAAGCTGAAGAGCCAGCGCTGTCCACAGATGTTTCCATGGTCATGTGGTCAGCATAACTAGATGCTGAGGCACATGGAACACTGTAGGGTCTTACAAATAGGAGCCCTCTCCATCAGAAAGGTCTTGTGCGTGTTCCATCAGAATATGGTGGTTTTGTAATTAACCTTCTTGACCAAGATTAACTTGCATGTTCCACAGATCTGAGGAGATCTGCCTCCCTACATTTTCCCTAATCCATCACACTAAAAAGAGTAGGAATGGCATACTCTCCATACATGTATATTTATAGAGCTAATCAGTGGTGTAGGTCTGACTTGCTCTTTGTGGCATTGGTCACTCCAAGAAGAAGAAGAAGAAGAGACTGGATTTATATCCCACCCTTCACTCACTTGGAGTCTCAGAGTGGCTTACAAACTCCTTTCCATTCCCCTCCCCACAACCGACATCCTGTGAGGTAGGTGGGGCTGAGAGAGCTCTGAGAGAACTGTCCTTGAGAGAACAGCTGGTAGAGAGTTATGGCTTGCCCAAGGTCATCCAGCAGGTGCAAGTGAAGGAGTGGGGAATCAAACCCCACTAGAGTCCGTGCACTTAACCACTACACCAAACTGGTAAGAGGGTAACCAAGACTGTGTTGAGTAGGTAGCTGAAGCAGTGCATCCTGTTAACGTACCAGGCTGCCAAGATCTCTCCCTTCAAGGGTCTTTCACCCCAATCCATTAGGAGGACAGCCACCTCCACATCCCTTGAAGCAGGTGCTTCCATGGGGGAGATATTAGGGCAGCTAACTGGTCCAGTCCTTCTATCTTCATAAGCCCTACAAGGTAGTCAAGTGCACATCTTCAGATATAGCCCTTAGCCACTGGGTCATGCAGCAGATAGTGCAAGAGACTAAGGGTGTTGAGGCTTTTTACCCACTCTGAGGACAGTATGCTTTGTTACATATCCACTCATCCAGGTCTCCTCGTCCTTCCAAGGAAGAATGGCACATTGTTACTTACCGTAAAAGTCCATTCTTCTTAGAAGTGATGAGAAGACCCGGGCCTACCCACCCACCCCCCAAAAGGAAAATGAAATACAGAGGTGCAGCAAGACAGAGATGTTATAGCAAAAGAGGGATGTTCCCTTATCTGTTGATTGACCCAGTTGTTAGTCTGGGTTGGATTATGTTATTGTGTTTTCTAAGTTTTTCAAATCACATTGTGGGCCATTAAACCTACAGAAGTTTCCAGATTGAAGGGGAAATGAGGAAACTCCTTCCCCCTGGAACAAAAAAGCTAGACTTCCTGCCACTAAAAGTGGAGGGAAGGGAGTTCCCCACTCATCAGGGTCTCCTCATCACTTCGAAGGAAAATGGACCTTCACAGTAAGTACCAATGTGCCATTTCACTATAGCACAGTGACATTAATTGCAATTGCACTATTGTACAATAACATTATAATAGTCTATTGGCACAGTCTACTAGTTGTTTGTTTATGTTGCAGTAGCAATTACATTTTTTTAAAAAGCCTGAAAAAGCCCACTGTTGACTTGGCAGGGAAATCATATGGACAAAATGTTGGAGAAACATGGGCATAAAACTCCCGTGTGGATGCTCCATTGCCAGTAGGGATGCATCTGCATTTGCAGTGGCAGTGAGAGCTGAATGAAAAGTCATTGCCTTGTGGATGCAGTGTCCACTCTCCAAATGAAGAAGGCTGTGAGAATGAAATACAATAGGCTAAGCTCTTCCTCAGTAGCACAACAGATCTTCCCACATTACAACAGGGCTTGAGAAATTTTTGTTGGATATAGTATCCAGCCCCAAAATTTAGGCATTTGATTCTTCCATAGCAATTAACATTCATCAAGTGGCCTTAATAAAACACATATGCAGCTTTTAAACTAATAACGCTGTCTGTCTCCATGTGTGTAAGCAGAAGTCTAGATTAATGGAAAAGAAATGGGTTTTTTACCTTTTTTCATATTTCCCCCCCCCTTCTTTTGAAGCATGTATGTACCTCTCTCTCTCTCTCTCTCTCTCTCTCTCTCTCTCTCTTATTGCTGGTTCTGTCTTGGCATGAGTTGCATAGGTAGAACATCTCCCCCAGAGAGAGAGCTAAAGAATGTGGAATTTTACTTTAGAAAAAAAAGATAGTAGGGGACCATTGGTACTGGGGTAGGTGCCTGTCAGAAGGGGGGGCATTGATAAAGAAGGATAGACACAAATTGGCTCATAAACTAAAGTTTGTGATGAATTGTGGCTGGTTTCTGGCTTACAAACTGAATTTAGTGGCAGGTCAACCTGCACAAGCTTTCCATGAACTTTCAGGCAGTTCGTGGCAGTTCGTCAATGGTATATTTCCAAACAGACTGTCTCCACTCAATCAAAATATTTATCAAATTTCAAACCAACTTGGGGGGGGGGGGGGACTCTCTAGCCTTGGAAAAACCAGTAGGGGCCCTCCAAAGCTTAACAGACATTACTGGCTCTCAATAACATAGTTATTTTCAGTATCATAATGCCCCTGTATAAATCAGTGGTGTGGTCTCATTTGGAATACTGTATCGTTCTGGTTACTTCACCTCAAAAAAGAAATTATAGCATTGGAAAAAGTTCAGAAAAGGGCAACTAAAATTATTAAGGGGAAGGAACACATTCCCTATGAAGAAGGGTTAAAGAGGTTAGGGCTCTCTAACTTGGAGAAAATATGACTGAGGGGTGACATGATAGAGGTTTACAAAATTGTGCATGGGATAGAGAAGGTAGAGAAAGAAGTATTTTTATCCCATTCTCTCAATACAAAAACTTGTGGGCACTCAGTGAAATTGATGAGCAGTAGTTTTAGAACAGAGAAAAGGAAGTACTTCTTCACCCAAAGAGTAATTAACGTGTGGAATTCACTGCCACAGGAAGTAGTAGCAGCTACAAGCATAGACAGCTTCAAGAGGGAATTAAATAAACATATGGAGCAGTGGCTATTAGCCATAAGGTATAGCTGGAACACTATGTCTGCGGCAGTGATGCTCTGTATTCTCAGTGCTTGGGGAGCAACTGTGAGAAGGCTTCTGGTGTATGCCCCCACTGGTGGACCTCCTGATTGCACCTGGGTTTTGGCCACTATGTGATACAGAGGCTGAAGACAGACTGGACTTCTGGCCCACTTCAGGTCCTCTGTGTAAGTGGATGAGGTGGGCCCGTTCACACAGCCGCAGCTGCCCGGCGGAGGCGTGCCATCCTTACCTGGTCCTGTGGCACTTCCCTCCTGCGGCAGCCGTACACCAGGAGGAACTGTTGAAACTCTGTGGATATCTGCCTTTCTGTCCTTCAGAACGTGCCTTTGGAGACTTGGGGGGGGGCTGTGAGCATGGGGGGAATGCTTACCTTGCTTCCAGTGTCTGGCTGGGGAGGAGGGTCTGCCCAGGTGAGGTTTCCCTGTGAGTTTAGTGTCACTGGCTTGTTCCTGGGCCATTTGTAGACTCCTATAATTGAAGCTGTCTTTTCCAGAGAGAAGACTAGGGTGATCTTTTTTGGGGGTCCATAAATGGGACCCCAGAAATATAATCTGCCCCCAACTTGGAGAGATTGTAGAGGAGTGGGTGATAGGGTGAGGTTCTGTGTGTGTTTGGTGTGTGTAGTTGCAGGGTGTTCATTCTATACACCTTTGAACCTGTGCTTGACATTTCGCCCAAAAGCAGTTTCTTGGGGGCGACTGTTTTTTGTGTGTGTGTGGGGGGGTATAACTCAGACTCCCTAAGTCCAATCTGCGTGTAACTTGGCAGACCAATAAAGGAGCATCATGGGGAAGTCTTCAATGAGTTTGATGTCTCTAGCTTGCATATGGTCCATTCTGTACACTCCTGAACCTGTGCCTGTCATTTCCCCAGAAAGCATTTGGGGGCGGCACCTTCTTTGTGGGACTTTAACTCAGACCCCGTAAATTCAGTCCTCACCAAACTTGGAGGGTTGATACAGGAGAGTCAGCCCGAGATCCCCTGTGAGTTTGGTGTCTCTAGCACACCTGGGGGAGAGGTTCTACTGCATTATGAACCTCACAAACCAAACCGGTTTGTTTGTTGCCTAAAAGCTTGTGACAGTTTGTGGCTCACAAACCAGTCTTGCAACAAACCAGTATGAACCACATTTTCCTGGTTTATGCCAATCCCTATTGAAAAATCAAGCACAATGAGTAATGATGGCCTAGTATTTTTGTTTGTTGACCATGCTTTTTCAGAATGTAGATGTTAAATCTTTGGTTCTTATCCCAAAAGTGTAAGACAACTAACTAAAAGGAAATGCCCAAAAACTCTGCCTGTGCCTGACCCTGCAGTGGGTGTATGTAACCAGTTGATTTATTCTGACCATCCAGCTACCATCAAATAGCTCGCATGGCACCAGGAAAAGGTCGTAGTCAGGGATCTGTAAAAAAAAATCATTTGTAGTAGTTTCCCTTCTAAAATTACTAAGAAGGGGTACGCAAGTCAAATTTTGATTAACTGTGTTTCCAGTTTGCACTCCTATTTTGTACGCTACTAATTTAGTAATTACTAGAATCATTGACTGAGATCAAAGAGGTATCTTGCATCTTCAAAAGCTTAAACATTACTTAATAGGATTTTTGATTTTGTTTCTTTGAACAACATACCTTCATGACATATCACAGGAGTTTATTGTGGGGCATAGTGGGCTGCATGGAAATAGTTGCATGGTTGTTTGGATCTTGGCCAAAGCATTAAATTCATGAGTAACATAGAGTTCCACAGGGATTTATCATCTGTTGATGGTTAATAAGTCCACTACGTTGAGTTTAGGCAGATGCTCTAATTTGCAGCTTTCACCAGTAAAAAAAAGTTTTGTAGGTCCACAACGACTTCTGCATTGAAAATATTATTCCTGCTACTGCCTTTCTAGTAGTCAGTGATCCAAAATAAGGAACACATATTTAAACAGTGCTTGAAATGCATTTTCAAGGAAAGTGCAAGGGCACCTACTTACAAGTCCAAAATTGCATTCTTAATCAGAGTTATACCCTTCTAAGTCTATTGAACCTGACCTAGATAGCCAAGGCTAGCCAGATCTTGACAGATCTTGGAAGCTAAGCAGGGTCAGATGTGGCTAGTATTTGAATTGGAAACCTCCAAGTGATACTAGGGCCATGATGCAGAGGAAGGCAATGGCAAACCACCTCTGAACGTCTCTTGCCTTGAAAACCCCATGGAGCCTCCATAAGTTAACTATGACTTGACAGCAAAAAAAAAAAAAAGTCTATTGAAATCAGTGGGTTTAGAAGAGTAACTCTGTTTAGGATTGCACTACAAAAGCACCTCCACCCTTAAATCTTGTGGCTTCTGTGGAACCCTTAGTTTGAAAAGGCCTGCTTTAGTTTTGTACATTTTACTGTGATAAGATAATTCGTTGGCATAGTATTTTTTCCTGGGATCTGTGGAATTCCCTGGTGTGTGTTGTTGGTTTGGTTTTGATCTTCTGAGTAATTCATATATTGCTTTTTTCCTCCTGATGGTCTAATAATTTTAAAATCTTTAGTTATTTTTGTAAGTATCACTGCAGTCCTAAAACAGAATCACACCCTTTTAAGTCCATTGACTTCAGTGGATTTAGAATGGTATATCTCAGGTGAAGATGTCACTGTAAATACCTGACTAATCATGATAGTGGTACAAACATTTATAAGTTCTGCTCATAATTCATTGAACAATTATTTAGTGTTCCTCTGTAGAAGGTCAAAATATAGGATTTCTCCATAGTCAGTTGTTGATGTTGGAGAATCTTTAGGAAAGGTCATCCTTCCCCTTCTCCTGTCTTCTGGCTTTTATCCCTGAACTGTTTCTCAGCTTCAAAGGGAATTGAAAGTTGGGGGTGACAGTCAGGCTAGATAGAAGTTAATGTTCTCTGTGACAGGGAGAGAAGGGTGACCTAGTCATTCAAACATAGCACCAAAATATAACCTGAAGGGGTTAAGTTTTAAGAGGCAGCCAAGGAACAGACGCCCTATTATTTGCTTAACAAGGTTTTGTATGTGTGCAGATTTCTTTCACAGTGTGTTCTGAGTTCATTGCAACTAATTCTTTCAGCTGCTTCCTAGACATCCTGTCACGCAAATGGATAAAACAATATGGCTAGCTCAATGAGGAAAAACCACCATTAAATTATACCATATAGTTATATATGCTGTACCTTGGTGCGACAGTTCAGTTCAGCATTGTATTAATTCCAGTGAAATTTCTGTAGTCTTGAAAAGGTAGAAGACAGGGTGCTGGGGTACAGTAGAATCTTACAGTAAATAACACCTATTTTTCTTGGAGTAGTTAATGGGACAGTTTACAAAACCATGTGTGCAAAGTTTATGACCTCAGCATAACAGCTTTAAAAACAAATGTCTACCTACGCTGTCTTCATGTTAGCTTAAATGGGAAATCCTCTGTGGAATCAGCATAATACGTGAAAATTCATGAAATGCCAAATGTAAGATGGGAGAACTTGCTGAAAATTGAGAGGGTATATAAACTCTTTATTTCTCTGCATAACAACAATATAATTCAATTTAATGATTGCTAGGGACTCTGTGTAAAAGAAAAATACCTTACAGCTAAGGCAAAGGCCAAATCTGGACATAAAGGGCCCGAACAAAATAGTTGTTTTAAACTACTTAGTTAAATGAAAATGCAGTTGTAATTTCATGGAAAGATACAACATTTTTCAGATGAAGTACAACCCATTTGTTTTTTAAACATAGGGCTAGATCCAGCAGTCCATCAGAATAAGGAGATCATCTCTACTTTCCCTCTTCCCATCAGCTATTTCCAACCACAGTAAAGTTTATTCCTAGAACCATGGGAGTAATAGCCACACTTCTTCCTGTCTCATCCTTGAGCAGAGCTCTAATGACAGAAAAGGCATATTATCCCCTTCCTTCTCTGTGCTGCAGTATCCTTTACTCAGGGATCCCACAGGCTGTTCTGTTAGCTGAATTGCTTTAATTTAAGGTTAGCAATTGGCGAAATACCGGGTTCTTGCCAGCTATACCAAGGTCCCGCCCCCTCCAGGAGCTCCCAGAAAATAGGCAATGAAGCTGAGTGGTTTCTTTGAATGATGTTTACTATAAAATGTTGTTCAAGCATACAAAAACAGAATCATATATACACATACACACAAGATATAGGAAACTTAGATAGAAAATAGCGCTGTTGCATGAGCAGGAGTTTCATTGAGGGGTAATACATTACCTGTCCTGGAGATAGGTGGTTCAATTCCAAAAGAAGATTGAGGGGAGGTAGAAAGGAAAAATAGGGAGTGTGATCCAAACCTGCAGATACATGCTTCTTCCTGGCTGTGCAAACCAGGGATTAAAGATGGAGGCAAGGTAATGGGATAGAAAGCTGGACGTGAGCGGGTGGTAAAGAAGATGGGGGTCGAGGCGGCTAGCAATGGTTGTCTGTTGTGCAAGATCTTTTATCAGGTGGCATTGGGGCGGGCTGTGCTGACCACATCCCATTGAAACACCTACTAGTTGGTCCGTCCCCACTAACCCTACCATTGGTCAGTGTAACAAGGAGGAGGAGATGGGAAGGAGTGGTCAATATTGCAAATCTAGGTGCTAAGCAGGAACTGACACCTGGGCAAGCTGCTAGGATTCATGGCGCCATTCCATTGTCTCGTGATGGCTCTGGCCAGGTCACTCGATGGCCAGAAGATTAGTTGCCAGGTAACGTCACTTAACATAATCTCTGCAGGAACTTTGGGGGAAGGTGTGAATTGCCCAGCATGAGGAGACAGGAGGACTCTTTGAAATGGAGTCCTGGTCTCCGTGTATGTATGAACTATAGAGGGTGTTTCCTGCTGTGGGCTGGAACCTCTCACTGCAATAGAAAGTGCATTTCGCCCTTTGCAGAATAACCCAAAGTTCAAACTTACGATTATAACAGTTCATAAGAGCATATAATATGCCTTGCTGGCTTACAGTTCTTCCACACAGGTCCTGTGATCCCATGTATAAACTTTTCTGGGGTTGGAAATGGCTGCTGGAAGGAGAGGAAAGCAAGGAAGATCCTAGCACTATCCTTGCACAATCCTTTCACTAGATCCATCCCTTAATTATGTTTTTATTTATTTATGTTGGCATTACATATGTACTGTCATATCATCAAGTGTTTATACATGATAGAATACAAACAGTATGGAGGGAACTGATGTGTGAGATCTTCTGAACCATGAGTATCCCTTGCGGAATGTGCTTATGGATCCATTAGCATTTCTCTTCCCTATTGACTGCCCCCCACCCCATTGTATTTTGTCTACAAAGCTTTCCCAGCCTTCAGCATCAGCTTGGGGAATGGTCCACAAGGGGCTGCTGAAGAAAGGGGAAATATCTGCATTTGTGAGCACGTTCAGCTTCTATCCAGTATAAAGAGATACAGGATGCTGAAATGCACTATTTTATGAATCTTGGAAATAGATGAATCCAGAAAATAGCTAGAGACTGGGGAGCAGAGTTTGGCAGTATAGGGCTGCCAAGTCCCCCGGTAGGGCGGGGGAAACACCGATTTTTCATGCTTCCCCCCCGCTTTTTCAAAACTGGCCACCGGGGGGAGGCAATGGCTGCCAACAGGAGGGGAACGCCGGAGCCTGCCGGGCCCTCTCCCTTCCAGGCCTCTTAAAGGGAAATGTCTGAAGAGCCTGCAGTGAAAAGCCTCACCAGACATTTCCCCTTTAAGAGTTAGCAAGAGAGCCCCGCCCAGAGATTAACGAGGGACTAAGCTCTTACTGAAGGGCCTGCTTTTGCATGCGGCTGGTGTAAGATTGAAAGGTTGCTGCTGCTGGGCCTGTGGTAAGTCCATCTGCCAGCTCTTTTCCTTCTCTCTCTCTCCCCCTCCCCCTTTCTTTCTTTTTTCTGTCTCTCTCTCTCTCTCTGTCCCCATCCAGCAGAGGTTTATCAGTGGCTATTATTAGCCACAAGGTCTAAATGGAAGTAAGTGCCTCTGCCAGCTCTTTTCCTTCTCTCTCTCTCCTTCTTTCTTTTTTCTGTCTGTCTGTCTGTCTGTCTGTCTCTCTCTGTCCCCATCCAGCAGAGGTCTGTCAGTGGCTATTATTAGCCACAAGGTCTAAATGGAACACTTTGTCTGAGGCAGTGATGCTCTGCATTCTTGGTGCTTGGGGGGCAACAGTGGGAGGGCTTCTGGAGTTCTGGCCCCGCTGCTGGACCTCCTGAGGGCACCTGGTATTTTTGGCCACTGTTGTGACACAGAGTGTTGTACTGGATGGGCTGTACTGGATGGGCCGATCCACTGTGGCTTCTCTCCTGTTCTTATGATATGAAAATCATATTTAGCACTTGTGTAGCACTTAGTGCTTCATATTCTGCCGAGATGAGGAAGGATTCAGTAGGGCCGTTGCTCAGTGATAGAGCATCTGCTTGACATGCAGGAGGTATCAGCTCTTCAGCTAAAAAAGGATCAGGTAATAGGTGACATTAAAGATCTCAGCCTGAGACCCTGGAGAGCCACTACCAGTCTGAGTAGTCAATACTGACCTTGATGGACCAATGGCCTGATTCAGTATTAGGAAACTTCATGAGTTCATGTGTCAACATGTGGAAGCAACATCACAGGATGTGACTTCACAAAATGATGTCACTTCCTTTCTCCTGGCTCCACCCCCAAAGTCCCCAGATATTTCCCAAGTTGGACTTGGCAGCCCTATGGCAGTAAAAGTTTGTTCTATGCTTCCATTTATTTATTTATCCTTTTGAAATTCTTATGTACCACCTTTCCCGTCCAGTTGCCTTCTCATTCACACATAGATTTGTTTTCTTGCTGTAATGCAGATCAGTAATGCTGTAATATATGAGGATAATGTGGTTTGTTCAGATTTACCCAGAATTTGTTTTGCAAGGCTTGTGATCGTTGGGTTCAGGAAATGCACTGTACAGTTATGATGACTGAAAGAAGCAGCTGTGAGTTTATTTATTACTCTTGGTCTGTATTGCAGCCTTGTAGTACGGTCTGCCAGGCTGCAGAAACAGAGCATGTATGTTTGTATTCCTGTAATTATTACATTTCTTGCTTTTTTTTTTAAAGCCAGCATGCTTGTCATTCCATGCAGTTCTATGCCCATTTATGCCATTTGCTCTTTTTTAGAGTAGATTAAATGCCTTTCTGAAATGAACTTTTCTGGTACCATTTTCACTGTTTTAACAATAGTACGACATTGGCTTGCATCTGTATTTTTTCTGGAGGTCACAAGGCTCCAGGAATGGCTTGGGGGGAGTTGGAGCTGTGCAGCAGTTCAGGGTCTGCAGATATCACCCCCCCCCCTCTCCACAAAATTCCTCTATGAGATCCAACCCATTATTTTTCTGGAGTCATTCCAGGCAGCCATTTAGCATACATGAGCAGTGATTCCCAGGGACAAAAGGAGTGACTTGTAGTATTCAAATCTACTTGTCTTCAAATGGATAGTACAAATCTACCGGCAGCTGTCACTCACTTAGCACCTGTGTAGGATAATAGTACAGGCAGAAGACAGCAGAATCCAGTTTAACTGGATGTGATACATTAGGCTATACTTACAATTTCCTGTATGGTTTTGGTTTGGGAGATGTTCACATGCCATCGTCAAAATGTATCTGTACACAAAATGGTTTATTGTACCTGTTGTCCTCTGTAAATCTGTGACTCTTCCTAGACAATTGGCAAAGTGTTGTTAAGAACAGATGTTAAGGAATCTGTCTGTAAACCCCACTAGTCAGTGACTTGTAATCACATAATCACAATCAGGAGTGTTTCATCTAGAGTTTGAACTAGTTACTGGGAACAGTGAGACACATCATCTGAAATAATGAACCTTGTTTAACAGGCCTTTGATTACAATGTGTACTTTTAAAATTGGATATGGTAGGAAGTCAGGTGCACTATCATTTCTACAACACTCCTGCAAACAAATGTATGAAGGAGGTGTGAGGGAAGGATCCAGAAGCGGTGAACTCAGGGCTGTTTTTGGGCTTAGAGAAGCAGTGTCTTTGTTGCTATTTCTCATGAGAAAATTCAGTGTGCTTTTCCCTGGTCATTCCAAAAACGTTGTGCACTTCAACCAAAGCATCATGTACACTAGTATTCCTTCATATGGTGAAGGAATATGTGCCTTAATTGTTCAATTTTATTACAGCAGTATGTCTTTTAGGTATTCTTAGGCTGAACTTTGCATGTATCTCTTCATTAATGTCAAATGTAAATGGCAATAGGCTAACATAAATCACTTTAATTATTCATTTAAAAGTGGCAATTCCTCCCCTTTCTGTTGTCAATTTAAACATTTGATATTTTTCAATACAGATATATGCAGTAATATTTGTAAGCATGGAACGATCTGTTCCATATCATCTGTGTCCTAGCTCATCCTCCCTAGATAGCTTGACAAGTGAGTTTCTTCCTAGCCTTTCCAGCAATCATGACTGAATCCCGTATCCTATTCAACCTCAGAGCACCCCACAGTGATTTCTGTGAGTTCCCTCCCCTTCTGTGTGTGTTTGGTTGTGTGTGTTTATTGCCTTCATTTGATTTTTAGTTCTTGATTTCATAAGATATTCCTCATTTTGTTATGCTTAGAACAAGAACAAAATTAGTTTTTCTTCTCTACACATGCCGAAAGCTTAAATGTGTAGTTTCAGTAGTGTTAGATTCAGAGAGGCTAACATAATATCCTCTGCCTGCCAGTGGCCTCCAGGGACTGTTCAGTCAGTCCAGGAATGCCAGGGCAGTGGGAACTTCCTCCTGGCCTAGACGGCTTGTGCTCTCTAGCCAGAGACGCTGTGGCTGACTGCCACAGGGATTCCCCTTCTGCTTGGAACAGCCAAATAGGAAACCACAGCAGGTCATAAAAGAATTGAGACTTAACACAGATAAGCAGCAGTTACTCTTATGGCAAGGAAGATAGTTCAATAGACTACAAGACAAAACCATCTGATTACTGATGTTGTACTTTCATACTAGTGAAAACCTTTAAAGATTTGTGACTGTAGCCCTCACTAGAAGAAAACTAGCATAATTCATTTAAACTAGTATGATTATTTTGTTGTTCATAATGTGGGATATCATTCTACAACATGCAAACTGCTTTATGTTTGTTAATTCTCACTGCAGCCTAGTTTTTGTTATATTTTCCTTTTTACAGTAGAAACTCTGAGAACAGCAAGCATACAAAAGCCCAGCCAAAAACATGTAAGGAGAGAGACACATCTAAAGCCTAATTTTTCACCAAATTTTCATCACGCACCATCTGCCTGTTTTTAATTAATTTTGAACAGGGCAGGTACCCACCCAGGAAGTCTCCTTAGCCTTGACTGAAACTATGACATTGTTATCAGAGACCCTTTTCACATTACCATTCTAAACTGGATGTTATTCATTGTTGGCTTGATTTTGAGTAAAATGATACAGGGACAGGATGGTGTTGCGGCACAATTGAGATGCATTGATTCCTGGAGTCAGTGCATCTCAGGTCAAATCTACATCTGACTTTCCCACTGGAATCATTCTAGTTTCAAAAAAACACATCTATACCTGTTTCTAGTTTCAAACCATACTTGTTCTAGTTTAAAAATTACTGTTTACATTTGTTAATTGCCCTCCTGTGGTCAAGCTGGCATTATACTGCTTTAAACAAATCCTGTTGCTTAGTACTCTTCAGACTCAGGGAGTGAAATTTGAAACCAGCGTGAAATGAGCATAGAAAAAAACAGCAGTCAAACTACTTCAGAGGGGAGGTATAAATTGGGCCTCAGTGTTGCCGCTATAGCACTGAAGTATAGTGAACTATAGTTTAGAACATTTAGAACATAAAAAAAAGTCTGAGAAAGATTGCATGGTGAAAAGGCAGCATTGTAGGAAGCGCTATGGACATTTTAAACAGCACACCACAGCAACTCAGAAGTGCAATGAAGGGGTTGAAAATGGAAAAAAAGCAGTTTCCTCAAAAGTGGTTCAACCACGCTTTGCTAACTCGATGCGAGTGGGTTTGTAAGAACAGGTAAATAAATTCTGCTAGCAGCCAGTTACTAAAACGGGGTGGTGGTCACAGGCACGAAATAAAGCAGGGGGAAGAGTGAGGCTATTTTCTCCGACATAAGTTGACCTGCAGTTGTGTGATCACACGGACTTTTGTAGATGCGGGCACAGCCCACCACTGCGTGATCAGACGCAACCACAGGTGAGTTGGGGTTTTTTTTTGGCCATTTGTTTCTGATGCGCTCACACAAGGCATTGATGAATCGCACCTCCACACTGAGGACTCCCTATGGAGTGAGCAGGGGTGTGTGCTGATACACATACTGGGGGGGGGGGGGGGGAAACGATGGCACGGAGTCAGGATAGCCTGATCAGACTATCCCGATGCCACGGGAGCACGCTGGGGTGATCAAATGCAGGAAAGTCCGTCTGTGGCCCATAGCAACCCGTTGGCTACTGGACTTTCTGAGGTGTTTTTTTAACTCTGCTTCTGCGGTGGAGCAGAATGGCTGTGGGGTGCTTCCCAGATGTTGTCGTATCACACTCCTTTAATCCGCCCACCATTCGCTCCAGTGTCAGGGCGAATTGTGTGTGTGATCACAGCCTGGGTCTGTCTGAAATGACAGACAAAAATTCATTAGCAATCAGTTACTAAAACAGAATACAAAGGCAGTTTAGAAAGCTTCAGGCACTGGTCAATTAAAGATAGTTTAAGAGGATAGCCATGTTGATCTGAAGTAGAAGAGCTCAATTCATGTCTGGTAGCACCTTAGAGACCAGTAAGCTTTCAGGAGTCAAAGCTCCCTTCATCAGATACGTGATGAAGGGAGCTTTGACTCTCAAAAGTTTATACTCTGAAAAGCTTGCTGGTCTCTAAGGTGCTCCTGGACTGGAATCGAACTGGTCAGTTAAAAAGCAACATGTTTCATTCAGGGTGAAACAAATGTTTTATGAAGACACAAGTCAAGTAATACTTAACTCTAGGCTATTCTTCTGACTACAGATATTACTACAGTACCATAATAGTTGAAAACTAGAATGCTAAACATCATATTCAAATACAATGTTCATTTTTGTCGCCAAAACAGAGCCACATTAAATATTCAGGAAAGGGTCTACTAATGGAAATACAATCAAAATAAAGGTTTTCCCAAAGTGGGTCATGTTTACAGGATCATTTAACACATGCTGTCTGTCTATTGCTTCAATAAATAGAGGAGAAACCTTTTACATGCATTAAAAATTATGACAATAACTCCTTCATAAAAATGCCATCTCACTAAGTTATGTTTTGCAGTTTGGTGTAGTGGTTAAGTGCACAGACTCTAATCTGGGAGAATCGGGTTTGATTCCCCACTCCTCCACTTGCACCTGCTGGATGAGCTTGGGCAAGCCGTAGTTCTGGCACAGCTGTTCTTGAAAAAGCAGTTTCTGTCAGAGCTCTCTCAGCCCCGCCTACCTCACAGGGTGTCTGTTGTGGGGAGGGGAAGGGAAAGGAGTTTGTAAGCCGCTCTGAGACTCCCTTGGGTAGTGAAGAGCAGGGTATAAATCCATTCTTCTTCTTCTCCTCCTCCTCCATCATCAGCAGAATGATAAAAGTGGGGAAGCTTTACTGACCTTTGTTTGCATCCTAAGCAGTATGTGTAGAGTTGTGTTAGGAAAAGGCAACTCTCCCCCCCTTTCCCTTTTCACTGCAGTCTTCCCCCCTCCATAAAAAATCATGCTCCCTTGGAGTCTGAAGGAATTAGGGGGAGGGGCTGGGGATCTGCACCCAGGAGTGAGGGAATCAGCAAAAACCACCTCCCCCTCCTTTGCAAACAAAAAAGATATTCCATGAGGAGAAGCTGCTGTTATATTGACCAGACAGCACTGTAGGATCAAAGGTCTTCTCAGGCAGGCAATTCCACCCAGGGGATAGGGGCCCCATAGAGAATGCTCAGGTATGGACAGCTACTGACTCTATCCATTTGCATGGTGGTACCTGCAGGTATCCTGCACTGCACTGTAGGTGGAGCTGCCTTTGAAGGCTGTCTGTAAGTTACATTTGGTTCAGAATGCTGTGGCCAGAACATTGGCTGTAATAGGTTATAGGGACCATATCACTCCAGCGTTGTTCTGTCTACACCAGTTCCCAATCTGCTTTCAGGGCCAATTTAAGATATTGAACTTTAAAAAGCTATATTGTTTGGGACCAGCATACCTTAAGTACCTCTTACTATATGGATCTATGTAACCACTACAGTCATCTTCAGATGCCCTGCTTCAGGTGCCCCATCTTCTGAGGCTAGGCAGTTCACAACCCCAAAAAAGGCCTTTTTAGTCATGGCAACAAAACTTGGGAACTCTCTCCCAAGGGAGATTTGTCTGTCTTCCAGCATTGTCTGTCTCCCATAGGTGAGCTTTGGTTTGCCATTCTTTCACTAACTCTTATTAGCCCTCCTCCCTGTTTATGCATTTATATGTGTTCATATGTTTTATTTGTTTATTTAAATGCTATTACTGTTTGAAATGTTCCAATGTTTTAATGTTTATTTTAGTGTTTAATGTTCGCCCCAGCTCAGGACCTGAGTTGGCTGGAAAGGCAGCATAAAATCATTTAAAATAAATATTAATAAATAAATATCTTCAAAAGGTCTTCCTTAGATGAGTAATGTTCTTGCAGTGGAGCATAATGACAGAGGTAGTCCTGTACAAATGTATGGGTCCCAGGCCATGAAATACTGTACAGGTAATAACCAGGACCTTCAACTGAATATTGAACTAGTTAGTAACTAATGAAGTGACTGCAGAATAGGTATAATGTGCTTCCTCCACCTAACTTTTTATTGTAATAGAACTGTTGTATTCTACACCAGCTGAAGTCTTGGAGCTGTCTTCCAGGGCAGTTACATGTAGATCATGTTACAGTTGTCTAGCCTTGAGGTTGCTGTGGCATGAATCCATGTGGCCAGATTGTTAGGGTCAAACTACCTGCCATGCTAAACGGAGATGAAGGAAAGCATTTCTCACATCTGAAGTAATTTGCTTCTCCAGCAGTAATGATGGGTCAAGTATAACACCCGAATTTTTAAACAATTTAGTAAGAGTCAGCTGGACCAAGTGCAGGAAGCACAGTACCCTCCATGATCTCAGCCTTAGTCACCAGTATCACCTTCATCTTGTTACCTTCATCTTGTCAGAATTCAGTTTCAAGTTGTTCTAGTCCCTTGAACAGTGTGATGAGGCACTGGCTCAAGACAGCTGCAGCAGTATCAGATGATCTAGAGCTGGGTGTAATTTAGCATAGTGATGACACCCAACTCAAAAACTATGGATTATCTTTCCCAAAAATTTTATGTGAAGATTAAACAGCATGGGAGCCAAAATGAACCCAGTAGAGCCTAACAATAAAGTCTCACACTGATCATATCTGATTTGTAACATCAAGTCTCTGAGTCCAATCCATAAGAAATCATTTAAACCATTCCAGAGCATATCACTTGACACCTACTTCTACCTCCAAATATCTCAACAGAATGAAATGTCCACAATATCTAAGGCTGCTGATAAATCCAATAATACTAACAAAGCAGCACAGATCTTGTCTACATTCAAACACAGAACATCAACTAAAAACACCAATAATAGCTACATCCGTTTACTGGGCCCCAGACCTAGGAGTATGACTAGTATTAGAACATTTGCAGATTTTATACCAAAATTTATTCTCTGAAGTCTTTATCAACATGTTATATTACAACTGCCAAATATATTTTGTAACTCTGAATTCTGAATATTGTTTTATGAGGGAAGGAATTTTTTAATGAACCTGGGAGAAGAGTTATTGCTCAGAGGGGCCTTGTTATGCTAACTATCATAGGAGCAAGATCTTCAGCTGCTGTAATTCTGCACAGCTTCATTGACTTAAGTGGAGCAGTACCATTTTATAACAGACAAGTATCTGCCTGCCTCATTGATTAGTAACTTTTAAATTCTAAGTGGTTCCATTAAAATTAATAAGACTGCTTGGAGAATCTCAGTATTGTAATATCAGGACTGGAAAGGTAGTCCAGCTGCAACCTTGGATAATTCTCATCTCATCTTTAGTTTAAAAGGCTGGATTTAGTTAAAAGGGTTGGATCTACATGTGTATTTTAATACAGGATTAACTAACAGCTGATGTAGAAAGTATAGTTTTTCCAAGTGGTTCATTTGTGTGACTTGTTTTTATTGAGTCCATTACAAAAGTAAGGAAGTCAGTCCATATGTTGGAAAAGGAAAAAGCAGAGATACTCATATCCACACGTGCTTTATGCCTGAATTGATAATTTGTGATCCCTCACACTTACACAACATCCTTCCTCAAGGAACTCAGAATGGCATACATTAGTAGGATATAATACTTTGTCCCACCCATTACAAGCCCAAGAGGCAGATTAGTTTAAGGGAGAATTAGCTGGCTCCCTATTGAACATTATGGCTTAAGTAGGAATTTATACCCAAGTTCCCCCAGTAATACTGCAACCCTCAAACCACTACACACTAGCTTTCCAGTTTGCTGACCAAACTGAGCTCCTTCAGTTCTAGTTTGCATAATGCTGAAGCGACCAGGAGGAGATAGGGAAGCTTTAAAGATACATTCACACATAAAATTGTTTAGGTTTCGTACAACATTGGCGTATTTTTCTAAGTCTGTTTTAGTTACATATATCCCTTCTTTTTATAAGGAATCTTAAAACAGATTGGTTTTCCATCTCAATGTGTCTGAGTCTGGGATACAAACTTTAAGGTACATCTATGAGGAATGAAGTAAAGGTCAAGTGAAACTGTTAAGAAAGACCCCTAAATATTGGCGTGTACTGATACAATTAGCAAGAAGTCCTTCTGCACTATTTGGAATTTATTATCTGGAAACATACAAGGATGCTTTTAAAAAGTTTATAGTATTCTGAATATATTTAAGGCAGTACTTCTATTTCAGCATGTGATTCTTCATTTATATATCTTTAGTGTCCCTTAGGCCACTTGTAATGAATAATTATTTTCATTATAGATGTAAAGTGTGGGCACCAGTGGAGCCAGAACCTGGGTCCTTCAGTCAAACATCCTGGAAAGTCTGAAAAACATTACAGCCTTCATAGGTTTCTTGGCTGGGTTGAAGGCTGGGTCCTGATTGGCAGCCTGTTTTTTTGAAATACTTATTCTATTGCTGTGATTAAGGACTCCCTTACTCTTTGGTGCAAATATAATTGGGCAAATAATGCTGTTAAAGATTTTGAATCCTAAAGCAACACCTCCCTTGTAAAGTCTTGTGAGGCACCCTTCCAATGTCAGCTGAGATCCTGTGTGTTTTCTTTTAAACAAACTTGCATGATGTCATCTATTGGGTGCAAGGGTCTTAATGTCATTGTGGAGAAACAGTTAAAATTCAGAGTGGTAAGCTATTATTTGTGTGTGTATTTGTGTATGTGAAAATAGTTTTGTTTTAAAGGTAATATTAAGAAATTGTAAAGTTCTGAGGTAAATGTGAGTTGATTTTACTTTTGTGAGGAAAATAAAAGTACAAAAGTATGTAGGCCTCTGGGCAGCTTTCCAAGCAGTGAAACCGATGCCTGGTTACTGTTACCGTTACTGTTGGTTTCCCCTCTGAGGATTAAAGCAAGTTTCTTTCATATTTATATAGTGCAGAAGGATTCAAAATGTGTCACGTGTGATTAGTCCGTTAGCAGGTGATTTCAGGGCCTTTAGCTCAAAACCAGTGAGATGAGAGTGTGAGACACCGTGATCTTTAATTGTTTCAAGAGTCTCTAGCAGAAGACAATAAAAGGCCAGCTTCAGCCTGGACAGAGTTTCTGTTAGTCAAGGTGTGTGAAAATTCAGCAGTTGCTGGTGGAAGCAATAAAAAGAGCTGAAGAAGATGACACAGAGGAAGAACAGTCTGAAGGAAGCATGTGCTCTGATGAGGAAACTGAGAGGAAGATGGAGGCTGAATAAAAAGGAGCCCAAGAGACTCAGCTGAGGAAGAGAGAGAGTCTTCCAGGTGCAGCACTTTAGTGTCTTTATTTCACTGTCTTTCAATAACTAACTGGTGGAAAGCACTAACTTCCAAGTTCCTACATATGCAAGTGTCTTAAAAATGCAACAAGGAAAAGCCTTGTCAGGAAAATGTGTGAATATGGGCTTTTCATGGCATGAAGTTAAATAACATTACTTGGTAAATAATATCCCATTCTTCTCACTATCCTAGCATGGCTGCGAGGTTAGCCAAATAAAATTAAAAATTAAAAGGATAAACACAAAGTTGTATGCTTATCGTCCTCTTTTCAGGTTTTCCCTGCCCTCAATATGCTATTTCATCAGCAGGTTTTACTCCCAATATTTTTGGAAAGAACACTGTCCTAGTGTGTTGGGTGGATAGAATGGTGTATATTTTCCTGTAGCAAAGCTCTCACCCACATTGCTGCAATTTTCCCACCATCATCCGATTATGGGGTCCATTTTCCCAACTTCTTGCAAGCTTTTTTTTAAAAATAGTAATTGCTGTTGAATTATCACCACTTTCAAATTTTAGTTTCTCTAAATCAATCAATCGTTTATTTCAATACAAAATCAGCTCTGAAGAATCAGCAATAATAATAAGAGAAAAAATAGGAATAAAATAGATGAATAAAAAGGTACAGGGGACATGCATTGCAGCAGGGACTTAACATTGAGCATAAATTATGGGGTGGTGAAGAGGTACTTTCCTCTGTCTGAGAAGCTATTTTTGGGCTTCAAGTCAGGCATTTACGTATCCCACACTCCCAAAGGCGAAGTTTTGCAACTTTATTAGTTGCCTCCTGGGAAAAGTCTGCAAGAAGGCATATAGTTGTTCAGATTTTCCTGGTAAAGTTGACAGACTTGGAGCTATATATTGAGATTGGATATTATTGTAAAATGGGCAGTTCAGCAGAACATGTTCAATAGGCTCTACTTTCCCTGCATGATATGGGCAGAGCCATTGAGAGGGTGGGACATGATAGTATCTGCCTTCCAGGAGGGTCGAGGGTAGAACGTTAAAGCATGCAAGAGTAAAGATTACCCAATATTTGGAGATCATGAGGGATCTGAGGTAATCTGCTGGTTGAAAGCATTTAGTATACTGGAGAATAATTGGATGTTTCCGTGTCTGTGCTCTATTCGATTGTAGAGATGCTGTTTGATCCCAGAGATGCTGTTTAACTGTTTCTTTTGCTTTTTGGTGTCCAAGGCACAATAAGACTTGAGGGGAAAGGCCACTCTTCTTGAGTTTTCCCTCTGTTGTTTTTTGCCAGGCTAACTGGTGGCTATCATCAAGGAAGCTAGGCCTACCAGATTGCAAAGAGCCATATATAGGTTTCCAAGGAGATCATCCCAGTCTATAATCTAAGGACGGTGTTTGGGACACATTGGGGTACTCCAAGGATCGATCACAAGAACTTGTATTGTACAGCTTCCAGTGAGCGCCTTTCTTTAGAGATACAGAGTTGGGAACCATATAGAAGCTGGAAGACCTTGATTGCTGCAGGGATTAAGGAAGCTCCTTTTGTAAAGTAAAATCTTAGAATGGTGGAGGATGCTCTGTGGGCATTCTCAACAGCATGCAATGCTTGAGTTCTCCAGTGTCCAGACAATTGGAAGACTATACCAAGGTATTTAAAGGTTTTGGTTTGTTCTATGTTATGGCCCTCTATTTGCCATCTGTGATTTTGATTTTTTTTTGTAAAGATAAAGACTTTTGGTTTTTGATAGTTTATCACAAGCTGCTCCTCTTTGCAGTATATGGTGAAGGCACAGAGTGCTCTCCTGAGACCCACTTGTTAGTGGAATAAGATGACAGTGTTGTCTGCATACAGCAAGGCAGAGATCATTTTATCAGCAAGTTTGGGAGGGTGGAAGCTTGGATTTCTTAGTTGTTGCACCAAGGAGTTGATGTAATAATTAAAAAGTAGGGGAGCAGAATACAACCCTGCTTGACTCCTTTATCAAGTGGGATTTTATTGGAGAGATGGCCTTGAGGACTGCATCTTACTTTGAGAAAGTCTCCTTCATGCAACGATCGAATAAGTATGTAGTGTCTTCAGTCTATTGAGGAGGGAATGCTGTCAAATGCTGCTTTGAAATCCACAAAGGAAGTGTAGAGTGCTCCATTTGGCTTAGAGCTGTATGTGTCCGCTAGGTGGTGCAGGTGGACACTGGTCTGTAGTAGAGCGGCCAGCTCTGAAACTTGCTTGCTTGTCCATCAGAATGTCTTCCCGATCTAGCCAGTCAAGGAGCTTCCAATATAGATATCTTGAATATAATTTACTAACAGCACTGAGGAGGCTAATTGGTTGATAATTGGCAGGATTTGATTTTTCTCCTTCCCTATATATTGGGATGTTAATTACAAGGCCCCAGTCTGAGGGAATGCAGACTGACTGATAGATGTGGGTAAATAATGTGGTGAGCATTTGAGCCCACCAATCAGTATTGTGTTTTATCATCTCTGGAATTAACATATCACTTCCAGGAGCTTTGCCGGTTTTCAATAGATTTATTAGTTTTTTTTACTTCTTTGGTCATTACCGAAGGCTATGCTGGGAGGAGAATGTAGGTCTGATTCAGTCAAATAGAGCACATGGTAGTGAGATTCCCAAAGCCAGGGAGAGAAGTTGGAAGTTATCCTTGGAGTTGCTGTATGGAGCTTGGCTCTGATTTGGTGACAGAAGATTGCTGGGTTGTTTGATTTGGATTCTTGGATCATCCAGGTCCATGAATCTCTTTGTGCTCTTCATTTTTTTCTCCACTAGAAGGTTTTTATATTGCTGCTAAAGAAAACCAAGTTTCCAGTCCTTGTTGTTGTGGATATATAAGAAGAAAGGAGCAGGCAGTTTTTGCTCACTTCCTGGAAAGGAATGGGAAGGGAAAGCTGCAAGACTGCTAGATAATTGCACAAAGAAAAAAAAGGTATGATGCATTGCCGCAGTGGCTATAATGACCAAACCTCTGAGAGCCAGTGCGGATTTCTGGAGGATATGCGGAAGGGAAAAGTTAAAAAATGGAGCAAAGTGCACAGAAAACTGTTTTGTAAAAATTTTGTCATCAACATACAGGCCTCAGCATTTGGAGTGGTGATGAA
The DNA here is from genome assembly GCA_029233225.1 of Lepidodactylus listeri. NCBI lineage: Eukaryota > Metazoa > Chordata > Lepidosauria > Squamata > Gekkonidae > Lepidodactylus > Lepidodactylus listeri. The sequence continues at coordinate 99,103,347 of JARCFY010000002.1, forward strand.
AGCAATGTGCAGAATTTTATGTCAAAAGAGACACAAAAAGTGCATATAAAAATATATCCTTTTGGGTTTTCAGGAAAGAAAGCCAAAACTTCTCCCTGTTTTGTATTTCCACTACTTTGTTATATATTCTGTGTACATTTACCTAAGACTACGTCCCATTGATCACTGTGGAACTTGCTTCAGTGTACCCAGGTATACGATTGGGTTAAATGTATCCTTGGCTTATTCAAACAATTTTCAAAGCTGCTTTTTTGTCACTGTACTGGGTCATTCTGCTCCAGGTGAGTAAACAGAAAGGCACTGAGCCCATGGACTGCATATTTAATGTTAGGCAAGATATTCAGTGGTAATATGTATGATAGGTTCTATTCATATTTCTTGTTAACAGGTAACTCTTTTCTTACAAAATCCCATTTTCAAACTTTCCAAATGGTAGTGGTGTCAACTTTTCCAGTAAAGATCTGGATAGAGTCTCCTCTGAGACTCACTATCAAGTACCATAAGCCAAATTGTTAAATATCTAATGTTCTAATCATCAAAGGATATACTGTAAGGTTATTATCATAAAGCTCTATCTCAGGCTGCCATTCATCAAACAAGTTTACAAGGCATTGAAATTTAGACTGCAAACCTTTATATTTATCCATTTAAAAATTTATACCCAATGAAGAGCCAAACCACCTTACATTATTCTTCCTTTCTCCATTTTTCCTCATAACAGTAACCCTTTGAGTAAGTTATACTCAGAGAGAGTCACTGGCCCAAGGTCACCTAGAGAGGTTCTAATGTGATTTGAAGCTGAGTCTCCCACCTCTCAGTCCAACCATAGTCTTTCACTGACCTAAAGTAGGTTATGGTTTTCATACTATTAATTCTATTACAAGATGGCATTATTTCTATGTGTTTTTATTGGTACCACATACTTTTCATCCAGTTCTTGTTCACAAGAGAGAGATTTATTTCTGTACACACATAGGCTGAGGACAGATTGGCAATGTGGGGTGGGAGAGCTCCGCTTCAGAAGCAGGGAAAGGGAGGGAGTTCCGACACCTGCAGCTGTCCTCTGTCTCCCTCCCGTACTCACCCGTTTGTGCAGCAGTTCCCTGCCACTTCAGACAGACACCAGCAGAAAGCAGTGTCCAGGGGCCTTCCTGCGCTTGGATCCCACTTCCCAGCTGTGTGGACGGGAGGAGGCGGGATTCAAGCAGAGGTGGTAGTGTGAACGTGCCATCGCGGAGATATGTGCATGTGCACAAGCAGCCCCAATACAGGAGGTGGGAAGATTTTAAATTTGTGGACTGCTGCTGCGCTTATGTGCATAGGCGCCCATGTGCCTATTGCCGAAAAGGCCCCACCACGAGCTGCAGTCTGAACGCTCCATTCTGGCATGCTCCCGCAGGAATCTAGCCAGTGTGAACGGCCAGCCCCGGGCCAGTTTTCCCCTGCAGCTTTTGGCCCCGCTGTGGTTCTGGGGCAGGTTACCAGTCTGTCCTCAGCCATAATTTCCTCAGCAGTTGCAGGGAGGGGATGAGGCAGTAAGGGAAAGGTGATAATGCTGGGTGATAGGATTGCTTATTTTTTTAGAGTAGTAGCAGCCTATCTATTTGATGCAAGCATATACATTTGATAGAGGCCCAATGTGATGTGAGAAAATCTTTGTGTAGATGCTTGTGGTGCCTCTTTGTAGCCCAGCTCCACAAAGGTTTCTGTGCATAGTTGAGCCCATAAATGACATTAGCACTACTAAAATGAAGAACTCACATTTTCCCCTTTGGTAAAAAAATTTCCTCTGCATTTAAATCCATCATAGCCTTGATCAAAGAGTCTTTTTCCTATGGGAGTCAGGAATTGGTTTATCCAGACCCATTTCCCTTATTACAGCTGGGAGTATCTGGCTTTGAAAAAATAACTACATAACAGCAGCAACCAAAAGAATGAAACACATATTTTGAATGTGATCCTAATTTGTGTTTCATAGTCTTTCCTACCATTTATTTACTTAAAACTGACCTTTATATTTTTATTCTTACCTCCCTTAGAAGTATAATGATTGCTGAAAATAACATTCTAATAGTCCTAGTAATTTTCCTTGAAATTTCTTTTTATGATAACAATTCTATTTTACAATATTGAATCAAAGTTTTACAAGCTCAGTCATGGACAGCTTTTCATCTCAGTCTATCTACTTACATGTTGACTTGTGTACCTATGAATTAATGGCACATAAGGCCTTGAGGTCTGCTTTTATTCCCTCATTCTCCCTCTGAGATGGAGGCCATCTAGTGGGCGATTCCCACCTATCACTCAGGGAGGCAGGAACAAATGAACTTCCTGTTTCCTGTGGTGGGAGTCAGCCTAAGCTCAGTTCTTTTCCTGCCTCAGTATGGAGAGCAGCTAGGTCTAGGTTTTTGTCTATCCCGATACACTTTTCTGAGTCTACTCCTTTCTCTTTGCTATTTTTCTTCTTTATTACTTCTAACTGCCCTTTTATCTTTCCAGCAACAAAAAAAATCTCGTCTCTTTACTTTCGCTCCTTTGTCCCCCCCCCCCCCCTTGAGGGACTGGGCTTTTCTCTTTGGCAGCACTCTTCTCCCTTAGCTGTATTTGGCTCGTTCCCCTGCCTCCGTTTCCAGATGGCAGCATGAGAGGATAGCGATGGCTTACTTTTCATTCCAGAGGATGCTGTCCAGCGAGAGGGATGATGAAAAGACCGCGCACGAAAAAAGCGGGCTGCCGCAGAGCCATTAGAGGAGCGAGAGGTGGGAGGCGTGGAGAAGCGCACCAAAACCAGGGCACACAAAGAGCCTGCACTGCCCCCAGTGGCCATTTTAAAGCACTCTGGCCAGCATGTGGAAAAGGATGGGAACAGCGATCAGTGCCTACTCCCGAAAGTACAATCCCTGGAGGCACAAGGGCTTGAGGAAGGCTCCCATGTCGCTATGAGCCAGCCCTATGGGGAGCTTACAGACGAGGTCGACACTCATCTACAGACCAGTAACACTTGTGAGCCCAGTCCCCCCCTCCAATACTATGGCTTTCATCAGACAGGCCATGAGGGAAGAAATCACCTGTTTCCAGTCACTCTAGATCCTCCCCCCCCCCCCCCCCCCGGCTCCCTCATTCTATAGAAACTATAGAGAGACACCTCGATGGCCCACTAAGGCTGCCCAAAAAGGGTATCTTGTGGAGAGAGACATTTATGAACCACTTGAGGAGGACTGTTTGTCTCATCTCTCCAGTGAGAAGGAGGAGGGGGAGTTTTCTTCCAATGAGGAAAAGGAAAAAAAGCCTCCTCCACCTGAGCAATCCTTTTGTTTCTTTAAGGGAGAGGATTTTCAATACTTGCTATCTAAAACCCTCTGTGCCTTGCACATTCAGAGCCTTCAACCCCTGAGAAGCAAGGAAAGCTGATAAGGAGGAACAAAGGGAGGGGGATGAGATCAGTGATGAATTCTTTCCACCAGTTGACTTCTCAGAACAGGCATTTCCCTTTCCAGATTTTTACTGAGGAAAATAAAGGCTGAATGGGAAAGATCCATGACTAACAAACCCTTCCCAAGGTTCATTAGAAGACTGTACCCTGTGTCATCTTATGCTTCAAGTCTATTACAGTACCAACAGTTGACGCCCCAGTAACAGCACTGCAGTCCTCGGGTCTGGTGTCAGAGGACGGCCACGGCAACCTGCGAAACAACCTAGACAAGCACGCCAAATTCGCCCTGAGGAAGACTCATGAAGCCAACGCCATGGCGATCAAGGCATCTGCGGTGGCCTCTACCGTCTCTAGGACCTCAATCGTCTGGATGAGGAAGCTCATTCAGATGCTACCTGACAATAATCAAAGACTCTTGGAAGGGGCCAACAGGGTCCTAAAAGCCATCTCTTACACGGCGGATGCCACCTTAGACACCATGGTTTTCGCCTCCAAAGCCATGGCCTTTGCCACTGCTGTCTGCCGCATTGTGTGGCTCAGATCATGGCCTGCAGATTACCAATCCAAGGCCATCATCACAGCCTATCCTTTTGTAGGTGCCAAGCTATTCGGTGAACTGTTGGAAAAGATCCTAGTAGAAACTTGGAATAAGAAGAAAGCTCTCCCCGAAATAGTCCGTCTGGGAGAAAAGGGAGCAACCACGTCCTCCTTCCGTACACATCACACTCTTCCTAGGTTTCGTCAGGACAACAGACTGTCATCGTGGGCCAACAACAACAACACCAACAGCAGACAGCCCTTTCGTAGGGGAGGCTTCAACAATAGATTTTCGAGACCCAGTACCTACAAGCAAGACGAAGGGAACAAAGACCCCAAGGCCAACAGGGCATGACTATCTTCGGTCGCCTGTGGGGGGTGCCTAACTACCTTCAGTCGGGCATGGTCAGCCTCTCATGCAGACACCTGGACCATGGAGCTCATAACAGAAGGGTACAAAATAGAATTTTGTGCATTCCCCCTCAAAGGTTTCTGGTCTCTCCAATGCACAGAAGTGCAATAAAAAGAGACAGAACTCAGGCCGCCATATCCCATCTGTTGGACATTCAAGCGATAGAGCCTGTCCCAGGAGATCAGCGGGGACAGGGCGTGTATTCCATATTCTTCACTGTTCCCAAAAAGAACGGGACTGGAGGGCGATATTGGATTTAAAAGTCGTGAACAAGTACGTCGCCCCCAAACATTTTCGCATGGAGACTCTCAGATCAATTGCGGAGTCCCTGCAACCCAGAGAATATCTCACCTCCATAGATCTCATGGAGGCGTACATGCACATCCCTATCTTAATACATCACAGAAAGTTTCTATGTTTTTGCATAGGCGAAGATCATTTCCAGTTCAGAGCTCTTCTCTTTGGTCTCTCGACTGCCCCCAGAGTATTCACGAAGGTGATGGTACCACCTCGTTGTTGTCCTTCGAGAACAGGGAATCCACATTCATCCGTAGCTTGATGATCTGTTGATACGTTCACGGACGAAAGAGTAATCTCAGAAAGATACCACCAGGACCTTGCATTGCCTAGAGGAGTTCGGGTTCCTGGCAAATCTGCAAAAGAGCTCCCTGCACCCCACCCAATGCCTAGAGCACCTGGGAGTCCAGATAGATACAAGAACTTCCTCGCTTTATCTTCCCACCACGAAGGCATCCAAAATCAAGGCCTTAGCCAATCAGATCATACTAGCAAGAACGTCTTTCCTCTCCATTCTGACCAAAATGATGGGTCTCATGGTAGCAGCCTTCGACACCTTGCAGTGGTAGAGGTTCCACTCAAGGCAACTTCAACTGTTCTTGCGTCCACACCAAAATTCCATTGCACTGCGCATGGACCTTTCCTTGAAGGTCCCCTTGCAGGTGAAACAAAGTCTTCGCTGGTGGACAGATCTAAGCAATCTATCCCAAGGCAAATCTTTCTGGATACAAGACAGGATTCAGATTTACACTGATGCAAGTCTTTCAGGATGGGGAGCTACTCTTCTACACCACCCAGTGCAAGGAACATGGTCCTTGGATGAGCAGAGACTACCAATCAGTCTCCTAGAGCTTCAGGCAGTCCGGCTAGCACTACTGTTCTTTGCTCAAGAAATCAGAAGAGCCCACATCCTCATCCAAACAGACAATATTTCTGCCAAGGCCTACCTGAACAAACAAGGAGGGTCCAGGTCTTTGGCGCTGCACAGAGAAGCGCCAAAGTTGCTAAAGTGGGCAGAGTTAAATTTAGTCTCAATTGGAGCGGAACATGTACAAGGAGCGGTGAATGTCCAGGCGGACTGGCTGAGTCGCCAGTCGGTGCAGGAGAGTGAATGGTCTCTGAACAAGAATGTATTCCAACTCATAACAACCACCATGGGCAGTCCCCTGGTGCATCTGTTTGCGTCCCCAACCAATGCACAGCTATCCAGATTCTTCACATGGTACTTTCATCATCAGGCGGAGGCCACAGATGCACTAACATCCCCGTGACCAAAGGGTCTTCTTTATGTCTTTCCTCCGCTACCAGTCCTGCCGAGGCTCCTGCACAGGGTCAGAATTCTACGGGCAGACATCATAGTGGTGGCACCATATTGGCCATGACGTCCTTGGTTCACTTTGCTACAGGAGATGGTGGTATGTCCCCCACTGACCCTACCTGTGTCTCCAGACATGCTACTACAGGGACCACTTTGGCATCCCTGGCCGGATTGGTTTTGTCTGACTGCATGGAAGTTGAGAGGAGTAAATTCCTGAAACTTGGCTACCAATGGCCGGTGGTTGAGACAGTTTTGGCATCCAGGAAACCATCTACCTCCAGGATTTATAATTACACTTGGAAAGTTTTTGTTCGATGGGCACGGAGGAAGAAAGTTGACCCTCTTCAGCCTCCAGTCGGCTCCATCCTGGATTTCCTGCAGGATGGCATCGGGAGTGGACTCAAAGCCGCGACTCTTAAGAGACAGATGGTGGCTCTTGCTTCAGTACTACCACGCTATAATGGTGCCCCAGTGTCTCAACATCCACATGTCCTGCGTTCCCTGAAGGGTGCATCTCTAAAATTTCCACCGACAAAACACAGGTTTCCAACTTGGAGACTAAATACCGTTCTTACTGCATTGACCAAAGGTCCATTTGAACCAATTAAGAAAATTTCACTGAAGTTTCTAAGAATGAAAGTTTTGTTCTTAGTGGCAATAACCTCTGCCAGGAGGATTTCTGAGTTGGGAGCACTGTCCACACTCTCGGCCTTTGTGTGTTCCATAAGGATAAGGTCGTGCTCAGAACAGATCCTACTTTTTGCCCTAAGATTAACTCAGCTTTTCACAGATCCCCAGAGATTTGCCTACCGTAGTTTTCTCCACACCCTGTACACCCTATGGAGAAGATGTGGCACACACTGGATGTGAGAAAGGCACTCAAATGTTTCCTTCTCAGAACAGCCCCATTCAGACGATCTGAGGCCATGTTTGGTAATATCTCTCCTCCTCATATGGGAAAGAAAATGTCTATGCCAGTCATTAGTTCTACTATTAGAACCTGCATAGCGGAAGCGTATAAAAGCCTGAACCAATGGGTACCAGAAGGTATCACGGCGCATTCACTTCGTAGTGCAGCTACCAACATGGCCATCGTAAATCGGGCATCAGTGGAGGAGGTGTGCAAAGCAGCTACATGGTCATCCTTGTCCACTTTTGTCAGGCACTACAAAATCAACATGTATGACTCCGCCGATGCAGCCTTTGGGAGGAGAGTGTTGCAATTTGTACTTCCTTCAAACAACAACCACCCTCCCCAAAATTAGGGACACTGCTCTGGGAGGTCCCACAAGATGGCCTCCACCTCAGAGGGAGAATAACCATTGGATACTTACCGTGAGGGGTCCTTCTCCTCTGAGGCTTGAAGGACATCTTGGCCCTCCTGTGTCGTCTACATTCTTCTGTTGTTTCACTAATCTTCTTATTCTATTCATTCCTTAGCAGAGAGAAAGAGAGCGAAGGAACTGGTCTCAGGGCTCGCAGTTGATGGTTTCTTCCTATTTTCAAACTGTTGTGGCTAACTTCCTTCTTTTGCGAATTATCTAGTTGTAGTTTTTACTGTTACTAAGAGGCTTGCCTTCAGAGTATTGCTTTCGGAGCACCACTCCTGAGCCTAGGAAGCACCACAGGAAACAGGAAGTTCGTTTGTTCCTGCCTCCCTGAGTGATTGGTGGGAATCACCCACAAGATGTCCTCCAAGCCTCAGAGGAGAAGGACCCCTCATGGTAAGTATCCAGTGGTCATTCCCTTCTTTGTTTGTTATTCTGATACAACAAATACAGGGTTTGGGATAGAAATGACAGTCTTGGACCAAAATAAAATATTTGTGTTTAATCAATTTGGCTCTCTCATGTTAGCTCAAACTTTCAAACTGTGAAACTAAGATGATTATCATGATTGATTTTTAATTAACAATATAATTTGGCTGTTTGGTCAGTAATAGAAGGGAAACTTTAAAGCTTTCATAAGTGTATTAATTAAGAATCTGTAGTGAAAAGAAGATACCATAATAAAGCATTACACTTAAAAAATCTAGTAAAGCATCTGTAGGCCCCATTACATGCAAGAAGGAGAAAATATTTCGTAGCATCTGTGAATTATCACATTAGTTAAAGCATAGGGTTGCTAACTCTAGGTTGGGTAATTCCTGGAGATTTGGGGGTGGAGCCTAGGGGTCGTGGGGGTTGGGGGGGGGACCTCTGCAGATTTTAATGCCATAGAGTCCATCCTCTAAAACAGCTATTTTCTCCTTTGGAAACTATCTTGATTTTGGGAGATCACCAGGCCCTACCTGGAGGTTGGCAACCGTAGTAAAACAGGCTCACAAGATCACAATTTCTGTTGATGAGCTTGGGTCATGAGCCATCTCAGGATTGTACTAATATAAAAACCTTTCCATAAGTGGAAACCATCACAGATGATGGCGCAGCATTGCTAGATGACACAATGCCATTTAAGGAATCAAATTTTGTCCTGCTACTGCATACTGATATAGTTACCCACCTGAAAACTGGTTTTATTCTAGAATTTTTGTGGTTGCTTCTCCAGAATAAATTCATGCTCGTCTTGCTCACTTTATATCCAGAACTGTAACTAGCTCTTATATCATGGTGTATTTAAGCTTGACAGCACTGCCGAGTTTACTAGATGATTAACCAATTTATTGTGGCAGTGTGGTATTTAGACCACTGATTAAGCAAAGTCTGCCAGTACAGTTAAAAGAAATTAGAGACACCATCATTGCTAAATCACTTTACCATTCAGAGATGAACTGTAAACATATGCATTCATTTCATTATAATAGTGCCAATTATAAGAGAAAATGTAATGCTAAGAGCAGTGGCTTTTATGTCGTCATAATAATGGCATGTATTTATCTTGGTTTGGCAAGTTAGTCTTTTGTTTAATAGTTGGCTTTGCCTAAATAGAATGCGGTTTGCTAAAACCCACAATAACCCCTGCCCCCTCCTCTTTGTTATTTCACAAATGCTGAGCAATAATCATGTGGTATAAATGATTAATGTAGGCATGGGTTAGTAAGTATCATTGAGGTTTAAAGAGTTTTTTATTTTCATTCTTTTGTTGGCCCAAGGCACATACCATAATTAAATAGTAACCTTTGAGTATCAGAAGGAAATTTCTTCCCTTTTAGTAAAATATACTTAAACTTAAGGCATAGTTCTAATCTAGTTTCACCCCTCCTCTTCAATTATCTGCTGTAGGAACATACTGATGGTGTTTGAAGCTCTCTATCCATCAAACAAATCATTTAGGTTACAAGTTGTCTTGATTGAACTCTACGTGAGTCCATGGAAATGATTGCTGTCTTAGAATGACTGTTCAGAGTACATTTGTTCTTCATTACAAATGTACTAGTAGAAAATATGCACATATCAAATCAGTTGTGAACTGCATACATGTGTTCAAAATGATACTTTTCCTTTTACAATAAATGGAAACAGCAACTGCTTGATTCTTTATGAGTATGCCTGTATATTAAGGTCTTCTGCGCAGCCTTGTTCCTGCTTCTCTTTCATGGAGGTAAAATGTGTTGCTACTGCGCTGGGACTTCTTACGTCATGGCACTCAGGTTTTGGAAAACTCCCCCTCCTGCGTTAGATTACCTGCATTGTTAATTTTTTATTTATTTATATTCAATTCAATTTTTAAGGACCATGTAAAAATTTTCTTGTTTTTCCTAAGTTTTTGGGAGCACTTGATGGGTATTAGTGTTTTCCCTCAGCTGTAGGATCTGCTTTTTATTATTGTAATACATTCTATTACTGTTGGTGCTAGGCACATTGGAAGCATAGGATTGATAGTAATATGTAATATAAATATTTTAATACATTAATAAACAAGGGAAGGGAGAAGGGAAACAGCAGTTGTATGAGGGGTTTTTTTCTGAGTTGCACATGACACCTGTGTTTTGTACTTGGTAGAGTGCAGTGTAGCGTGAGAAGCACCCCGTTACTCCTGTGGACCTCAGGAAGGATGGAGAGTATCTACAAAGTCTAAGCCGGCTGCTATAGTTGTGCTGTAGTCAGATCATTGCGAAGGGGTGACAGCAAGAGTTAGGCCCTGATGTGGAACCCTGAACTTGACCCTATGCAACATGTTGCATCAGCACAGTTGATCACATGATCAAGTTGTAGAAAAACACTATCGGTGGATGAAACACTATAGTAGATGATACTTTGGTTATAATAATTCAACAGAATTACACTTAAAATAAAAATCTATTTACATGGAATGTGAAATATATATCAAAAAGCCAAAAGTATTTGCAGATGCCTATATATTCCATTTGCAGGGTAATTCTGTACACCTACACTTTTGAGCAGCCCAGTTTCACTAGAATGGTTTTTTCTTTAGTTGTTTTTTTTTTATCAATATTCAATTCAGCACTCACATTAACTGAAGATTCAGTAGAACTACCTTAGACTACATGGAGTATTCCACACATATTCAAACTGAGTTGCTGTGTAGTGTCTTCAGGTTTTTATTGCTATTTGTGTATATTAAATTCATGTGTTCAAGGGAGGGAGGACCAGGTGCACACAGGGAAAAAGAAATTTTTGTACTTCATGGCTGATCTAAAGGTAGGACCTCAGCATAGATCAAATTTCTAATGTAGATTGTGACATGTGGACAAGCAAATTCCAGTGCCTCTGTATTTTCAAATTTCAGACTTGGAAAGAGTTAAATACATTGCTTGGAACTTGATACAGAAATTATGGCTAAAGCAGGATATGGGCTGGGGCACTTGATTATTCTTCTGTCGATAAATAAGAGTGGCATACAGTTAATTTCAGCACTGTAATTGAGCAATGCATTCTGGGAAGCTGAAAAGCACTGTAAGATGAGGAAATGTTTTAGAGGCTAATCATGAGAAGAAAGAAGCCTTTCATAGCCCATATGATGCTGTTGTCAGAGCTACAGGCAGATAATGATTCCATAATAATGGCACATTGTGAATATTTAAGCTGGAAAGATTGGGACAAAATGAGCAGACATTGTTGGTCTGAAAAGCTGAACAGTTGGTCTTTGGGTTTCAGGAACTTGCAAAACTTACAGAGGCACATTTTCTTCTCAAAAGTTTAAATATAATGACATACAATATTTCTCTGAGACTTGCACCAAGAAAAAAATATTGCATATAAAGCTTGGGCATGGCTTCTTTGTTTGCCCTTTTTCATAGTGTTCATGATGGTTGTGAACTTTTCACACTGAACTGACAAATTATAACACATCCATAAGTCTTTTCCCACTCAGGTACTAAAAGAAATACCCTAGAAGACCTAAGTTTTAGTGATGTGCTAAAATAATATAAAATGGAGAAATATCATACTGCAAATAAGGGTAATTTTCATGTTGCTCCAAGGGTATCAGGAGTAAGCTGAAAGAAAGAAAACTGCAGCTGGCATTATCTTTGTTCTTCATTAGTACATTTTAGCTACCTTTTAAAAATGTCTGTTAAATTTACTTTCAAGGTTTCCCATGTGTGGGGATGTTACCAAGAGCCTAAAGTCTTGGCTCTCTTCAGTGCTGCTTGATTTCAGAGCCAATGTCTGAATAAGTAAGTGATATATAGACTAACATTAGTAACAAAAAGTCTACATTTCAACTGGTGTTGCATTAGCCAGGGACTCTGCCAGACGCCCACATCTTGCATTGCTTCAGAAAACGGATTGAATTAATTCTATAATTCAAATTGTACAAGTAAAAGCACAACTTGCGTTGAGAAAGTGAAGCTCCTCCTACCACTTGCTCCCAATTAATTTAATGGGGCTAATTTTGTAGTGATAGTGGGCAACTTGGAGGAATTTTATACTTTTAAAATGTGTTCATTTATTATAGTTACTCCAATAGCATAAATAGTTCCAGATCTGGTATTTATGTTGTAAATAATTCTTTGTGAGTTCAGTTGATTCAAAGAAACAATGGAGTGACATTAGTGACTACTTGTCAAACTCGGATCTCGTTTGCCATGATTTTCCTGCATTGTTTTCTTTTTGGTTGGGGGGGGGGAATGCTTGCATGTGGAGGTGTGAGGACTGCTTGGCTGGGAATAGCGCTAGCTTGTAACTGCAAGGAGCCTCCCTCTCACTAGGGAAGAATGCTTGCTTTGACTTTGGGTGCTAGACACTGCTTGGTAACACTTCGCTTACAGGTGTCGGGTAAATTTGGCAGGCTGAATGGACGATGTGATTGGACAGGGCAGAAAGGGAGGGGCTGTATGAATTGTGTATAATACCAGAACTGGCTCCAAAGGGGTCAGTGCTGACAGATCGTCTTAGCTTGACACATCTTTACTTCTCAATAAACAAATCACTGCCAAGAGAGTGTTGTTGGGAGTAAGTTTGTTCAAGAGTCTGACACCATTATTCTTTAATATATAATTCGTAATCAATAAATCCAGAAACTGAAATGAAAACCATCTCTCCTTATATATAATTGAGTAGTGGAGTGGCACTTTCTGAACATTCCACACCCTCCTAAATCAGTTGGCCCCATGATGTGTCAGTCAGAAGCTGTCCGTATTCACTGGCTGCGTTGCCTGAGTCCTGCCCACAGAAGCAGCGCCCGCCCAAAACTTTCCTCAGAATATGGTTGCTTCGCTCTGGTGAACACCGCTACTGTCTTCGCTCTCCTCACCAGATGACAATTGATTCCCTCAGGGGTCAAAACCCATCTTTCGCCTTCAAGCCAAGTTTGCTGAGGCAACATTTTCCAGAATGGGGAAAAACCTGCCAAGTAAACAGCTGTCAGCATAGTGGAGGCAGCGGGGGGAGGGGGGATGACCAGCCCAAGTTATCCAAAAAAAGCCAATGGATACACACACAAGCAGAGACAGAGGATGGGGCCAGACACACAGAAAACAGGAATGGCTGACTTTTCCCTAGGTTTGCTAATCTCCAGGTGGGACCTGGAGATCTCCCACTGTTACAGTTGATCTCCAAATGATAGAGATCAGTTCCCTTGGAGAAAATGGCTGCTTTGGAGGGTAGACCCTATGGCATTATACCCTGCTGAGTCCTTCTGCACCCCCCCAAACACTACCCTCCACAGAATCCACTCCCCAAATCACCAGGTACTACCCTACTCAGAGCTGGCAACCCTACTTTCTTCTCACTGCCTGTGGCTAGGCAACCAAGCTTGGTTCTGTCAGTAAAAGGCGCTTTCCACACCTATTTTGACCTTTGGGAGAAAACTCATTGGGGCCAGTCCTGATAGGGTTGCCAACTCCAGGTGGGACATTTCTGGATTTTCAGGGAAGGAGCCTGGAGAGGGTGAGATTTGAGGAGGGGTGGGACCTCAGACAGGTACAATACCATAAACTTCGCCCTCCAAACCAGCCATTTCCTCCCGGGGAACTGTTGTTACCAATCTCCAGGTGGGGGCTGGAGATCACTCAGAATTACAACTGCTCTCTAGGAGGGAGGGGGAAGGAGATGGAAAGCTGAAGTCAGAGGGGCAGATAAAGGTAGGTTGATGGTTGGCTGGGAAGGAGATAGGGTTGCCAACTCCAGGTTGGGAAATTCCTGGAGATTTGAGAGGTGGAGCCCGGAGAGGGTGGGGTTTGAGGAGGAATGGGACCTCCAAAAGGTACAATGCCATAGAATCCACTCTCCAAACCAGCCATTTTATCCTGGGGAACTATTGTTGCCAATCTCGAGGTAAGGGCTGGAGATCACTCAAAATTACAACTGCTCTTCAGGTAGTAGAGGTCAGTTCCTCTGGAGAAAATGGTGGACTCTGTGTCATTATATCCTGCTGAGGTCACCACAGCAAATTGACACTGAGTGCCCAAAACTGGAGCACTCTCCCAGAGCCTCTTTCTAGAGCCCATTGTATTTATTTCCACAACGGGCCTTATTCCTAGTTTTAAATAAACGTATATGATTGCATTTGTAGTTTCTTAATAACAACAAGCTCACAGGAACCTTCAGTTTGGATACACATGATTCAAATCTCTGTATCAATTAAACTAACTTTTTAGATGTTAGAACTATTTATACTAATAATTCCCCTTAAAGAAAACTATATATTTATTTATTCAGCTAGAATAAATGGGAACTCTGGTTCTTTATCAACACATAGAGCCTGAATCTGCACACATCCTGGTAAGCTTCTCCAACTGATATATTGAATAGATTTCTCAAATGCAATAAAAAAGACAATTTAGTTACCTTTGGTGTGATACCAGTCTTGGTTTAGGCCAGTGGTTCTTAACCTTGTTGGAGGTACCGAACCCCACCAGTTTCATATGCGCATTCACCGAACCCTTCTTTAGTGAAAAATAATTCTTAGTACTTAGTAATAGTACTAAGTTGGAGGCCCCACCGAACCCCTAGGGTTCGATTGAACCCAGGTTAAGAACCACTGGTTTAGGCACAGCTTGTAACTTACCAATTGAATGTATCAGGGATCAGTAAAATCACCTGCCCTGACTACAAAAACAGAGAGATAATCAGCTCCTGCAGGCCACCACATATGGCTGATAGTGAACATATGTTGACTTGTGGGTCGCAAGTAGGCTAGGTTAGGCAGATCTCTGTGTGTATGAGGAGACTGTAAACTGATTTAAAAGGTATCCAAAGATAGGGTAGTAAGAATCCCTGTTAAAATGAAGGCTTTACTTCCGAATAGAAAGTGAAAGTGCATGACCTTGGGTCAGTCACATGCTCTCAGCCTAATTTACTTCAAAGTTTATCAAGAGAATAAAATGGAGGAGAGGAAAATGGTGTAAGCTTTGTTGGGTTCCCATTGGGTAAAATGATATAAATGAATACATAGAATGAATGAATGAATGAATGAATGAATGAATGAAGAATTATGAAATTAGTAGCTGGAGACACTTTTGCAGTTTCTTGGCCTAATCGCGATAATAAATGAAATCAGGCAACAGGGTGTTGTCAGAAAGCAACTTTCTCAACTCCTAGCAACCATGCAGGGAGTTATAATCACATTTGAATCTATACTAAATAAATCCTAAATGGATTTAGTTGTATTCCCGCCATGGAAAAAGTCTGAGGACACTTGGATCTGCAAGTGGGATAGATTACCATCAAGAATAGATTCTAGCCCCCATCCTCTTTCTGGTTTTAGATTTCTGGTTATTGATTTCTCAGACTTTATATATAAGCACAAAAACATAAGAGGCATAGAAATTTTGTCAGTTAGCTATGTTGTTGGACATTACTGAAGATTTATAGTACAAAGATTTAAAGGGATCAATGTTGCAGCCCTAAGAGTGTATTACAAAGAGCATCACAGTGAGCGTAGCCTTTTACTTTGGAGTAAACATGATTGGGCTACTGCAACTGCATTGAACTTTGTTAAATTGTGTTTTGTCTGCATATTATTTTAAGCCACTGCACTGTATACCTGCCCTAAGGATATTAATTTGATAGATTTTGTTAAAATCAGGATGTTCAGATTCTTCAGAACCCAGCTTTTGCACAAAACACATTCCTGCTCATGTCCCTCTTTTCCCAGCCCACAACCACTGGGATGCTGGGCTGTCACTACTGTTGGCCAGGCTTGATACAGTGGTGAAATGCCTTGCAAGGCAGCAGCCAGCCTGGCAGCAAGTGTGTGAGAGGATAGAGAAATGTCTCCGGTCCCACCAGTCTTGGTGCCTTAGACACTGTTTCTAATGTGTCTAAGAATGTACCCTAGTATGCCCTAAGAAATATATTCCCCCCCCCCTTTCATATGAGAGGTGTCTCGTCAGAAGTCTTAATCCTATGATTATTGCAGTTAAGACTCTTTTTAGGTGTTCTGCACTTTACTTGTTTGTTTATGTTTTATTATTGATAGTATATTGCTATTATTGTTTTATTGCACTGATTTTATTCTTCTTTAGCCTTCATAATTTTTAATTGAAAAACAGACTAAAATTTTATAACTAAATAACAGGGATTTTGTTGCCTTATCTTGGATGTTAGGTCTGTTGTGCAAATCTTATCCTAGATGATAGGTCTATCTATCAAGAGCTTGGCCGTGGTGACTAAATAAATCTGCATGTTCAAAGGTTGTGTAATCATGCAGGGTTTATTTTATGTTCTTATTTCTACATGACTATAATTTTTGCTTCTAAAAATGGCAGATTCCTGTTTGTGGGGGTATAAAGTGTTGAATAGCAATAAAGATGAATTCAAGGGAGCGTAGCGAACTAGGGAACAATGATGTATTTTTCCCCCAGGAAAAAAAAAATAAAACCACTAAACCTTGTATATTTTAGTGAACAGTTTCTTTTTAAAAACATGATGCCTACTTCTCTGAATCAAATGCCGGCTCAAGGGTCTAGGAAAGCTTCCTGGGAAGAGCAAAACAATCCAAGCCATATGTATCGGGCAGTTTGCCAATATGCCTAAGCCACCTGGCTATATACGCAGCCAAGTATGCCATTCTGACTAGCCAGCTTTAACCTTCAGGCAGCTTCTTTTTAGCTATTAGAAAGCTCTAAAGACCTCCACACTGCATCCCACGTCTCTGCTGCCAGTAGTCTGTACTCATTCAAACAGGCATTGCAGTTTATAGTGGCCAGACAGCTCTCAGCACCCATTCTGAACGTGTTTCTTTTGTCTGGAGAGTAGTTCAGTTGTGTTGAACCCGGGCCATAACATGAGTCCAGAGATAGCAGACTGAAACCTTTACCCATATGCCACAGTTAGACACATTGACTGACAACCCCGTTTTATTCCCGAGGCTGCAGAGACACTGTTTGTAAGTAGATTACCTAGCATTAATTTTTTTTCTATTTGTTTATTTTATAATCTGGAAGTGTGAAAACACTTAAATGCAACTCAGGCATTAACAGGCATTAACAACATGGGTGCCTTATTGATGGCAACTTACTTTTTCCAGTTTCATTTGAGTTAACTCTGCTGTTTTGAGAACAAAACTAGGGATTTGATTAGAAGTCTGTTTCAGAAAGTAAGTGATAATACAGCTATGATAAATACTGGGACAAGTGGTGATAACAGTTGACCATTATGTATAAGTCTGTGTACCTCAACACTTCACAGTTCTTTAGATTCTGGATCTTTTTTTGACCCAACATAAATCATCTGAAATAAGTTCATTAGTTTTCCCATTATTTACAAGTTGAACAGCGTGAGCCTGTAGAACTTCAGAAGTTCATTCCTCGACTGAGATTTAACTCCAGAATTCAATATGAAAACAAACAAAACTCTAAGGTAAAATCAGTTTCTTTGAACAGGTGCTATATGTTCTGTGAGAGGCTGAAATTCAGCAGGTGAAGTCCCCCCCCCCCCCCCCCCCGGCAGTAATAGGCAGTACATGATGGTTGATGCAAACAGTTTTGATTGCCATGATTTACCTCACGAGAGGTGGGTCTCCCTCTTTCCCCATAAAATGTTGAACTGCAAAGGTCACTTATCTCAGGTTTTGCATAGAGAATCGAAATTGTATGTAGAATCGAAATTATATGTAGCAGCTCTTTTCTGCAGACAGTTGTTCTTACTAGTTAAGTTTAGGGTGGTGAATTGACCTCAAAAACCCTTTGTGAACTGCTGTTAAAGGTAGAAGATTAGATATCTGCAGAAATCACAGGTGGAGGTTTCACAGCCTGGAGATAAACAATATTACCTGCCAATGTCCATGGATCAATCCTGGCAAAAGCAGACTACAACAGATAAAACGTCTCCATGTTGTGAAAATAATCTTAGTTTATTTCTGCCCTGTTACACAGTAATTCAAAGCACTGAACCTCTGGCCATAACAAGGTGGCAGCCTCAGGTGCATTACATCTTTCTTCAGGATTAATAAAGTAAAATTTCCATGAAAAACATATTGCTATTGTCGTATACCTAATGTCAAACTTCTAAATACCTCTCCTTGTGTTTTGTAATCTGCCCTTTTATGATATTTGGTCATTTGTTTTCTGTGAAATGGACGTTTTCCACTCAGGGCCTACTTCATTCTAGACATTGAATAATGCATCATGAATACGTTTCATATCAGTCGTCCCTGTCAGAGTAACCTGTAACTCTCTGTTGATGTAAACAGGAATAAGGGATGTTTCATCTTTCTGTCTTCAGAATGCTAGCAGTTGGGACAAATAGCAGAAGGTGCCATAAAGGTGTGTGTGTGTGTGTGTCTAGATGAACAGGTGTGATATTCATGTTGTTACTTTAGGGATTTTCTAGAAATGAAGCTGGTTAGCAATGCTCCAAACATATGGTGCAATATGTCTTATATGTCTTAACATAAAACAGACTAACAAGGAAACTGATTCTGATCTTACTGTGTGGTAAATTCACTAGCTAGTATAAAGTAATGCAGTAGAGAAGAGTATGTTGCTACCAGTGGTGTCTTCTTACTTTTTCTGTTCTAACCTTGGTTACTATGCTTTATATGGGGCTGAGGTGGGTCAAGTGGTTAAGACGCTGAACTGCAGACTGGAAGTTTGGCAGTTCAAGACCCGAGTGCCGTGTGACATGTAATCGTAATAGAGACCACTGTTCAGAACCAGCCACCTCTCTGTTGCTTTCCATACAGAGAAGTACACTTCAGCAACAGAAGGTTTAGAAACAGCGTTGCATCTTAAAAATAATCATGCTTGTTAAATGGATACCAGTAGATAAATTATGAAGATGCTGTGTAAAACTCAGAAGGAGAGAGAGATAGCACAGGCTTTCTGCCCCCCCCCTTCAGCCTTTTAACAGCCCCCCCCCCACAGCTGAATGGCAGTGCTAGTCAGCTGTGAGGGGAAAGGGGGATTACCAGGCTGTTGGAGCAGTGCAGTTATCCTTGTGCTGGTGCTCCTGCAAGCATTTACAGCTGCGCAGGGGTCATTTTGTAAAAAAAGAAGTGCAGGAGCTCATTAGCATAACTCATTAGCATAACATATTTGCATATGCCACACCCCCTGACATCACTGGAAGTGTGTTCGAAGGCAACACGCACCATTCAGGCTCCATCCTAAAAATCTCAAAAAATAACATTAAGTTAGTATGCTTTTGCTTTTTTCCCACAGCGCATCACCATATGTGCCCACGCCTGGGCTTGTTACTCCCGGAACAGCGTTCCTGCTCGAAATGACCCCTGCCTGCAAGTAGCACAGGGACGGGTCATGCAGAGCCTCCGCCCAACTTGCTGTTGCTT
Organism: Lepidodactylus listeri; assembly: GCA_029233225.1. Lineage (NCBI taxonomy): Eukaryota > Metazoa > Chordata > Lepidosauria > Squamata > Gekkonidae > Lepidodactylus > Lepidodactylus listeri. The sequence continues at coordinate 99,122,481 of JARCFY010000002.1, forward strand.
CAACAGTGAGTGTGTCTTTTTCCATGCAAAGCAGCCACAGTTGTGTGGGGGAGACTGAATTTTAAAGGACAGCAAAAATAAATGCTATGGGAATACTTTTGTTTGCACTAGAATAATGGTAAGATTCAAGGTCATATTTCATTTAAAAATAACAAACCAAATTAATTACAAAATTAATTTTAAAAAACAGAATTAGTAATGTTGGCACTGATATTTCTACATCTATATATCTAATAGCCAAGGATAGCCTAGGAGGCAAATAAATTTTCCTGCACACTTGGGAGACTCCCCAGGTGTGGAGAAAAAACCCAAAAAGTTTTTTAAAAAATTTGGGGGATACTTAAATACCCCCAAAGTAAAAGAGCATTCCTTGCACAATCACAGAGAACACTCTGGGAACTGCCCGTTGCTGCCGTCACCACTGGAGGGGGAGGGAGAAGGCTTGGCGGGCCGGCCTTGCCCCCACCACTGGAGGGGGAGGGAGAAGGCTTGGTGGGCTGGCCTTGCCACCGCCGTTGGGGAGGGAAAAGGGCTCACCTGTTGCCGCTTCCTCCTCCTCCGGAGCTCCTCCAGAGCTCCTCAGGCTTCAGCAAGCCTTGAGCTGTGGGGAATACTCCCCCCCCCCCCGCAAGTATCGCGGGTCTCACTTCTTGTATTTACATATTTTCCATGGAGTTTTTGACAAACAACACATCATATATTTTCTTTACATGTTATCTGCTGAGGTTTCCTTAAAATGCTGTGCTAACACTGATTTCCAGTATAAAATGAGTGCTAGGATTTATACCCTAACCATACTATGAAGGAAAGGGAAAAAAATAACTTCTTTTTTCTAGTGATGAAAAGTGGAATGCAGAATTATACCTGGGATTTGAACAGGGGCCAAACTATTTCAAAATAAGATATCAAAACATTAGGACAGAAACTAATTCAGATTTGTTTTTACATTATAATGAATAAAATAGAGCTATATTTTCTTTCTACTTGTTTTCCTCATCTTTAAACTGTAGTGTGTCCCCATACCAGAATTTGGGGATGAATTGTCACTTTCCCCCATTGTTGTGAGTGCACCATGTAGTCCTATGAGGTCATTTTTATCACTTGTATTCTATAAGTCCTCTAGTCTCAATTATTCTAGATTTCACTGGTGGTTTAGAAATATAACAACACAAGTAGGAACCCGCAAGGACTTATGGGAGGCTTGTCATTTTGCCTCTCCCACTGATTCTTCTTTCCTTTTCCTGAAAGCTCGCATAGCCTATTTACTCTCCCCTTTTCCTGTTTCCTTCTGTCCTTTCCACCCAACACCCAACCTACATTTATCTGCTCCTCTATCTTCAGTCTTCCCTGTCTCCAGCCTCTCCTTCCTACCCAACAGCTAACTTACATTTATCTGCCCCTCTGTCTTCAGTCTTCTCTCCTCCAGGATCCTCTATCTAGAAGAACTATGTAGTTTTGTGATGCTGGCCACTGGGCCAAGCCCACTTGCTTGGTAGGGAATGTTCAAGAACTTGTGGGGACGATCTCATTTTCCTCTGTATCTCCTCCCTGCACTGTTTCCTTTTCCCCTCACTCTGGTAACCCCATATCCTCGCCCTTTTCCCTGCCTCATTCTCTCCTCAGCTATTCACTAACCTTTTATCTGTTCCCATTTTCAGCTGTATTTATTTATACCCCACCTTTCTCTACAGTGGTGACCAAAGACCTTACAGTATTCTCCCCTCTTCTTTTTTATCCTCACAACAACCTTGTGAGGCAGGCTAGGCTGAAAATATGTGAGTGGCCCCAGATCACCCAGTGAACTTCCACAGCAAGATGGGATTTGAACCTGGGTGTCCCAGACTCTACTATGGAGCTCTAACTGCTACACCGTTCTGGCTTTCATAGGGTGGCTGCTGTTGAACAGTGAAATAACAAGAGAACCACAACCCTGAGAGCTACAAGTAATACAGAACGAAAAAGTTGTGAAAAACTGGTCTAATGTCAATGCAATGAAGAAAATACAATACAATAATAGTGTCAAAAACAATCAATACAGTTCTTCCAAGTACTTCCGATGAAGTTTTCCAGAATAAAATCCTGTTTCATCCGAAGTCTTCATCCAAGCAGGAACATTTCATAAGTTGCATGATGCATACATAGGCATAAGAGCCAGGATTTAACACCAGGTGAAGAAAACTACCATCAGTCACAAAGAAGACATGTCAATGAAGGCTACAGGGAATGATTCATCGTTAGACCAGTTTTTCGCAACTTTTTCGTTCTATATTACTTGTGCTGTTGAACAGTAGCAGGTAGCCATGCTTAGCTCAGTCATGCAAGTCCGGTGGTATGTAGTCATGCAGTTGTTACTCCCAGGCCTTGGGTTTCTAACCTGCAGGTGGGACTTGGAGATCTCCTGGAATTACAACTGATCTTCAGGTGACACAGATGAGTCCCTCTGGAGAAAATGGCTGTTTTTTTGAAGGGTGGAATCTGTGGTATAAAAGCAAGCTGAGGTCTCTCCCCTCCCCCAACCCCTGCCTCTCCAGACTCTACCTCAAAATCTCCAGGAATTTCCCAACCAGGAGCTGGCAAACCTAGCCAGGTCTGGTCCCAATGAGTCCTCCTCAAAAGCCAAAACATTCCTGGGAAGGATGTTCCCCTGCCCTTTTACTTATATAAACCAAGCATAGAATGCTGTGATTGCCTAGCAGCAGCCACTGAAGGAATCTGTTTCTTAAAGCTGCAGGTGCTCCTTTTATCATTTTAAGGTGCTATTTTTAAACCCATTGTGTTTTTAAAAAACACTCCAGTGTGTTTTTTGTTTGTTTATTTCACATTTTTCTGCAAATCTGGAGCATTTCTCAGATTTATAGAATGACATGTAGAATGGCCAACTTGGGAGGAAGGAGGAGGAGGAGATTGGATTTATACACCGCCCTTCACTTTGAGTCTCAGAGCAGTTTATGATCTTCTTTTTCTTCCCCTTCCCACAACAGACACCCTGTTTTGAGGACTGCTCTTGAGAGAACAGCTCTGAGAGAACTTGTGACTGACCCAAGGTCACACCAGCAGCTGCATGTGGAGGAGTGGGGAATCAAACCTGGTTCTCCCATATTAGAGTCCATGCTCTTAACCACTATACCAAACTTGCTCTCACTAGTAGAAAATACCAGTGGGAGCCCACAGTACTTGCAGAGGGATCCTTTCTCTCTCTCCTACCCTTATTTCCCTCCCTCATCACTACAGCCAGGCTTAGCTCCCAGCGGCCAGCTTCACTTAGGCTTTTCCCCACTCCCTAATTCCAGTGAGCCCCATGCAGGTCCAGGCCTCTGCTGTCAGGCCCACCAAAACTTCCCCACCCACCATCAAGAGGCAAGACAGTAGCAAGCCCTGCATGGCTCCTGGCCACCAGTCCCCGCTCAACTGAGCCCTGTGAGCCCTGTGTGGGTCCTGCCCTCCACTGACAGGCCTGATGAATTCTTACACGCCCTATACACAGTGAGCAATTCTGCATTGGTTTTTCCCTCCATTTTACCAATCCCACGTTGGAACAGAAATCTCCCTCTGCATTGCATGCTGTTTTCACTTTCTTTGATCATCGGGTTTTATGGTACCTTCTACATATTTATGGCCATTCAGAGGTGACTTCACAGCCAGTACGGTGTTGCCCTGGGGTATTTGAATGTGGTTTTGAGCTGCACCTTTGGTAAAACAATGGAGGAAGATGCCAGTGCAGAATCACCCAGTGTCAAAGGCAGTGGCAACAAGTGCTGCATGGCTCCCAGAGCTGCTGAGGCTTGTCCTCCCACAGTCATTAATGCATGGATCCTAGCCTCTGCTGCCAGGCCTGCCAAAGCTTGTCCACACCCACCATCAAGGAGGAAGATGGCAGAACTGACCATCAGAGAAGGAGATAGGTTCTTTTTGTCTGCACATGTGTGGATGTGTGTGTTGGGGGGGGGCGTTAAAATATATATTTTAAAGTTTTAAGGTTTTTCTGCAGACCTGGGGAGTACCCCAACTTTGCAGAACTATCTGTTTTGATTAAGTGTGGCTCCAATTTGTGGATTTAGATATCTGCAGGTAGAAGGGCCACACTCACGAAATAGATATATAGATTATGTAGATTTAACTAAATTATCAGAGCATTTTTGAAGACTTGGGTCCTTTCCGCATTTGCCTGCCACTTCAGATTTTTGCAGTGTTCGAGTTGAAGCAATTTAAGTCCATGGCAAAACAGCATCCAAATAACCCAGGGCAACAGCAGGCTGAAACTGGGCTGACCACTGAAGGGAGGTAATGTAATGCAGAATGGGGAGAAAACCCAGAATAAAAAGAAGGTTGAACTCGATCTTAGTGCAGAATGGGGAGAAAACCTGGATTAGAAAGAAGGTTGGTTGCAATTTTAGTGCAGAATTGTTTGGAGGACACTAAAGTGAACATGGATTAAAAGGAGAGTGCAGAAAGGGCCTAAGTCTAATAGGGTATTTTAAAATAAAAACTGACATAGGAAGCTCAGCTGCACTGAAACACAATTGGAATATAAATTTATTAGTACCATTCTACCTTTTTTACTTTCAAGAAATTTATTTTGTGACTTAGACAGGACTGGCTAATCAGTCCCTAATGCAAAATATATACCTTCAGCTTGAATTATCTTGTGCAGACATCCTGGCTAGCTGTAACACAAATTTCTGATGGCTTTAGCCTGAAAAGACCTGAGTTTGGCAGCCAGTGAGTTACAGATGAGGGTGGGGAAAAGAAATCCTATATTTTCTGGGGCTTTTTCCATCTTGGTTTCCCTTGTAAAAATCGATATATATGATCAATAGTTGGTTTTGAGTTGTTCACTATTCGCTGAAGTTTTTATGATGTAAACCATGAGTGTCTGGGTTTCAGACATTATAATGTGTCAAAGGAGGTCTGATAGCTGCTACAGTCATCCCAAGTTACATTTTATTTCCAGTGACAGGCTTTGTAACATGAGAAGGGAAGAAATCCAACATTTCTAAGTACAGATCAATTGGACACTATTGTAATAGCTGAAGAGCAGAATATCCAGTAAGTAAAACAGTAGCCTTATTTGTAATGGATTTTACTAACAGTAAAATACATGGGTGGCAAACATTAAGTGAAATAATTTGGAGTGCTGCATAAGAGATTCAGTAATAAAATGTAATCAATAGAGTCAGATAATAGAGATACCTATTTTCATTCATAGATAGGCTTGAATATAACTTCCTGACATTCTGCGAAAGCTATTCAGAATAAATGCCACAGACCAGAAAGTACTTGCAGTAGTTCCACTCCCTCAGTGGAAAATAGCAGCCCAGTTGATGCATGACATAAATTATTTTGAAATTATCTAATGACAGAACAATGGAACTATAGTTTGCATACATAGGCATGTACTTTATTTCATAATTCCCATTGATAAGGAAATATAGGAATAATTTTTCCTTTTAAAAGCAGAGTTCAAGTAGTTTAATTAAAATGTGATCTTAAAAATTGTGCACTCAGCTCCAGCAGCAATATACATGTATATCCTCTGTCCATCTATGGCATTTTCCCCAGTTGTTAAAAAAGCAACATTTCCCCCCTTATTAAGAGTAGTCGAGTATGAGTATATATGTAATGAGGCATTTTGTAAGAGAATGGTACACTTGAAGAAACTGTCTCAAAATATAGTGTTAGCTTTATAAGGATACTAGACAAATTTGTAGAGAATGGGCCAGTCAGCGGCTACAGGCCATATTGGTAGAGAACATGTAGCAATGGACTATAGGAGTGAATACACCTTGGAATCCAGTTGCCGAAAGAATAGCATTCTCATAGAAATGTCCCCCAGCTGTGGCTAAATTAGGTACACAGTTACACAGCAGTAACAGTCTGCCCCCTCCCTCTGCATCTCAGAAGAAAAGGCATCCAGCTTTCAAGTCTTGTATACCCATTGACTTCAGTCTGGAAAATGAAAAGGGCCTAGTTGCAGCCTGGCAGCAGATATACTGAAGGGAAACTTTTCAGAAGGGATCCCATGCTGAAACCTTTATTAATGGTTGTGGACTAATCTTGCAAGTCTCAGAGGGAGCTGAAAGGTCCTGTGGGTAGTGCTGGTTTTGGATCCAAGGTGATCAGCTTTCCAGTTCTCTTGATGTTCACACCAGGGGTGTGCTCAAAAAAAAAATTGGGATTTTTCAAATTTGGATATATTGGACCCCCCCCCCCCACCCCAAAATTGGGATACCTGAAAAAACCCAAATTCCGGTACCAATATGGTATTCAGACTGGTTTTTTTTCATAAATCCTGAATTTTTTCGGTTCCATTGTACCCTAAGGGATCATTATTGTGAATGGAAAATCTATCTGGGGGTATCCAGGGTTTTTTGGGGGGCTTTTTGTTGAGATAGATGCACCAAAATTTCAGTGTACCTCTTAGTGCCTCTCCTCCAAAGACCACCCAAGTTTCAAAAAGATTGTACCAGGGGGTCCATTTCTAATGCACCCCTAAAGAAGGGGCCCCAATTCTCCATTGTCTCCAGTGGTGGTGGGGAACAGCAAAAAAAGGGGACTGATTTCAAACCAGAGAGTCTCTGCAGTAGAAACTGAAGGTGGGGGAGATTTTTCCAAGCCAGCAGAACCAGTGCATACACAGAATACTCAGCAGAACCAGTGTAGATCCGGGGGTGGGGGTGGTGCAAGCACAGCACAGACAGTGCATGTACAGAGAAGAGTGCCCAGCAGAACCGGTGCATGTACAGAGTGCCTAAAAAAGGTGCCCCCATCCTCCATTGTTTTCAATGGAGGAAAAAAGAAAGCATTTAAGGGAAGGCACTAGGTTTTGCTGGGCACTAGTACATTGCACTAGTATTGCTCAGCACTCTATACATGCACTGGCTATGCTGGGCTTGGAAACCACCACCCTTACTTGAATTTGTTGAGCTAGCATTGCCACAGTGGCATTGGTTCTGCTGGGCGCCTTTTCTACATTCACTGGCTGTGCTAGGCGTGCAACCACCCCACTTGCTTGAATTTCTTGAGCTGGCATTGCTACAGTGGTATTGCAAAAATGCTATGCTGTTTTCTCAGATAATCTCGAAGGTTTGCATCAGTGCTTAGTTCATGTGGCCCTTTCTTATGCGCCCAGGGAAATGCTGATCACCACTTTGGGGTCAGGAAGGAATTTTTCTCCAGCTGGTTTGGCTGGAGATCCTGGAGGATTTTTTGTTAAATTCTGGGTGTATAACAGTGGTCTGGGGTGTGTGTGAGGGGACGTATTTGTGAATTTCTTGCATTGTGCAGGGGGTTGGACTAGATTACCCTGGAGATCCCTTCCAACTCTATGATTCTATCCAGAATTGACTTTGCTTGATAGCCAAAAATACACTCGCCTCTATATCCGCTGAAAGAATAGCCAATAATATCAATAAAGTATTTTTTGGCTGTTTTTGCACACCTCTAGTTCACACTTAGACCATATTAAAGCCCTATATCAGGGTGAACTGAATTCTGTCTTTCATGGACGTTTTGAAAACCCAAATCCCCTTGTTCAACGGAGGTATTTGAAATACAGAAAGCAAGAGTGCATACTCCGTGTTCAGAAGTTACTACCATAAATAAGCAATCCTGAGTATGTACCCTTGCTTAATAGCATTAAAAGGTTTTTTTTAGTGGATTTGACCAAAGCATTCCTTCAAACCCCAGCAACTGCCCAGCAGCTAGCCTACACCACATAACCCCAGTGGATCTCTCCTGTATTATGAAGAAAAGCTACAAATATCCATGCCCAGTATTATGAATATAGCTTCACACAAGAAATGGATAGTGCATGAAATATTTATCAATGCACTACACATCACTGAAGTCCAGACTGAAGAGAAGTGCATGCCTAGCACTTTTCCTCAAAATGTCAAGACCAGATCAAATGGGGACTCAAATCAAATGCCCAAAGTGTACCAGACTGTACAAACAACATGCCAATAATAATTGCAAAATCAGCTTTTGAATGCGGCCTTAAAAGACACTGTCATAGTGTGACTTTAAAAAAAATTAAATGTTGAGTATTGGTAAGTGAATGCATACACGTTTAAGTGAAAGTGTGCACATTTAAAGCAAGTATTTTAACCCACTACACTTTCAGATATTAATCATACTGTATTAATTGAAAGGATTTCATCTAATCTTCTAAAGAAACAGGCAAACTCTTGGCTTTCCTCTAAAGTAAGAATATATCACTCAGGCCATCCATTACTGTGCTATAATTATGGTAAGTGAAGCAGAACTGAATCGATGGAGCAATTTATCAATGCATTCCAAGCTTGTGTAGCTCAGTTGACGTCATGTTATTGCAGATACTGTCCCTCAGTCTAAAAATATCTATCATCCTGGGCATTTTTCTTCTTATCTATTTAATATTTAGTATATTTATATGTAATGTCATTACTGTCTCCCTAGAAATTATTATGAAACAGTACTTAGTTGTCTGTTTTCAAATGTCTAGAATTTATTAGTAGAAAAGAACAAGAATCCAGTAGCACCTTAAAGGCTAACAAAATTTGTGGCATGCTATAAGCATTTGTGAGTCACTGCTCACTTCTTCAGATGCTTCTTCAGATGGCATCCAAAGAAGTGAGCAGTGTCTTATGCAAGCTCATAGGTAAAGGTAAAGCTTTCCCTTTCTCGAAAGCCAGTCGAATCCGACTCTAGGGTGCGCATCTCCGTTTCCAAGCCAAAGAGCCAACACTGTCCGAAGATGTCTCTGTGGTCATGTGGCCGGCATGACTAGACACCAAAGCGCACAGAATGCTGTTACCTTCCCACCGAAGCTGTACCTATTTATCTACTTGCAATTTCTTGCTTTCAAACTGCTAGGTTGGCAGGGGCTGGGGCCAGAGATGGGAGCTCACTCTGTCAGGCGGCACTCTGGTCTTGCACTGCCGAACTACCGACTTTCCGGTCTGCAGTTCAGCATCTTAGCCACTGAGCCACCACAGCCCCTTTCAAAGCTCATGCCCTCCCACAAATTATGTTAGTCTTTAAGGTGCAACTAGACTCTTGCTCTTTTCTACTGCTACAGACTGACTAATGTGGCTACCCATCTTGATCTAAAATTTATTATTTATATATGGTAAAATTTCAAATACTTAATGTTTCCTGGTAATGAATGTATCATTAATTTCTGATGCTGCCTTGTTGCCATGGAAGAGTTTCATGGAAGGGGAGAGGTAGCATGTATCCTTGAGGCTTTTAGGTGAGGCACCTTTGGTGGGACAGCTTTAATGGCTGTAAAACAGTATCTGTTTTAGTGATGTTTTAATTATTTTAATAGATGGTTATCCTTGTATTTTATTTATTGTTGTCACTTGCCTTGGGTCCTGACTGTGTTGGGAGAAAGAATATATAAAGGTTCTAAATAAATAAATGAATACTATAAGGCTACTCTCTTATTGAACTAATTCAGTCATTCAGATTTTTAGTGGGATTGTGATAACATCCAAAAGTTGCTTGTAGCTAGTAGGTTCCTGGTTCTATATTTGCTAATATAAAATATTTAAAATAGAATATAATATGTTGGGCAAATTCTGTTTGTGACTGTTGATTCTATTTCTGTTATACCATTATCTATGATGAGATATTTTTTTTTATCTATGACAAGTAAGAATTTTTTCAAAAGTTTGCTTTGGTATTGAAATACTGCAATTGTTGTAGTTCTTGGAGAATCTGGATTTTTTGGGGGAATCTGGAAGCTTCCATTAGTCTACCTGCATATTATCTGATATATATAAAAGTCCTAACGTGTTGACACTTTCCAGCTCTCCCATTGGCTGTGCTGTGCACTCCATCAGCTATTGGCCCATCAACCGCCACTCAAGAGTACTTGCGTGCCATTGGCTGGGTGCTGGGTCCGCTCCTCTTCCCTGCCCAGTGCTGCCTCAGCCACTGTCCCCTGTTAAAATAAACTGCCAAATGGCTGTCTCGCCTAATGAAGACGCTTCTGCATCTGGTTGGCTACTGAAAAGACTTCCCTGTTCAGGAATAAGCTTCTACTGCTGCCAGTTCTCCTGCTTGGCTCCTCCAAGGCTGGCTGACTATTGAGGTGAGCCAGTGGCCATCAAATCATTTCCTTTTCCACCTGCTGTTGGCTGTTGCTAGGCAACCAAGCTTGGTTCTGTCAGTAAAAAAGGGGGGGAGAGATCCTTTTCAGGCCTACCTTGGCCTCTGTGGGGAACTCATTGGGGCCAGTCCTGACTAGGGTTGACAGCTCCAGGTTGAAAATTCCTGGGCCGATTCCGCACTAGCGCTTTGCTTCCCTTTCCTCCCAGGTTTAATTGCGGGGCACCTGGGGAAACCGATCCAGAAACTGCCTTCCTTCCCTCGGGTTCCCCATGCACCCTGCAAGCCACAGGGCACCTGGGGAAGCCAGTCCTGGGAGGGAGCTGCACTGTCAGGGGTGTGGCCTAATATGCTAATGTATTTCTGCTGTTGGGTGTGGCCTGTTATGCTAATGAGTTCCTGCTGGGCTTTTTTTTTACAAAAAACCCCCTGCATATGAGTAAAGCTAAATGTGTGTGGGCACTCAGAACATCCAGTATGGTCCAGTGGACTTGAGGGTGATTGTCAAACAGCCAGATTCATACTTCTGTTCAGACATGGGCAAGTTGCTGTTTTTCAGCCTAATGTTCTTTACAGGGCTCTCTAAGTAACCACAAATTGTGTATGTTGTACTGTAAAGAATGTTTTAGAAACAGTAATAATAATATCAACTTCTGAAACAGGAAATATGAGAGCGTGTGTGTTTTGTTTTGTTTTTTGATGAGCTGTTCCTATGACATTCCAGAAGAAAGTCATTTCCTGGCAGGAAAATGCATATGTACCTTAAGTGATGGTAGCACATGCATGTAGTGAATGTGCAAGCTCCTTTTTAAATATTTTGGAGTTTAGAATCAAGAACTGCAGCATACATTTTCTGTTTTAGAGTTAATTAGACTTTGGCAAACCTAACACAACTGGAAACCTTAACTCCATCATTTGAAAATTACTGTGTCAGCTCTTCCTTTGATTGGCAACAATAAGGGCTATGCATTTTGTCACCTTAGGGGAAAGTGCTGCACAGTTTTTTAAAAAGAGATTTTATAAGTTAGAAAAATGAGGAGGATGTCTGTTAATGTGTTAATTTAAAATAATGGATGAAACTATTTCAGTGTTTCTGGGGATAAATTGACTGTCTGAACACATTATATTTTTGAAGTCAGTGCCTCTTTATATAAAATTTATCTGTTTTAGTTTTTTGATACTGTATTTAAAATTTGTCTCACTCTTTGCATATGAACTTTTCTTTATCCAAAGGAAGAAGGATCCTGTACTTTTACTCCAGCTAGAGTTTCAGTGGCCTCATTAAACATTAACAAAAGGGAAAGCGTATTCTGCATTTTGCAGTTTTTGATCTGTTGCTTTTCAGTTGTGCACCCACAATAGCTAATGTTATCCAGTATATGTCATATTAATCCTTAGGTGTTATACATCTGATCTGGATAGTTCGTACGAGAACATCTAGCTGTTATGTTTTGTTTTCAGTTTGCATTTAGAATCCTCATCTGAGCAAAAAAGTATGTTAAAGGGCTAAGGAGCTTGAACGTCCTTAGTGAAATTCTGTTGTCTTCTACGACGTCAGAATAGCAGTCATTATTTAAAATATATCTGTTTTGCTGGGCTGGGCAGCTTTATGAAGAATGGTTTTACCTGGTATTGCACTGTATTGTTTAATTTGGACTATATTTAACAGGCATTCTGTTTAAGCAGTGTAAGCGAGTTCTGAGCGCTTGCCAGACAAATTCTCAAAATGGTTGCCAAGCTATAAGATGGCTGCCAAGGTCTGAATACACAGAACAGGTCCAAAATGGTGACCAACTTTGCAAAATTCTCCTGGCAGTTTTTTTCCAGAGCGAAGAAGATGCTGAACTTGGCAGTAACATCTTGGCACTAGAATTTATAGAGTCATCCAGAGATCCATGTAGTAACTGTGTTCCTGTTTTACAGTATTTGGCAGACACCTCTTAAGAGATTATGCGAGCTGAACTAGACAGTGTAAAATATTGTTAAGATTTTTCTTTCCGTGGCGGCTTTATACCCAACATGAACTGGAAGGATTTGTTATTTGTAAAGTTCTCCAAAGAAGGGAGCGTTCAATGATATTTCAGGCTGTTTTCTTTTGTTATGTGCATCTAAAGAAATGCAAACTTTATATATACTGCAGGCTGCAGATTATTTTAGTTGCCGCATTTGTTTACTTACATTTATAGCAAGTTGCATTCTGGCAGTAGAGCTACTTAGCAGATTGGTATAAAATCATAAGGTTGAATTAAAACACACTGCTGTTAGTGCTGATTAGAATTTTAGCTTAGTGTAAATACCGGATGTCGTGTCCAACTTTTCAGGGACTTGGCAAAGACTCAACAGGGTTCTCTGGGCTATACAGAAGACAGTGTGTACTTGAATGCTTTTAAAATACTTGGAGAGGCAGAACTTAGCTACTTCTGGTAGTGTGTGTTGGTTAATTATATAGTTGAATAATATGCTGTATGGTTTCAAGCTAGTTGTGAAGAAGGAAGAAAAAGAGTATGATAAATGCAAAATATTGCTTCCTAAGAACACTAAAAAGCTGGAATGTATTTTACTCCTGTCCACTGTTGGATAAATGCTTGCCTGAAAAGACAAGATTTAAATATATCATTGGATAAAATACCTGAAGTATATATAATAAAATACAGAATAAATTCCAAAGATTTTTAAATGTCTGACTAGGTGTCTATGCGTGTTGTGTGTTTTGTAATGTAAAACCTTCTAGCTCTATAAGACAGGCAGGCAGGCTGGCAGGCAGGCAGGCAGGCATGCATGGCTTCACTGGATGAACATACTGGGAACTAACAAACCTGAAGTTTCCTCTTACATGGTCATGTGTGTCTCTGCAAAATAACCTTTAAAAAAAATCAGTGCGACATGTTGCATCCACAAGAGCAGGGGTCATTTCGAGCAGGAACTCGGGGGAGCGCAGCTCCAGGAGTTGGTGCCAGCCCCTCCCCGCCGCGGGAAATGCCGGCTTGCGTCATGGCTGCAGCAAAATGACCCCGTCCCCTGGAAAGGTCCTTGTTCCTCTGACCAGCCTACTGAAGGCTTCAGCCACCATGGAAGCTATCCTCCCAGAATAGTGGTATTTCTGAGGCTTGGATTGGTAGCTGTCCTCTCTCTCTCTCTCCCTCGCTCTTTTTTCTTTCTTGCCTTCTGACATACTTCAGGTGGTGTAGCATATGCAAATAAGTTATGCTAACGAGCTCCTGTACCTCTTTTTCTACGAAATGACCCCTGCACAAGAGTATGGTGTCTTCTTATAGGCTCAGCCCTCTCCTGCCCACAACTATGTGTGCTGGGCTGCTTGGTACCGAAGGGCCATCTAACTTCCAGTATGTACACTATAAAGTACTATACTGTGCTCTCTGCCCTCCAGCTGGTTTTGATGAGTGAAAGATACGAAAGAGCTGCAGGTGTGCTTTTCAGGGCAGTCCCCTCCCCCCTTCAGGCACTTGTACTTTTAACGTTTTTCAGGCAGCTGCTAAATATTATTTTAGAAAACTATCTCACATCCCTACCACCCTGCAAAGAGCTCAGAACCCCAGGATCCAAACCATAGCCATGTAAAATTGATAATGAGGAGATAATGTTGACTGCTAAATACATACAATTTTAACTTTTCTCTGGGTAGTGGTGGTAAATGCCACCAAGTCACAGCTCACTCATGGTGTTCCCATAGAGTTTTCAAGGCAAGAGATGCACAGAGGTGGTGTACCATTGGCTGCCTCTGCATATCAAACCTGGACTTCCTTGGTGGTCTCCCATCTCAATACGAATCAGAGGCCACCCTGCTTAGCTTCCTGTCTAGCCTGTCATGCAGGTAAGGGCAACGTTTTCTAGACAGCCTAGACAACAGTCACAGGGATTGAACCTTATAAAACCGTTCATGTCTGCCTTCCATTTTTTCTTCTCTCATTTACACATACAAAATGAGTGAGAGTGGTTCTTAATCTCTGAGAGAAGGCATCATATTCTGTTTACTGTTTCCAAAATGGCATGCTTACGTATCTGTGGAATTATCTCTCTGCCCTATTCTGTGTCTCAGATTTTGCCCACTTCATCACTCTGTCCCTGCCCTGTTTACCAGATTCCCTTCTTGCATTTACACAATATTGGGTTTGTTGACCAATCATTAAATGATGACCTTGTCCCTTTGATACGATGCTTGGTGAGACTTGATTTTACTGCTTCTGTGTTAGACATAGGGTGCGATCACACGAGCAGTTTGGCCTGACATAGCCATCCCTCCACTCCAGATCAAATGGATGCAATCAAACATATACATATGGCTCCCATGCCCCAGTCGTCCCTACCTCTCACTAAAACAACTCCGACATGGATTAAAACATTCTTACCAAGTGCTAAAAGAGCTCCCACAGTGGTTACGTCAGCAAGGTGCTCCCATGGGAGGTTTCTGGGCATCAGATTGCCCGGGTGTGCCATGGAAACACATGAGCAGTGTGATCATTCCTCTCCATTTCTGGCATGTCCCCCCCCCAACCTCACTCCAAGGTACGCTTCAGTGCCCTATTGGCTGCCTATGGTACTCCTGCATGGAAGCGCACATGCACAGGGAAGCAGGGATGGGGGAACCTAGAGATGCTGCAGGCATACTCTAATACCAAGTGGGAGAGCTGTAGAATGCTTATCATCTGATTCCCTGGTCATGGACTGCTCCACTAAATGTGGAGGGGACTGCAATTGGCCACCCCGGACAGTGGAGCGATATCGAGGAGGGCTGTGCAGATATGTCAGGGTGACAGCGTTCTCAGAACTATACGAGGGCTGACTGAATTTCCTGACAGGAGCGCGTCTGCACTTGTTCACTTTTGCATGTGCACAGGGGGACTTAGGAAAAAATCCATTCAGCTGTGGGTCTGTAGTTGTGGCACATTGCTGATGTGAACGATCGACCGCAAGCCTGATGTTGGCTTAGCGGCTGCTGTGTGATCGATGCAAAGCACCCCAAACTCAAGCGGCTTATTTAAAGCTGCTATACTGCTGCAGCAACCTGCCTGTCTGACCGCACCCATAGTGTCTTCTATGCTGACTCCCATTCTGGGCTAACCAGATGCAAACTAGTAATTTCTGATCAATATCCCTGGGCATAGTCTTTGTAGAACAAACTAACAAATGGAAATGGTATGAGGTGGTTGCAGGCAAAACAGACTGAAACGTGCTCCCAATCAGTGTTCACAGTCCATTGTCAGAACCAGAAAGTGTCACAGTGGGTCAGCAGCATAAAAGTGGCCAGCTTAGTGTTAGAGTGATCAGCTGTAGGTGGTGCTCCTTGAAAGTTTATGTGGGATTCTAGTAGATACAACTTTTCTCATTTCTGAATGACAGACTTCATCTACCTAAGTCCCTTCTCTTTCATTTATTAAAGGTATGGGAGACCTGCTCTCTTTGCATTTAGTCATTTTAGCCTGGCTTTGAGACTGCATTCTCAGTTATCCAGCCTCTGAGAATAGACTTGTCAGTTTATCTTTGATGCGACTGAACTCTCCAACTGTAGCAGCAGCTTCAAAAAGTTGATCTTTTCTCCTGAACTTGTTTGATGTTGGAAATTCCTACATGTTTCATGTATGCACAGTGCATTAGCATGCATGTATACACACATCACATGCATTGCATACTTTCTGTGGAGTAACTTTCAGTGCACGGCAACCCGAACAGCTGTTACGCCTTTTTATAGCTTCTTTAATCTATGTGCCAGCAAGTCAGTTTACAAAATCTGTTTTGTTGATGACTGCTGCGATAATAATTGTGGTGTTTTGTGGCTTGGCAAAAGCCGAGGGTCTCCTCCAAGGACTCTTGCCAAAACCTTTGAAGGGGTTGAGGTGGATTCCCTGCCAGAATGAGTCACCGCTCTCTTATTTTATTTAGTGTCCTTCTGCCAAGGCCTTAGACACTTTCTGTTTTCATTCTTTTGTAGGCTTTCCTTCCCACATTGTGGTTTTCTTCACAGCCAGAGTTATATGTTTGCCAGCGTAGGTGAGAGAGTGTGACAAACTCTCCAAATGCCACTACTCAACTGAGCTTTGAGCCTAGGGGTTTTAACTATTGCTTGATTTAAGCACCATTTTTAATGCTGATTAATTTAAAATAAAAAGACAATGTCTGTTAAAACAGTGCAGAACAGTTACTTGAAGTTATGGGAAACAGTTTGAAAGACCTCTCAGCATTCTACTTCTCAATGGTGCAACTTTATGTTTAAGCACTTTATGACAAACTTATTTGAAACTCCTTAAGTAGACAGGTTTATAAATTGGCATTCAGTGGGAGACTTTAACTACACCCAGCCCAAGCAAACTAAAGTATTTATGCCCACTTTGCTTGATCCAGGCTTGAAGGCAACACATTTAGTGGATTCCATCTGCATCCCTGATTGCTGTTAATGGGGTTCTGAAAAGTCCAGACTGAGCGACCAATCACAGATCTTGCCAGGCATGCACAGGCTCTTCAGTTGCTGCCTAGCACTTTGATTGGTGGCTGTAATGAGTTCTGCAGAAGCAGATGTGCACATGAGAAGATCTAGAAATCTTCCTAGCATATGGGTTTACAAGCATGAGAGTAAAAACCTGGTTCAAGAGGTTATGAGGGGCTGTGGACAGGAACCCATTACACCATGTTTATTTCTGCTCAGCTGCCTTTTATGTTTATGCATTAATGTCAAGACAGTCTGTTTTAGTGCAGACAGTGATGGGCAGCAGCAGCTGTAGGTATAGGGTCTGTGAAGGTAACAGCAATCAGTAAGAGACTGTTGACCTGCTTTAAGAGTTGACCTGTAGACAAAGCATGATGATTAGAATAGGGGGAAATACTTTTGGTGATCTGGTGGTCATAATTTTGCTTTACAGAGACAATCTGTTTTATTATTTCTGAGTCATGGTAACCTTTAATATTAGGTATCCTGGAAACATGTGGATGTTTTAAGGCACAGAAGTTTAAAAGATTTCCAGATTTTTATTGTAAAGAACCAATCTTATGTAAAGAACCAATCTTACTTTAATTTCAAAAAGAATGTATGTCCACAAATTCAATTTTGAATATTCTGCTGAAGACCACTGTTGCTATATTTTGTGACAAGGAGAGAGAGTCTGTTTAGGTGGTTTTGTTTTACAGCTTATGGTTTTAGAAGAATTGGGCAAAAGCCACAGCTGTAACTATGGCACATTATTTCTGTAAACAGTTTAATTAAAGGGGGGAGGGGTTCCAAAATATTTTGTGGAAGAAAGTTCAAAATCTTGAAGAATTTTATTGGGTGAAACATTCCATATAACTTCTACTGTTTTTTAAAACTGCAGTAGTCAGAACTTACTCTCTTTCTTATTTGATGTGGTATAAATTCATTATGAGCTACTGTTAAAAAAATCTGCCGAAAATAGAAACTGTGAAAGAATAAAATAGAGATTTTTTTTTTACTGTGTGCTGAATGTAAAAAAAGTACAGCACATTCCATGAATGGCTGTTCAGAAAGTTTCTTTCTGTTCACCAGAAAGGCTGTTCACCAGAAGGCTGATTATCCAGATAATAGAACTATTCACAACTATACTTTTTTCAACATAAATAAATAATAAAATAATTCTACAGTTAATTCTTTGTAGAACTGCCTAATAGGTAAGAGAGTAATAGAAGAGAAGAAAGAGAAAAGTTCATCAAGATCATGTATCTGATTAATTAGAAAATATTTGTAAAAATCCTTCCTTTGTCTCTGTGTCATGGTGTTCTAAGCATACTAAAGTTCACAGAATTGATGCCCTGCTGTCTTCAAGAAGAAATCTCTGTAGATTGTAAATCTACGTTGCTATTCTAGCAGCTCACTGGCATGTATACAGAAACCCTAGTATCTGAGTTTCAGAATTGTGGTCTTTGACTGACAGACAGAAACACACACACACAGAATGTAAAATGATGATAATTTAGAATGCACTCAAATTAATAAACACCCAAACCTTTTAACCGCAATAGAACTTCTGCAGTGTAATAAAAATTCTCTGGTTTGAACATAGAAACCTAACATTGTACAATTTCAGCATAAAACTATATATTAGCACAGTGGCTCATAGAGCAATTCCTACAGTTTCAGAAATATGAGTAAGTTTAATTGAATTGCTCAGCTATGCAGTTTGCCAGTAGATAGTTCCAAAAACAGGAACTATTCAGCAAAATTCAGCCAAAGCTATCTATGCTGCAAATGGTTTAAGGATAAACTTTTTGGATAGTCTGGACATCACAGGAGTACTACAGCTACAAGAGAAATCCCAGGACTTATCCCAAGGATGCCTTTGATCGATGGATTATGTTTCAGAATGCAAGGAAGGCAATAGAACGACAATAGAAATTATAGTGTTCCGTTTTTCCTTCATGAAGTTACATACATAATCTATAATATCCTCAGTGGGACATTTCCTGGAATCAGGATAGTGGTCTGATTAGAATTGGTGTGACCCAATACAGAGTTCTGTTCTTGGGAAGAACAAAAATCAAATATCAGTAGTTCTTGTGATTTTTTTTTTGGTGTGTATTGGTATATTCTGCAACAGAATTATGTTTTACAATATTTGAGGCAACAACCCCACCCCCAAGTTACATCTGTTCACTACTTTTCTTTCATCTGTTCCTTTCTTTTTGTCCTGTTTTGTTTGATGATTGATGTGAAATAAACTTGAAGCCCATCCTTGCGGGTTTAATCATTTGCACTATTGAATGTCTTGAAAAGGCGTAACTGTAGAAGGGCACTAGGTTTCCTGAAGCTTTACTGGTTATGGACTTACTCAGTTAATTGCACATCATCCACCAGGACTGATAAATTTGGGAGAGACACTTCTAAGTTCATTGAAGAAGAAGTCTGGAATTTTGATATGGAGAACTTGAAAAAGGTAGTTGGAAATTGGATAAAATATTCATAGATAGAAGAATTTCTAGTACTAAAAAGGGCTGCTGGGGGCCATGATGACTGTTCCTCTGATTTCCTAGTTTCTTTTTTCCTCCTGTTTTCTCAGCTCAGTGTTTAAATAAACTCTTCTGGTTATGCCTTTCACACATCGCTGCTTTTGGCTTCAAAGACTCCTTTTAATAACTTATTCTTTGGTTTCATTTCCTTTTGAACATGAAATGGTTTTAACCAAATATGCTGTATACTGCACAGCCCCACTAACAATAACAGAGAGGCAAACAGAGAGTTTATATGTAGCAGTGTGTTTGTGTTCTTTTTGCTTATACAGCCTGCTGTTATTAAGTGTTCAAAATAGTTTTTGTCATCACCATATTTTCAGAAATATCCTGTTTGGTTCATGGGTATCTACTGTTCTCCAGTGGTCCAGGAGTGGGGCAGTCCTTTAGTCCTCACTCCTGGGAAGCTCCTCCCTCTTCCTGATGCAGGGCCAGCAATCTTTGACACTGCAGGGGAGGGGCTTCACCACCGGATCCCCAGTTTTTCCGGCCCTGCTTCCAAGCAGGACGTGTCGGCAGTGCTCCTCCGAGCACAAAGATCCTAAAAAAGAAGAAAGAAATCAGAGTCAGAAGAACTGGTGGGGAAGAGGGCAGGTAGTACTCCTCCCTATATCAAAAAAACCCCTCCCTCCCTCCCACTGAGCCATTGAGAGAATCAAGAACTAGAGAGAGCAGAAAAGCCTCGGGGAGGGAGAGGACAGCGCCAGCAGTCCCGGGTTATTTTATTCCCGAGCAGCTGTGGCGCCGTAAACAGGCACCGGAGCCCTGAGGGGAGACCGGAGGAGACCCTCTCACCCCCACCCACCACAGTGATCCTGGTGGCGTGTGGCTCGGCTGGAGCTGGGGAATGGGGCAGGTCTCGGTGGACGCTGTGTAAGGTGCGGAAAATCCTGGCACCAACACGGCAGGAGCTGCAACCGTCGCTTCTTTCCTGCAGGAGCTGAGGCGACCGAAGGCTCCAAGAACAACACGTGGACAGCGGAGCACGGTAGGACTACCCCTTGACGGGGAGTCGGTGACCGGCTAAGGGTGGTAAAAGGGGGGGGAGAGGAACCCCCCAGTAACCCCCCTGCCATACAAACCCTTCTCCTGGGCAAACAAGGGTACAACCTGCCCTCTCGCTCCTTTTTCCCACTAATCCCCCACCCCCCATTAACTTCAGGCACCTTTTAGCCCGAACAAGGGGGAGACTTGGCTGACCCTCCGTTTTCTCAGCCACATGTAGAGCCCTGGGGAAGGCTGGGGCAGCCATTTTGGGGGAGAGAACTCCTGGGTGATGGCCTACTTTCATTTTTAGGTGAAACCAAAATGGCCAACCATTCAGAAGCTACAGGATCACCCAGCTACCCAGATCTGGAGACATCCCAAAGTAGTATTCAAGGCCTCCCAATAAGGCAGCCCTGTGAGGAGGAGGCAAGACAATCTGTCCTGGCTTAAAACAGAGTTAAGGAAGGAGTTTAGGGGAGACGAGTCAGAATCACCCCCAGACAGAACCTCTGAGCAGAACCTCTGAAATTCCCAACAAGAAAAGGAAGTTTTCTTTTCTGACAAAGGCTTCGCACCCAGAGTCAGTGACTTCGATGAGGACTCAGACTCAGTTTCTTCTGTGATAGAAAAGGAGAAAGGGGATTTGTCAGAGGAGGAGGAGGAGGCAGTTCCCCTGATTCAACCTAGACTGTTTCCTCAAGACCTCTACCCCAAACTATTGCCAAAGGTCATCAGGACCTTAGAACTTAACTATACTCCTAAGACACAAGAAGACAGGGAGGATCCATGTCTTCCAGAGGGTTCCACTAAGGCCATCCCAAAAACCTCAACCAAACCATTGGGAATGCCAATCCCAGCAGCCTTTTACAACATCATGATGACTGAATGGGAACACCCGGCAAACCCCAAGGCCAGTAACCCACTTATTAATAAACTGTATTCTTTTGTTCCAGAAGCAAACAGAAAACTTAAGTTACCCATGGTGGACGATCCGATAAACTCTCTGGCGTCCACCTCTGTTCTTCCAATGGACTCCGATGGACTGCCAAGAGACAATTGTGACAAAAGAGTGGAGAAAGCACTGCGAAGAGACTTTGAGGCCGCAGCGGCTTCCCTAAGAGCTTCAGCCACAGGATCCCTGTTCGCCAGGGTGGCATATACCTGGGCCTCTGACATGACCTCTGCAGGCAGTGAAGTTCCTAAGAGGCCTAAATACAATATTAAGAAAATAGCATTAGCCATCGCTTTTGCAGCAGATGCCTTGTTAGATGCCATGCAGCTGGTGGCAAGATCCATGGTGTGTAGTGTAACAGCAAGGAGAAACATGTGGCTGAGACACTGGGAGGCCGACCCAGGGGCAAGAGCCAAAATAGCTGCAGTGCCGTTCAAAGGGGTCAACCTCCTTGGAGTGAGCCTTGACCGATATTTAATAGAAGATAAAGACAAGAAAAAGGCCCTTCCCTCCAAAAGGAAGGAGGGAAGGAACAAACACAGATTTCAGCCCTTTCGTGACTACAGACGTGAGGAAAGAGCACAACACAGACCAAATAGAGGCAAATGGTTCAATAAATCCAGATACAATAAAATGCACCCTTTCCAAGGAAAAGGGAACCAAGGAGGCAGAGATCCCAAGAAGGGACTGACTGCATGACTATGCGAGGGACATAGAGGGAGTGGGAGCCAGACT
This sequence comes from Lepidodactylus listeri, assembly GCA_029233225.1. Taxonomy (NCBI): domain Eukaryota; kingdom Metazoa; phylum Chordata; class Lepidosauria; order Squamata; family Gekkonidae; genus Lepidodactylus; species Lepidodactylus listeri. Next base: position 99,144,217 of record JARCFY010000002.1, read on the forward strand.
TTTTCTCTTTTCAGACCAATGGAAAAGGACAGTAACAGACAGATGGGTACTGGAAATGGTGACCCTGGGATACGCCGTAGAGTTTTTGACCACTCTGAGACCACACTTCATGGAAATTCCCAGGAAGAAATCCACGGAACATCATGAAATCATGATATCAGCAATACAGCACCTCCTACACATCGGAGCAATCGAGCAGGTACCAGTACTGGAAAGGACACATGGACTTTACCCCGTTTTCTTTACGGTGCCCAAGAAAAATGGGGACACCAGGGCCATATTGGATCTGAAGCGTTTCAACAAGCACATCAGAAAGACAAAATTCAAAATGAAGACACTGAGGTCCATCCTAACATCATTAAAGGCAAAGGACTATATGGTATCCATAGACCTGGCGGAGGCGTACCTGCACATTCCCATCAGACCAGGGCATCACTGCTTCCTCCGGTTTGCGTACAATGGATACCATTTCCAATACAGGGCACTCCCATTTGGCCTGACGTCGTCACCACGAGTGTTCACCAAGGTGCTGGTAGCACTGGTGGCGGCGTTGAGGTTGAAGGGGGTTGCATTATTTCCCTATTTAGATGACATATTAATCAAAGCGAACTCACATAGAAAGGTGCAACAGGACCTCGAACTGACTATCGATCTACTCCAAGCCCACGAGTTCAAAATAAACAGAGAAAAGAGTTCATTGACCCCAACACAGGTTCTCAACCATCTAGGGGTGAGAATCAACACCCTACAGGACAAGGTCTTCTTGTCAACAGAGAGGGAGATCAAGCTAACAGGACTACTACATCAAGTCCTGGAAACTCCACAACAGGAAGTACTACCTCTGGGAGCCCTACTAGGAATGCTGGTGTCCTGTCAGGTCTTATTACCCTGGGCCAGGTTCCACACACGTCCCCTACAGAGATTCCTACTGAGGTACCAATCAGAGATCACACACAAACTGCCAAAGCAAGTATTATTCCCACAGGAGTTACAAAGTGAGCTACGATGATGGCTCCGCCCACAATGCTTCACAGAGGGCATGCCCCTAAGGGAACCACACAGAGTAGTCTTGACAACGGACGTGAGTCTCTTCTGATGGGAAGCCTATTCACAGGGAGTCATGATACAAGGTACATGGATGGTTTCAGAGAGATCCAGGAGTATCAACTTTTTGGAACTCAGAGCCATAAAATTAGCGCTAAACCAAATGCAGGCACAACTGTCGAATTGCCATGTGCTCGTGCAAACCAACACCACCACAGCGAAAGCCTACGTAAACAAACAAGGAGGCACAAGATTCAAACACCTACATCAGGAGGCGAAACAACTGATGCTGTGGGCAGAACAACATGTATTCTCCATCAAAGCAATCCACGTTCCGGGGATGGAGAATGTAGTAGCGGACTGGTTAAGCAGACATTTGGTAGACCGGAGCGAGTGGACACTGCACAGATCGACGTTCCTTCAAATTTGTGAAAGGTTCGGAAGTGCAAAGGTGGATCTCTTCGCATCAAGATGGAATTGTGGCCAAACTACCAGTGGAAGGGTCACTGGGGACGGACACGTTAATCCTTCAGTGGCCAAAGACACTGTTATATGCCTTTCCCCCACTACCCCTAATTCCTCAAGTCGTGCAACACATTATAGATCAAGGGGCAAACATAATACTGATAGCCCCCTATTGGCCGAGGAGGTCATGGTTTCAGGATCTGCTGAGACTATCCGTAAGGGAACCCTGGAGACTCCTGTTCAGAAGGGACCTATTGACCCAGGGAAAAACAGTACATCCCAGACCAGAGATGCTGTAATTAACAGCATGGAGATTGAGAGGAGACAATTAGAGGGCTTAGGTTATGAACCAGGGGTGGTCTCCACACTTTTGGCATCCAGAAAGGTTTCCACCAATAAAATTTACAACAGAACTTGGAGAACCTTTGAGTGGTGGTGCAAGATTAAAGGAGTTAACCCCCTCAAGACGAGGGTGGACACGGTGTTTGCCTTCCTACAATAGGGTCTGGGGAAAGGACTGAGCACTAGCACCCTTAAGAGACAAGTGGCGATGATCTCGGCAGTGCAGGTAGCGGGTAAGGGAAAATCCTTCACTAAGCACCCACACGTTAGGAGATTCCTGAGAGGGGTCACCTTATTGAACCCTCCAGTCACACCAATTCTCTATATGGGATCTAAACATGGTGCTGAGAGTGTTATGCAAGGGGTCCTTCGAACCTATGGCTTCTTGTCCTCTGAGGGAACTCACCCTAAAAATCATTTTCCTGGTGGGAATAACATCCGCACGTAGGGTCTCAGAACTTAGGGCCCTGTCAGTCCATAAAGACCTATGCATCTTTCACAAGGATAGGGTAGTCCTCAGGCCAGACCCTGCCTTCATACTGAAGGTCAACTCTAGATTCCATAGGGCAGAAGAGATAGTACTACCTTCCTTCTGCCCGGAGCTAAAACATGAAAAAGAAAAACTTTGGCACTGTCTAGACGTACGTAGAGCCCTGAGTTTTTACCTGGACAGAACCAAAGACTGGAGGCAGTCTGAAGCCTTGTTTGTCTCGTTCAAGTGGGCATCCATGGGCAAAGGTATTTCAACTTCTACCATAAGTAGGTGGGTTTAGGGACTGCATTGGTCAGGCATACAGGGTGCAAGGTGTCATCCCACCGGAAGGGGTTACTGCACACTCCCTCAGGGGGGCGGCCACCTCAGCGGTTTATCAAGCATTCCCGTCCCTAGAAGTGATTTGTAGGGCTGCCACGTGGAGTTCCGTCCACTCATTCACAAAACACTATTGTGTTGACAAACTAGCCCTAGCGGAGGCGACGTTTGGCAGGAGGGTGTTGCAGCAGGTACTCTGAGCACAGGAAGCTGAACTTGCCCACCCAAAGGGACACTGCTTTTTTACGTCCCAGGAGTGAGGACTAAAGGACTGCCCCACCGGAGAATGGAAAATTTGTACACTTACCGTGAAGCTTCCTTCTCGGTGGTCCAGAGTGGGGCAGTCCTACCCGCCCTGTCAAAGGGTTGGCTTTTGATTCTCACAGAACTCTCCTTCCTTGAGGGGTCAGCTCTTCAACCCAGGTGGGGGTGAAGGGGATCGGGAGTATTCAGGTTTTTGGTTACTGTTATTGGTTGGATATTCGTTAATAAAAGGTGTTCTTGTTTGAACTGTTCTTATGACTTATAGTCTTCTATACCTACCTGTCCATGACCATGGGTAGGGGGAGAAGGGTGGTGTTTGTTATTCCACTATACTAGGGGAAGATTGGCTTTGGAACAACTGGGGATCCGGTGGTGAAGCCCCTCTCCTGCAGGATCAAAGATTGCCGGCCCTGCACAGGAAGAGGGAGAAGCTTCCCAGGAGTGAGGACTAAAGGACCACCGAGAAGGGAGCTTCACAGTAAGTGTACAAATCTTCCATTTCCTGAACATTTAATGGGGAAAGTGGACAAAACCATTGTGAAACAGATAGGCCATGGGGTTGTGGGTAAAGGGTATGTACCTGTTAAACATGCCATACACATCCATCATGTTTCACTTAACAAATCTGCATGTGAATGGAACTGTACACATGGCAAGTGCATTAAATGTGTGTGAAAGTTGTCTGGGTAAGTGCTTTGACACTGACCTGTGGCACATCTGTTTTGGCTATTAGTTTTTCTGGAAAGTTTGAGGGAAAATGTTCATCCTCATGAAAATTTAATAATCTCTGATTTTCTTATTGTTTTAAAAGAGTAAACACAATCCAGAAAACGGTAGAACCAAAAATAGTGCTTATTTGTATGCCTATTTATTGTATGCCAGCAGATATAGAGGCAGAGGATACCTGAACATATGCATTATCTATTATGTGGAAAAAAGCACAGAGTTAATGTAATTTAGATTTAGAGCTATTTCATAATTAGCATCTGAATATGTGTGATTGCCAGCAAGGTCCCAGCCAGCTAGTGTAGGCCACTGATGTCACAGATTGTGACTTTCCTGAGTCAAGGAATTTTTAAACCTATTTTTTCCTGTATAAACAACAACAGAGCCCTTCGCAGAATTTTGGCACTTTTATTTCAGGTGTTTATTCCACAGGTAACAGATTTATGTGATCTTGGGGTGTATCAACAGAGGCATTACATCCAAATCACAAGATGTCATAGTCTTGCTGTACACTGCATTGGTGAGGCCACACCTGGAGTATTATGTGCAGTTCTGGAGGCCTCACTTCAAAAAGGATGTGGACAGAATGGAGGGTGCAGAGAAGAGTGACGAGGATGATTGGGGGCCTGGAGACCAAGCCCTATGAGGAAAGGCTGAGGGACTTGGGAATGTTTAGTCTGGAGAAGAGGTTGAGGGGAGACATGATTGTTCTCTTGTAAGTATTTGAAGGGCTCTCACTTAGAGGTGAGCAGGAAGTTGTTTCTGTTGGCAGCAGAGAATAGGATTCACATTAATGGATTTAAATTGAGGGTGGGAAGGTACTGGCTGGATATTAGGAAAAACTTTTTTGCAGTGAGAGTTGTTCAACTGTGGAATCAGCTATCTAGGGAGGTGGTGAGCTCCCCCTCACTGGCAAGTCTTTAAACAGCAGCTGGACAAACACTTGTCAGGGATGCTCTAGGCCAGAAGTTTACTCATTTGTTATGAGGGCTGGATCTGACATAAATGTCACTTTGTTGGGCTGGGCCATATGTGCCATAAAATGTAATGCGAGGTACCGGAGATCTCTCTATGTATAATAAAAGGAATTTCGAGTGGCAACATTCTATGCTTGCCAAAATCAGTTGGCTGCCTGATGTGTCACTCAAGCTGTCCCTATCCACTGCCTAAGCCTCGCCTCCAATATTCTAAACAGTTTGCTGTTCTTCTCCCCCCAATAGCCAGTTGGAAAACAGAGGTCATTTGCATATGAGGCCTGATTGGCCTTTGCCTCTAACATTCTAAACAGTTTGCTGTTGCTGTTGAGTCATTGACTGTGTCGTGAGGTAAAATATCTCCCAGTCTTCCCTTAAATGGTCACGGGAGTTGCCAAAATACATCTTCCAGTCTTCCCTTAAACAGTCACTGGAGTTGCCAAAATAAATATCCCAATCTTCTCTTAAACAGTCACTGGAGTTGCCAATCTTCCTGTGGGGCCTGGAGATCTCCCAGAAATCACTGTGTTCCCCAGCCATAGCACATAATTTCTCTTACACAAAATTTCCCAACTATTACAATTGCTGCTGTGGGCACCCCAAACCCTGCTTTCTTCAGGCTCTACCCCTCAAATGTACAGGTCTGGTCCTCCCCTTAGTATTGCCAGCCTCCAGGCAGCTCCTGGAGATCTCCAAGATCAGTTCTCCTGGAGAGAATGGCTGTTTTGAGCAATTGACTGCAATTGATATGGCATTATACCCTGCTAAGGTTCCTCTGCACCCCAAACCCTGCCCTCCCCAGGTTCTACCCCTCAAATCTACAGGTCTGGCCCTCCCCTTAGTATTGCCAGCCTCCAGGCAGCTCCTGGAGATTTCCAAGATCAGTTCTTCTGGAGAGAATGGCTGCTTTGGGGAAAGGACTCTATGGCATTATACCCTGCTGAGGTCCCTTCCCACCCCTTCCTTTCCCAGGCTCTACCCCTCAAATCTACAGGTATTTCCCAACCCAGAGCTTGCAACCCTGTAACTGGCTATGGAACTGCTTTCCAGACCCTTGGAACCCAGAAGACATCGCATAGGAAGAAGTAGTTTTCTACCTTAACTGCCACTGCTTAACCCCAAATCAACATAAGTCAGGGGTGAAGGGAACCATACCTGTTACCATGAGGCTGTCCTCCCATACTACCCACTTGGGGCAGCATAATGACTTGAGACAGCCCTGCGTTATAGCTAAACAGAAGGAAATAAACACGGCTTGCCTCCCTCTATTTTTCCCTTCCCTCTGCCACCCCGCCAGCCACAGCCGGGACATTCACCTGGAGCTTCCTTCTAGAACCTGTTGTATTTCTTCCCACAATGGGCCTTACTCCTACCAATGGGTAAACTTTATAAAGATGATTTCAGATACTGAATGGCAGTAGCCAACTTGATCAGATTGGATATGATATGCAGAGGGGTACTAGGCATGGAGATATCAGCACTGGTAATGAGACAGGAAACCTAGGTCTCAGTTTGGTGCAAGAGGATTCAATGCAGTAGGATGCAAAGAATACATGAAAATAAGTCTGAAGAAGTGAGCAGTGACTCATAAAAGCACATACCCTACCACAATTTTTGTTAGTCTTTAAAGGTGCTACTGGACTCTTGCTTTTTCTACTGCTATTATAAACCACAGCATTCAAAAAACAGTGGGGGAACATTTTAACATTCCAGGACATTCAGTTGTTAACCTAAGAGTAGCAGTTCTCTTACAAAGGAATTCCAAAGGGAGATTAGAAAGAGAGACTGCTAAATTCCAACCGATCATGAAGCTCAATGCAAACTCCTGGACTGAATTGAGACCTAGGTTGTTTTTCTCATTACCAATGCCTGCTATTGTCATTTGACATCTGAAATCAGTTCATTCTCCAAGGTATAAGGGAAGATGGACTCTCATTCCAGCTGCATCTGAAGAAGTGAGCAGTGACTCCTAGGTAAAGGTTTCCCTTGCTCGAAAGCCAGTAAAATACAACTCTAGGGATGTGGTGCTCATCTCCGTTTCCAAGCCGAAGAGCCAGCACTGTCCAAAGACGTTTCTGTGGTCATGTGGCTGGCATGACTAGACACTGAGGCACACGGAACGCTGTTACCTTCCCACTGAAGTGGTACCTATTTATCTACTTGCAATTTCTTGTTTTCGAACTGCTAGGTTGGCAGGAGCTGGGACCAGAGATGGGAGCTCACTCCGTCATGCAGCACTCGGGTCTCGAACTGCTGAACTACTGACCTTCCGGACTGCAGTTCAGCGTCTTAACCACTTGAGCCACTGCAGCCCCTATGAAAGCTCCTACTCTGACAGAAACTTAGTTAGTCTTTAAGGGGCTACTGGACTCTTGCTCCCTTTCACTAATAAGGAATGCAGGCAGCACTGTTAGGTCCCCCCCCCCCCCCCAAATCTGTTATAAATGAAAAAGGAGATCCATATAGATCTCTCTCGCTCTGGCATGTTCTCTCTAGCTTTTCCCCTCTCAACCCCCCTCCCTGAAGAAATGTGCAGGCAAACAAAACCTTATAGCTGGAAGAAAATGTTGTTGGTCTTACACAGGACTGTCTTTCTCTTTGGCATAATCTCTCTAGCTCCCCCCCACCCCAAAGGCATGTGCAAGCAAACGAAAACTTATACCTGGAATAAAACATTGCTGGGACTGACTCACTCGGTGTTTCTCTGTAGGATGCTCTCCCTAGCTCCCCCCCCCCCCCCAAGAAGTGTACAGGCAAACAAAAGCTTATACCTGGAGTAAAAAGTTGCTGGTCTTCTTAAAAGTGCTTCTGGAGTCCCTTTTTTCTCTCTCTCTGGCTCTTTCCCTCCCCCTCCTTCCCAGAGGAGGAGGGGGAGGAGCCCTCAGGCAATCAAAGGAAGGCTTTTTTTTCTCTCCTCTCCCAAGGAAATAGGAGAGACTGGGGAAAAGGTGCTGCCACACCAGAAACAGGAAGGAGGTAGCAGCAGATAGCTAGGTTCTTGGTGGGCCGGATAGGAGCCCCCTGGGGCCCGGTTGCAGCCCATGGGCCGCGTGTTTGACACCCCTAGGCTGATCCTGCATTGAGCACGGAGTTGGACTAGATGACCTGTATGGCCCCTTCCAACTCTGATCCTATTATTCTAGGCCTGTAAGAAGAGAATGGTTGATATTTACTGTGGTGAGGAGCAATTTCTCTTTGTCTCCACTTGTAGGGAACCACTGTATCAGAGTATATGCTGAGGTACAAATTGGAAACTGATAGAGGAAGGACGGAGTTCCCAGTTTTGCATCTTTACTATATTAACTCGTATGGCCAAGGGTGGGCTTTTGGGAAGGAACTGCCAACGTATCTTTTGTTTTATTAGCTATGATAATGTTTATTACTTAGCGCACTTGGGTTAACTATATCCTAATTCATGCCACTGAATTATGATTCCACACTTCATGTCATTTTCCTTAATCTTAGAGTAAATACCACATCTTAACTTTAATTAGATTACCAAATGCTTTTTAAAATTTTATGAAGTACATGAACAGAATTAAAGCAAAGGTTAAACTTAATAGTCTTAAATTACATACAATGCAGAATTTTCTTTTACGCATGGTTATGCAGAAATAGATTGGGGAGTAAAAGGGTTGGTTAGTGCTTAAACTACAAATTAGAAGTGCAATCCTAAACGGAGTTATACCTTTCTAAGCCTATTGGATTGGATCCGGACTAAATTTTCCATTAGCAAAATGGAACTTCCCCGAGTCTCTGCCCCCATTGTTGCCCACTGATCTCCACAGGATGCTGCTTCTAGGGCAGCGGTTCGTAACCTGTGGGTCGCGACCCCTTTGGGGGTTGAACGACCCTTTGACAGGGGTCACCTAAGACTATCGGAAAACACATATTTCCGATGGTCTTAGGCAGGGCTTGATTGAGTGCGAAGTCTGGCCTCCCGGCTCTTTGCCCTCAAAGGGAGCTTTCCCTTTAAGGGCAAAGAGCAGGGGTTGGTTGGGGCCAGAGCCCTGCCCCCTGCTTCCAGCAGCCCTTCCAGCAGGGGCCACGAGGAGGAAGAAGCCAGCAGGTAAATCAGTGGCTGCTTCCCCCTACCCTCCGCCGTCTTTAGGGCGCTCCACTGTCGCCTTCCCTGGGCTCCACGCCAAAGCACAGAGCCCAGGAAAGGCGGCAAAAGCTGCCCCCCGGCTGCCTTCCCTGGGCTCCACACTGAAGCACAGAGCCCAGGAAAAGCGGCAAAAGCTGCCCCCCCTGTTGCCTTCCCTAGGCTCCACACAGCCCTAGGCTCCATGCAGCAAAAGCCACCCCCCCTCCTCAGCATAGAGCCCAGGAAAAGCAGCAAAAGCTGCCCCCTCCTTCCCTGGGCTCCGTGCCGAAGTGCAGAGCCCAGGAAAGGCGGCAAAAGCCACCCCCCTGCCGCCTTCCCTGGGCTCCGGGCCAAGGCGCAGAGCCCGGGAAAAGTGGCAAAAGCTGCCCCCCCACCTACCTTCTTTTCCCCCTCTCTCCCCCCTTCTCTCTCTCTCTCTCTCCCTTTCTCTCTCTCTCTCCCCCTGTCTCTCCCCCTTTCTCTCTCTTCCCCCTTTCTCTCTCTCTCTTCCCCCTTCCCCCCTCTCTCTTCCCCTACCTTTCTCTCTCTCTCCCTTTCTCTCCCCCCCCACCTGCAACAGCCTCCCCCCCCACCTACCTTCGTTTTCTCATGGCATCTTCTGTTGAAGAAAAGTAAGTCTGAAGCCTGAGTGTTTGTTGTGTCTTGTTGGGAATAGCTTGCAAATATATGTGTGTCTAAAGTCTGTATTAAAGTTGTTTGGTGCTAACTGCCTTGCAAGAGAAAACATCTGAAAAAGTAGCTTCATTGTTGTGTGTGTTGGCAGAATTTTATGGTTGGGGGTCACCACAACATGAGGAACTGTATTAAAGGGTCATGGCATTAGGAAGGTTGAGAACCACTGTTCTAGGGTATCAGGGACCTTAGGAACAACTTAAGAGGGACTTGCAGAGAGAAGGGGGAATCAGTGCCAATTTAATCATGTTCCAACCCATTGACTTATATGGAATTAATTTGGTTTAGGGTTACATTGTTAGAAGGAGTTAACTCTATTTAGGATTCCACTTTCTGTCTGCTACAAATAACCAAGATATTTTCTGCCAGCCACCTATATAGCTCATAGTCTTTCCTTCCTAGCGTAGAGGATTTATTTATCTATCTATTGTCTTCAGGGGTCATTTCGAGCTTAGCTCTGGGAGTTGGTGCCAGCCCCCCCCCCCGGCGGGGGAATGCCTGCTTGTGTCATGGCTGCAGCAAAATGACCCCGTCCCCTGGAAAGGTCCTTTTTCCTCCAACCAGCCTTCTGAAGGTTTCAGCCACCACTGACACTATCCTCCCAGAATAGTGGTATTTCTGAGGCTTGGATTGGTAGCGGTCCCCTCTCTGCCAGCTCTTTCTCTCTCTCTCTCTCTCTCTCTCTCTGTTCTTTCTTTCTTGCCTTCTGACTTACTTCCGGTGATGTCAGGTGGTGTAGCATATGCAAATAAGTTATGCTAATGAGTTATGCTAATGAGCTCCTGCACCTCTTTTTCTACGAAATGACCCCTGATCGTCTTTACTGTTTTTGCAACCAGAGTCATAAACAGCAAACCGTCATCCCACAATAAACCTTGTTCCACAGGAAAACATGGAAGAATTTAAAGGTTGCTACTACAAAAGTTGTCATGTGATTTGACAACAGCTGCTGGAAATTTTGCCACACACAGAGTCGTTTGCCTTTGCCTCTAAGTAACCAGGATGCTTTTGCTTCTGGAGAGGGGAAGTCCTGATTAAATAAAGGAGAGATCAGTTCATCTCTTAGAGCTGAAAATTTGGGACAATCAAGCAAAATACGATTCACAGAGTCAATATTAGTGCTGCTGCAGTTACAGAGTCGATCTGAGTATGAAATCCCATTAAATCTTCCTGACATCACAGCTGAAGGTAGGGCATTTAGGCGCGCTAGCATGAATGCCCTATACTTAGGAAGAATTATCTCAGATAAGTTGTTTGGCAGGATTTATTTATATTTGTAGTATAGGTATCCCTGCCTGGATGGCCCAGGCGAACCCAGTCTTGTAAGCTGTCAGAAGCTTAGTAGGGCTAGTCCTGGTTAATATTTGAATGGGACTGTCGAGGAAGTCCAGGGTTGCTACACAGAGTTAGGCAGTAGCAAAACACCTCTGAATGTCTTTTGCCTTGAAAACCCTATGGGGTTGCCATAGGTCAGCTGTGACTTGTTGGCACTTTCCATCACTAGTATGGATATATCTGTATTTCAGGTCATCTGAATTATATTTAATGTGATTTGGTATAGATAGCTGGAGCTCATTGTATGAACTGCTTCCTTTCTTGCTTCTGCATCTTATATGTATTTTTTTCCTCTTTGTCTGGAACGTTGTTTTATTCTGGAATAACCATGCAGTGTGTGGAAGTTACCCAGTGGCAAGGGAAAAGGGGAAAACTCATCTGGGTCTACAGTTCTCATTGTACTGAATGACGAATGAACCATAAGATGCTAGGATGCAATGAGTTACCAGTGTGATGGCAAATGATAAGAAATAATAGAAATATTTTTTGAGTTTCAAACTGAAGCAGTCCAATTTGGTCCCTTTTCAGTCCAGAATTGTCTTAAATAAAGTGATTTGGGGGGCATAGTATCATTTGTCTGTTTCTTGTTCAGATAGAGATGATACGTTTAGTGTAAAACAAGGTATGGAAAATCCTTAGGGGATCATGCTATACTTAATGCTTTTGTCATTCCAATGAAACTGGTTTTTCTAGATTGACTGAACATCAATCCAGGTTCAACAATATACACTAGTCTTGGGTGAGCTGCTGTATGTAAACCTCCTCTCAACTATTTTAAGATTCAGCGGCACTTGAATGTGTGCAACTCTGTGCATCAGCTTGTTCAACAAGCTCACCTGTTATCTCACTTGAGTCCTGTCTCAGTTTAGCAATTGTGATATCAGAATACCTTCAGAAGATATTGAGGCAAAGAACTACAGGACTACAAATGTTTCAGGACTCTTACTTTCAGCCATACTTAGTAACTTCTTGCTGTACTCTTTGTTCCACACTTAACTGAGTAATGGATGTTGTTTGTACAATGAAACACAGGAATGCCAAAATCAGAAGAGAGTGCTGATCACTATCACTCATGATAGCAACAGTAACGTTAAATGTGGCACTTAAATGACACTCATAAATGTTGCTTAAATTACCTCAGTTGACCTCTCAGAAGAGAGTGGGCAGATAGTGAAGAACTGACTGCAGTAGTCAGCTACCACCTGACTTTGCTAATTTGCACCATGCTTAGTGAATATGCAGGTCATATAACTCACTTTAATGATCCTTTCAAAGGACTTGTTACACAGGTACTGTAGTCAAGAAAGTAGTTATGAAACTTACTGTAGTCTGTCATCGTTTATGGTCAATGTAATATTAACAGGAGCAAATTATATTCATTTGTAGGTGAGATTCTTTAAAGTAATAAGGGTTTTAGAGATATTATGAATTTTGGAGATGAATGCTAAATTTCAACATATGATAAGGGTCTCTTTCACACACACACACACACACACACACTCAGCAGATGTAAGGAAAGAGGCAGCAGAGGATAAAATGTTGAGGCTTATTATCTGAGACTGATTCCCCTATATTTAGGATAGGGTATAAAAATACCTGGGAAGTCAGGAAAGACAATTGTTGGAACTTGGTGACACTTTCTTGAGAAGTCTTTGGTTCAATATTATTACCCTTTTCTACATGTTTACACAAAATTGGATTGTATCATGATTAACTCTTCTTGAAACATAATTTTCTAGCTCCAGCCATTTGAAAAGCTACTCCTGATGACCCCATGGGCTGGCATGCAGGGTTGCCCAGATGGCTGCAGCTGCCAGGGAATTAGCAGGCTGGAGGCTTTGGTCTGGCTTCACTTTGGATTCTGTAGTGTTGTGGACGATGCAGTGAGCCTTGAACAAGAGAGATATTGCTTGCTTTTCCCTAGGACTCCTAATATTTGAATGCATTTAATCAGCCAGCTGGACATGCACACCCAGTTTTGGAGCTAACAGTAGTAGAGGTTAGTGTTGTTGTTTAAAAAAATAACAACAGAGTTGGCCTTAAAAACAAATTGCAGAGTTTTCACACTGTGAATTGTAATTAAAGTATAAGGGGTGCTTATTATATCAACAAACTGGCATGAGAACCCCTGAGCAGCAGGTGACCCCAAGCATGTGATGTCCCTAACAGCTAGGATCCTTCATTCACTGGTTTAGCAATCTGAAAGCCCAAATTGAAAGAAGCCCAGAGGCTGTATATTTCATTAGGTCCCAGGGGAAGTGTGGAATACAGCTTCCTTCTGCTTTGCTGGGGATATAGCCAAAAACTTTCCACCATCTCTGTTCCTGATAGAGGCTTGCTGAAGGGGGGGAAACAACCTACCGACCATCAATCTGACAATTCAGGCAGTGATGTTGCTGTGTCAGCACTATGTCCTAAATCCTATGCTTTGTATTATTTGTAAAGGAGCAGTCGAACTTTTGGGGGGCTCTCAAATGCTTGTCTTTACTGTCCAGCAGTTCCTCTAGTACTAAGCTTCAGAGGAATATAAAATACATAAATCAAAAGAAAATTTAGCTTTACCCAAAGTCATACATGTTGTATGTAATATGAACATTTCTTTTCACTTCTGCTTTTTTGGCATATAGCCAAAAACTACAAGAACAAGCACTAGGAAAATATTACTCATGCATACTATTCCTGGACAGTTGGAAGGCCTTTGCTATAATGTTAGTTCTTCAAACAAGTTAAAATAACTGGGTAGGTTGTATCTGTGTGCGTAATCCAGGAAAAAAAAATAGGGCTCTCAAACTAAACTTTGTCCTAAGCAGGCCTGCCTGCCTGCCTGCCTTGAACTCTCAAGAGGGAAATGAAATTTTCAGTCTGTATACTGAAAATTCATGAACTTTTAAACATTTTTTTTTAAAATTGTTGAAGAGGTTCCAGAACTCTGTTCCAGCATACTCCCCCAGAAGCCCCCCCCCAAGTAAATTGGTTAACTTTATTTAGGTTTCTCAGCATATTGTGTGCCACTGCAAGAAAGTAATGAAAGCATTTGCATAGAAAAGTCATACATCATGAACCATTCAGGATTCTTTGAGGATGCCAAGAAGGCAAGAATGTAGATAGGGATGCTCTAGTAGAAATGGAATGCTTGGATTTTCAGTAAGCTTTTGCCTTGCCAAAGGCTCTGAAGAAACTTGAGTAGGTTTACTGACACAATTGTAAAAAATAGAAAAGGGTAAAAGTAATGTTGGGTTCAAAAAGAATCTATGTTTGAACTAGTGCTTGTCAGGGTTGGGTGGGTGGTAGTAAGATAGTGTACAGATAACATTAAAACTGTTCACAAGTTCTACTGTTCAAAAGTTACAATGCACACATGTACAATCTATGGTTGGTATACACTTGATTGTTCTTTATATGTAAGTAATTCTCATGTTACCCACATTTATCCAGGTCCTGGTCCCCAGTTTGTAAAGTGAATATAAGTTGGATCTTTCTTATAGATAGATGTATGTATTTACATGCAGGGTGTACATTCTCTCACTGTAACGTATAAAACCAGGTTTAAGGGACTGAGGATAATCTGCAAACCAGATTGCAAGAAGTGGGCCAGTTTTCTCAAACTGAAGAAAAACAGTGTAACTTTTTATTTAGTTATTTTTATTTATTTAAAGATAAGTGTCCCAAAGCATCTTATAGTAACTTAAAAACATGAAAAAACAATGGTAAATAATATGTCATTTAAATAGTATCATTCTGGGTATGAGCTTTGGTATGGACACACACTTATTCAGACACATGGAAGCTTTTACCCAGAATAAAACTTTGTTTGTCTTAAAGGTGCCACTGGACTCAAAACTTTGTTCTGCTGCTTCAGGCCAACACAGCTATTCACCTGAATCTATTTAAATAGTATGTCATGCAGGCCTGTAGTCAGGATTTTTTCAGTCGGGGGTCATTTCTTAGGAGGCACTGGCTAATGAAAATAAAGGAATACCTGACTCCTTCCCCACGCCTGCTGCCATTTTGGGGCCCTGGGCTGGACAGGAAGTCATAGGGCCTTGCCAGTAAGTGGGGGGGGGGGGGCTAGCCCTGAGATGCCCCACTGTCGCTACAGGCCTGATATCATGGTAAATAGTAAGTCATTTAAAATAAAGATACATCACAAGCAATGCACAACATTTTAACAGTGAAGGATAGTCAAATTCAATCTCTCAACAAAATTAACCCCAAAATTAATCTAAACAAAATAGTTTTTACTATTGTCCTAAAAATGATGAGCAAAGGTGCCAATCATGTTACACAGGTAATGGCATTCCACTTGATGCTGCTGCTGAAAAGATGTTGCTATTCACCAAACCTTTGAGGGTGATGTCACAGGAAACAACTTCATCAGATGACCTCAATGCCTGAGTGGGCTGAAGTTGGAGAATATAGACCTTTGGTATTAAACCATTTATCACTGTAAAGGCCAGAAACAGTTTTTTGGTCCAGAAACAGATTGATCACTATAAGAGTAGAGGCAAAATTGATGTAATATAATCCCAGTGGTTACCCTATCAAAGAATAACTAATCAGCCACATTTTGGGCTAAGTAAAGTGTAATTTGCTTTACAGTAATCTAATCTAGCAGATCCTTGACGTGGTCTCTGTGCTTCACACTGATGGGTTTCTGCGCCTGCGCAGGAATCCTTCGGTATAGTAGAAAGCTCTTTCTAAGGATTTTCGCGCCCAGCACCTCCAGGCATGTGCGGAGCCCCCACTGCTCATGCCTAGAGGAGCGGGCACAGACATCCCACCAGTTCTCTTCTGACCACTGCGCTGCTAGCAGCTCTTCTGTTCAGCTGAGTCCTTCAAGGAAAAGCTCTTCTTTACCTCTTCATTTTGCCTTTTTCTACTCTTTCTCCTTCTCTCAACACTTTACTTCTATCTTTCTTAAAAATTAAAAAAAATCTTTCTCCTTGGGTGGTGGGGTTCTTTCCTTCTGCCTTCGGGCTTCCCCCCTCCCCCTGTATATTTCATCTCTGTTTTTCGGCTTATGGCTACGAGGTGGGGCTGCTTTAAGCGTTGTTTATCTTGCGGCTGCAAAATAGCAACTCCTGACGGCCACTCCTTGTGCATTCTCTCCCTTGGAGAAAGTCACCGGCCTGAATCTTGTCCTCACTGCACCAAGTTCAGCAATCAAACATGCAAAAACAGAGCGGCCCGCCTCAAGGTAGCGTTACTTGAGTCGGCATTGCTTCCAGCATCGACGTCGACAGCGATGACCTCCTTTCCATCGGCATCGACAGCTGACTTCGCTGGCCCTTTGACATCAAGGCCGTCGTCCGACATAACTCGACCCGTATCAAAGCATCACACCCCAATGCAGTCTACGACTTCGACGCCGATCAAAAGGAAGAAGAAGGACAAATCAGAAAAACGCCACAAGGCTCCATCATCAGCCTCTGGCAAGCCTCCTAGTAAGGCTCTGACTTCGGTCTCCAAGCAGGTAGCACACCCTGATGTTACCTCGGTACTGAAAACTCCTTTGGTTGTGCCTCCACCGCCTCCTGAGCTGACTACCATCACTCTTTTGGACTCTCCTATTCAGCATGATGCTCTGCCGGACCACATTTTAGAGGCACAGGAGTTCCTCAAGACCAACCAGGAACAGTTATATGCTCCATCACTGAGATACCCGAGCTCTCATTCCTGGTCTTGATCACCATCTGAGGGGTCCCTCTCCTATGCTGAGTGACCCTCCTCACCTGGATAGGGGCAACAGGGGTGATTACCGACCACTGCCACATTGATATCGCTCTCCAAGACAGTCTCCATGATATGGGTTGCCCAAACATTGATCTCCTACCTCGACGCGCTGGGCCTACGCTTCTCCGGTGGCACTCTGGGATCGACACCATCCTCCCTACCCATATGGAGGTTACCCACCATCCACATCGATGCCTTGGATCCCCCTGGCTACCCATTCTGAGTGGGACAGGCACTCTTATCGGGCTCGATCCAGATCGCCAGTGTGGCCACGTCTACTGCCGTCAGCGACACAGTCAAGATCCCCGGCCTGGACCACGGTCCACCAACGTCCGCCTCTGCCATTGGCACCGAGCGCCACTGAACCACAAATGGCTACGGCATCAAAACACTCAGTGCAGGACTCCCGGCCGATACAGATGACTCCGCCTCCGGCCCAGTCAATCCAGACAGAAGCAGCACCTGCCTCTTCCTCATCTGAGTGGGATTTCAATGCCGATCAGTCCAAACGTAGCTCCCCTGTCGACCCATCCCCAAAACCCGATGTCGCAGACAATCTTCCCTTTGGAAGATCTCACTTCCTATGGAGACCTTATTAAACGAATGGCCCTCTCCTTGGCCTCCCCATCGTACAACCAAAACCTATTATCACTGATCCAGTGTTCGATATCGTGCAGATGGACACTTCCACCTCGATCGCACTGCCAATGTCTGCGGTCCTCCTCCAAGCTGCCGTCAAACCTCCTTCAAGGATCCCCCTTTCATCTTCTGTCGCCGCAACTCACCCTAACCACTGACATGTTGACGTGGGGATGGGGGGCACACCTCAGTGGACATAGCACTGGTGCGCGCTGGGAACAAGACCTGAGGTCCCACCACATCAATTACCTCGAACTCCTGGCAATCTTCTTCACACTTCAGACCTTTCTACCCCTAGTGAGGGGACGCTGTGTGGACATCCTAACAGGCAATACCACTGCAGTCTGTTACATCAACCGTCAGGGCGGCATGGTTTCTTGCAGCCTTTGCCACCTGGCGATCCAACTATCTACCTTGCTCGTACTAAGCCTACCAGGAAAACACCCAGGCTTTTTGTTTCCTATGCATCACACCTAATGGGCAAACCCATCACTGCCCAGAGACTCTCCAGATGGATTGTGGGGCTCATCAAACTTACCTATGAACTTACCAAGACCCCACTTCCAGGGCCCATCCAGGCACACTCTACCAGGTCTATAGCCACCTGTATGGCATTCCTTAAGGGTGTCTCCTTGACTGACATTTGCACGTCTGCGACTTGGGTTACTCCAAACACTTTCATCAGGCACTATGCACTGGACGCTCAAGTAGCTGCCCGCTCTGCGAAGGGTCACCTTATCCTTTCAGCTGCTTCTCAGTGATAGCCTGCCTGCTCCCTCCTCCAGGTGAGACACTGCTCGCTACTCTTCCATCAATGTGAAGCAGAGACCACATCAAAGTTAAACAGGTTGCCTACCTATAACTGATGATCTTTGAGTGGTCATCTGTGCATTCATACTACCCGCCCATCCTTCCCCTCTGCTGCCAGGCTTTCCTACTATTCTCACGCTTGGTTGCAGCGGTCAGAAGGAACTGGCGGGATGTCCGTGCCCACTCCTCTAGGCATGCACGGTGGGGGCTCCGCGCATGCCTGGAGGTGCTGGATGCAAAAATCCTTAGAAAGAACTTTCTTCTATACCAAAGGATTTCTGCACCTGCGCAGTGTGAATGCACAGATGACCACTCGAAGATCATCAGTTACAGGTAGGCAACCTGTTTTTACAAGGACATGTGTCTCTTTGGCCAGGACTGCTTCTATACAAGAGTGAGAAAAACCACTCTGCTGTGGAAATAGCAGTGAGCGAGATGGAAGCACACAGAGATTGCAGCCGTCCTCACAGCCTATCCTTGTGTCACTCACAGCTAGCACTTCCCCATCCACCTCCTTCCTGCTTGTCATATCAGTACAGAAGCAATAAGTGGATGACATATCTTGCTGGGCCTCTTCACAACCCAGCAATCCCACCCCCAGCAGTTGAGTTGCAGCTCACAGCTGAGCCACAGCTCAGTTGTTAAAGGAAAAAAAGCCCTGTTAAAGGACTAGGAGGGGATGCTTGAGCACTAAGCTTTGCCCCTTTCCCAATTGGCTTTCCTACAGAGTCTGTGCTTGCAGCTGGCCTGCCGTTTCCCTTTTAAGTTGGAGTAAAGTAGATTTTTCTTTGCTCCAATATAAAAGGGAAAATGCCAGGAGGCCCACAAGCAGGGCTCACAGTGAGCATAGCATCATGTGGAAGATCCCAAATGAAGTGGGGGTTTGCTGTGTTCTACCCAAAGGACCACAATTGAAATACTGCTATAAAGTCATAATTAAGGGTGTGCGTTCGGTATATACCAAGCCAAATAAATACCTGAAAAATACTGTTTCAGTATTTTGCGGGTATTTATTCAGCTGACTACAGATCAGAGTCCTGCCCCTGACACAGGACTCCACAGTGAAGGGATTTAAACTTTAAATATATTTCCTTCCCTCTTGGGCTTGTGCTACCTCTATGGTGCAACTCCCTAGTGAAGGGAAGATAGTTTAATTTTAAATACCTTCACATAATGGGGGGGTTGCCACGAAGGTGGCACAAGCCCCAGAGGGAAGGGAAAGTAATTAAATTTAAAATACCTTCCCTTCCCTGGGGAGGCGCTGCTGTGGTGCACCTCCCCAGCGAAGGGAAGGTATTTTAACTTTAAATACCTTCCCTTCTGTCTGAGGCTCATGCCACCTCTGCAGCATGACACCCCAGTGAAGGGGAGGTGTTTTAAGTTTAAATACCTCCCCTTCTCTGGGGAGTCACGCTGTGTAGGTGGCATGAGCCCCAGAGGGAAAGGGAGGTATTTAAAGTTAAAATACCTTCCCTTCACTCACCAAGACATGCTGTAGTGCAGCTCAGCACTACAGCTCAGCACAGTGAAGTTCTCTCTCTGTAGGGTATAATGGATCTGAATATATTCAGATCCCTGAATACTGACCGGAATACCAGTGGAATACCAATAGCGGTATTTGGGTATATTCTGGTATACATATATTTTTTGGGTCCAACAGACCTGAATCCAAAATAACCCAAATTATTTTTTTTTTTGCACACCCCTACTCATAATGTTGCTCCTATCCATCACTGCTATTTGACAACTATGCCAGGTCCAGGAGCACCCCTAAATTGAAAACTTTCATAATCACTGAAAATACAACATGTTCCAAAACAGATTGAATCCCAGAGCCTGGACTGACTGAACTTTTAATCAGCATCAAATATATCTTGTATGTATTAAACTTCAGTTTGTTTATCCAGCCCAACATTGCCTTTGAGATACTAAATGTACTGTCTCCTTAGGAAATTATGAAAATGAAAGTTGGAACTGGATAGCATCAGTTTACCAGTGATTTTGTGTGGTCCTCAGGGCCAGGGCCAGCAGCAACCACCAAGCAACTTGCTAACATGTAATTTGAGCAATTCACCAAAGTGCCATAGTGGCTGCAACTTGATGCCATACAACTCACCTGAGCTCAGCAGCAGCATCTACACAAACTGCATGACTTGGCAAGGCCTGGCAGTAGCCACCACACAACTCACGTGACCTGAGTGACTGTTGCTACTACTTCACTTTTGCAACTTGGCCAGACTTTTCCCAGGAAGAGGCTTCCAGGGATGAGAGGGTGGGAAGGAGTGTTGTGTGGTGGCTAGAGTATCAGACTGGAATCTGGCAGATCCCCATTCTGCCATGGAAGCTTGCTGGCTGACCTAATCTACCTCACAAAGTTGCTGTCAGGATAAAGTGGAGGAAAGGCAAATGATGTACGCTGCTTTGTATCCCCAATGGGGAAAAAGATGGGGTATAATACAGGGGTCATTTTGAGCAGGAACATGCAGGAACGCTGTTCCGGGAGTAACAAGCCCAGGAGCCGGCACATATGGCGATGCACTGTGGAAAAAAGAAAAAGCATATTCTAACTTGATCTGTATTTTCATGCTTGTTGTAGGGTAGCTTCCCTGCAAGAGCAAAGGGAACCTAAAGTGTCTTTAGTCAAAGTGTAAAGCTGGCTTGCCAGCTCTGAGTTGGGAAATACCTGGAGATTTTTGGGGTGGAGTCTGTGTGGTGGGTGTTGCCTTCTGACACATTTCCAGTGATATCAGGGAGTGTGGTATGTGTAAATGAGCTGTGCTATTGAATTATCCTAATGAGCTCCTGCACCTCTTTTTCTACAAAATGACTCCTGGGTATGAATGAAATAAATAAATAGTAAATCTGAAAATAGTTGTAAAATAGTAAATAGCTGAAGATAAAGAGTAGGGAGGAGAGAGGGAAGTAGGGAAATGGGTTAGCATATGGCAGCTGCCACCAGGAGAGAAAAAGGAAATAGTATGGGGAGGAGGAAATGGGGAAATGAAGTGACTCCCACAAGTCCTTGCAGGTCTCCTGACTGTTAGTTTCTGTTCCCTTCCTGATGCACAGAAAGAAGATTCCCATTAGTAATAGTACCACTAAAGAATGCCTTTCCTGGGCTGATTCCACACAAGTGCTTTGCTTCACTTTCCTCCTGGGTTTAATTGGTCCAAATCAGTGTTCGCGTTTCCGCATTACATGAATCTGATCTGGGTTGATGCCGGTTCTTCATTTCCGCATCTGTCCTTGCCTTGAATCTTAAGCCCCCACCCGTCTCCCCCCTTTTTAATGTAGGCCGAGTTGCGTTATGACGTCGTGACACAATAAAGCCGTGATTGGCCATCTGAGCTTCCAAGCCCACGAAAATCATCCGTGTAAGAAAAAAAAGCTTGCTCCAGAGTTGGAGGGGAAATAGAGGGTGGGAAAGGGATGGGAAATGAAGGGGGAATATGCAACACTAACACATGTAACCCCTGCAAAAATGGTGTCCACACCACCACACCACCCACAATACATTGGCCTCGCAAAAAATGTTAACCACACAACGATGGATCGATGTCGTGTCGTGTTGTTGTAATGCAACGGGGGGGGGGGACAGGTCGTGCTGCGCCTCAAAGCCATCAATACATATTTTTATAGTGGCATGACTCAGGCACGACTTTTGTGCAAAAGATGCAACACAGAAATGTGCAGACATCAACAACAAAAGTACATTTTTAAAAAGACATTTAAATGCCAGTCAATGGTGGATCAATGTCGTGTCGTATTGTTGTAACACAACAAAGCGGGGAACAAAAAATTCTCCGCTTATGCCAAGGCGGGAAAGGGGAGAGAAAGAAGTAGAGGGGCGTTAAAGGGGTGGAGCAAGAAACCCCGATTTCGGAGTTCCCCACTTGAATGCCCCGACTTTACTCCCATGCCAACCCCCCCCCCCCCCCCGAAAATCCCGGAAACGGAAGATCTGGGGAAACGATGATTACATTCGGGCCAACTGCAGACCCGGATCAACAAGTGGGGAACTGTTGCTCTGCTCCAGATTTTATCGGGGAGTGATGCCGGGGCAACAACTAGTGCGAAATTGGCCCTTCTCTTTTAGAAATACAGCACATTTGCAGCTATTTTAAAGATCAAGAAGCCAGAAATTAACATTTTGACATTCTCCGAAAGGCTTATGGGGAGAAGCATATGTTTATTAATGCTTTATTGTTAGGTTACCTCTTGTTATCACATCACCATCATAGAGTTGAATCCAACCAACTTTTCCAACAGGGAGAAAATGGAGGAGTGGCTTTCCTTTAACCACCAAAAGGCTCTGATAAGGATCATGGGATATAAATGAACAAAAGCCATGTGTGATAGAAGCAGTAGTAAGGAGGAAGACAGGATGAATTGAGGGGGAAAGGTGGCTGGATCCAACCCATCATGAAAAGTGCTGATTCTGATATATGATGAACTTTCTATGGTTTGAGTCACTGTGTACATTTTATAATCCTTGCACAACTCTCTCTTCAGAAATAAACATTTATTTCTGTCTGCACATCACTGGACTCTGGAAACATTTGAGAAAAAGCCAGAAACATATTAAAATAGCCATAATGAAAGTTTTCCATTTATGATTGGAATATTTTGACTACACTGTGTCAGTCCAAATGACATTTCTTTTATTGATAAATTAATGTAATCTATGAAGAAACATGAATATGGCTTTATTTTACCGCTGATTTATAAAACACTTTTGCTAAGAAGTTTAATCAGCATTTAGTTGATTTATCAAATACATCTGTTACTTGTTACCACAAAGCTCACTTTGCAGAAATAGACTTGTCTACAGTGCTAGTTTCTAGCTTTCCTTCTCCTTTGTTATGATTATGAGAGTTCCATGGGTATCATACCTAGATGTATTATGTTTGAGATATGCAGCTGATAAGTAGAGTTGGACTCTTTATCATTCTTCTACATTCATTAGTTCCTCCATAGTGTGTTTAACATTTTAAAAGACTCGTGTGACAAAAATATATCGATTTCAGTCAAAACGCCTTTATTCACTTTAAGTTATTTTTTTGCTTTTCTTTAGTCTCAGAATGGCAAAATGTTTAGATTTTGAAGTGTTAAAGGTATCTAGTTGAAAGGAAGAATATAAGGAAAACATAGCCTAATACAAAAATGTTAATTGGGTTGGTGTAAGATGGGGCTGCCAGGTAGACAAACTATCTGTTAGTTTCCATTGCCGGGGCAATGTTTAAAGAACAGCCAGAAAGGAAATTCAACGAAGTATTTTAGTGCAATATTCTAGTGCAAGCAAGAGGTTCAGATAGAAGACAGTGGCAACTGAGTATTGCACTTCTTACTGCTTGTTTTCAAAACCCACAGAAGTTTTCACTGTTTGATGCCGATGTTTTTGACTCTGCGTGATCCTTGTTATCTTGAAAGAGAAATAGAAACTGCTGCCTGCTGCCACTATCATCGCATGTCTTTTAAAAGTTTTATTAAAATGTATGTCACAGTGCTGTTTTTGGTTTAAGAGCTCTAAAGCTTTGCTGTCTTTAATTTCTGTCCCAGATTGCAATTACTGAGCTCTTCGTCGAGTAAAAATGGATTTTACTTAATATGTTTGAGAGCAACATTTTAGGCTATTTTTTCTTTCCAAATGCCTAAGTTTTGGGGGGTTTCTAGAAATAAAACATTGTTTTTCCTGTTGCTTTTGGATATTTGGTTAATATAGCAGAATTTGCCCAGTCATTGAAGTGTAATCCTGAGTGTGGTAAATAAATCTCCAAAGAAGTATATTGGGAAAAAAAGGTAAACTTGCATTTATTCAGGTAGATCCAGTTCACATTCAGGTTTCAGTCAAAAGGAGAGAAAGAAGCCTAATCATGTGTGCGGGAGTATGAGGGCATTGTACCTATAGGAGATACCTGAAGAGATGTGTGTCTTCATGGAAGGCCATGTGAAGCGAGTGTGAGAGGACAAAGTGAGAGAGAGGAGGGGGTCAGAGGGCAGCTTCCAGGTTAAGACAAAGAGAGGCATCCCATTCAAGGAGATGGCATCTATACACAGAGTGATGTGGTGCCCCCCAATGTCAAGGCTTGCAGAGTTTCTCACTCCAATACTCCCTCTTGACTCTGTATGTCTTCGAGGTTCACAATGTTCAGGTTGTCCCACAGGCCTTGGTATTTGTCTGTTGGTAGCGTTTTAGTAAATATTTCCCCTGTCATTTTCTCAGTAGGATAGTAGTGTAGCCTGACAACTCCTTGTCCCTGCAGGACCCTTATATACTGGTTCCTAATTCCAATGTGCTTTGACCACATGCTGTTCCTTTCTGAGAGGGCTCAGAACCTGGCAAAGGTTCCTTAATACCAGAATCCTCCAGTAACATTATAAGCCACTCTAATTCTCTGTATGCTTCGGAAGCTGTTAAAAATTCTGCTTCAGTAGATTTATCAAATAGATTTAGTAACATTTCTATACGGGTCTCTGTATTTCCACTTTCTTGTAGCCCAATTGAGAAAAGTTCTCTAAACAAAGAAATCTTGCTAGCCTGGTCTTGCTCTCCATAGACCTTTCTTAAGGCTTCGATCATTCCTTTTGCAGTTTCTTGTCCTTTTATGTACACCAATTGGGAATTAGCCAGTGTACTTATAATTAAAATTTGTGCTTTACCATCTGCATTCTCTCCTCTCGTGATCTCATTTTCAGACCCTGAAGATCATGGAGCAGTTAATGAAAAAATAATGTTTTTCCTATTGAGTTGGTTCTCAGTTCTAAAAAGCCATGTGCTGAAATGATCTCTGTTAAGTTTCTCTAGGATTGCATATGGTTGTATCATATTAGCAATGCAGAAAGAAGGGAGAGAGGGGGAAAAGTTTCTGCACTCAGAGCTTGGGATCAGCTGTTAAACAAATTCACAGCGTGTTTTGTTCTTGCCAGCAGGCAGTGAAACCTTCTCATTGCTCAAACAAGAGAAAAATAAGAAAATTTCCTTTAAAACTTTAAAATTCACTCTGGGCAACCATAACATTATTGGAATATTTGGTTAATATTGCAGAGTTTTTGCCCGGTCACAGAAGCATTATGCTGAGTGCAGTAAATAAATCTCCCAAGAAGTATATTGCAAAAAAAGTAAACTTACATTTACTCAAGATAGATTCGGGTGAGTAGCCATTTTGGTCTGAAGCAACAGAACATATTTTAAGTCCAGTGGCACCTTTAAGACCAACTAAGTTTAATTCTGGATATAAGCTTTCGTGTGTGTGCACACTTCTTCAGATATCCCAAAAATTTCTGGTATTAACTGTGTTGTCCTAACATGGGAGGATGAAGAGAGTTTGGCTATCTAGCTGGTGTACCGGCCATCTTATGCACCAGCAGATACCCTGCCAAACTTGTTGGAGGCAGGGTTGGATTGGGCCTTGGAGTTCCCCAGACTAATACTGGATGGGTGTTGAAAGAATGTGCAGACCAGTTGGTGGGGGTTCTCACTAAGATCTTTAACCGGTCCTTACACCAGTCTATTGTTCCATCTTGCCTAAAGTCCTCAATTATCGTTCCCCTGCCCAAAAAATCCACAGTCAGTAGCTTAAAGGATTATAGACCAGTTGCACTCACTCCGGTTGTGATGAAGTGTTTTGAGAAATTGGTACGGAGTCATATTGTTTCATGCCTTCCATCCACACTGGATAGTCACCAGTTTGCATATAAGGCAAATAGATCCAGAGAGGATGCTATCACTATCACTCTCCATACTGCTCTGTCACATCTGGAGCAGCCGGGGAGTTATGTGAGGCTGCTGTTTGTGGATTTTAGTTCTTCCTTCAATACCATCCTCCCACATAGATTAGTGCCCAAATTGGAGGGCCTTGGACTTTCCAGCTCCATATGTTCCTGGATTTTGGACTTCCTGACAGCCCGCCCTCAGAGGGTTAGAGTAGGGTCTCATATGTCCACAGCCCTTACCCTTAACACCGGCTCTCCACAAGGCTGTGTGTTGAGTCCCCTGCTCTATACCCTCTATACGCAGGACTGTACCCCCACTCACCCCAGCAATACTATCATCAAGTTTGCTGATGGCACCACTGTGGTGGGGCTCATCTCTGGGAATGATGAGTCTGCTTATCGGGATGAGGTAGAACGGCTTTGTGTGTGGTGTAGGGAAAATAATCTGATTCTTAATACCACCAAGACCAAGGAATTGGTGGTGGACTACAGGAGGGACAAAACGGACATTAAGCCACTGTTTATTGGTGGAGAATGTGTGGAAAGGGTGGCTACTTTCAAGTTTTTGGGAGTGACTATTGAACATAATCTGACCTGGAGTGCAAACACCACTGCTCTGGTGAAGAAGGCCCAGCAGAGGCTTTATTTTCTCAGACTTTTAAAGAAAAATAATTTGAATGAGAAAATATTGATGTCTTTCTATCGTTGCTCAATAGAGAGCATTTTAATATACTGTATCTGTGCCTGGTTTGCTAGTTGTACGGTTGCAGATAGGAAAGCACTCCAGAGAGTCATCACCACAGCCCAGAAGATAATTGGCTGTCCTCTCCTACTTCTGGAGGAACTGTACAGTTCTCGATGTCTGAAAAAAGTGAAGAACATCCTACTGGATTTATCACATCCTGCATATTCCTTGTTTGAACTGCTGCCTTCGGGCAGAAGATATAGGACAATCAAAACAAGGACAAATAGACTAAAAAACAGTTTTTACTCGAGAGCTATTATTGCCCTGAATGCTGCATGAGACTGAATCTGGGGGAAACAGTGGTTTGGTTGCTATGTAAATCACAAGGGAGAAGCAGTCGTGAATGTCTGTGTGAGTGCGCATAATTATATGTTGCAAGTCACTGAATGATGGCACTTTTTAATTTCATTGTACTATGTACAATGACAATAAAGAATATTATTATTATTATTAATAGTTCTGGGGGACTTCAGCACCCATTGTGACAAGGCTGCCCCCTTACAGGTGATGGACCTAGTGTCTTCCATGGCAGCACTGGGACTCTCTGTTTGTATAAGGTCCCACACACCAGGCAGACCACACACTAGATTTGATCTTTGCAGTAGGGATAAATGTGGATCCGATTATTACTGATGCAGTGGCATGGTTGGACCACTTTGTCCTGAAGGTCCGTTTGCATACCCCAGCACCTTCCTGCTTAGGTAGCAAGCAGATTTATGCTTGCCCATAGAGAATAATGGATTCAATTGGTTTCCAGGATGCTCTGCGGGATCCGATGCCCCCCAGCAACTCGTTGGATGTGTTGATAGTAGAGTGGCATAGCCATCTGTCTGAAGCCATCAACGAGATCGCTTTCCAATGGTCTCTTTGCCCCTGCTCCAGATTAGCGCTATGGTATACCCCAGAGTTTTGGAATCTGAAGTGGGAGCTTAGATGGCTAGAGTGAGCTTGGTGATGGACTTATTTATTTATTTATTTATTTATTTATTTATTTATTTATTTATTTATTTATTTATTGCATTTCTACTCCACCTTTCCAGCGAACTGGCTCAACTGACTTGTGATGAAGCCACAAGAACATTTTATAGGATGCTTAATAAGTCCTACAAGAATACTATGTGCCTTCCACTGCATCTGCAAGCTCACACCCAGCACAATTATTTAGGGTAATTAGGTCTCTAACTTCTCTCTCCCTGAGGCTGAGGACAGACTGGCAATCTGGGGTGGGAGAGCTCCGCTTCAGAAGCGGGGGAAGGGAGCCAGTTCAAACAGCCGCAGCTGTTCCCCAGCTCCCTTCCATACTCACCCGCTTGGGAGCTGCTTCCTTTCTGTCTCAGAGGGACACCGGCAGAAAGTGGCGTCCAGGGGCCATCTGCCACTTGGATCCCACTTCCCGACTGTGTGGATGGGAAGAGGCGGGATTCAAGCAGAAGCGGCAGTGTGAACACGTCATTGCAGAGATCTACGCATGAGCACTCATGCGCACAAGCAGCCCCAATGCAGGAGGGGGGGAGATTTTAAATTTCTAGACTGCTGTTGCGGCCATGCACCTATGTGCATAGGCACCCATGCGCATATTGCCGAAATGGCCCCGCAGAGGCTGGCCTACCTGGGGCCGCTCTGCAGCAGTCTGAATGCTCCATTCCGGCATGTTCCTGCAGGAGTCTGGCCAGTGTGAACGGCCAGCCCTGGAGCAGTTTCCCCCCGCAGCTTTTGGCCCCGCTTTCCTTCAGCTTCAGAATCCCAGTCTGTCCTCAGCCTGAGAGAACCCAAAATATTAGTAAATTGGCAACTAGCTGTGAGGCTTTTGTGAGCTTTTTTGCAGATAGTCTTATTGCTCTGCCAGGACCTGCCGGCCAATTTATATACAGTTCTGGAGGCTCCTTGGCCATCTTCAGGTCTGACTTTGGACCAATTCATCTGACTCTCCCGGAACAATGTTGACAGGATCCTTGGAGTGGTAAAGCCCACCACTTGCCTCCTAGACCTCTGTCCTTGATGACACATTGGCCCTAGACCCATTCCAGTCTGGCTTCTGCCCTGGCCATGGGATGGAGACAGCCCTGGTCACCCTCACAGATTATCTCCGCAGACATCTGGATTGAGGCAGTTCAGCTATGGTGTTATTGCTTGATCTGACAGCAGCATTTGACACAGTGAATCACAATCTATTAACTCTTCACCTCACCAATGTGGGGATTCAAGGAACAGCCTTGCAATGATTTGTCTAATTTCTCCAGGGTTGGGGAAAGAGTGTGGCGCTATGGGAGAAAGTTTCATCATGATACCCTTTGATGTGTGGTGTCCTCCAAGGAGCTATTCTCTCCCCAATGTTATTAACATCTATATGTATCTCCTCGACCAGTTGTCACAGAGATTTGGGCTGGACTGTCATCAGTATGAGGATGACACCCAGCTGTATCTGCTAATGAATGGCCAGCCAGGCACAGCCCCTGAAAATCTGTCAGAGGGTTTGGGGGCGGTGGCTGAAGCAGAGCTGGCTTAAATTAAATCCATTGAGATAGTTATGCCCTTTTACAACACTGGGGACGGTTATCCACTCTTATGGAAATATTAGAAAGGAAATTTCCCTCAGCTGAAATAATTTTGGCTGGGGACTTCAACGCGAGAGTAGGAAAAGGTCTTTCAGTATTTCTCAGAGCTCTTGGACTTAATCAGAATGATACCCTCCCCCCTTTCCTCTCCCTAGAAAGGCTGTCCAAAGATTGCCATATAAACTTGGCCGGTATCTATCTTACCAAGTTCTGTTTCCAATTTAGTAGACTATGGCTGAATGGACTTACTTGCTTTCCTAAAGCCAATGAATTTACATTTATTTCTTCAAAAGGGAGTAGTGTAATTGATTACTTTCTAGTGTCTCCCGCTCTGGAATCTTATGTCCAGAATTTCGAGGTAGGGGAATATATTGCTAGCGACCACTTCCCTGATTTTAACCCTCAACACTAGCTCTTTAGCCGACCTTCCCTATCTATTTACTCCTCTGACCTCTGAGCCAGAAATCTTATTAAAAATCCGGTGGAACAACCATTCCACCCAGGTTACCTCCAGTTTACTTAAACTTGGACCTACTCTTGCCCTTAGAGCCTCTCTAATTGATAATATGGAACCTACTCTAAAGATTTCAGTTTATAACACTTTGATTTCACATTTCGCTCAGGCACTTTGTACAAATTCTAATCATTCTACAAAAAAGAATAGTGGGGGCACCCAATCTTGGTATCCTGCAGAGTGCAGAGCACTAAAGTCCCAACTACGTAATATCTATAGCCAATTTCGAGCTTCTAATGATCCTGCCCTCCTTCCAAAGTATTCCCAGGTTAAAAAACAGCTACAAGAGAGCTTGAAAGAGAAGAAGATTGAGTTTTTTAACAACCAATGGGAACAATTATATCAAGCAACTGTTCTAAATCAATCAAAGAAGTTTTGGGCCATAGTTTCAGGTTCTTTACGTACAGGACCCTCACCTAAATCTGCAATTTCATCTCACGCATGGTTACAGTATTTCTCTGCACTGTTTCAGCAGAACCATGACTGTAAGAATAACTCATATGATCTATGTGGCAAGGATTTACCAGACTGGCCACCCGTGACCCCTGAGGAAATGATAGAATTAATCAATCAACTGAAGTCTGGGAAAGCCCCCGGTCCTGATTTGATTCCCCCAGAGTTCTTAAAGACTGACCCAGAATGGTGGGCTACCCCTCTTGCTTCCCTTTTTACCATGATTAATCAGACGGGACTTATCCCCGATGCTTGGCGGAATGCAATTGTAGTCCCAATCTATAAAAAGGGTGACCACACAAACCCTTCTAATTATAGGCCAATTAGCCTTCTCTCCACCATAGGCAAATTGTACGCCAAGTATCTGTTAACTAAACTAACTTTATGGATGTTCCAGCAAAGTATTTTAGGCCCCAAACAACTTGGGTTCTGCAAGGGCAAATCTACAATAGATCATTGTATTACCTTAGCACACCTAGTTGATAAGTACACCACATCTAGAAATTCCAAACTCTATACAGCTTTCTTGGACCTTAAAGGTGCTTTTGACTCTATTGACAGAGAGTTACTATGGACTAAATTGTATCAATCCAACACTGGTAAGAGACTCCTAAAACTAATTATAATGCTACACACTTCCACCACCTGCCAAATCAAATGTTCATCTGAAGGGGAATTAAAACCAAAAATTCCCTTTAATAAAGGAGTTAAACAGGGATGCATACTTGCCCCTTTTCTATTTAACTTATTTCTCAATTATTTGGCTCCCATCTTAGCAGAAGATTTCCACTCTCCTAAACTGGGCTGTCTTCGAATACCCATCCTGCTATATGCTGATGATACTGTACTACTCTCATGCACAAGGGTGGGGCTCAGGCGTCTGCTAAACAGATGCCTTAGATATTTCCTTGAGAATAAGCTACTCCTCAATTACGAGAAATCTAAAATATTAGTTTTTGCTAAGTCCTGCAAAAGAAAGAAATAGAGCAGGTCAAGCATTTTAAATACTTAGGTCTCTATTTCAGTTATAATATTTCCTGGTTACACCATCGCAAATCTATGATTAACCTAGCTAGCATTAATGCAGCAGCCATCTCACGTTTCTTCTTTAATAGGGGCAACCAGTTTGTGCCAGCTGCCTTAAAAGTGTTTAAGGCTAAAGTGATCCCACAGATACTATATGGTATTCCAACATGGATAAGCGCCTTTGAGACCGGAATTGAAAGAGTGCAATCCAAATTTGTAAGAAAAATCATGGGTCTGCCATGCTGTGTTCCATACGCAGCTCTTTTTTTAGAGGCAGGCCTTAACATGCTAGAAACAAGGGCTTGGTTAATATAAATTAAATACTGGCTACGTTTGCACTATACTGCTGATTGTGGGAGCTATATAAATCAATTGTTGTCTGAATCTATCAAGTCCAAATGGACTGCCTGCATAGAGAAGAAAATAATCACAATGGGAATATCCATGGATTCTCTGTATATGCTACCTCTTACAAATGCATATCAGCTAATTAGACGCAGAATTCGGACAATGAAATCCAGAAACTAGCTAGTGATGCAAACAAATCCTGCTCCCCCCTGAACTTTGGAATTCTCCCACATACTAGTCATCTGCCTTCTTATCTATTGGCCCTCCATGCCCCTCACCTGCGCCAAGCATTTGCACTTGCTAGATGTAACGCCATTCCATCGGCTGTCACTCATGGTAGATATAGAGAGGTCCCATACTCAGCAAGACTTTGTGCATGTAGTCTAAATCAGGTCGATTCAGTTCTCCATATTCTCCTATACTGTCCCTGGTATGACGATATACATTTTACTTTTTTAGACCCAATTCTGTCTAACATGATAGGTTGCCCAGATATTTTGAAGGTGCGCTGTCTCCTGAACGACCTGTCACCCGAACTAACTGAAAAGGCTGCTCTATTTTTAAGTTTGGTAATTAAGGATCGTTTGCACAACGCATAGCTATATAAGATTAACTTATTTTTCCTTGTTACCTTTCTTTCGGATTATGTCTCTTTATGTAACCTGTCTTATGCCAATAAAGGTATATATGTATATGTGTAATTAAATCCATTGAAGACGGAGGTCCTGTGGCTGAGCTGGGGAGACATGGGGTTAGGGTGCTGACTCCAAACATTTGATGGTGTGCTTTTAACTCCAGCACCAGTGGTTAAGAGTTTGGGTGTGTTTTTGGATTCCTCCTTTACAGTGGAGGCCCAAATCACAAATGTTGCCAGACTGGCCTTTTTACATCTGTGCCAGGCCAGGCAATTAGCTCCCTTCCTGTCTTGCTCCAACAAAAGTTACCACCAGATTAGGCTACTGTAACTCACTCTATGTAGGGCTACCATTGAGACTGACCCAGAAGCTTCACCTGGTCCAGAAGGCAGTGGCACGAATTCTTCCTGGAACTCCAGCTAGAGCACATATCCAGCCGGTGCTCCGCCAGCTGCACTGGTTCCAGACTGAATACCAGATCAGGTTCAAGGTGTTGGTTTTAACCTGTAAAGCCCTACACAGTCTGGGACTAGCATACCTTCAGGACCACCTCTCCTGGTATACCCCCCCCCCCCCCCGCATTATGCTTACTGGACAAAAACCTACTGATGATTCCTGGCCTGAGAGGCATTCACCTAACTACAACCAGAACCAGGGCCTTCTCAGCCCCGGCCCAGTTGAAACTTCTGATGGATGTAAATGACAACTCCATTCAAATGGCCCTTCTCCTCCCTCTCTCTTCTGCCTCTCCCCAATTTGGATACGATTAATCTGTATTGCTGTGTGCCATCTATTTAACTATGTTTGTTATGATTAGTATTACTATATGATTCATTTTAAGAATTGTTTTAATATTAAGTTATGGTTGTTATTATAATATGTTGTAACTCACCCTGAGCCCTTCAGTAGCAGGGGAGGGCGAGTCATAAATTGAGCAAACTAAATAAATAAGTGCATTGAAACAGACTTCACCAACCATTACATAAGGGGTGGGGGTTAATTGCCAGGAAGGGCTAATTGGAGTCAAGATGCATAAGTAACTGAGTGATAAAGATTGGATTAAAGCAGTTGGTAAGACTTGTGTATAGCAGCAAATCAGCATACAGATAAATAGAAGAGCTAACAAACAGATGCCAGAACTGAGTGACTTAGCATGTGTAGCAAGAGAAGAACCTAATATTTCTGTTAAGTCCTGAGGATTCCATTGTCATGAGTGTTGTAATTCAGCAGTCTCCCATTCTAGTCTGTTTCTGAAATTCCTTTGCAATAAAACAGCTACTTTGAAGTCTCCCATTGAGTGTCCTGTGAGGTTGCAGTGTTCTCCTACGGGTTTCTCAGTTTTGTGATTCTTGATATCAGATTTGTGTCCATTTATCCTATGTAGAGAGCTGAAGGGCATTATTGGCATGTAATGGCATATACAGTGTTAGAAGATGAGCATATGAGCATATGAATGAGCCTGAGATGGTGTAGTTGATGTTAGGTCCAGTGATTGTGTTGCGTATATGGCAGCAAAGGTGGCATCTAGATTTATTGCAAGCTGGTACTAGTGACCACGTTCAAATTAGATGTTGTATTATTGTGTGTGAGGAGTTGTTTAAGACTGGGCGGGGCTGTCTGTGGGCAAGAAAAGGTTTGCCTCTCAGTACTTGTGAAAGAGAGTTGTCATTATCCAGTAGAGGTTGTAAGTCGCTGATGATGCATTTAATTGTTTTGAGTTCAGAGCTGTATGTGACCACTAGCTATACTTAGCTAAACTTATTTTACTACTAGGGGCAAGGCCCATTGCAGGCAACAATGCAACGGGCGCTAGCAAGAGGAAGAAAAAGAAGGAAGGAAGCAATTCTCTTCATCTCAACTTCTTTCCCTCTTCCTCTCAGCTCCCCCCCCCGGCACCCTTCCTGTCTTCCCCCCCAACAGAGCCTCTTTGTAGAGGCTGTTGCATTTATTAACAAAGTGGGTGTTGGAGTGCATCTCTGTTCCTCACTTACTCCAGAGTAAACAGGCTGTGCACACACACACACACACACATTATTAGGGCTAAAGCTGGGGCCAGCTCACCTCTTTCCATTTTGTAGGCACCGCAAAAGGGCTTGCAGAGGGGCTCTCCCCCATCGTGGATTTTGAAAGCAAATGAATGCTTCCTCCTGTGCTGAGCCCCACCGTCTGCAGCTCTTCTCTCATCTCCCAAAGCTACAGAAATCCCAGAGGTTGGTGCAGAGCGGTGGAGCCCGAGACTTGCTGCAAGCCAGCACTTAACTGATTTCCAGAACAAAGTTTGAGTCCAGCTGTACCTTTAAGACCCACGAAGTTTAACTGTAGGTAGCCTTTCATGGGCATGCACAGTGAACTGACCGCAAGCTTCGGTGCTGGATGTTTTCCTTTCGTTTCCCCGCAAGCCCTTTCAGTTGCAAAGCTTGCTTGCTCTTTAACACCAGCTGATTAGTTATCCTGGCCCACCACCTCTTGGGACTCCCAACTTGTGAGCTGTAGTTCTAATTCCCTTTGCTATGGTTGCAGTAAAGCCATAAGAGAACTACAACTCCCAAAGTGCAATGCTCTGTGGGCGGGAGTGAGGCAACACAGGGAGGGAATGCAGCCAGTGGGCAAGGATGCCGTTTTGAGTGGCAGTTCTTGCAGCCAACTGATTTTGGCGCCCCATGGAATTTTGCTGCTTTGAAAACAGCTTTATATATAAGAGAGATACTTATCGCTCAGTAACTTATGCATCTTGACTCTAATTAGCCCTTCCTGGCAACACCCCCTCCCTACCTATATGTAATGGTTGGTGAAATCTGTTTCAGTGTGTACACTAAAGCCCAGTACTAAATTTTGTTGGACTTAAAAGTGCCACTGGACTCAAACTTGTTCTGTTATATTTATTCAGATAGATCCAGATCACATTGAGGTTGCAATCAAAAGAAGCCTAATCTAAAGAGTACTTTCCCTGTCACAAGTGGCCAGCTTGTCTGGTGTCATGTGTGGGAGTATGAGGGCATTGTATCTACAGGAGAGACCTGTAGAGACATGTCTCTCCATGGAAAGCCATACGGAGAGTGAGAGGACAAAGGGGAAGAGGTAAGAGGGCAGCTCCCAGGTTAAGGCAAAGATAGGTATCCCATTCAGGGAGATAACACCTATACACACTTAGAGTGATGTAGTGCTCCCCAATGTCCAGGTGTGCTGAATCACTCTTTCTAACAATTGCACACATATTTGTTAGCATCTGCTCCTCCAACATTGATAAGTTATTTTTAAAATGGTGTATTTTTCCTCTTGTAACCTAATAGTTTGAATTTTGGCACAAACGACCAGAACATATTGAATCCCTGGGATACTATTTTCTTTCCAAGTTTTTAACTTCATCTTCTTCATGAGCAACTTACCAGCAGGTCACCAAGAAACCTTTCTGTTTCAGGGCACACTGAATCGTGCCAAATTGATACTGGCACCATGAAAACAGACCCCCAATGTTATGGCAGTTGAGTTTTCTTCTTAATTTCAGTTTAATTTTGGTTGTCAGCAATATTCTTTAATGTTGTGTGTGACGGACAAGAAGCTGTCCTGATCCTGAGGGGGGAAAAAGCCACTCAGCTGAGCTTATGGGAGTGTTGCTCCAGCATCCAGTCACCTTTCAGGAGGGGGGTGGAGTCTTGGGGGGAAGCACAGCAGCAGCTAATTCAGTTCTGCCTCAGAAAGTGTGCAGAGGGACTTCAGACCTGCCTCAAGGAGACAGCTCCAGAATGGCATAGAAAAATATCAGACAGAGTGAAGGGTAGTTCTGCCTGGTAGTGCGGCAGAGTGGTTCAGCCCTACCTCTGAGAAAGAATAGAGTACCCTATTGTCAAGCCTGTCTCTGATAATGAGCAAACCTTGTACCATTTAGTCTGACTCTTGGGAAGGGACAGGCTGGTATGGGTGGAATCCTGTGTGTGAGTGAGTATCCAGCCTAGTGGTTAGTCAATGAAAGCCTATTTGTGCCTGAAAGCATTAGGGGAAAGTCAAACTACTCTCTGAAGCCATAATAACTAGTTTAAATGTGTCTCAGCCAGGTTTCTCCTTTGTCTACCTGGAGACTTGTGCTACTGATCTATTCCTTGAAACCAACCTATGCATAAACAAATCTTCTGTTTTGTTTATATACAATTCCTGCCTCAGTGATCTCCATATTCTACTTGTGCACTAGAAAACTTACCTCACAGCAGTAAACCCAAACACTTGCTGCCTTTAGGACACCTGGTAACTGAGGGGAAGGTTTATAGTTTAAAAGAAACCTAGTTCCCCAAAATCATAGGAGGTTGACAGAAGTTGATAGAAAAGGCTGGTTACACTGTGAAGTATGGACTAAGCCTGAGACAACGTTCTGTGGGCAGTTTGATATATGGCTGTTATCTACATGGTTGCCAAGGTGTATGTGAGAAATGTGGCAAAGCTGTCTATTTTGTTACATATACTATATGTTTAGAAGCCGTGTCATCCCTATGCCCTGACGGATACCCCAGCCTAGCCCAATCTCGTCAGATCTCAGAAGCTAAACAGGGTCAGCCTGGTTAGGACTTGGATGCAACACTGGCAAGGAATACCAGTGTTTGCTACACAGAGACAGGTAATGGCAAACCGTCTCTGAGCAAGAAACCTGAAAAAAATGGTTTAAAATTATTTTTTAAATTATTTTAAGTGTGTAACATACTTGTCATATAGTATGGTATCTGCATGTCTAGCAGTGTAGTCCTAAACAGAATTAACCCTTCTAAGCCCATTGACTTCAGTGGATTCAGAAGGGCATAAATTGGTTTAGGATTGTGCTGTTCGAATAACAGCTTCCATGGAAGATATCAGTAGAGACACTAGTATCTTACTAAAAATGAAGTTTTATTCTGGGTATATTCTGGGTATATTCTGGGCACATGAAAGCTTACACCCAGAATAAAACTTTGCTGGTTGTAAAGGTGCCACCGGACTCAAACTTTGTTCTGCTGCTTCAGACTAACACAGCTACCCACCTGAATCTTATTAAATCTTAGTAAAAATGACAGTAAGTTGCATGATCTCTTTTGATGTAAGTTTTGAGCAATTGTGCTCAGAAGCTGTGAAGGGTTTTCTGCTGGTACTATATGAACATGGGTTCTCCCTACAGCGCCGCAAGCTGATTAGTACTAAAGAAAGTTCTCATATAGGAGTGCCTGTTCCCTTCCTGCAGTCTTCCTGGTGTCTTCTGCCTCAGCAGTGGATGTCAAATTGTTTTTGCATATTTTTGCATATTGAAGTTAGAACATGTATTGGCTCCTCCACTTCACATCTGAGCCTAAAAGGGTGATGTCCAGTGGCTAGGGAGCCATGTGTCTCTTTCACATGATACCTGTGGCTCTTCGGAGCACAGCTCTGCAGTGCAGTACCTGCCCTGTCTTCCAGGAAAATGGTTGGCTGCCAGAGGGACTGAAGAATGGATAAACTGTGAGACTCATGCCAGGCATGGTAGTAAATTTCCAACACTCCCCCCCCCACACACACACACACTCCTCTGCAACCTCCAGACTCTCACTAGCATTTGCACAGTTGTTGAGAAGAGAGGATGATGGCCAGAGAATACAGAGTAAAACTGCAACCATGTCAGCCATCCAGGGAAGGAGCAAGCGGCTACAATGGTGTTCTTACTCCAGGTGCCATGGCAATAATGGCCTTTCTCGGAGCAGGATCTTCCTGGGTAATCTGGGACTAGGTCTGTAGCACAGGAGCTGGAACCAGAGTACAAGGGGTAGAGCCTTGAAAACTGGTTGATCCAGCAAGATTCTCCCCCTCACACATACAAGCATGCTTCTCTGATCTTGACAGGTGAACAAGATCTCGGGGTATGAGTGGGCTGCAAGGTAAATATGAGCAGCCAGTGTGATGCAGTGACATAAAAGGCTAATGCGATCTTGGGATGTATCAACAGAGGAATAACATCCACATCACAAGATGTCATAGTCTCACCGTACACTGCATTGGTCAGGCCACACCTGGAGTATTGTGTGCAGTTCTGGAGGCCTCACTTCAAAAAGGATGTGGACAGAATGGAGTGGGTACAGAGGAGAGTGACGAGGGGTTTAGACACCAAGCCCTATGAGGAAAGGCTGAGGGACTTGGGAATGTTCAGTCTGGAGAAGAGGAGGTTGTGGGGGGACATGATTGCTCTCTTTAAGTATTTGAAGAGCTGTCACTTAGAGGAGGTCAGGGAGCTGTTCCTGTTGGCAGCAGAGGATAGGACTCGAAATAATGGGTTTAAATTAAGGGCAGGAATGTACCGGCTGGATATTAGGAAAAACTTTTTAAAAGTAAGAGTCATGCAACAGTGGAATCGGATGCCTAGAGAGGTGGTAAGCTCCCCCTCACTGGCTGTCTTTAAGCAGCAGCTGGACCAACACTTGTCAGGGATGCTCTAGGCTGATCCTGCCTTGAGCAGGGGGTTGGACTAGATGGCCTGTATGGCCCCTTCCAACTCTGTGATTTATTGATTGATTCTATAAACTTAAATACTCCCCTCCCCCAGGCTTAAATTGCTGTTCCACCTGCTCTGAAGGCAGGAGAGACTCATCTTGCCAGGACTTACTTGGGGTCAGAATCCTGCAAATGATTAAGTACACTTGAGCAATGATTTAGGTTAAGAGCTGGAGCAATGGCTGCAAGCCTGGAACTGCATCTGCACTGGACTGTTTCTCTATGGGCCTACAGTCTCCATTACTTCTGCTGGGTGGTGGCTGAATCTGGTGGCCGTTGGTGCTGGATCTGGCTTAGCCTGGCCAAGGGATTGTTGTCATTGCATTTGGGATGTCTGTTGGATCTCCCAGTAATAAGACTCTTGGGGAGCCAGGGGCTCTAGCTCTGAGGGAAACTCTGTGGTGCTGGGGCCTTTCCAGTTCCCCTGATCTGCCTTGGATGTGTTCCTGCTTCTTCCTCCAAATCATCTGTTTCTACCTCTTACAAATCAGAGCCTTGCTCAATGGAAGTCACAGAAAGTGTGTGGGGGGGGGGATTTTACTTCCCTTTCTCGACGGCTACCTTGCTCACTTCTGAGCAGCCTGGCAATCTCATTCTCCTGCTTGCACAACTGTGCCTCATGCTCATCTAGCTTCAAGGTGAGTATCTTTTCTTCTCCTAAAGTAGAGGCAGCAGCTGTAGCTTTACCTGAAGACCCACATTCTTCATAGCTCATGATACTAAACTTAAAGATGCCACAGATTATAAACTGGAAACTACAGCAGAAAGAAATGTTGATGTTTCTACAGCTGTCCTCAAAATCTCTAGAGTTTACCAGAATTCCTTTTTACATACATTTCTTCATTTTCTGTTTAAAAAATGACTAGTCCACCTTATAGTATGGAAATAGTTGCAAACTGCTATGCCCTATGCTACCACAGCATATGTATTTTAACATTTGCAATTTGAGGTAGAAAAAGTAGCTGTAGAAAGTGAAAAACAAATTTTGTAGTTAAAAAAAAGAAATTGTATTACCTGGACAGAACCACTCTCATACACAATAGGTATGACTACCAGTGTATTGAA
Organism: Lepidodactylus listeri; assembly: GCA_029233225.1. NCBI lineage: Eukaryota > Metazoa > Chordata > Lepidosauria > Squamata > Gekkonidae > Lepidodactylus > Lepidodactylus listeri. The sequence continues at coordinate 99,183,671 of JARCFY010000002.1, forward strand.
CCCTGTGACACTGAAAAGTCAGAACTCTTTAATAATGTATTGACACTAAAAATATCATAGCATATGGGTAATTGTTGCCAAAATGATTTACATTTAAACAAAAATATTTGTGAAAATGTATATAGCTACATGTACATAGGAATTATCATTATCTAATGCTGTTAATTCTCTTACAAAAAAACCCATTCAACACATCTTGTCTTTTGTTTTACTTATGCCAAAACAAAAAAGGAGGGTTTTTTTTTTTAGTGTTCCCCCAAATTTTCCATTAGAAAAAATGAGAACACCCTCAGATTTTTTTTCATGCTATAGTTTTGGAATGAATGAAATTTTAAGACAAGGATTTCTCATTCAAAAAGAGAAAATATTTCATAGGAGCTTCTACCCCTAGTGCCGCTCAAATTTCTAAAAATTTACATGAAAAAAAAATCAGGAAAAGTCCTCAGACTTTTTCAGACTAAACACTTTGAGTGATAAAAACCTTTCTTTAAAAGGCTTTTAGAAGCACTCATCATAAAAGAACAAATATTTCATAGGGGATGTGTTTGTTTGTTTGTTTGTTTTGGTGTTCTGCCAAATTTCCCAGTTTTTCCATCAAAAAATTAAAAAGTCCTAGGAAGGGAAAGGAGGGGAAACTTTTTTAATTTTTTCCCATATCTCCAGATCTCTAAACAGAGATCACAAAATAATCTTACTTCTTCAGTTCCAGCAATTGCCATCTATGTTAGAAGACAAAGCTGACATCTGCATAGCCCTTTTTCTGTGGGTCCTGTTGAAAGGTGGATAAACTGCTTTTATTCTGGGGTGAACAAGACTTTTCCAAGACAGGTGGGTACTAGATACCATTTCCAGATGTTACATCAACACTGAATTTGTGATCTCCTGTCTCCTAGCAAGACAGTTGCTAGCCTATGAGCATATTCTACAGTTTTCTTGATTTGCAAAATTTGGGCAGTATGGCTTAAAATAGACATCAAATAAGTAAATAAATAAATAAGACTTAGTTGCTTTAAAATGGAAATTCTGATCAACTATAGTCTTTCACAGTTAGCCCGGAGACTACATGTCTTCCATAGGTCTTAGGGATGCATAACAACATGTACTAATTAAACCAGGTGTGACCAGCTGGTGGAACACAGATGGCAGCTAGGGCTCTTATATGGTGTGGACAGGGTTAAAAATGAGTGTAGATACAGGTGGAAGAGTGACATCTGTATGGGCGGTCAGGGTTTCTAAAGAAAGCTGCTAGTATTGACTGGAGAGGAAAGCGTTGTGAGGAGAAGGAAGCTTGGGAGGCTGCAGAAGATGGAGGCACTGAGAAAGGCTCAGGAGCAATACAGGAAGAAACAGCAGAGGCAGATTACTTACTTATTTACTTACTTACTTACTTATTGTATTTGTATATTGCCCTCCCTGCAAAGCAGGCTCAGGGCAGCAGCAGCAAGAAGAGCAAGCAAGCCTGTAGCCAGAGCACTCAGAGTTGCAAGCAGGAAAGAAAGGCTTGAGACTGGGCTGAGTGCCAAAGCAATTAGTGGGAGAAAAGCAGATGAGCCATTGGGACAGAGTGAAGATGCAAGCCCCAGAGCAGGCAGTAAGGACTTGGGGGCAGTTAAGAAACCTCTTCCTAGGACTGAGGACTTGGAGCAAGGACCTGCAATAGGAGCAGTAGACTTTGAGGGAGGGGACTCTGGGAGACGGCTGTAGTATTGGGAAAACAACTGAATGGGGCTGAGAACTGGGGAGCCACGCTAGGCACAGAAGTCTGAGGGTTTAAGAGTTGAGCCTTAAGTGATGTATGGAGAGAAGCCTGTGAGGAATTGGGAAGGAAGGGTCTGACTGGCACAGTAGACTGAGGTTCCATAAGTGGAAATAAAAGACACCTGGAAAAAGGAAATTCTTCCTCTTTTGTTTCAAGAATCGGCATTATCACTATTGTGTTCTCTTCTTTGGTTTTTCTGCTTTCAGAACATTTAGCAAGGGCTTATTCTACTAGTAGCTAATCTCTGTGAACTAGATATCAAAATATTTATTTATTTATTTATTTATTTTATTTCATCTGATTTATATCCTGCCCTCCCTGCCATATGGCGGGCTCAGGGCGGCTAACAGCATATCAACAATTTCCATACATAATTTAAAGCATTTAAAACATTAAAACATATAACTAACATAGCATTATACAGATGGCGTATCTTCAATTTAATCATTCAATGATTCAATGCAGCACCCGAATGCAACCTTAGAACAGCTACAGCTGGTGGATAAAATCAGTCCAGGGCCAGATATAAATCTCAGTGCTAGGTGGCCTCTACCCGAAAGCCTGGTGGAAGAGCTCCATCTTGCAGGCCCTGCGGAATTGTAAATAGTCCCGCAGGGCCCTGATGTCATCCAGGAGCTCATTCCACCAGTACGGGGCCGCCACAGAAAAGGCCCTGGACCTTGTACTCGCCAGCCGAGCCTCCCTTGGCCCTGGGAGGGTCAGACGATTTTGGGAACCAGACCATAGTGCTTGCTGGGGAACATATGGGGAGAGGCGGTCCTTCAAGTAGATAGGTCCCGAGCCATATAGGGCTTTATAGGTAAGCACCAGCACCTTGAACGTTATCCGGTATGCTATAGGCAGCCAGTGCAGTGCTTTTAGCGCAGGCTGGATGTGCTCCCGTACAGGAAGGCCCATCAACAGCCACGCCGCCGCATTCTGCACTAGCTGCAGCTTCCGGATTTGGCACAAGGGCAGCCCCATGTAGAGAGCATTGCAGTAGTCCAATCTTGAGGTGACCAAAGCATGGGTCACTGTAGCCAGTTCGTTGTGTTCAAGGAAGGGAACCAACTGCCTGACTAGCCGTAGATGACAAAAAGCTGATCTAGCAGTGGCTGCTACCTGGGCCTCCATCGTTAACGAGCGGTCCAGGAGCACTCCCAAACTCCTGACCGATGGCGCTGGCATCAACGGCGCCCTGTTGAAGGCCGGGAGAGGGATCCCTACCCCTGGCCCACTTCGACTCAGGCATAGGACCTCCATCTTCATCGGATTCAATTTCAGTCGGCTCTGCCTGAGCCATCCAGCCACGGCTTGCAACGCCAGGTCCAGATCACCCGGACTGGAGTCTGACTGACCGCCCAACAACAGATAGAGCTGGGTATCATCCGCATAGTGATGACACCCTAGCCCATGCCTCTGGGCAATCTGGGCGAGGGGGCGCATATAGATGTTAAACAACATAGGGGAAAGTACTGCTCCCTGTGGGACACCGCACACCAACGGATGTCTTCGGGAGAGCTGTTCCCCTATTGCCACCCTCTGGTTCCGACCTTGGAGAAACGAGGAAAGCCACTGTAAAGCTAACCCCTGGATCCCAATATCGGCGAGGCGGTGGACTAGTAGCTGATGGTCGACCATGTCGAATGCCGCCGACAGGTCCAGCAACATCAGCACCGCCGTACTGCCTCGATCCAAATGCCTCCGGAGGTCATCTGTGAGGGCGACCAGCACCGTCTCCGTCCCGTGGCCTGATTGGAAACCGGACTGGAAGGGATCTAACACAGAGGTTTCATCCAAAAAGCTCTGCAACTGGTCCGCCACCACCTTCTCGATTAACTTGCCCAAGTGGGCAAGTTAGATACCGGCCAATAGTTGGCCAATTCGGCCAGATCTAGTGTTGGTTTTTTTAGGAGGGGACGTACCACAGCCTCCTTTAGGGCACTAGGGAACATCCCTTGAGCCAGGGATGTGTTATCATTATTGCCCTGACCTGGATAGCCCAAGCAAGCCTGATCTTATCAGATCTCAGAAGCTAATCAGGGTTGACTCTGGCAAGTACTTAGATGGGAGACCTCCTTGAAAAACCAGAGGTGGGAGGCAGAGGCAGGCCACCTCTCTAAATATCCCCCAGGCCCCTAGTTGGGGTCAATCACCAGAGGTTGCCATGAATTCCAGGGGCACACACACAGAGATGCACATATAAAAAAATACCACCAAATTTTTCATTTCTAGAAGATCTTCTCCTCACAGTATTGTCTTTGGGAAAGGCACTAGCGCATTCGCCAACAAGAGTGGTTTGCCTAAACAAACTGAATTTCTCATCAGCTAGAGAAACATCAGCTGATTTCAGTCAAAGGCATCGCAAATGAAAAGTGTTTGGTCATGCCTGGAGCAGCTGCCACACCACTCTCTCAAAAGACTAATTAAAAATCAACTTTCTGCTGCTGGGAAACATCCAAACTGAGCCCAAGATATGGGGAAACCAAAAGGAACATGGACGGGAAAAAAAAGTACAACCAAAAACAACTTCAAAAGGCACTAGAGTGGAATTGGAATCCTCCGAGGGAGACTCCTCACCCCCCACACACACTAGAAATGGAGCTGGAAGACGCTGAAGGGGTACATGTGGGGAAGAGGAAAAGAGAGGACTCTACTGCAAAAAAGCAAATACAAGAAATGCTAACTGATTTAAAAACAGAAATCAAATAAATAATAACACCTGTATTTAACAAAACAGATGACTTGACAAACAAAGTCGAAGAAGTCGAAGAAACAGCAAATACAGCTCTTGATAAAACAAAACAAAAAAAATGCCCAGGAATTAATTGAATTTAACATATTTGGAACATGGGCAAAATCAAAGATAATGTTACTAGAAATTGAAGTAAGAGATCGTAAATTAAAATTTAGAGAGGTTTCGCCCAACTTTGAAATGAACAAAGAGATAACTGCAGCTTTAAATCAGTGGCTATTAGAACTCCTTCACATACCAGGATTAATTGTAGTAAATGCCTATAGGCTTAATATGACACATGCTACCTCATTGGCGTTAATCCCGGATGTAATTGCTGAAATCGTGGACATTAAAACAAAAAAAATCATCTTGGATATGGCAAGGATAAATGGAGGTTGGAAACTAACAGACACTACAGTCCAAGTGTTTCCTGACTTGCCAGTTGAAATACTGAATGCCAGATGCAGTTTATGACCAATAGCGCAATGGCTAAATGAAATGAAACAGCAATACAGGTGGCTCCCACTTGGGCACTTATCAGTAACCTTTCAAGGAAAAATATTAATAGCATATAAAGACTGGAGAACAGCTCATTAAGGAAATAGAGGCTCTACAGGAATGGAAAAACTAAAGCAGGAAGAAACAAAAAGAGACACAACAAAGGACTTTGAAATAAGACTGGAGAAATTATCATAACCTCAATTATCTTGACAGACTTAAAGATATATAATGAGCTTCAAGAATGGTGGTGACATTAGCAGGGGTCCTTTTGCAGAAAAAGAGGTGCAGGAGCTCATTAGCATAACTCATTAGCATATGCCACATCCCCTGACATTACCGGAAGTGTGTCAGAAAGGGAATGTCAGTTTCAGCCCCATTATACCCTATGGGCCATTGAAATCAATGGCAAAAACTCATAAAATATATGAGGGGCTGGAGGAAAGGGGGTTTGAGGGAGAGGCTCCATATTTGCAGGATAGCTGCTGGGTCCTCTCCTTGAAATACCCACCAACTTTCAAGAAGATTGGACCATGGGGTCCAATTCTATGGGCCCCCAAACAGGTTGCCCCATCCCCTCTATTGTTCGCTATGGTAACATTTTTTCCCACCATAGAAAACAATGGAGAGAATGGGGCAACCTGTTTGGAGGCCCGTAGAATTGGACCCCCTGGTCCAATCTTCTTGAAACTTGGTGGGCATTTGGGGGAGAGGTTCCAGAAGCTACCCTGCAAGTTTGGAGCCTCTGCCTCAAACCCCTTCCCCTACAGCCGCTTTTAAAGTTGCCACTGAATTTCGGCGGCAATTCGGTGGCAGGCCAAATCAGATCAGAGAATCTGATTCGGAGGAAAAAATTTTGAAATTTACATTTAAGAAATTGCCGGAACTGTTATTGCTTGGACTTAAACTAGAGGAGATAAATGTTAAAAAAGGACATTAATATGGTATATGATTACAATGGCAAGAATGGCGTATGCACAAAACTGGAAAAGCGAAAAAATACCAGAGGTGTGGGAGTGGTTGAAAAAACTGTTGTATATGGCTGAAATGGACAAATGGACGAGAAAATTGAATAATCTGTACTCAGAGACTTTTTTGGAAGACTGGAAAGATGTGAAAGAATATGTTGAACAATATTGGGATATGAAAAATTACATTTATACTTGGACATAATATTATAAAGAGATATCTGAATGTATAAATGGCAGTTAGAAATTGTATAAGTAAATACGAAAATAAGAATTTATATGATGCATAATTTTTTAAGGCTGTTTACGTCGTTACCAGGAGTGTAAAAACATATATATGTATTTAAAGAACGGTTAAAGTCGAAAATGTTATATGCTTCAGATGTGGTGGGAAACCATCAATATAAGATTACAACAAGATTATACAATAAAACAAAAAAAATGGACATAATAATGAAAAAGGGTTTGTATAAGAAAAATATGTTAGAATGTTTGAAAAATAATAAAATTTCTTTAAAAAAAAAAAGAGAATCTGATTTGGCCCATGGCTGCCCTACTGCCCCTCCTGAGCTGGTGGAGCTGTGCTCCGCCTCGCTCCAGCCCCAAAGGACCCCTGGACATTAGGTTTCCAGGGATTTCCCCCCCTCCCAATGGGAGAGTCTGCAGCACATCCACGGGAGGAAAAACCATGGGAGACAGCAGAGACTGTTCAGTGAACACGAACCCTGAGGAGGGAATCTCTTCACAGATACACAGATAAGCCTTAATATATTAAGGCTTAATATATAAGCCTTAATATATTCAATGTAAGTTCAATGGCTTACAATAGTTCAAACATTAGTAGATAAGTGAAATGACAGTTCTTAAAGCTATGGAAGAAGAAAAGCCTCACGAAAAAGGTAGATAGAGTAATAATCTGTCCAAGTCCACAGTAAAAGAAATATCAATGATTAGATTATTGTGATTTGCCAAACCAATGCGTTTGGACTGCCTGAAATAATCAAAGAAAAATGTTTATTGTAATTATTTCCTTCCAGTTTATGAAGGCATCGCAAGTTGGGGAGGTGATCCTAATACTATGAAATCACATCACCTTGGTTCGGAAGCTCAGGAATTCTGGGGTAATAAGTTTTTGAGTTTTCTGGGTAAAAATGGTTGGATGCATCACTACTGCTCAATGAGTTAATCTCCAGAGCTTTCACAAATCTTTTAGCTGTTCATCAGGACATGATCATATAGAATTCAGACTGGAAAGTGACCTTATTCTCTTTGTCTCAAAGAACCACTGATTTGGTGGCAATAAGCAAATTAGAGACAAAGTAGGAATACCATTAACATAACAAATGCTGACAAATAATACCAGTCTGAATGGCTGGGGGAGGTTTTCACTCCTGTCAGGGAAGGTGATCCCATGTGGAACATCAGCTTTACATCATTGTGGTGGAACTATAGCCATACTGCGCAACTGTTTGTTTTTTTATGTCATCTATAGCCAGACCTTCTTCCAACATATAAACCAAGGAGGCTTACAGAGAATTTCTGGTAGGTCTCTCTTCCAGGTACTGACAAGACCCAGATATGTTTAACTTGTGTGAGACTGCTTCATCATATACCTCCCAAACATATCCTATGATACTGACATAACTCACCTTTCCCTAGTGTTTTTCTCAATGCGGAATCTAGGTCCTATAAAAGGGAAGCTAATCTGCTCTTGTCTTTGAGGTATACCTAACATCTACTGCCCCCATCTGTATCAGGAGTCTTTACAAATCTCAAATATTTGGCTAAGTCAACATATTTATTTCAAGGATATCCTCTGTTGGTTTGTCATCTGTTTCTCTGTTTCAAAAAGCCCTCTGTTGCTTTGGAGATCAAAATGAAAATTTGTTTACCTATAAATTCAACAGAAAAAGATATCTGTTCTTCAGAAAGTGCTTAGGGTTTTAGTTTTGAAAACTGGTATCCTTTCACAAGAGTTAGCTGAGAGATTTATTGTATGCATTTCTGTTCCTCCCTGTTCCGGAAGTCAGTCTTTACAAGGTTGACGTGGAGGAGATTGTGATAATCCTGAAAGCCATATTGTCTCAGAGACGTGGATCCTCTCACTGTTCCTTTTGAGCATAGTCATCCTGCTACAAATACAAATGAAAGAGCAGACCCTGGTGTGATACAATGCAGTTGTCCATCTCAACCCATACATTCTGGAACTCAACATCTAGTGAATGATTCAGGAATGTTCAAGGTCAAGATTGTTATTTGCAAAATATTGGAAAACAGAAAAGATACCCAGGGGGGAAGAAATTGTATTAAAACTTTTGGAAATGGTGGAAATGGACAATTTGACCCTAAGATTAAAAAGCAAACAGGAAACCTTTAAAGCACATTGGGAAAATTTTTATTATTGGTATGATAGTAAATACATAAACGTTTAAGACCAAGTGGTATAATGTAATAGCATACTCGGTTCGTTTTTCTTTTCTCCTGTAAACTTTTGTTGAATTGTTAATTTTTTTTAAAAAAAAAAGGTAAATAAAATTATGAAAAAAAAGGAATGTTCAAGGTCCTCAATTACTTTGATAAGGTCAGCCTTCCAGCCATGTAAGTGATCTACAAATAGGTTTTATGGGGCTACCTAGAAGATCTCCATCTTATAGTGTCAACCATTTAGTAAAATGGTTCCAGCAAAGCCAAGATTTTGTTTGCTGCCTTAAGAAATAGTTAAGGGCCTCAAGCCTTAAAGAAACCTGACAAGTGTCATTTCTTGCTGTCAGCTGTACAGGGTTTCTGCATATCCTAATTTACAAAGATTTTAAAAGACAAATAGTCACTTTTCCAGTGGTTTACAGGCTTCCGTCTTGAAGCCTAGATTTCGTGCTAAAGGCTTTCTCCAGGACTCCCTTTGAAGCATTTTGTACAGTGTCATTTTATTCCTTGTACTTAAGGTAGCTTTTGTTATAGCTGTCACTATGGTCAAGAGGCTGTTGGGTACATCAGTTCTGACCAATCTGGATATTTTTCATAAAATCACAATTGTTTTTCAACCCAAACCAGTTTTTATGTCTGAGAACCTATCTTTACAAGTTGAGGAGAGATCATGTTTGTTCTCAGGTCTGGTCCACTCGCATATAAAGACAGGGATGGAATCTGATTTAAATCAAAAGGAAATGCATAGTTGTGAGAGAGTGAATTGCAATCAAACACTGCAACCTCCCCTGCCTAAACTTGCCACATTCTGTCATTTCCCTAGCCCTGTACTGAAATCAGGCTGAGAAAAAGAAGTCCTACATTGCTGTGAGCAACAAACATGCAAGCAGACATGCCCCATAAAATCTGATTGATCATGAGGAAGAATTGGTATTGTCATCATTCTGCATTCATCCCATACTCAGGGGAAGTTCCCTTCGTGTATGAAAGATTTTGAAGACCATTCTATTCAGAACAGAACCTTTCAGGATAGATTCCTTTATAGTGTGGATAATAGGAGTAAGAAAATGTCTGTCTTATCCATTTCTATTAGCTAACTGGTATACCCTTCCTGGGTAAATGTTATGGTCCACTCTACAGAAGAGGTAGCTGACTCATGGACTTTGTCACCTAGAACCAACTAGAAAAAGGAATATAGTCCAGTCTTCACATTACTCTGCAAAATATTGCAGAACTGAAATGTTCTCATCCACATAGGCTGTTTTTGAGGTTAGATTAAATTTCTGTTCTTAATAATGTTCCATTTATTTTAGTACAATTGCCATATGCTGCTCAATTGGTCTTCCCTAAATTCTAGAGTTTACTTCTTTGGTATTTCCCATATTCTTAGCATGACAGCAGGGATAATCTTGAGACTGGCCAATTCAGTTCTGACCAAGGAGTTATTCTTTTGGATTTATCTCTGCTCTCAGTGTAATCCATCAATCTGAAAAAGTGAATGTTTTACAAAAAAGAAAAAAAGACAAATATGTAAATTTGGAGTCTTCCTGGTTGCTTCAAGATTGTGTGCTGCTTTGGGGAGCATATCCCCCATCTCTGACTTAGATTGATGATGTAGTTTGGTTTGGTTTTGGCTTTTTGAGATTGTTGAAGCTGTCTTTCAGTGAATTTTTTTTTTGCATGCATGCAATTTTGGAAAATATTCCCTAAAGGTCTGCAGAAAGGAGTGAGACATTCCCAAAGGCAGTCTTTCTTCTTGGGTACTCTTATCCTTAGCCTAAAGTAGACTATTGGACTGGAAGCAGAGATTACTCAAGAAGGCTAACTTACAGATATGAATCCTGCTGGCCATTTTTCACACACAGTACAACTGTTGCTAAGTTTTAAACTATCTTAATCATAGTAATATTAATTACAAGCAGGGACCCATGAGAAACTTACATGGGATTCCCTCACAGGTCTTGCTTTGTCTAATGGCTTCTGAAACCCCCCAGCCAAGGTCACGCTTTCAGCTAACCTTCTCCTCCCATCTTTTCCCTTCCATAACTTACTCCTTCTCCCCCCTTGCCCCAACACTGATCTTCATGTCCCCCTTGCTCTCCTGGTACTCCCTCTTTTCTCAGTCTGATCTCTGTCCACCCAGCCCTCTCCTTGCTGCTTTGCGCACCTGCTTCTCTCCTTACTGTTCTTCCCACCCACCTGTCCTCATTGCTTTGCCTAGTCACCCACTGCTGTTCAGTGTACTGCCTGCCAGCCTCCTTCCTCACCATTCTGCCCATCCAATTATCATTCTCTTTGCCACTCAGCCTACTCCCCCCAATCACTGTTATGCCTGTTTGCCTATTCTCCACTCTCCTTTCTACAGTCCCAATACAGACAACCCTCCTAGTTGGCCTCACATCACC